>OZ014523.1:121697872-122345372 GCA_963966055.1 Lathyrus aphaca | reverse complement strand
CACATCATTAAGCTCATGAACATTAACATGCGGATCCGATTACAAATCAACCAAACAATTCAAGCAAAACAAGCAAACAAACAAGCACATGGTGGATCTAAGCACAAGCATGCAAATAAGCTAAAAAACAGAGCTATATCTAAATTTAACCAACCTACAAAGCTGAGGTTTGCTTTGGTAATTATTGTTTGAGCTGGAAATGAGGAATCTCGCAGAAAACTTCGAAGATCCGGTGCTAAGCTTCACACTCCATGCAAAATAAATGCAAGCAAAGGATCTTGATGTAGAATTTTGGCTCCTAAAGCACTTCTAATCTCCAAACCAGATCTGAACCAAGTGGAGAAACCAGCAAATTGATGCAAAGAAGCTATGGATGGAGGTCTAGTTCCAAGATCTACACACGTTAATGCAAAGTTATGTGATCTTCAAAGAGGAACTTTGAGTGATTTGGAAAATTAGGAGAGAAAATCAGAGAATGGTGAGAGAGGAGTGAAAATTCAGAAAATGAAAAGTAAATTATGAGAGAGCTCCCTCTTGGTTTGGAGGGAAATGGAATAAATATGATTTAGGTTTGGGGCCCGAAATTTTGGTTCGGGATCCAAAAATATGGTTTGGAATTGGCTTAGAAAGTGATTAGGATATAGCTTTGGAATTAGGCTTGGAAAGTGATCTAGATCCTTCTCCATAATTTCCCACTTAATTCAAAATGAATAAATATCAGAAACTTGAAAATTGGAGCCAAAAACACATGCTGAAAATGCTGTTGGAATTCAAAATTCGCAGCCGTTAACCGGTTAACTAATGCGTTAACCGATTAATGCCAGTAAATTTTGAATTCTCCCTCCCTTTGGTGGGAACCTTCAAGGATAACCTGGCGCCAACCATTCTGATCTGATTTTTATCCTCAATCTTTTTTGAGGGCTCTGGCCATGATACCAAGCTTGTACAAAAGGTTTTGTGAGCTTCCTACCAGGTCACCATGCTTTTGACCTTGACTTGTAGTGCTTCGAATTTCCCGGATGATGGATCATATGCCTTATGTTAGAACATGTGAGTGTTATGCTTCATTTTTCTATGCAAAATGATAAGGATATGACATGATGATGATGATTATGATATGATGATGATGCTAAAAAGAAGAGGGCAAATTTGGGGTGTTACAGCTGCCCCTATTCAAGCAACTGTTAATCTGAAAAGGACGGTAGCACGGGCTATCGACCGTTCAAGATAAACTGTGATTGAATACCAAGAAGACCTGAAATTTGCACTTTGCTGGAGAATGCAAGCAATGGGAAATAAACCCAACCAAATGACGCTTTGGATGACTGAATTGAAGACGAAGCAGACGAGCTCCTTCTAAATTGAATTGTTACGCCGAATAAGAGAAACCTAGACAGACGAGTCTCTTCGAGCAAACCTGTTACGCCAGGAACTGGACCTACGAGCCCTTTTCAGACAACCCTGTTACGCCAGGAAATGGACATACAAGCCCACTTCAAGCAACCCTGTTACGCCAGGAAATGGACATACGAGCCCTTTTCATACATTTTACCAAAACATATGACCTGAGACAGACGAATCTCCTTCGGATAAACCTGTTACGCCAGGACCAGTGATGCACTTAAGTCTGTGGGATAGACATGCATAATAAGGATAGACGAACCCTCTTCATATATTATCCGTGGATATATGGTCTAAGACAAATGAGTCTCCTTCGAGCAAACCTGTTACGCCAGGTGCGACATTAGGATTTGACGAACCCTCTTCACCAATCTTGCGTAGATAAGTGGTCTCTGAGACTGACGAACCTCCTTCGGATAAACCTGTTACGCCAGACCGGTGATGCACTTAAGTCTATGGGATAGACATGCATAATCAGGATAGAAGAACCCTCTTTATATATTCTCCGTGGATAGATGGTCTAAGACAAACGAGTCTTCTTTAGATAACCTGTTACGCCAGGTGCGACATTAGGATTGGATGAACCTTCTTCACAAATCTTGCATAGATAAGTGGTCTCTGAGACAGACGAACCTCCTTCGGATAAACTTGTTACGCCAGGACCGATAATCATTTTGACGTTTAATCCCACCATTAGGACTTTAAACCTCTTCAACACAGACGAGCATTGGATGATCATCCATAGAACACAAACGAGCACCATAAGTCAATGATACAAACGAATATCAGACGATGATCTAAGAAACACAGACGAGTGCCTCAAGCAATGATACAGACGAATATCAGCCATTGGTAAAGACGAAAACCAGAAATCCAACACAGACGAGCATTTGGAGTAGTAATACAGACGAGTACCAGAGTGATTATCAAATCAGTACATGGATATAAGCTAACACAGACGAGTGCAGAGGATGATACAAACGAGTATCCAAAAAATTTAATCGACTTCAAACAGATAACAAACATAGACGAGTGTTGGGGACTGCAGACAAGCAACTATGAAATATCAAACACCCAACATAGACGATTGTTGGGGAGTGCGTACGAGCAAAAGCAGATTTCAAACACATACAAGTGTTGAGAAGTGCGGACGAGCATCAAAAAATAGTAAACACAGACGAGTATTGGGAAGTGGAGATGAGCACCAAACAGATATCAAACACGGACGAGTGCTGGGAAGTGCGTACGAGCATCAAACAAGATTTCAAACACGGACGAATGCTGGGGAGTGCGTACGAGCATCAAACAAGATTTCAAACATGGAAGAGTGTTGGGGAATGCAGACGAGCAATAAGCAAGTATCAAACACAGACGAGTGTTTGGGAATGCAGACGAGCAACGAGCAAGTATCAAACACAGACGAGTGTTGGGGAATGCAGACGAGCAACGAGCAAGTATCAAACACAAACGAGTATTAGGGCGTGCATACGAGCAATAGATTTCCAACACGGACGAATACCAGGAAATGCAGACGAGCAACAGCCGAAATGTCCTGATTGGCAACAATAATCACAACTTTGCAGGGGAGAACCCGGTCAAGAGGCTTTGACGATGCTTAACTCTGGCTGAGGAGATGAATAACTATCTGTATCATCACAATGGCCAAAAGTAATTTGGTAACTTCTCTGAGGAATACTTCAACAATGGGAGTGAGTCCCAATCATGACCCTGCGGGTGATAACCATCTTCAAAATTGGTTGGGGAAGATGCTTGGTCAAGATTCTAGCTGGGGAGAGAATTCTGAAAATTCTGACTCTGTGGGGAAACCAGGCGCACAACATCTCGCTGGGGATAATTTCACTTGTGGAAATATAATCCGCTTGGGGATGAAAGCTCCTCAATTAGCCTTGGAATTTTGCTGGGGAGCATTTCTGCTTGGGTATAGCCATGTCTTTCTATGAAGAACAACCTCCGCTTGGGGGGAGGTGACACCATCTTGCAACAACAGTATACACACATATGCCCCGAGGACTTACATGGTATGATCTGTTCATCCATTGTCATCTGACACTCAAAGATAGTTTTAAATGTTTCCCTGCAATGTTAATTTTTTTATAGAAAAACAACATGTTTTGAATGCCATGCTCTTTTTTTGCCAAAAATTCAGGACATTTTTGCAAACAAAATAAACAAAACACAACCCGACTTTTGACTGAATATTTATTCATTGAATGACCTCCAAATAGGCAAAGTTTTACATTAGGAAGCAACTACCTGGAAAGAGGTAGCTACCATAAAATTGAGAAAAGAAACTATCCTAATGGAAATGTACACGACCTTCCAATGAGTTTCCTTCCTGCTATGACCAACATGTCTTCAAGACTTTCTGTTCTTGCCTTTGCTTTCTGAAGAAGATGAGGGGACTGATTCCTATCCTTCTGATATTGTCATAGTGTTTAAAACGATGATTTGGTTCAGATTACCCAAATCACAATTGTTCGCTTATTCCCTTGTTTTGCGTGGATCGCCCTTTCGGGTTTTCAATCCACCGGGATACCTTTTTTTGCCTGAGCTGTCCGATGTGGATTTTCAACCCAGCGGGTGTACAATTTTTATTTATTTTCCCTAATTTTTGCCCGAGCTTCTTATTCTGTTCTTAGCTCGCCGAGATGCCCTTTTCTTGCCTGGACTTTAGTTTTGTTTTTTTGTCCAGCGGGTCTTTTTATGCGAAGATTTTTTTAACTGCGTCCGAGTTAACAGGAGACTGGAAATCTTCTCCATCTATAGTAGTGAGCATCAGCGCCCCACCTGAGAAAACTTTCTTCACTATGAATGGGCCTTCGTAGTTTGGGGTCCACTTGCCCCTGTGATATGAACCTGGAGGAATGATCCTCTTGAGCACAAGCTCGCCTACTTGATACTCCCGAGTATGTACTCGTTGGTCGAATGCTTGCTTCATTCTCCTCTGATAAAGTTGACCATGACAGATAGCCGCTAATCTCTTTTCCTCAATTTAACACAGCTGATTATATCGAGCACGTACCCACTCAGTCTCATCAAGCTTCACATCCATCATCACACGTAATGAAGGAATTTCTACCTCAACAGGCAAGACTGCTTCCATGCCATACACCAAGGAGAAAGGAGTTGCCCCGATTGACGTCCTGACTGACGTTCGGTACCCATGCAACGCGAATGGTAACATCTCATGCCAATCTTTGTAAGTGACAACCATCTTTTGCACAATCTTCTTAATATTCTTGTTAGCTGCCTCTACCGTGCCATTCATCTTTGGCTGATAAGGAGAAGAATTGTGATGTTGAATCTTGAAGTCCCGACACAGTTCTGCCATCATCTTGTTGTTTAAGTTGGAACCATTATCAATAATGATTCGCTCGGGCACTCCGTATCTGCAAATGATGTCTCTTTTCAGAAATCTGGCCACCACTTGGAGAGTGACATTGGCATAATATGTTGCTTCAATCCACTTGGTGAAATAATCAATCGCAACCAAGATAAAACGATGACCATTCGAAGCAGCAGGCTCTATCCTCCCGATCATGTCAATGCCCCACATAGAAAAGGGCCAAGGAGCTGTCATGACGTTGAGCGGGCTTGGAGGAACATGCACCTTGTCTGCATATATCTGACATTTATGGAACTTACGGGTGTATGAACAACAGTCTGCATCCATTGTTAGCCAATAGTACCCTGATCTCAATAACTTCTTAGCCATGGCATGTCCTCCTGCATCAGTACCGAAGGATCCCTCGTGGACTTCCTGCATTAACAGGTCTTCTTCGTGTCTATCCACGCATCTAAGCAAGACCATGTCAAAGTTCCTCTTATACAAAACCCCATCTGCAAGCAGCAAGTCGTCTCAAGGTCTTCTTGTCGTTGGATGATGCCCCAGCTGGGTATTCTTGTTTTTCCAGGAAAAACTTGATATCAAAGTACCAAGGTTTCTCATCAGACACTGCGTCTACAGAGAAAGCATAAGCTGGTGCGTCAAGCCTAGAAATGTCAATCCTGGGCACATAGTTCCAACACAAGACTTTGATGGACGAAGAAAGAGTAGCCAATGCATCGGCAAATTGATTCTCATCTCGTGGTATATATTGAAGCTTAACCATTGTGAAGAACGTGAACAGTCTTCTGGCATAATCCCTATAAGGAATTAAGTTTTCTTGATGTGTATACCACATGTCGGTAATCTGGTTAATAACGAGGGATGAATCTCCGAATATATCGAGGGTCTTAATCCGAAGATTAATAGCCTCTTCTATTCCCACTATGCATGCCTCATACTCCGCTTCATTGTTGGTTCAGCCAAAAGTAATTCTGGCAGCGAAGGGAAAGTGAACACCTTCGGGATTGATAAGAACAACACTAATTCCGCGTCCATTGATATTGACTGCCCCATCAAACATCAACTTCCATTTGGATTCAGGGTCAAATCCCTCCTCCGGAAGTGGTTCCTCGCAATCTCTTGCCTTGAGGTACATGATGTCCTCATCAGAGAAATCCAACTTCATTGGATGATAGTCGTCTTCAAGCGGTTGTTGTGCAAGATAATCTGACAATACACTTCCTTTGATGCCTTTCTGGGAAGTATACTGTATGTCGTACTCTGTTAAAATCATTTGCCACCTTGCAACCCTTCCGGTTAATGCTGGTTTCTCGAAGATATACTTGATAGGGTCCATTTTTGAGATAAGAAATGTGGTGTGGGTCAACATGTACTGTCTCCGTCGGAGAGCAGCCCATGCCAAAGCGCAACAAGTTTTCTCGAGCAGTGAGTAACAGGATTCACAGTCGGTAAACTTTTTGCTAAGGTAATAAATAGCATGATCTTTTCGACCAGACTCGTCATGTTGGCCAAGCACACACCCCATCGACCTTTCTAACACAGTCAAGTACATGATAAGTGGTCGTCCTGGAACTAGAGGCATTAGGATCGGAGGCTCCTGCAAATATTCTTTTATCTTTTCAAAGGCTCTTTGACAGTCCTCATTCCACCTGACCGTTTGTTCTTTTCTTAACAATTTTAAGATTGGATCGCATGTGGCAGTTAGATGAGATATAAACCTTGAAATGTAGTTCAATCTCCCTAAAAACCCACGCACTTTTTTTTCTTTCTGTTTTCGGTGCAGGCATGTCTTGTATTTGTTTTACTTTTGTAGGATCTACCTCGATCCCCCTTTGGCTGACAATGAAACCCAGCAACTTACTGGAATGCACTCTGAAAGTGCACTTGTTTGGATTCTACCTCAGTCTATACTTTATTAACCTATCAAACAACCTTTTGAGATTGACCAGATGCTCTTCTTCGTCCCGAGACTTGGCAATCATATCGTCCACATAGCATTCAATTTCTTTGTGTATCATATCGTGGAACAAAGTTACCATAGCCCGTTGGTACGTTGCCCCGACATTCTTCAATCCAAAGGGAATAACCTTATAACAGAATGTACCCCTCGGGGTAATGAACGTTGTTTTCTCCATGTCTTCCGGTGCCATCTTGATCTGATTGTACCCGGAGAAGCCATCCATGAAAGAAAATACCGAGAACTGAGCGGTGTTATCTACTAGCACATCGATGTGAGGTAATGGAAAGTCATCCTTTGGACTTTCTCTGTTTGGATCTCGATAATCGACGCACATCCGGACCTTGCCATCCTTCTTTGGTATATGCACAATATTAGCTACCCAAGGTGGGTAACTAGTTACGACAAGGAACCCGACATCCAACTGCTTTTGAACTTCCTCCTTGATCTTCATAGCCATATCAGGGCTAGTTCTTCTCAGCTTTTGTTTTACCAGAGAACAGTCTTCCTTTAGTGGCAGCTTGTGTACAACGATGTCGGTATCCAACCCTGGCATATCTTGATACGACCAGGCAAAGATATCCACATATTCACGTAGCATACCAATCAATTCCTTCTTTAACTTGGCCTGCAGACTGGCCCCAATTTTTATCTCTTTCCTTACATCCTCAGACCCAATGTTGATGATCTCTATTTCTTCCTGATGAGGCCGAATGACCCTTTCCTCTTGTCTCAACAACCTAACCAATTCTTTCGGGAGTTCACAGTATTCCTCAACCCCTTCATTAGCTTGGTAGATAGGATTGTCGAAGTCATGCATAGTCATAGCAGGAATGTTATCACAGGAATCCGAATGATAAACACTGCACAAAGGATGTGCGTATTTCAGAATCTGTTTCTTTTTCAAGAGAAGCAAACGCATAAAAACACTGAAAAGAAAATATTTCCATTTTATTTGTTTTTTGTGAAAAATTTTAAAACAAAAGAAAGAGAACACAATTTTCTTGAAAAATGTCCTTTATTTCATGGAAAAAGTAAATGCATTAAAACATGGTGGCCCTACAGATGGATCCATGCACCTTGGGCAGAGTGCAAGATTTGATATGCAGTATGATAAAATGGAAACAAAGAAAATTACTTTGACTGCCAAGTAACTTGAACAAAATCTTCAGCAGACCAGTTCCGGAGCTCCTCCCCAGGTACGCATGGGTGAATACAGTTATCCAAGTCGCAGTCGCTATCCCCATCTTCGCCTGTTGCAAAAATGTTGTTGTAGTCGAGCATTCCAACACTCGTGAACGCTATGGGCTTACTGCCTTGAGACCGACTGGACTGACCAGGTTGATATCCAAGACCAAACTTGTCATCCTTCTTTTCCACTTCTAGCAGCTTGCCCCAACCCTGTGCATTTCCGGATTGGACTACTTCCTTAGCTTTCTTGTAGGAGTAGACAAGAGTCTCTTCCTTCTCATTGCTTTGAACTGCAGCAACTGGAGACAAAGTACTAACATTAACTGCCTCAAAAGCCTGGAAAAGTGTTTCATGGATCTCCCCATCCATTATCACATACTTGAAGGTCGACAGATGGCTTACGAAAATATCTTCTTCTCCGCATACATTAATAACCTGGCCTTCTACCACATACTTCAACTTCTGATGCAACGTGGAGGTCACTGCGCCGACAACATGAATCAAAGGACGCCCTAGTAGGTAGCTATAAGCGGGTTGGATATCCATAACATAGAACGTACTCTTGAATAGTTGAGACCCAATCTTTACTGGTAGCTCCACCTCCCCAAACACAGATCTCCGCGACCCATCAAAGGCTTTCACAATCAAATCACTGGGTCGCAAAACAATGCCATCAACATTCAGCTTCATGAGGGCCTTCTTAGTGAGCATATTGAGAGAAGAGCATGTATCTACCAGGACGTGTGATAGAACCGCACATTTACACTCCATGGTGATGTGTAAGGCCTTGTTGTGATTACGTCCCTCGGAAGTGAGATCTCTGTCTGTGAATCCCAACCCATGGCTGGCATTCACGCTGCCTACTGTCGCTCCCCCGAAAAGACACCAGGGTCCCAAGGTACAGACGCGAACGGTCGGCGAAAGGATAAAATGAAGATGAATGAATAGAGTCGCCAACTAGGCATTTTTATCCCGAAGGAAAGGTAATGCTGAATAAATCTATAAAGAGATGGATAAGACGGTTGAGAACCAGAGAAACTGAGAAAGGGGGTTGGTTACAACCTGGGAAGGTATTAGCACCCAGATTTTCCGTCGTACTCGACGAGATCCACGCTTACAAGATTGTGTTTAAAAGGGGTAAGTGTATGTGTTATATGTGTGCAAAAGCTGGAAAAGAAATATACAAGTGTCAGTGCAAAAAGGTGAATTGCTCAAGAAATGAGGCTTAGAAAAGAATGCTGAGAGAGGGAGATGACAAAGAGAATTTTGTTCGATAACAGTTAAATTATGCCTACGTATCCTCTTGTGCAATGAGGAAGTCAGAACACCGTAGTTCGACTCAAGGAGACTGGAAAAATAAATTGATTGTGAACTGCTTGCTTACCTATGCTCAAGTGTATGACTCGTCTGGCTCGAGTGCTAATTGTCTTGCATTAGACGGAAGAAGCAAGTTCTCGTTTGTGAATGAGTGTGATGAGAAAAGAATCTCGAAGGAGACGATTATTTTTTGTTTTTATGTTTTCAGTTTTGTTATTGTTTTTGGTGTTTTGCACAAGTTAATGAGCTTAAGTCTAAATCAAAGGCTTGTAAACTCATTATATCCTCCCTGATTAGGGATAATGAGCCTACTTAAGTATGAGATAAGCATCTCAACTTAATTACCATGATGATGTAGGATTATGATCATTAACCTACTTGTGATTAATTAGATGTTTTTGGGTTTTTGTTTAGTGTTAAGTAATGAGTTTAATCTCTAATCACAGATTAATGAACTCATTACACCATCCTAATAAAAGGATAATAGATGAGAACATTTAAGATGGGGAAGATACCTCAACTTAATCCATGGTTAGGGACTAAATTCATTATATAACCAACCTTTATTAAGTGGATTTTAATTAAGGGATGAGATTAAGAAGTGGATTTTAAGTTTGTAAGACAACTTGAGGGGGACTTGTCCATTAAACACTAGGGTTAGTTCCTCTTAACCATAAGGAAGAGTTAGAACCCTAATGTAAAGGCCCAAGTTACAAGATAAAGTCTAAGTGATTATTAAGGTGTTTTGATTAAGAGGTTTAAACAAATTAAAGGTTTAACACTTAGGATTAAAGTTATACACTCCATCCTAAGAGAAGGATGCAAGTATAACCCTAATTCCAAAGTCCTAAATTTTTAAGAGTTTAGTCTCTGATTATTGAGATGAGGAGAGACTCAAGGAGACTCAAAGGTAAAAAGCTAAGGGGGACTAATCATAACCCTAAACATTATCATGCTTGGATATCATATGGTTTGTGAGGCTTAATATAAGATCTTTAAGGAAGCCACCAATGGAAGAAGCAGATGAAATAAGGAGGAAGCAGAAGAATAAGTTACTTACTTTCTGAGAAGGTAAGTAACTTAAAGGAAGAAAGTGAGAAGGATGGAACACAAGTGAATCAAATTCACTTCAAAGACAAGTTAAAATGCATATGAAAGAGATAAGAAGAAGTGAGAGGTGAAGGCAAATCCACCTCCCAAAATAACTTACCAAAATTTCCTGAAACATTAGTATGGATGCATAAGGTATAAAGTGAAATGAAGTGAAGTGAAATGTCATGTGATATGATGCAAAGCCATACAATGTACATATGAATGATCATACTATAACACCCCAAAATTTTCCCTCATATTTATCACCCTTTAACTGGCTTGCGCTTCACAGTCATCCGCGTCTTTTATTGGATCATTAACCCTAGCATTTATTCATTAACATTGAGTTCCCAAAACATAAGATCGAAGCAAGATTATTGTAATTTGAATTTTCTTATTTAGAGGATCTGCGGCTTGGCAAATCAGGGTTTCCCAATGGCTGAAGGGTACAATAAAACATGATTCCTCTTATTTCCTTCTTCTTCAAGCAGTAAAGTGTGGATTGAGGTTTTGAAGTATGATCATCAGGGGTTTCTTCTTCCTCAAGTTATTATGGTTATTTTTCTCCAAAGATTACCAAGAGATAGTTGTTGATATACGACATTTCTCAAATGATTCGAGGGATATGGTTTGAAGTATTGTTTTTAGAATGCCTCATGTCATTTAAAGTTTGGTTCAAGAGTACAGTTCAATTTAAGGGTGAAAGGTGTATGATTATGGTTCATGTGGAAGATGTATTTTAAATGATAGTCCATTACCAATTCTGAATATAAATTAAACCGCATAACATTCTTCTCATGTCCATAAATCTTTTCCTAGATCCGTTTATTGACTCTTTTAACCATTTTCTAAACTGCAAAATCCATTTCAATCCATCCAATTAAAGCCAATTACCTATTGTAAGTTCTAAAAAGCATTTAAATTAATTCTTTCCAAGCTTATCCATGCTATTTTTTGGTTCATGGCCTTAATCATATCTCAAACCATAATTAGGATCCAATTTCTTGTCCCTAACCATAAACCATTCTTAAAGTCATTAAAAAAAATTCAAATCATGATATCACTTTTTTTTTATCCTATAACACTTATATAGAAAATTGGATGACATAGGAAAAAACTCTTATTATACAAACAAAAGCTTTGAAGAGAATTTCTGATTTTTTTCTTATGACAGATATATAAGATTTTTGAGAGGGAAAATCAAAAAAATAAATAAAAGGGGCTAAGGCCAATTACAACTAGATTCAGTAAAAAAAATAAAAGAAACAGATTGGAGGGGATTTTCCAACTGATATACAAAAATCAGTTATCATGAATTGATACCAAAAAAATCAGTTACAGAATAAATAAATAAAAACTCTATAACAAAACTCTGAAAACTTCTTCTTCTATATATCATCAATCTCTCAGCTCCATATAAAAAGATCTCTCACAATCTCTCTCGAGGATCCTTGAACCATGCTCCAATCTTCATAGTCCCATTCGCCTTTCATGCTTCTTTTCTTCGACAATCTGCATCAAATGGATTTAACAAGAAGCACAACTGTCATAACAGAAAGAGATGAACAACTAAACCTAACTGTTTTCTAACAAACTCACAACCAACTCTAACTGAACAAATCCCTAACTGAAAAAACACAGTTTTTAACAGAATTTGCAAACTATTCAACCAGTACTTAACATAATTTCCAAACTAGCTCAACCATTTTTTAACAGAAAAATAACAGATTGCCTAACCGATTATCTAACAAACTTAAGCGAATTAGTTATGAAAAAACTGATTATCACCTGAAAAGTGCAGGAGGAGCCTGCAATCTCTTCTATAAAACCAGGAAGTGGCTGCGGTTGGATGCTGAGTTCTTCGATTCTTCTTCCCCCAATTCACCATTCCTCATTCATCCTCTTCTTCCCCTCTCTCATTCATTCTTCATCTTCAGCCTCCACCAAATCTTCAATCTCCCTTCAATTCTCATCAATCTTCATCATCTTCCCTCAGATCTTCTTCAAGCTTCAAGCATCCCTGCACAATCAATAACAAAAACACAGCAGGATCAATCAACAAAAACACAGCCAAAGCCTCAACATTTTTCTAGTCTGAATAAAAGTTGAGTCAATCTCGTTGCAAGTTATCACCTTAACAACAACAAATCTTCTCCCTCATCGCCAATCTTCATCGTCAATTGCGCCTTCAACACCTTTGTCTGCATCCTGCAAACATTAGCATAACAAAAGGTGAATCAGTGGATTCACAATTGCAACTGAACCGAGGAAAACTCAAGAGTAAAAAAAAAGTAGTTTCAGAAGGGAAAAGTGGAAGGAATTTGTGTCGAAGCCGTTACCTCAAGAGACGTTGCGCTCTCAATAATCATCCTGACGCATCACCGAATAAGTGAGACTCACAACTCCTTCATCAATCGAAATCGTGAGCAACATCACGGTGGCGTCAAAACAACGGATACGTCTTCTTCATTAACATCATCGTTTCGATTCACAAGGTACCAACTCGAATACTTCATGTATACAAGTCATGGTGTGTTGATAGATGTTCTTGATTTAGAGAGTCCCAAATTTTGTTCCGATTAGAGGTGAGAAGAAGAACTAGGATGAGTTCGTGTAGAGGAAAGGAGAGGAGTTTCGTTTGTTTTGTTTAGGTTTGAGGAGTTCAATCGGAGGGAAGCGGTTGACGGCGGCTAGGTTTGCGTGAAGGATGAGAAGAAGGGCTGAGGGCGACGGCGGGAGGAGGAAGAAGAGAGTTTAGGGTTTCTTTCTTTTAGTTTAATCAGTTCATATGATTTGGAGCTTTATGAATTATCTCTTATTCTATTAATTCTAAACATATTTATTTAATTAATAGAATCATAAGGATTTTTCTTGAGTTAATGATAATAAAATCAGGTTAATGGCAATTAAACCAATCAATTCACTGTTTCGGATTTCCCCAAAGATAGGATCAGGTGGGTTTTTTGAGATTCCCGGCCACACCGGCGGTGACACCTGTCACCGTCCGGTTGGCTATTCCAGCGGCGGCTCCCATGTGCGTGTTCCACCATAGCCAAGTTGATCCCATGCTTTTTGATCCACTTGACGGGAAGACTGGTAGAGAGACTCGATCAGACGGTCACCAAGGGGTCAACAGATGTTGACCGAGGCCCCATAACATACACCCTCCAAGCCCTGCGTTAATGGGCCTAAGGTGTTTCTTTTTGCACCTCCCCCCGCAGGCCCATATGCTCATCTTAATTATAAATATTGCTATTACTACCCCCTCCTATTTTCTTTCTTTTCATTTTTCTATTTTAATGCCTCTTCAATTTAATTCAAAAAAAAATATTAAAACACTTAAGAAAAATCTTCAAAAATTATAATAGGATATTAATTCAATTTAGAAGCATTCCCAATTTTTACTTTATGAATTTAATCATTTTTCAATTTAATTTCGATTTTTAATTTATTTGATTTATATTGAATTTTCACATGGACACATAAATTTGTATATTTTATTTCTGCCACTTCCTATAACATTTTTGATCCGTTATTCACTGTTTTGGTAGTATAATTTGTGCAAAATTATGATGGAACCTTACATAGAATTAAAGGACTATTTGACATAGTTAGACTTTGAATTTTTGAGAGATTTTTTAATACAATGTTATAATCAGGTTAGAGACCCTAGGGAATTAATTTCACATTTTTTCCATGACTTTTGATCTTTTTTTGGCATTTTAATTCATTTCCATCATATTATGCATATTCATGATTCATGTCATTCACTAACTATTTTCTTTTTGTGCAAGGTATCTTCCGAGAATTTGCTTATGGACTTGGATTGTGCTTTATTATGTCTCGATTATATGTTTGTGGATTGTACTTTGTGATGTAATACTTGTATGCTTGTATAGTTTTTATAACTAGGATAGAAAAGATAAAACAAAACGATAGAAAACCAAAATCTCAAAATAAATAAAGACTCGATCCAACGTCGAGTAAATTTTCAAATAAGAAAATAAAGTTGCATGTGACTTTAGGGTTCCTCGATTACCATCGTTCCACTCCATCACACCCAAAAGCAAGCCTTGTATGTTGCACACCATAAGTCGTGCGTCTCAGCACCACGCAATCGACCCACCCGATCCATGGTTTCATCCCATTTACATTTCATACATGTTTTCATCCACCACGACTTAGGAGGACCATATTGTTCACTATTTCCTTTTTTATACTTGCATTTATAGTTCAATATCTCTTAGGTAGATTTAATCTTTCAAACCTCACTAACCATAAGTCACCATTAAACTCAACTAATGTAGGGTAAGTCTAGTTTCCCTTAGAGTTTTTCCTTTGACAACTTGAGTCTCACTTCTCATCTTAAAAGAAAATAAAAAAAACACTTAATAAAGGAAAATGTGTACAATGCGTCACGAGCCTTAAGTTATACGGGAAATGACTAGTGGAGGTCTCCTTCACTCTTCTAGGATGCTTTGCAAACGTTCCATTGGGGACGATCTTGGAAAGTATTCGCTCTTGTGTCATAGTCTTTAGTGTTGTACATACAATAAACACAAACTCAAAACACTTCTTCTAAAAGACAATAAACCAAGAAGTCACGTCTTCGTTTCTCATCTCATACTCTTTGCGGACGGACATGACTTGTCTCGACAGTTCAAACAGCGATACGGTAAACACCCTCGAGTCAGAGCCGGTAACACCTGAGCTAGAGCTATGGCAACATCATCTTAAAAATCACAAACAAGTGTCATCCTTAGTGAGACGAACTACGGCGTCTCTGATCCTCATTTATCCCGATGAGGTACGTAGGCAGTGAGGTAGGGGCCATTCGAGCACAATCTTTCTTTTTCCCTACATTTTCCCCCTTTCTTTCCATTTTTAAATTCCATTCCTTTTCTCATTTTCATTTCATTCTAGATAGTTATTCTTTTATTCAAACAACATGTTATTTCTCACCCTTTGAAAACAGACTTATAAGCGTGGATCCCGTCGGGTACGGCGGACAGATTGGGGTGCTAATACCTTCTCAATTCGTAACCGACTTCCGGACCCAGATCTTTGGTTCGCAAGGCCTCATCCTTTTCCTTCTTCCTTAGGTTTGTGCCACATTACCTTTCCTATTCCTTCGGGATAAAAATGTCTGGCTGGCGACTCTAACGTTTCCTTGCCACTCTCGCGTTTCTACTAGGATGAAAATCCCGGAGGCGACAGCTGGCGACCCTGCTGGGGATTTTTAGAAATTCTGATTTCCCCTTTGAGAGTCAATCCTAGCGCTTGTCAGTTTCTGTTTTCTTTGGGTGTTTATTCTTTTGCTGTTATGTTGTAGTTTAGCTTTACTGTTTTATTTACAGTTTATCGCTTTCCTTTACGACTTTATTTACAGCTTTCTTCACTTTACTTTACTGTCGCATATACTGGCATATATTGTACTGGCTGTTCTGGTTTTCCTTGGCGGGATGGGATTATTGTGAGATAAGCCAAATACCCGGCTTGAGTATACATATAGGATTTAGAGTGGGCAGTCGTGTGGCTTGCGTGGTTTTGAGCACGTGTAATTTTCACGAGTCCCACACCCAGATCAGGCTCTCTTGGGATATGTTCTATATTGCTTAGGCAGACCATAGAATATGCCCACCTGAGCTGCTAACACTAGGAACCGATCATCGAGGACCTTAGTGGAAACAACCCTCTCCAGTGGTGACAGTGGCAGACCACATTTCGTGGCAAACCCATTCGCACCCGAGGGCCCACTAGGAAATCGCATAGGATGACCTTGTTCTCTCATAGGAACCTAGTTAAAGCAACTGGTCGTATGACGGTAGTATTGTACCCTTCGGGATGAATGTACTATTGTTTCTCGACTTCAGTGCTTGAAGCCGGGAACTTATGAGGGATGCTTGTTTTTCCGGAATTCAGCTGAGGCCTCCCTGAGTAGTACATAATGCCAAACCGATTCTCTGATTTGGTCATGAGCCATTTCTCAGAAATGGTGAACGTATTATTGCTATTCGGCTTTGAGATTCCGTGATGTTGACCCATAGTAGCATACCCGTGAGATTGGGAGGGGATTACAGGTTTGCAGGAAAACTAAACCTTCAACCTACCTTGTTCTTGATACTTGAGTTTTCTTCCGACACATATTTATGATCTGGTATTCTTGACAGTCGGTATTCAGGCAAATCAGAAGGCAGTGGAACAGTGCCCAGTATATGCAACAGTGATCACATGCCATTGCATTGCATCACATCATCCGCATACTTGCATTCCTAATGCATGTTTATTCATTTGCAGGGATGCATATCACATCCTTGGTTCCAGTTGTGGGTATTGATCTATGAGCATGGAATCCAAGAGAAAGACCAAGTGTATTATCTCCTACAAAGTTCATCAGCCTATTGTGAGAGAAATCCTCAAAGTGAAGGCCTTAGCTCCTCCAGAAGTTCTCAATGTCTTCAAACAGGATTACAGGTGGATTTTGTATTTCATAGAGCCCATCAGTGACTATGCTTTCAGAGGGATGCACACCTTGCTAGAGTTTTATGATCCACAACTTAGATGTTTCGTACTTTCTGATTTCGTATTGGCACCTACATTAGAGGAGTATTCGAGCATCCTGAGAGTTTTCGTGAAGGACTGTGCACCATTCTTTGGGTCCAAGATTGACCCCGACTTCAATGATGTAGCAACTGCTCTTTATTTGAGCAAGTCATTATTGGAAGAATGGATTGATAGCAAAAGAGGCTTCCGAGGATATCATTTGAGTTTCTAGTTGGATGAGGCTACCAAAGCAGCCGAGGCAAAAAGTTGGAGCACCTTCAATGCGATCCTAGCTTTGTGTGTCTATGGAATCACTTTGTTCCCGAACATGCCGAACTTCGTGGATGTCGACGCTATTCGTATTTTCATAGCAAAGAATCCCGTTCCTACTCTCTTAGGTGATCTCTACCACTCTATGCATTATAAGAATGAGAAGCGAAGGGGTGGAATGTTGAATTGTTGCGCGACTATATTCTATAAGTGGTTCACACGCTTTCTTCCACAATCAGGAGCTTTTGAGAAGGCGAAGAACACTCTTGAATGGTCGGAAAGACTGATGGGCTTGCAAGCAAAGGACATTGTTTGGGTTAATCAGGGATTGCGATGCATTGACATTCTTCATAGTTGAGGAGGATTCCCTAATGTTCCATTGATCGGGAGGAAAGGGGGAATTAATTATAACCCTTCCCTCACGGTTAGACAGTTCGGGTACGCCTTGAAGGAACCACCAGCCGCTATGGACATCACAGAGTCCTTGTACTTCCAATCAACAGATGGATTCGAGATTGCTCAGAAAGCTTCTAATGCTTGGCATAGTCGAAAGACAAGAGGGAAGAAGACTTTGGGAGTAGGGAATTGTCGAATCTATCCACCGTTTGCAGAATGGCTAAGAGAATGGGTTGAAATGTTACTATTACCATTTGGGCATGCGCCTCTTCTATATCCCACGGTCATTGAACAGCCTACCACAGTTAGCATTGAGGAGTTCAACAAAGTGAAGGCGGAAAGAGACAATTTGTTAAAGGAGAATGCACAGTTAAGTCAAGAGCTTGCTAAGGCTAATCACGCCAGACTTGAGATTAAGTGGGAAGCCCAAGAAGATGTTGAGAAGCATGTTATTGCAAGGAAACAGTGTGAAGTTGAGTTAGCTCGGTATGAGAGGTTCGAGTTCGCTACTAGGAGCTCTTCCAAGGAACACATTGACACTAGAAGGAAACTGGATCAAAAGACCTTAATGTTCGAGAACATGAAAAAGAGGCATGCTGCTTACAGGATCAAAAGAGAGGAACAAGATAAAGTTCAAGCTGAAGAGATCGTGAGTAAGCTAAAAGAAAAAGATGAAGAGATGGCCGGTAAGTTGAGAGAAAAAGATGCAGAACTTGCTAAAGCCCGAGAAGAAGTTGCTTACTACAAGCGGATGATGATCTGCTATCAAGAGAAGCTGAAGAGGTTTGAAGACAACCAGGTGCAGACGAGGAAATTGGTAGAAGTTCCAAAGATAGGACCGATCATTGACTCAGACTTAGATAGAGGATCGCATTGACAAAGACATCTTTCTATTTGCTTGTATGTTGTGGGATTACCATCAGGACTGTTGATGGAATCTTTTTATCATTGCACTTCTGTTTAAAATCCATGTTTTGTGTGTTTTGACTATATCAACAAGTTCTTATCATAAAAGGTCTCTTTACTATCATTTCGGGTTCTCTTGCTTTGTGATCACCGACACATCTGACACGTTTGCAAAACACATTAGTCTTTGTATTCTCAGAATTTTTTGGCACGTCTGCTACACACGCACCTTATATTATCAACACTGCTTGTTATTTACAGTAAAAAGAGCTTCTGTCTTCGTCAAACCCACAAAAACTGGAATCAGGGGATGGAATGCCCTAAGAATGAATCGACATGCCATAAGCATTCATTTCCTGCATATCATATTCTTGTGTTTTTGCAGGTTACCCAGAGTTTCTAACTTATTCAAATGCAGGCAATATAGCTGGTCAACGCTGTAGATGTTTAGAATTGGCAGAATTTTTGACCAATAAGAAGTTATGAATTTAGTTCAGGATGTCACACCAGATGTTGTGACATTATCAAACAGAGTATAAGTAAATGAACTTAATTCAGGACGTCACACCAGATGTTGGGACATTGTATCAGTTAATGAAGTAAGTTCAGTTTACAGGATGTCACATCATATGTTGTGACATTGTATCAGTAAATGAAGTAAGTTCAATTTTTCAGGATGTCACACCAGATGTTATGACATCTCAAACCTGCTACCAGAATTAATTAATGAATAACAGAACTGAGTAAATTAAGGGAAGTTATCTGGAATTAATTATGGATGCATGAAACAGAATAAGACGCATCTGTAGGGAGTTTTGTTATGTGACTTCAGCATAATCAGAAGAACTGAATCACCTAGAATCTAGGAAGTAACAAACCCTAATTCAAGGTGATGACAACATGCGTATCAGGATTGGATAAACCTACAGAAAGCCCAAAATCCAAACACCTATTTAAGCAACAGAAACTCTCAGAATAGAGTACGAATTTAAGAAGACCAAATAGGGTGTTTTGTGTTTTAATAGCAGGTTGTTTAATTGTACCACTTTATGAGCTTTTAAGCAAAAGTGTATTTGTGTCTTGATTGAAACTGTGAAGTAAGATCAAGCTGTTTTGTTTGAAGTATGACTTCAATTTTATTAAACTTGTAAACAGATCACTGTGTGATTGAGGGGGAGTGAGTTGGTACTCATATCTAAGTTGTGTCTTAGGTAGAAATTGCATTGGGTAGATATTAAGAGAAAGATTAAACTGAGTGGTTTAAGTCTAGAATTAATATTACTTATATTGGATTTCCTCCTGGCTTGGTAGCCTCCAGATGTAAGTGTGTTATACACTGAACTGGGTTAACAAATTCTTGTGTTGTTTAATTTTCCTGCACTTTAAGTTTTAGTTAAGTCTTCAAGTGTTTAAACATCTCATTCGACATCTCGTACCTGATCACAGAATTTCAATTGGCATCAGAGCAGGCACCCTGCCTGTTTATACTGGGTGAGATCTAGGGACTGCAAATTCTGGAAACATGGACAGAGATGTAGGATCTGTAAACAGACCACCTATATTGGATGGATCTAATTATGACTACTGGAAGCCAAGAATGGTAGCATTCTTAAGATCACTTGACAATAGGGCCTGGAAAGCAGTCAACAATGGATGGGAGCATCCTGTCCAAGACACCAAAGATGGAGCAAAAGTGTTGAAACCTGAAGAAGAATGGAGTAAGGAGGAAGAAGATTCAGCACTTGGCAACTCCAAGGCCTTAAATGCTTTATTCAATGGCATTGATAGGAACATCTTTAGACTTGTGCATCATTGTGAGCTGGCCAAAGATGTTTGGGACACTCTCAAAACAACTCATGAAGGAACATCAAAGGTAAAGATGTCAAGACTTCAACTTCTCACCACCAAGTTTGAAAACTTGAGAATGAAGGAAGATGAGACAATTCATGAGTTCTACATGAACATCTTAGAAATAGCTAATACTTCTGGAGCTTTGGGAGAAAAGATGACTGATGAAAAGCTTGTAAGAAAGATTCTCAGATCTTTGCCAAAAAGATTTGACATGAAGGTCACAGCAATAGAAGAAGCTCAAGACATATGCACAATGAAAGTTGAAGAGCTCAAAGTTCCCTTCAAACATTTGAGATGGGAATGAATGACACAGTTGTAAAGAAGAACAAAAGCATAGCCTTGGTGTCAAATACTGATAAAGAAGAAGAAGATAATGAATCAGAACCTGAAGAAAATTTATCAGAAAACATTGCTATGCTTGGAAGACAATTCAAAAAGATTCTCAGAAAGATGGAAGACAAGTCCAGACCAAGTGGAAGATACACAAACTCTTCTGAGAACAAAAGACCTTATGATGCAAATAGAAGGTCAAATTATGATGAAAAGACCAGTCAAGAAAAAAGGATTAAATGTCATGGATGTGAAGGATATGGACACATCAAAAATGAATGTCCTACCTATTTAAAAAGACAAAATAAAGGTCTCTCTGTAACCTGGTCTGATGAAGACTCAGGATGTGATTCAGAAGAAGAATCAGCTAAGCATATCACTGCTCTAGCTGGATTATGTGAATCTGAATGTGAATCCAGTGATGGGGAGCTTACTTTTGAAGAGCTTGAGCAATCATACAGAGAAATGGTTAAAAGGAGCACTGAAATATGCATGGAGAGTATAAAGCAAAAGAAGCAGATTGAGGCACTAAAGGATGAAAAAACAAGTGATCTAGAGATCATTGACACCTTGAAAAGTGAAGTAAATCTTCTCAACTCCAAGTTGGAGCATATGTCCAAATCTGTTAGAATGCTGAACAGTTGCACAAGCACACTGGATGTTATTCTCAACAACAATAAGCATTCAGGTGATAGAAGTGGACTGGCATTTAACAAAGTTCATAAGGTTGAAGCTAGCACCAGCAAAACTACTTCAAATTCCATACAGTCAAACAAGATGTCCCAACAGATGCTTCAACATCATGAAAAGAACACAAAGTCAAACATAATGTTCCAACAGATGTCTCAACATCATGAAAAGAACATAATGAAGAAGAAGTATCAAAGATGGAGATGTCATCATTGTGGAAGGTTTGGACATATCAAACTCATTGTTACAAGTTGCATGGATATCCAAATCAGATGTATCAGCAACCTCCTAAGCAGAAGATAGAGGTTACCAAGAAAGTGCTGCATAGACATCAACATCAAAGATATCAGCAACCCCCTAAGCAGAAGACAAAGGTCATCAAGAAAGTATGGGTACCAAAAGCTAGTCTTCATGCTGATCAAAGCTACATGCCCAAGAACAAGATCAACAAACAACCTTAGAGCTCTACTGATGGACAATGCACAGGGCAGAGGTATCTAAAGAAATCTCAATACAAATGGTCAAAGAAGGGTGTTGCATATATAGCTCATACATCTCTAAGAGTATCAACTAAAGAAGACTGGTACTTTGACAGTGGATGTTCAAGACACATGACTGGATTGAAGAATCTGCTAGTAGACTTAAAGTCATATTCATCCAGATATGTAACCTTTGGAGATGGAGCTAAAGGAGAAATCAAGGGAGTTGGGACCTTGGACTGTCCAGATGTACTAAGACTAGATGATGTGCTGCTGGTAAAAGGTTTGACTGCTAACTTGATCAGCATAAGTCAATTATGTGATCAAGGGTACAGTGTAAACTTTACCAAAACTGAATGCATAGTGTCTAATAAAGAACAAAAGATTGTCATGAGAGGAGCCAGATCTAAAGACAACTGTTACATGTGGGAACCTCAAGACTTCAGTCTCACTTCAACTTGTTCTTTAGCCAAAGAAGAAGAAGTGAAACTATGGCACCAAAGACTAGGTCATCTTCATTTCAGAGGCATAAAGAAAATAATATCTATGGAAGCTGTGAGAGGTATTCCTAAACTGAAGATTGATGATGGTAAAATATGTGGTGAATGTCAAATAGGCAAGCAAACCAAGATGTCCCATCCAAAGCTCCAACATCTGACAACTTCCAAAGTTTTGGAATTATTGCATATGGATCTTATGGGACCTATGCAGGTTGAGAGCCTTGGTGGTAAGAGGTATGCCTATGTGGTGGTTGATGACTTTTCAAGGTATACATGGATAAATTTTATCAAAGAAAAGTCTGATGTATTTGATGTATTCAAAGACTTATGCCAAAGAATACAAAGAGAAAAAGCCAGCTGTGTGATCAGAATACGAAGTGACCATGGAAAGGAGTTTGAGAATCAAAAATTCTTAGATTTCTGTTCTTCAGAAGGAATAAATCATGAATACTCTTCACCAATCACTCCTCAACAGAATGGGATTGTTGAGAGGAAGAATAGAAATATCCAAGAATCAGCAAGAGCTATGATCCATGCTAAAAAGTTACCTTTGTACTTCTGGGCTGAAGCTATGAACACAGCTTGTTACATCCATAATAGAGTCACTCTAAGGAAAGGAACCTTGTCCACAATCTATGTGTCATACCCCAAATTTGTCCCACCCATATAATTTTACATTCATTTTTGTTTTTATGCTTACTAACCCATTATGCAAGATCCAAAAATATGTGTTGTATCTTCCATTTGTTTTTTTAGTGTCAAAGCTCATCATTTTGCAAAGATGAGTCATAATTCGGTCAAGGCTATTGAGACAAAGGTGAACTAAATCCAAGGTGTTTGATGATTAAGATTTGAGATTCAAACGCAAGTCCAATGATGATTCAAATTGCAAAACGCTCAAACTGAATGCATTTAACTTAAGCTTTGATAGGATGCTCGTTTTGGTTCATAATTGATCTCATTTTTGACAAGAGAAATTCGAGCCAAGCAATGACCAATTGCCTCAAATATTTTCAAGCATTGTTTCAAGTTTGCTAGGCCTTGTAATTAGAGATGTTCTTCCAAGCCATGATTTCAAGCTTCATTAACAAATTTCCAAAGCAATTTCAATACCATCATACTATTTGAATCAAGATTGATTTTATGTGAATTCAATATTTACTTATGTGAATTCAAGGTACCAAACAAATACAAGAGAAACTCATTATATGTTTGGAACGGTTTTAAGGCTTAAAAGTTTTGCTTCTCATCCAATTCAAAAGGAAGGAAACATAATGCTTGGATTCAAGATATCATTAGGGTGCATATTTGGTACAAATGAAAAGTTCAAATTGTGATAAGCTTTAGAGTACAAAATACAAGAGCAAGTTTGAAGGCCACAAAATGAATACAAATTTGGATTTGGTCTCAAACAAGTTTAAAACATGGCAAGAATTAAAACCGTACAAACAAGTCACATGAGACACACATTTAAGGTTTACAATAATTGTTTCCTTCTAAGCCTAAGGAATTACAAATCAGTGACCCTAAATTTCCGTGATTCAGATACTTTGAGCCAAAGAGATTATGTCTGTTGGCGGCAGCCCCATTCAAGAAGTTATATGGCCTGCAAAATGATGACAAGACATGATACATAAGGTCACAAAAATGTAGATGTCAATGGGAGTTATTTCTCGAAGATTGTCGCATACCAAAGCACCTAACTTAATAATTGCAGCAGCCACACAAGGTTCCTTCTCAAGTCTTCATAGCAATCAAGTCTTCATGGCCTGATTCATCTTTTCCATGCCAGCTCCTAAGTCTCCAGCAATGCGCCAATTCCATGTGCGTTTATGCCGCAAGTGAAGTTTCCTCGTGAACAAACAAGAGTGGAAGGAAGTGAACTAGCAGCCTATCACCTCAGTCTACAACCTTCACCTGCCAAGGCAATAAACCACATCAGAATTGTTCAGGACACACATTATAAAGCACAAGTTGCCATTACCAGGTCTTCATTCCTGCTTCATGTAACGACATCCCGTGCAAAGTTCGCGCCAATTCTATCAATTTACTTCAAATGGAAGTCGTGAATTTCTGGCAAAGCCCTATCACATGCCAAATTCGGTGTGTACCTGGAAAAGAAGAAGACTGAAAGTCATTACATCAGGGAATTATTTTGAAGAATCATGGAGAAGCTAAATGAAACTACAAAAAACATGAAAGTTCAGAATTAGTTCGTCCGACATAGTTTTCATTACCAACAGAAAAGCCAGAAGAATATTTGCAGGAAATGAAACATCTCAGTTAAAGCATTTCAAGGCACATTTCTCCATATTTGAAAAACAGAGGCAACAGTCAAAGTTCTGTACTAAAAGTGATGAAAACAAAACGCACAACAGGGTTATTCCTAAAGTTTCACAGGGCAGTTCATTACCTTTTGTATTTCAGTCATGAAGCAGAGTGGCATTATGAACAATTTCTGAGTTTCTTTTCTTCCTCACTAAGTGTGCCGACATCCCTCCAGCTTCCATTGGCCTGTTCATCAATCCAAGGCTCCATGCTGCTCCAAGTGATTTTCACCTACAAAGAATCAATGGCATAAATCTCGATATCAGAATTATTGGAAAAGGCAAGGTGATTTCGTACTAAGCACACACCAAGAAAGATGTATCGTGTCATTTCTCAATCAAAATTCAAGCATGCCAAAGCATTCCAGCTGCAAGCACATTTACTGTCAAGGTCTAGACCTGCAAAACCAAAGGATTATGTCAAAACGGAATCACAATTCCAAGCTTTCGCAGCAGTACACAAGAAAGTAACAATGCAGTGAATGGAGTTGATCAATGCGAGGTAACATGAACAGAAAGAGGATTGAAACAAGATCATAATGTAAAATGGTAATATTGTTAAATCCTACGGAAATAGCTTTGTTTTGCATCACAAACAGTAAACACACACACGTGGTTCAGTCTCAGTATATCTCTCTCAAGTACAGTTCATATTGAAATTGATTCAAGCACATGTCCATTTAAAATATCTGTCAGACTAAGTTCTTACAAGGAAAAAAGTTAAAAGAGCATATATGAAAAGTGAGACCAATATCAGCAAAGTCTATGAGGACTGATGAGAACATAAAGAAAACCACATAAATCTATCTCATCAATCCTCCAACCAAGTGCAAGCAGAACTGTTACAAGCAGTGGAGTAATCATTCAATATAAGTGCAACTAAGAGTTTAATGCGTTACCTTTGAAGCATAATTCAACAATTTCCTCCTAGCCATCATATTTTCCATCCATAGTTTCTTCTTGGTTGTTATCAGATCATGTAATTTGATCGATTTGGAGTTTTAGTTGATAATCTTCAACCGCAAGCAGCTTCGCTCCTCACCGAGCACTCTAAGTCCCTCACCAAATCTGCCAAGGCAATACAAGGAATCAGAACTACAAGATGTATGAGGCACCAAGAATGGTATGAGGATTACCATGAGATTGCAGCAGATATTGAGATAAAATCATATCAGAACAAAGGTTTCTAACAGGTTCTCACCTCAATTTAAAGCTACCAGAATATAAGCAATATGTCACCACCAAATGTTTCCTCCTTTCCATTTGTCATCAATATGCCAATAGCTCTCATCAATCCTTCCAAGTCCCATATCAAGGAGCTGGTCAGATTCCCTCGATGTCACCTATATAAGCCATATGCAGGCCGGGAAGCCCGCAAAGCACCAGCTCCCATCCAGAAGCTCTAATCCTCAAGACCTCTCGCCTTTACACCATGTATACCTGCAAAACTGGTAAACTAGAACAAAGCATACAGAGAGTCGATAAGTAAACTGAGAATGGAACTTGATCAGAAAGTATTGAAGATTCGTCATAGCGATTGATTTTGCTCGAACTACATACAAGTTAAGCAACAATACACAAAGGCAAGGCTTAAGATACAATTTGTTATATAAAAAAACCTTAGCTTTTGTTAAAGAAATGTTGAGCTTAGACCAATTGTGAATGGGCTATGAAATAGATCTTGGCCAAGTTATGAAGATCTTATTCAACCGTTGTCAAAGCAAGTTATGTCTGTGGGCAGGTCGACCCGTGTTCCTCGCATCAACGGTTCACTACAAACGTATCTAGTGTCCTGCAACATGGAAAGAAAAGAGAAGCTGATATCAGTAGAGTGCATAGCAACCAGTGTGTCCTACAAACAAAAGCTTAATTTACAACAGTAAATATCAAGTTCACAGCAGTAAAATTCATCAGGACCACAAAGGATTCTAGAAGTATTCACAGTTAACACTACAGACAAAATTGAGCGATGACTCACCAGCTAGAGGTCCCCACACAGTCCCACTCAAAATTCTAACGGATTTTGTGATTCCCTCAATGAAAACCCGCATCACTCAACACTCCTCATGATTCGCACGTACCAACCTATCCCAGGTACTCCTCTATATAAAAGCAATGATTAGAAATGATTGGAATATACTATCAGCACATAGAAACCCTAGCAGCTACCATATACAGAAAACACAGAAAAGAAGAGCACCTGAAAAAACCTAGCCACCTTCCATTCTTCTTTCTACATCGCAAACAAAAACCATCTTCCACCCACCTTCACACAACCTCAAACCTTCCTTCCTTCTGTTTCGCCCAAATCGCATCACTAAAAACTCAAAACCAGCTAATCACCGCGAAAACCCCAAACCATCGCGAACCGCACCACCGAAATCGAAACCCTCGCAAGCGAATCGTGAGCGAATCACTTCCATCGTTGCCAAACTCACTGCGCAACAACCGTGATAGATCTGTCTTTGAGACGAATCCGAACCACATCCCTTACCGTCGAAACCCACCACCGTCGATCTTGAGAGAACGCGAGAGATTTACACCGTGAGAGAGGTAGAGGTGGGATCATGTTCATGTTTCTTTTCTTCTTTGTTTCATTCTGATATAAGCTTGGGTTTGCTCTGTTAATCGTTTTGATTTTCTTTCTTTAAAACTGTTATGTTTTTAGGATGAGCATACGGCATGATGTCACTCCATTTTTTTTGTAATAATTATTTATTTTTTTTATTTTTCTGATCTAAACTTGGGTTGGGGTTGCAAGCCCATCGAAACCAGTATCTAATCACACTCCCACACAGCAGTCACACTCCATTTTCATTTTTATATCCTTTTCAAATCAATATTACTGATGCACCTAACACACCTCCCCTTTCTTAATGTTTTTATATATATAATTATTATTTTGTATTCCTCTTATGGTTTTGTTTTAGTTCTAAATTATCTTTAGAAATTCCTAGATATTTTATATCCATTTCTTTTTTATTATTTAACCATATTTTTATGTTTACCCTCTTTTAGAAAAAGCTTAAAAAATTGTATTTTAATGTTTATTTGATCAATTTCTATCGTGTTACGGGCCAATGATATCATAAAAGACCAATTTTTCGCCCGATTTTAATCGGTGATTTTTGGTCAATATGAGGCCCTCCTTGTGAATAATTTTTTATTATTATTTTATTATTCCGACAAACAAGCTTGTAATAATTTATCTTATTCATTATCTCCAATACTATTTTATTTATTTATTTATTTATATTCATTATTCCATTTATTTTTCGCGATTCAATTTATTCATTTAATTCGCATTTTAAATTACGATTCGACTCCTCATAGAACGATTTCATTAAATCGGCTCTAAGGCAGTAAACGAACCAAATTCCTCCGCATCCCGAAAAGGTCCAACGCCTTCGAATAGTTGTGCTCGATTAAAAGGTCCAACACCTTCGAATAGTTGTGTCCCGATCAAACAGGCCGAACGCCTTCGAATAGTTCAAACACACTGCACACACGCTTTCTCTTGGGCTAATTACAACGAGACCTCTTTATTTCTTGCAATCCCCTGTATTTATTTTGTATCCCTCTCCCCTTACTTTGTACGCATTTTATTTTTCGTATTCTATTTAATTTCGAATCATTGGTCCAACGCCAAGCGATTGCACTTGCACACTCGCACATGTTATTTAGTTTTCGTTTATTAGGATCCACCTCTCTTTGCGAGCCGAGCGCATTGTGCCTCGCTAACAAACCACAAAACAAAATCTCCACTTGCATTTACCCTTTAACCTCAAAAAAACCAAAACGTTTCGATTAGATCCAAACCCTTGATCCAACGTCAAGAGGTCTTAGGAAATTAAACACCTTAATAAAAACGAGAAGATCTGTACGCCACGAGCCTTAAGCGGTAGAAAGGAGGATAACGAGCTCTCGTTACTCGCTCTGATTATTTTCGACGCAAGACGCTCGTCTTATTGGGCGAGATAAACTATCCATAGTCTTTAGTACATTTCAACTCCTAAACACTTTCATCGACGAAAGGTGATAAAATCGAACAACCATTACCCTTAGTAGGCCGAACTACAAGGCTCTGACTTTCCCATTGCACACGGGAGTACGTAGGCACGAGGATCTCAATCATTGCCGAGCACCTAGGTTCAATCTAACTTATAATTCAACTCATTTACCTCTAGCAAGCAATTCGTTTAAGCATAGACATCCTTTCGCGCGCGTTAACTTAGATTGTTCCCATCGAGTACGATGGATGTAGGGGGTGCTAATACCTTCCCCCTGCATAACCGACTCCCGAACCCAGGAAATGGTTCCGTTGACCTTTGTCCTAATCCTTTTCTCTTCCCGGGTTGTATCTATATCTTCCCTTTCCCTCTTCGGGAATAAATAGAATTAGGTGGCGACTCTTCAGTCCGTCCGGCGCGTGACTCCGTCTTTTCGGATCGCGTAAGGTCGTATTTTTCGGGGTACGACAGCTGGCAACTCAGCTGGGGACTGGTTCACCCCTATGCGAGTCAAGCCTAGTCTAGGTTCCCTCGCTTGTTTGGATGTTTGCTTTTATGCCTTGCTTGTTTATTTTTATCGCTTTCTTTATCGCATTCCATCTTATATATCTTGTGGCTCCTTGGTACTATAATTTGGATCGATACTTTGCAAAAGAAACTTGAGGGAAAAGTTCTATACCCGGGCTTGTGAATACAAACTTAAGTTAGCGAGGTTGTGTAGTATGGGCTCCCGAGAGAACAACTCTCGTGGGTTGTCGATACGAAAACCTCACTTGGAGTAGATTCTGATGAGAATACTTACAACCGTCAAATCCTTGGCGTGTGTGCTCAGTTGCTTTCATTAGGGTCATTAACTCTGAGGACCTTTAGAACCTTTTGGTTAAAACATCGGTTGATGGTTGCGTAGTATTGGGCACCAGGGTTCACCCTCGCGTGGCTCGATACGAAAACCTCACTTGGAATAGACTTACTAAATGAAGTTGATTGACTGTCAAGAATGTATGAAATTGACACGTGCATCAAACAGTTGAGAAAGTTCCATAACTCCAGGACTTTGTTTTAAACCTTGTGTCGATGATCACGTAGTATGGACTCCCGAGAAAATTTTCTCTCGTGGGTTGTCGATACGAAGATCTCACCCAAAATAGATTCATGTGGCGGAGTCAATTAACCGTCATGCTTATGGCGCGTGTGATGAACAACCATATGAATTGATAACTTTGGGATCCCTAAAACTTTAGAGTCTACCCAGTGAGTTCCTGATCAGAGTATCATCCATCTGTACCTTGGACTCCTCAAGACCCTGATCTTATGATCCTGGATTCTGACATTGCATATCATCTCATTTGCATTATTTGTTCATATTGCATTTCGTTCTGAAATTGGAGAACTCATTTCATGTTCCTCCATCTTCAGTAAATCAAGCTGGTTTCCCGACGCCCGTATCGAGCTAGACGACCGTATCTAACTAGAGCCAACACTAGAAGACTGATGGACGTGATTCAAGAAGAGCAAGCTGCTATGAGAGAAGAGATTGACTCGGTCAAGAGCAAGATTGACCAGATTTATGAGACTTTGCAATCTTTGGCAAGAATGGAAGAACGTCGCGAAGCTGCTGCCGCAATGAACAACGCTCAAGTGCAAGGATCTACCTCACGAGAAATGCCTTCGGTTCCCGTTCCAAATCCTTTGGTCTACGGTTTGCCTCCAGGTTTCACTCCTGCTGTGGAAGAGGTCACTTCCCAACCAATACCTGCTTCTGGTGTTACTATTGGTGCTATTCCTCAAGCTCAACCTATCCCAACTCAAGTCCAATTTCCTCAAACTGAAGAGAATCATCAAGTTGAGTATGAGATGCATACTGCTGTTCCAATCACCAATCCTCATGTTGTTCAAGAATATGAAGCTATGAAGATGTGCCGTGAGTTAGCTGAAAAACTCTGAATCATGGAAGGACACAACTCAACTTCTCTGAGTGCCTCAGACATGTGCTTAGTTCCAGATGTTGTGATCCCCGCTAAGTTCAAACTGCCAGAATTCGAGAAGTACAAAGGTCTCAGCTGTCCTGAGCTTCATTTAAGGATGTACTGTAGAAAAATGGCTGCTCATGCCAAAGATGATAAGCTTATGATCCATTGCTTCCAAGACAGCCTGTCTGGAGGGTCTCTAGAATGGTACATGCAGCTCGAACGCAACAATGTTCGTACTTGGCTTGAATTATCTGATGCATTCAAAAAGCAGTACAAGTACAACACTGACGTAGCTCCCAACCGTACTCAGCTTCAGAGTATGTCTCAAAAGGAGAGCGAATACTTTAAAGAGTACGCCCAACGCTGGAGAGAGTTAGTTGCCAGAGTGCATCCTCCTTTGGTTGACCGTGAACTAATCGACATCTTCATGGGTACCCTACAGGGGCAATACTACGAGAAGCTGATCAGCAGTGTATCTTCTGGATTTTCAGACATGGTGATGGTAGGAGAAAGAATTGAAGAAGGTTTAAAGAGTGGAAAGATCCAAGGAGGCTCTAGCAGCCTGAACAATGCCAAGAAACCTTTCAACGGGTATAAGAAGGGCGATACAAATGCCATTTCTGCTGCAAGTGGGAATTTTCAACAGAGTGCACCTGCACCAGTTCCCTACTATCAGTATCCCTATGTTGCTGCTGCACAATATGCTCCTATGCCATATCAGCCATCTCCTCCAATGCCTTATCAGCAGGCCTTTCAAGCTTTATTTCTGCCTCAGATGGCTCATCAACCACGTCCTATGGTTGCAGCTGCGCAGTATGCGCCCAATCCATACCAGCAACCGGCTTATCCACCACGGCCTGGTCAACAGCAACAACGCGCTCCTCAACAGTGTCCACCATATCAGCAAAGAAGGCCTGAAAGAAATTTCGATCCATTGCCTATGTCATATGGAGAAATATTTAACGGGCTGATGGAAAAAGGAACTCTTGTGTTGAAGGACATGCCACCTCAAACTGGTAACGCTCGAGATTATGATGCCAATGCTCGCTGTGAGTATCACAAGGGTGCTCCAGGTCACACAATTGACAACTGCAGGTTATTCAAGCACAAAGTCCAAGATTTAATCGACTCTAAGGATCTCACCTTCACTCCAAGAAATACAAACGTCCAGAGCGATCCAATGCCGTCACACGGTGCCAACAAGTGAAGACATCTGAAGGGTTTGTTGAAGATCAAGCTGAGTAGTCACCAACTTTGAAGCATTCAATCAAGAGAAGTTCAATTCCTCAAATCAAGGCAGCCAGTGCCATTTATTTTCGCATTCCTGTTATTTTGTAATGTTTGTTTAAGTACTATTTGCCCTGAACATTGTTATCGTTTGTACTTGGTTTTGTTAATATTATGTTTATGCATGTTTTGAATCAATCTATTCGCATTCGCTCATTATTTATCATTTATCACAAAAATCACAAAAAATATTTCCTCACTTCACTTTAGCAAATATTTGAGGGAGGATGATGAAAACGAAATACCCATAACTGTTGCGGTATGTTTTCAGATAAAACCTCGTCAATGATGTACAGGCATTCTTTCAAATCCCCAAACACTGGAGATATAAGGAGTTAATCCCTAGTCAACCACTTCGAGCCTAGAAGTAGGATTTTCTTTAGGATACAAACCCTTACATTTAACCCGGGGCAGGGTAGTTGTCCAGTTAACCTGATTATACTTTCAAATCGCAAGATGAGACATCCCGTCAGAGGACCATCAACAAATGACTTAGCAGTCACAACATTAAAAAAAAAAGAGGAAAACAGAAAAGAAAAGCACTAAGTTGAGCACCCGAAGGGAGACTTAGTCGAAAAAATCAAAAGGAGGAACTCAAATCCTCAGCAAAAGCAAAACAAATATCAGTGACCACAAAATCAAAAATCAAAGGGTCACCAACAACAAAAAAGATGACTGCCACTTCTAACGAACTTTGAAGTTTCATCTTCACTCTTGCAAGTCAAAACAAATGCATATGTAGAGTTAACTGAACATATGACTGGAGAACATTACGAAGAAGGGATGGGTACGAATCAAACTTTGAGCCTTATACCTTTGTTTCTCAAACCATTAACCAGACCATGTTACAACCCTCGAAAGTCCTAATTGAGGCATGGTTTATTCTGAAAGCATGCTACCAACAAGGTTACGTAAATTGACTCCCATATATTTTCTAATATTCAATCTTGTTTGCACATCATTCTTGCTTCATCTTTCACGCACTTTCTAAATCAAACAAAATCGTGTGGACTAACAGTCCATTCGTCACACTATCACAAATCATTCAAATAAATTGACTTTTTCAAAAGTTACATGAACTTTACATTAGCACTACCATTTGTGTGTTAATAATTTAATTGCAAATCAGTGCTTAACGTCAGTACAATCCCATCAAGAGGTAATCAAAAGAAAATTTGAGCTTCCTTGATACCAACATGAATCAAGACCACCTCAACAGCCCAATCAGGGGCAGATTTATCTTCAAATAGCCCGATCAGGGGAAAATTATCTTTAAACAGCCCAATCAGGGGCAAGTCACCGTCAAAAGCTCAATCAGGGGCAGACGCTTACCAAATCTAGACTCTGGGGCAGGTCGTGCCATGGCCTTTGTCAAAGCTTCCCTACCCGATTTATTTCAAATACCCTACAGGCAGGGGCAAGCAAACAAGGAGCAAATCTTCCTCTCTCTTCTCCCCAGCTAATCAGGCAGTCCTTCCTAGACGTTGGTAACCATTCGAAGCAAAGTCAGTCTTCATGTGTCAATTAAGTCGCTCCGCTCATCAGCAAGTGACCAAAACTTGGAGCTCTCAGATTCATCTTCTGATCATACGTTGTCGAAGATCGAGTGTTGGGAAATCAGTCCCTCCTCCCACCCAAAGTCCAATCATTATTGGCGACTACCAGACCAAAAGTCCACCAAGCTGGAACCTTCCTTTTTCAATCACTCATATGCATCATTATGCATCATCAAACGTCATAAGCATTATTTACATCAATCATTTACAACATGTGCATCATATGCATACCTAAATAAATCAGACCTTTTATATTCCCCAACAATTTCAACTTTCAACAGTGAATAAACACTTGCATCGTATCTACATCATTATGGAACACCATTTCAAAACAATCGAGCATATGTGCATAAGTCAGGATCCAGGATCGATTGAAGATTCCAGGCATTTCCTCAACAGATTCAGTGGACGTCCCCATTGGACATTTCTCTTCCGATTATTTTAAATTTTCTGTCTTTCGGCATCCATATCGACCTAGCTCGAGTGCCGAGTTCGCATTATCATCCTCGCGATGGTAAGTGATTATTTTAAATTTTCTGTCTTTCGGCATCCATATCAACCTAGCTCGAGTGCCGAGTTCGCATTATCATCCTTGCGATGGTAAGCGATTATTTTAATTTTCTGTCTTTCTGCATCCATATCGACCTAGCTCGAGTGCCGAGTTCGCATTATCATCCTTGCGGTGGTAAGCAATTATTTAATTTTCTGTTACTCAGCATCGACCTAGCATCGAGTGCTGGAGTCGCATTATCATCCTTGCGGTGGTAAGCGATTATTTATTTTTTCTGTTACTTAGCATCGACCTAGCATCGAATGCCGAGTTCGCTTATCATCCTTGTGGTGGTAAACGACTATTTAATTTCCTATCAACCTGTTTTTGTTTCACATCACCTTCATTTTCCATGTTTAACCATAGATTTACTGCACATTTTCTTTTATCGGACAAAGTTGGAGTCTGTTAGTATCTAATTATCTTATACCTTGAAAGTTTGAACGTGAGCCAGTTCATCTTACTGGGTCTAAGCCAATTCGATAGGGGCATCTGTCATACCCCAAATTTGTCCCACCCATATAATTTTACATTCATTTTTGTTTTTATGCTTACTAACCCATTATGCAAGATCCAAAAATATGTGTTGTATCTTCCATTTGTTTTTTTTAGTGTCAAAGCTCACGATTTTGCAAAGATGAGTCATAATTCGGTCAAGGCTATTGAGACAAAGGTGAACTAAATCCAAGGTGTTTGATGATTAAGATTTGAGATTTAAACGCAAGTCCAATGATGATTCAAATTGCAAAACGCTCAAACTGAATGCATTTAACTTAAGCTTTGATAGGATGCTCGTTTTGGTTCATAATTGATCTCATTTTTGACAAGAGAAATTCGAGCCAAGCAATGACCAATTGCCTCAAATATTTTCAAGCATTGTTTCAAGTTTGCTAGGCCTTGTAATTATAGATGTTCTTCCAAGCCATGATTTCAAGCTTCATTAACAAATTTCCAAAGCAATTTCAAGACCATCATACTATTTGAATCAAGATTGATTTTATGTGAATTCAATATTTACTTATGTGAATTCAAGGTACCAAACAAATACAAGAGAAACTCATTATATGTTTGGAACGGTTTTAAGGCTTAAAAGTTTTGCTTCTCATCCAATTCAAAAGGAAGGAAACATAATGCTTGGATTCAAGATATCATTAGGGTGCATATTTGGTACAAATGAAAAGTTCAAATTGTGATAAGCTTTAGAGTACAAAATACAAGAGCAAGTTTGAAGGCCACAAAATGAATACAAATTTGGATTTGGTCTCAAACAAGTTTAAAACATGGCAAGAATTAAAACCGTACAAACAAGTCACATGAGACACACATTTAAGGTTTACAATAATTGTTTCCTTCTAAGCCTAAGGAATTACAAATCAGTGACCCCAAATTTCCGTGATTCAGATACTTTGAGCCAAAGAGATTATGTCTGTTGGCGGCAGCCCCATTCAAGAAGTTATATGGCCTGCAAAATGATGACAAGACATGATACATAAGGTCACAAAAATGCATATGTCAATGGGAGTTATTTCTCGAAGATTGTCGCATACCAAAGCACCTAACTTAATAATTGCAGCAGCCACACAAGGTTCCTTCTCAAGTCTTCATAGCAATCAAGTCTCCATGGCCTGATTCATCTTTTCCATGCCAGCTCCTAAGTCTCCAGCAATGCGCCAATTCCATGTGCGTTTATGCCGCAAGTGAAGTTTCCTCGTGAACAAACAAGAGTGGAAGGAAGTGAACTAGCAGCCTATCACCTCAGTCTACAACCTTCACCTGCCAAGGCAATAAACCACATCAGAATTGTTCAGGACACACATTATAAAGCACAAGTTGCCATTACCAGGTCTTCATTCCTGCTTCATGTAACGGCATCCCGTGCAAAGTTCGCGCCAATTCTATCAATTTACTTCAAATGGAAGTCGTGAATTTCTAGCAAAGCCCTATCACATGCCAAATTCGGTGTGTACCTGGAAAAGAAGAAGACTGAAAGTCATTACATCAGGGAATTATTTTGAAGAATCATGGAGAAGCTGAATGAAACTACAAAAAACATGAAAGTTCAGAATTTGTTCGTCCGACATAGTTTTCATTACCAACAGAAAAGCCAGAAGAATATTTGCAGGAAATGAAACATCTCGGTTAAAGCATTTCAAGGCACATTTCTCCATATTTGAAAAACAGAGGCAACAATCAAAGTTCTGTACTAAAAGTGATGAAAACAAAACGCACAACAGGGTTATTCCTAAAGCTTCACAGGGCAGTTCATTACCTTTTGTATTTCAGTCATGAAGCAGAGTGGCATTATGAATAATTTCTGAGTTTCTTTTCTTCCTCACTAAGTGTGCCGACATCCCTCCAGCTTCCATTGGCCTGTTCATCAATCCAAGGCTCCATGCTGCCCTAAGTGATTTTCACCTACAAAGAATCAAATGTATAAATCTCGATATCAGAATTATTGGAAAAGGCAAGGTGATTTCGTACTAAGCACACACCAAGAAAGATGTATCATGTCATTTCTCAATCAAACTTCAAGCATGCCAAAGCATTCCAGCTGCAAGCACATTTACTGTCAAGGTCTAGACCTGCAAAACCAAAGGATTATGTAAAAACGGAATCACAATTCCAAGCTTTCGCAGCAGTACACAAGAAGGTAACAATGCAGTGAATGGAGTTGATCAATGCGAGGTAACATGAACAGAAAGAGGATTGAAACAAGATCATAATGTCAAATGGTAATATTGTTAAATCCTACGGAAATAGCTTTGTTTTGCATCACAAACAGTAAACACACACACGTGGTTCAGTCTCAGTATATCTCTCTCAAGTACAGTTCATATTGAAATTGATTCAAGCACATGTCCATTTAAAATATCTGTCAGACTAAGTTCTTACAAGGAAACAAGTTAAAAGAGCATATATGAAAAGTGAGACCAATATCAGCAAAGTCTATGAGGACTGATGAGAACATAAAGAAAACCACATAAATCTATCTCATCAATCCTCCAACCAAGTGCAAGCAGAACTGTTACAAGCATTGGAGTAATCATTCAATATAAGTGCAACTAAGAGTTTAATGCGTTACCTTTGAAGCATAATTCAACAATTTCCTCCTAGCCATCATATTTTCCATCCATAGTTTCTTCTTGGTTGTTATCAGATCATGTAATTTGATCGATTTGGAGTTTCAGTTGATAATCTTCAACCGCAAGCAGCTTCGCTCCTCACCGAGCACTCTAAGTCCCTCACCAAATCTGCCAAGGCAATACAAGGAATCAGAACTACAAGATGTATGAGGCACCAAGAATGGTATGAGGATTACCATGATATTGCAGCAGATATTGAGATAAAATCATATCAGAACAAAGGTTTCTAACAGGTTCTCACCTCAATTTAAAGCTACCAGAATATAAGCAATATGTCACCACCAAATGTTTCCTCCTTTCCATTTGTCATCAATATGCCAATAGCTCTCATCAATCCTTCCAAGTCCCATATCAAGGAGCTGGTCAGATTCCCTCGATGTCACCTATACAAGCCATATGCAGGCCGGGAAGCCCGCAAAGCACCAGCTCCCATCCAGAAGCTCCAATCCTCAAGACCTCTCGCATTTACACCATGTATACCTGCAAAACTGGTAAACCAGAACAAAGCATACAGAGAGTCGATAAGTAAACTGAGAATGGAACTTGATCAGAAAGTATTGAAGATTCGTCATAGCGATTGATTTTGCTCGAATTACATACAAGTTAAGCAACAATACACAAAGGCAAGGCTTAAGATACAATTTGTTATATAAAAAATCCTTAGCTTTTGTTAAAGAAATGTTGAGCTTAGACCAATTGTGAATGGGCTATGAAATAGATCTTGAGCCAAGTTATGAAGATCTTATTCAACCGTTGTCAAAGCAAGTTATGTTTGTGGGCAGGTCGACCCATGTTCCTCGCATCAACGGTTCACTACAAACGTATCTAGTGTCCTGCAACATGGAAAGAAAAGAGAAGCGGATATCAGTAGAGTGCATAGCAACCAGTGTGTCCTACAAACAAAAGCTTAAGTTTACAACAGTAAATATCAAGTTCACAGCAGTAAAATTCATCAGGACCACAAAGGATTCTAGAAGTATTCACGGTTAACACTACAGACAAAATTGAGCGATGACTCACCAGCTGGAGGTCCCCACACAGTCCCACTCAAAATTCTAACGGATTTTGTGATTCCCTCAATGAAAACCCGCATCACTCAACACTCCTCATGATTCACACGTACCAACCTATCCCAGGTACTCCTCTATATAAAAGAATTGATTAGCAATGATTGGGATATACTATCAGCCCATAGAAACCCTAGCAGCTACCATATACAGAAAACACAAAAAAGAAGAGCACCTGAAAAAACCTAGCCACCTTCCATTCTTCTTTCTACATCGCAAACAAAAACCATCTTCCACCCACCTTCACACAACCTCAAACCTTCCTTCCTTATGTTTCGCCCAAATCGCATCACTAAAAACTCAAAACCAGCTAATCACCGCGAAAACCCCAAACCATCGCGAACCGCACCACCGAAATCGAAACCCTCGCAAGCGAATCGTGAGCGAATCACTTCCATCGTTGCCAAACTCACTGCGCAACAACCGTGATAGATCTGTCTTTGAGACGAATCCGAACCACATCCCTTACCGTCTAAACCCACCACCGTCGATCTTGAGAGAACGTGAGAGATTTACACCGTGAGAGAGGTAGAGGTGGGATCATGTTCATGTCTCTTTTCTTCTTTGTTTCATTCTGATATAAGCTTGGGTTTGCTCTGTTAATCGTTTTGATTTTATTTCTTTAAAACTGTTATGTTTTTAGGATGAGCATACGGCATGATGTCACTCCATTTTTTTTGTAATTAATTATTTCTTTTTTTTATTTTTCTGATCTAAACTTGGGTTGGGGCTGCAAGCCCATCGAAACCAGTATCTAATCACACTCCCACACAGCAGTCACACTCCATTTTCATTTTTATATCCTTTTCAAATCAATATTACTGATGCACCTAACACACCTCCCCCTTCTTAATGTTTTTATATATATAATTATTATTTTGTATTCCTCTTATGGTTTTGTTTTAGTTCTAAATTATCTTTAGAAATTCCTAGATATTTTATATCCATATCTTTTTTATTATTTAACCATATTTTTATGTTTACCTTTTTTTAGAAAAAGCTTAAATAATTGTATTTTAATGTTTATTTGATCAATTTCTATCGTGTTACGGGCCAATGATATCATAAAAGGCCAATTTTTCGCCCGATTTTAATCGGTGATTTTTGGTCAATATGAGGCCCTCCTTGTGAATAATTTTTTATTATTATTTTATTATTCCGACAAACAAGCTTGTAATAATTTATCTTATTCATTATCTCCAATACTATTTAATTTATTTATTTATTTATATTCATTATTCCATTTATTTTTCGCGATTCAATTTATTCATTTAATTCGCATTTTAAATTACGATTCGACTCCTCATAGAACGATTTCATTATATCGGCTCTAAGGCAGTAAACGAACCAAATTCCTCCGCGTCCCGAAAAGGTCCAACGCCTTCGAATAGTTGCGCTCGATTAAAAGGTCCAACGCCTTCGAATAGTTGTGTCCCGATCAAACTGGCCGAACGCCTTCGAATAGTTCAAACACACTGCACACACGCTTTCTCTTGGGCTAATTACAACGAGACCTCTTTATTTCTTACAATCCCCTATATTTATTTTGTATCCCTCTCCCCTTACTTTGTACGCATTTTATTTTTCGTATTCTATTTAATTTCGAATCATTGGTCCAACGCCAAGCGATTTCACTTGCACACTCACACCTGTTATTTAGTTTTCGTTTATTAGGATCCACCTCTCTTTGCGAGCCGAGCGCATTGTGCCTCGCTAACAAACCACAAAATAAAAACTCCACTTGCATTTACCCTTTAACCTCAAAAAAACCAAAACGTTTCGATTAGATCCAAACCCTTGATCCAACGTCAAGAGGTCTTAGGAAATAAAACACCTTAATAAAAACGAGAAGATCTGTACGCCACGAGCCTTAAGCGGTAGAAAGGAGGATAACGAGCTCTCGTTACTCGCTCTGATTATTTTCGACGCAAGATGCTCGTCTTGTTGGGCGAGATAAACTATCCATAGTCTTTAGTACATTTCAACTCCTAAAACCTTTCATCGACGAAAGGTGATAAAATCGAACAACCATTACCCTTAGTAGGCCGAACTACGAGGCTCTAACTTTCCCATTGCACACGGGAGTACGTAGGCACGAGGATCTCAATCCTTGCCGAGCACCTAGGTTCAATCTAACTTATAATTCAACTCATTTCCCTCTAGCAAGCAATTCGTTTAAGCATAGACATCCTTTCGCGTGCATTAACTTAGATGGTTCCCATCGAGTACTATGGATGTAGAGGGTGCTAATACCTTCCCCCTACATAACCGACTCCCGAACCCAGGCAATGGTTCCGTTGACCTTTGTCCTCATCCTTTTCTCTTCCCGGGTTGTATCTATATCTTCCCTTTCCCTCTTCGGGAATAAATAGAATTAGGTGGCGACTCTTCAGTCCGTCCGGCGCGTGACTCCGTCTTTTCGGATCGCGTAAGGTCGTATTTTTCGGGGTACGACACTATGAAGTCTGGAAGGGAAGAAAACCCACAGTTAAGTACTTCCATGTGTTTGGAAGTAATTGTTATATTCTGGCTGATAGGGAGCAAAGAAGAAAAATGGATCCTAAAAGTGATGAAGGGATTTTTCTTGGATACTCTATAAACAGCAGAGCATATAGAGTATTTAACTCTAGAACCAAGGTTATCATGGAGTCCATAAATGTGATAATTGATGATGCTCCTGCAGATGTTACAAAAGATGTTGGAACATCTGCTGACAGACAAACTGAAACTGAAGAAAAGAGTGATCATCCTGACTTCACTCAAACTGATGCAAGGACAGAACAATCCAGCAAACCTCCCTCCATCAGAATCCAGAAGGATCATCCCAAAGATTTGATAATTGGGGATCCTAACAGAGGTGTAAGCACTAGATCAAGAGAGGTGATTTCAGGTTCTTGTTTTGTTTCAAAAATAGAACCTAAAAACATCAAGGAAGCTCTTACTGATGAGTACTGGATTTGTGCTATGCAAGATGAATTAGGTCAATTCAAAAGGAATGAAGTGTGGAACCTTGTTCCTAGACCTGATGCCATAAATGTGATTGGAACTAAATGGGTGTATAAGAACAAGTCAAATGAGCTAGGAGTTGTTACAAAGAACAAAGCTAGACTTGTAGCTCAAGGATACACACAAATTGAAGGAGTAGACTTTGATGAAACCTTTGCACCAGTAGCAAGGCTTGAATCAATCAGACTACTTTTGGGAATTGCTTGTATCTTGAAGTTCAAGCTATTTCAAATGGATGTGAAAAGTGCCTTTCTAAATGGATATCTTAATGAAGAGGTATATGTAGAACATCCTAAAGGATTTGTTGATCCAAGCTGTCCAAATCATGTATACAAACTAAAGAAGGCTCTTTATGGTCTGAAGCAAGCTCCAAGAGCATGGTATGAAAGGCTGACTACTTTTCTTATCAAGCAAGGGTACAGGAAATGTGGAATAGACAAAACCTTGTTTGTTAAAGATGAAGAAGGAAATTTCATGATTGCTCAAATATATGTAGATGACATTGTTTTTGGTGGGATGTCAGACAGGATGGTTAAACATTTTGTCACTCAGATGGAATCTGAATTTGAAATGAGCCTAGTAGGAGAATTAACCTACTTTCTTGGACTGCAAATAAAGCAAATGGAGGACTCCATGTTCATTTCCCAAAGCAAGTATGCTAAGAACATTGTCAAGAAATTTGGGATGGACAATGCTACTCATAAGAGAACTCCTGCCCCCACACATTTAAAGCTGACTAAAGATGACAAGGGTGAGAATGTAGACCAAAGCCTATACAGAAGTATGATTGGAAGCTTATTATATCTGACTGCTAGCAGACCAGACATAGCATTTGCAGTAGGTGTCTGTGCAAGATATCAAGCTGATCCAAAAGTTAGTCATCTAAACCAAGTCAAGAGAATTCTAAAATATGTTAATGGTACTTGTGACTATGGCATAATGTACTTTCATGGATGCAAACCAATTCTCACTGGATTCTGTGATGCTGATTGGGCTGGAAGTGCTGATGACAGAAAAAGCACTTCAGGAGGATGCTTCTTCCTAGGAAACAATTTGATTTCTTAGTTCAGTAAGAAACAAAATTGTGTATCCTTATCTACTGCTGAAGCTGAATATATTGCAGCTGGAAGCAGTTGTTCACAGTTGGTTTGGATGAAGAAAATGCTCACTGAGTACAATGTCCCACAAGATGTCATGACATTGTACTGTGACAACTTAAGTGCTATTAACATATCAAAGAATCCTATCCAACATAGCAGGACCAAGCATATTGATATCAGGCATCATTTCATCAGAGATCTTGTGGAAGAGAAAGTAATCTCATTGGAACATGTAACTACAAATCTGCAATTGGCTGATATATTTACTAAAGCTTTAGATGCTACCCAATTTGAAAACCTAATGGGTAAATTGGGAATCTGCTTATGTGAAGTTTAGCAGTTATGGAGATGTGCCAATATGTCATATGACATCGTGTGGCATGATCACCAGATGGCAACATCAGTCTGGTCAAGCACTTTGTGTATTCCACTCCTAGAAATTCTCCAAGTAACGGCTCTTATAAGAATATCAGCTCACTTTCAGCTATTCATCTTCTCATCATTCTCTCACAACAACTTGCTTGCTATAGCTAACTTTCAGAGATCATCAAACTCAACCAATCTTAATCTCTTTCTTCACCACATTCTAAAATGGCTCAACACCAAAACCCTAACATCTCTGAAGAAATCCTCAACAAGGAAGATGTGGTGCATGCAACCCCCATCTCTGTGGTACCCATGGATTTAACTCCAATGGACGAAATCAGAGGAAGTGTTCCTCTTGCTCAAAAGCCAAGAACTCCTATTGTAAGAAGGGCAAAGGAACCTGTATTCAGCAAAGCCAAAGGCATGCCTTCATCATCAAACACCACTCCAAAAGCTTCAGAATATGTTGATGATTCTATAAAGGAACTGGTGAACAGGATCTTGTCTGAGTAAAGAGTTGTGAGTGGCATCTCTATCCCTATGAACACCATGCCAGCTCCACAGGAAGAACAAAAAAATCAGGCTGAAGAGGACACTCCTGCTAAACAGGATGTCCCAATAGATGTTGAAACATCGGAGGAGCAACAAAAGACCTCCACTGATGATGCTGAAGAAACATCTGAGAACCAGAAAAAGGCATCCACTAATAGTGATGATGAAACATCTGAGGACCAGCACAAGGCCTCCACTGAAGATCAAGCCTCTTTTGATCCACCTGCTGAAGAGGAGTCTGCTCAACCTCCTCCTGTGGTAAACATAGAGCATGATTCTGATACAGAAATCATTGCTTCTGTAAACCCTAGCATAACCAAAAGGCTTAGAACTAGGAAGGAAAAGAAGAATGCAGGACATGCAACTCCTGAGAAGAAGCAAGCTACACCAAAGAAGGACAAAGCTAAAGTTGTTTTTGGTCCTACAAAACAATGGAGCAAGGTGCAAACACAGAAGAGGAAAGCTGTCACCCCTCCAGATTCAGATGTTGAAGAGGATGTCCCAACATCCCCACCAAAGAAGAAACCAGCACCCTCAAGGTCATCAACTGCTGTTCCAGAAGCTCCTCTGGACAACATCTCTTTCCATCATGTTTTAAGTGTGAACAGATGGAAGTTTGTCTATCAAAGAAGGGTAGCACTTGGAAGAGAGCTGAGCAGTAATGCACTTGAGTGCACAGAGGTAATTGATCTCATCTCTTCTGCTGGCCTATTCAAAACTGTATCGAACTTCTCTCCTTGCTATGAGCTGCTAGTCAAGGAATTCATTGTAAACCTCCAAGAAGATTGTGTTGATGGTAAGTCTGCTGACTTCAGAAAGGTATATGTAAGAGGGAGATGTGTGGAATTCTCTCCTAGGGTGATCAACCACTATCTAGGAAGAGAATCTGATGGTCCAAATGAGTTAGGGAAGACTGATAACCAGGTTTGCAAGGTCATCACTGCAAATCAGGTAAAGACTTGGCCAGTTAAAGGGAAACTGTCTGTGAGTTTGCTGACAAGAAAGTATGCAATGCTGCATAGGATTGGCACTGCAAACTGGGTTCCTACCAACCACACCTTCTCAATAGCAACTGGATTGGGCAGGTTTATATATGTTGTGGGCACCCAAACAAAGCTGGATTATGGGGCTTATATATTTGATTAGACATTGAAGCATGCTGGATCATCAGCAACTAAGTTTCCAATTGCCTTCCCTTCCTTGCTGTGTGGAATTATGCTTAATCAATATCCAGGTATCCTCACTGAGAAGGACTCCATTTGCAAAAGAGAAAGTCCTTTGGCCTTCCACTACAAGCTGTTCTTGAGTCATCATGCAGCTGATGTTGAAGCTCCCTCTGAGACATCTGCTGGTCCTTCAAAGGCAAAGTCTCCAGTCTCCAAAGCTGCCTTGATTGCTGAGCTGAAGAACACATGCAAAGAACTGGATGCAAGGAAGCAGAAGCTTGAGGAGATTATCCAAAGGCTGGAGATTGAAGAGAGTGCTCAGAAAGCTGCTGCTTCTGATGAGGAGACTGAGGAAGAGGAAGACACTGAATATGAGGAGTCTGAGTGAAAATTGTATGTGAGGAATATGTAATGACTGCTTCTGCATTGTAATTTTGAATTAGTCACTTTGGCCCCAATTTATGTCTAACAAGTGGGATAACTGAACAACAACAACAATGTATGATGCTAATTACTAATTAATGAAAAACTTCTGTTTGCTTCTGAACTAAAGCTGTGATTTTAATGAAAATTTTTGTTGCAACAAGACTGAATACATGTATGTTTGAGGGGGAGTAAACTCACACATGACTCAACAGAAAAGAACTGCTGCACTCTGATAACCAGAAAAGTATGTTAGTCAAAAATTAGCCAAAGGGGGAGTTTGTAGATGTTTAGAATTGGCAGAATTTTTGACCAACAAGAAGTTATGAATTTAGTTCAGGATGTCACACCAGATGTTGTGACATTATCAAACAGAGTATAAGTAAATGAACTTAATTCAGGATGTCACACCAGATGTTGGGACATTGTATCAGTTAATGAAGTAAGTTCAGTTTACAGGATGTTACATCAGATGTTGTGACATTGTATCAGTAAATGAAGTAAGTTCAGTTTTTCAGGATGTCACACCAGATGTTGTGACATCTCAAACCTGCTACCAGAATTAATTAATGAATAAGAGAACTGAGTAAATTAAGGGAAGTTATCTGGAATTAATTATGGATGAATGAAACAGAATAAGGCGCATCTGTAGGGAGTTTTGTTATGTGACTTCAGCATAATCAGAAGAACTGAATCACCTAGAATCTAGGAAGTAACAAACCCTAATTCAAGGTGATGAAAACATGCGTATCAGGATTGGATAAACCTACAGAAAGCCCAAAATCCAAACATCTATTTAAGCAACAGAAACTCTCAGAATAGAGTACGAATTTAAGAAGACCAAATAGGGTGTTTTGTGTTTTAATAGTAGGTTGTTTAATTGTACCACTTTATGAGCTTTTAAGCTAAAGTGTATTTGTGTCTTGATTGAAACTGTGAAGTAAGATCAAGATGTTTTGTTTGAAGTATGACTTCAATTTTATTAAACTTGTAAACAGATCACTGTGTGATTGAGGGGGAGTGAGTTGGTACTCATATCTAAGTTGTGTCTTAGGTAGAAATTGCATTGGGTAGATATTAAATGGAAGATTAAACTGAGTGGTTTAAGTCTAGAATTAATATTACTTATATTGGATTTCCACCTGGCTTGGTAGCCTCCAGATGTAAGTGTGGTTATACGCTGAACTGGGTTAACAAATTCTTGTGTTGTTTAATTTTCCTGCACTTTAAGTTTTAGTTAAGTCTTCAAGTGTTTAAACATCTCATTCGACATCTCGTACCTGATCACAGAATTTCAAACGCGTTCACCAATATCCGACTAAAAGAAACCGAGTAAGGATGGCTGAAAGAATGCAGACTGATCTCAACGAGCTCCGTCAGAGGATGGATCAGTTCATGGAAATGATGACTGGCATGGCCCAAAACCAGGAGCGTCTCAGGATGATGGTTGAAAAACCCCATGGGAATGTTAATACGGGAATACCGGCTGAGAATGTGGATTCTAACGCTGCTCGTAATGGAGAGCCTAATCCAAATAGGACCGCAACACGAAATGCAGGTTTAGAAGACAATCAGGAGGACTAGTTCACTATACTGGATGCTGATATGGGTAACATGAATGAGATCAACAATCGCAGGTATGAAGAGCTGGCAGAGAAGATTAAGGCCATGGAATGTCAAAATTCCCTGGGCATCGATGTAACCAATCTCGGGTTAGTACCAGGAGTCAGAATCCCTCCTAAGTTCAAGGCACCATCATTTGACAAATACAATGGCAGCACGTGCCCTAGGATTCACATTCACGCGTACTTTGGAAGAATCTCGGCTCACACTGATGAAAAGAAACTTTGGATGCATTTCTTCCAAGATAGTTTATCTGGAGCTTCGTTGAGCTGGTACATGAAGTTTAGCCGGGTCTCTATTCGAAGTTGGAAAGATCTAGCTGAAGCATTCCTCAAGCAGTATCAATACAACATTGATATGGCTCTGAATCGCACTCAATTGCAGAACTTGTCTCAAGGACCTAAGGAGAGGTTTAAGCAGTATGCCCAAAGGTGGCGTGAGCTGGCTGCACAGGTTCAACCTCCATTGCTGGATCGGGAAATGGCCGACATGTTTATGGGCACCTTGCAAGGTGTTTACTTGGATCGTCTGGCCGCCTTCCCGTCCATTGGTTTTTCTGATATCGTCATTATGGGAGAAAGAATAGAGAATTTTCTGAAATTGGGAAAGATTCAGGATGCAAGCAGTGCTAGTTCTTCTGGTGTGAGAAAGCCTTTTGGCAACGACCAAAGAAGAAGAGAAGGCGAGACGAATGCTGTGTATAGAGGCCGAGACAGAAGTTATTCTCAAGGTTACTACCAAGCAGCTGCGATGACTATTACTCCACATGTTCAACAACAACGACCACAGGGTCAGGAACAAACAAGAGCGAGAAACCGCAGACTTGATCCCGTCCCATGCCCATATGTTGTATTGCTTCCAGAGCTGCTAAAGTTGAACATTGTCGAGCTTCGTACCATGAGAGCTCCTGCTCCTGATAATATACCTCCGAATTTTGATGCAAATGCCAGATGTGAATTCCATTCAGGTGCCCAGGGGCACAACATTGAGAAATGTTGGGCTTTTCAGAACAAGGTACAGGACCTAGTTGACTCCAAGGCGATCAATTTCGCTCCTCTCCCAACTGTACTCCAGAATCCAATGCCTAGTCACAATGGAACCGGTGTCACGGTTGTTCTACCAGATTGTCCATGTTAAGCTGAAGTCTTTGAGTTAATCACCCAGGATGCCTGGGTATTCATGAAGTAAACAAAGCAGACAATATTCAAATACTCTCGGTGATGGCATTTTTTGTGTTCGTCTTTCTTCATTTGTTCATTTTCATCCCTATTGAAGGGAACTACGTCGCTCTGATTCTTCATTGGTCATCTGTCAATGGAGATACGTAGGCAGAAGATTGTCAGGTCTTTCCGAGCAACCTTATGGGGCAACTTTACTCCCCAGCTTCACTCTTTCCTTCAGATGTCTCGTGTCAGGGTCATAATAGCTAGAAGAGGAAGTATTACTGCCATGGTTAGGTGTACGGCTGCAAATTGAAGATTACAAGTCTGTGAAAGAGCTATTGATCGTTGAAAGTATCCAAGACTGACAGGTCCGGACGGAGCCAAGCCTCCTCAACTACGACAATATTCAATTTCTTTACTGCATTTCCATTTGTAGTTTCTTTTATATGCTAAACATTTGTCTACATGTATGAAATTTGTTTGCTTTTGAATGTTAGAAATAATAAAACTCACATGTTTTTCTTGAAGTAATTCATTCGCATTCACTTATAATTTTGCATGTGTACATCGCAATACCCATTGTCGTGCTTAAATTCTATGAAGGAGAATGACGAAACAAAAACGCAAAATCTCTAACTGTGTGCTCTCAAGTAAGGACCTGTTGACGATGTACAGGCTTTGTTTCAAATCCCTAAACACTGAAGATATAAGGAAGATAAACCTTTGTTAACCCCTTTGAGCCTTGAAGTAGGAGTTTCTTTTCGCATAAAAAACCCTCACATGTAACCCAGGGGCAGGGTAGATGTCAGCTAGTCGGACCAAGCGTTCAGACTTTCATAAAGGAGTGTATTGGAGGATCCATCACGTTCCATCATGCAAACCAAGAGCTCCAAAGACCCGAAACCACAATGGTTATCCAAGTCAAAAGGTCCAAAGATTGAAAACCACAATGGTTATCCTTCGTCGACCAAAGAATGAGGAAGTCACAACCCTCGCAAAGCAATCAAGGCAAATAGTGTCACACGACTCATTCAAAAAGAAAAAGAAAAGAAAAAGCCCGCTAAGTCGAAACTTGAAAACAAGCGACTTAGGAAAATTTTAGGGCATCCCGCTGGACTTCACAATCAAAGATTCACAAGAATCAGTCCAGGAAAAAGTTAGGGATAAGCAAAATAACGCAAAAGCGAAAGATGGAAAGGATTATACAAGAAAGATCCTCGAATGAGAACAAAGTCGTGTGGCACAGACACGAAAGATAGAGGAGTGACTGACTCTCAACAATAACATGATTGGTGTTTGAACCGATAACAGCAATGGTTCCTCAATCAACACGAAACCCTTATGAAAGGTGAATGCGTGTGAAAACTAGCTGAACGTAGGAATGGAGAACATCACGACGAGTGGGTGGGCACAAATAAACTTCGAGCGATATCCTTTGTTTCTGTAACCGTGAACCAGGCCACGATACAACCTTTAAAAAGTCTTAACTGAAACAGGGCTGATTTGAGGGCATACTACTACGAGATCGCATTCCTGACTCCTATGAGTTGTGCTAAAGTACATTTGTTGGTATTGCATGTACATACTTGCATTCAAAATAATGTCGTATCTTAACCAGTGATTCACTCACGAAGGTTTACGATCCCTTTTCAAAACATCAAGTTTGACATGTGTGTTGCATTAGAATTTTCATTCTAAGAATAAACATTTTTTTTGCTTGCATACATTTGTTTGGCATCATAAATGTTTCACATGCAGAAATTCAATCCAGAAGCTCAAACTTGCCAAGTTGAGAAGCCTAAAACTTCTGAAAGACAGTCACGTTGAGGTGCACTTTTCCTAGAAAAGCTCCATCGGGTGAAGACTTCCCCAACCAGTCATGTTAAGAGCTAGCCAATTCGGGGCAATTACGTCGAGCAATCTCTTCAAATTTCAGTCAAACTGGGGCAATCACCTCGAGATTCAAATCTCTCCAAGAGCGAAGATTAGTCAGTCAAGTGCAAAACTATTCAAGTACTCGTACTGGGGCAGGCCACCCTAATAGAACGAGAATTCATTCTTTCCCGAAGACAGACAATCAGAAGCACCTATCTGAAGTTCAGAGTACCAGTACAGCTACACTCTCAAGGAGTTTCTATGGCACTTTCTTGTCATAATTCTTACAGACTGAGTCTAATACCCATCTAGCAGTCGCTTGTCAAGCCAATTATCTCATTCAGCATTTCTTGCAGCTCTAAGCCCATCCGCATTGGCAATGGTTACCTCCCCAGCAAGGTTGTTACGCTGATTCATGCAGTCGTTACGATACCTAAGAGTTTAAAGACACCAAGTCTTTTGTAAAATCCTCTTGAGGTAAAGTCCATACAGAAGCAACTGATCCCCAACACGAGACAACTCAAAATCTTTCCTCCTTAATAAGACGTGTCTCGATTTTGGTTATCCCCAACAGACGAATGGAAGCTATCCCCAGTAAAGTCACCCAGTTTTTTCCTTCAGATGGTTTCCTTGATCTCGGTTTCCCAACGGATCTAAGTCAAATTCCTATTCCCCTAGCATATTTCAGATAAATCATTCTCCTCCCCAGCAGATCCATAAGAGTGGATAATCTCCAATAGTCGAGGTATCCCCTGGCACGGTCCTCAAATCTAGAGTCCAATTTATTTTTGGCATAAGTGATAATTCGGGACAAATGAATTGTTCACGCTCTTCTCCAACAGAGATGTTATTCCCACAGGACTTCTTGGGATCGAATACGCGATCATTGTGTTTTCCCATAGAGTTAGCAGAGACTTATTACTTCCACGTCAGGAATTTCTTTTACATTCACACCAGTTCATTAACGATACTCAAGACATAACATCCCCAGTGTCATGGGGCTACATGCCATGCAATTCAACATATGCAAAGTCCAGCCACAGACTGGCCAAAGTCCATCTTCGGGTGGCAAGTTTCAGAAGTCAACTCACAACGTGGCAATTTATCGAAAGTCCATCCTCTGGGTGGCAAATTTCCAAAGACCACCCGTAGCGTGGCAACTTATCCCAAGTCCACCCGCAGCGTGGCAATTCATTCAAAGTCCAACCGCAGATTGGCCAAAGTCCATCCTCTGGGTGGCAAATTCTTAAAGTCCAGCCGCAGACTGGCCAAAGTCCATCCTCCGGGTGGCGAATTCTCAAAGTCTCCTGTAGTGAGCAAAAGTCTCCCGTAGTGAGTAGAAGTCTCCCATAGTGGGCAGCAGCCCCCGTAGTGTGGCAAGAAATCAAAGTCTTCCGTAGTGAGAAAAAGTCTCCCGTAGTGAGCAGAAGTCTCCCGTAGTGAGCAGCATCCCCCGTAGTGTGGTAAGAAATCGAAGTCTCCCCGTAGTGAGCAAAAGTCTCCCGTAGTGAGCAAAAGTCTCCCGTAGTGAGCAGCAACCCCCGTAGTGTGGCAAGAAATCAAAGTCTCCCGTAGTGAGCAAAAGTCTCCCATAGTGAGCAAAAGCCTCCCATAGTGAGCAGAAGACCACCCACAGTGTGGCAAGTCGTTATTCGTCTAACTCCATCCAATAATACACCATTAAGGCATTGTTGCAACCTATCAAAGTTCACTCATAGCATGGCGAGTCAGTAGCCATCTGACATCACTCAAAAGGCATTCCCTGTCTAATATTCCTCCCATCATATTATATCCAAGCAGAGTTCATTCGATTGAGTTTATTTCCCTGTTCTTCTGCCACAGAGAGCAAATTTTCTGGTTGTTTCAAATATTCAATCCCTGCATACCTCAAATGTCTGGAAGCAAACGCTATCATCCATTCAAGTCTATAGTGATTGAATAGGGGCAGCTGTAACACCCCAAAATTTGCCCTCATATTTATCACCCTTTAACTGGCTTGCGCTTCACAGTCATCCGCGTCTTTCATTGGATCATTAACCCTAACATTTATTCATTAACATTGAGTTCCCAAAACATAAGATCGAAGCAAGATTATTGTAATTTGAATTTTCTTATTTAGAGGATCTGCGGCTTGGCAAATCAGGGTTTCCCAATGGCTGAAGGGTACAATAAAACATGATTCCTCTTATTTCCTTCTTCTTCAAGCAGTAAAGTGTGGATTGAGGTTTTGAAGTATGATCATCAGGGGTTTCTTCTTCCTCAAGTTATTATGGTTATTTTTCTCCAAAGATTACCAAGAGATAGTTTTGATATACGACATTTCTCAAATGATTCGAGGGATATGGTTTGAAGTATTGTTTTTAGAATGCCTCATGTCATTTAAAGTTTGGTTCAAGAGTACAGTTCAATTTAAGGGTGAAAGGTGTATGATTATGGTTCATGTGGAAGATGTATTTTAAATGATAGTCCATTACCAATTCCGAATATAAATTAAACCGAATAACATTCTTCTCATGTCCATAAATCTTTTCCTAGATCCGTTTATTAACTCTTTTAACCATTTTCTAAATTGCAAAATCCATTTCAATCCATCCAATTAAAGCCAATTACCTATTTAAGTTCTAAAAAACATTTAAATTAATTCTTTCCAAGCTTATCCATGCTATTTTTTGGTTCATGGCCTTAATCATATCTCAAACCATAATTAGGATCCAATTTCTTGTCCCTAACCATAAACCATTCTTAAAGTCATTAAAAAAAATTCAAATCATGATATCACTTTTTTCTATCCTATAACACTTATATAGAAAATTGGATGACAAAGGAAAAAAACTCTTATTATACAAACAAAAGCTTTGAAGAGAATTTCTGATTTTTTCTTATGACAGATATATAAGATTTTTGAGAGGGAAAATTAAAAAAAAAACATAAAAGGGGCTAAGGCCAATTTCAACTAGATTCAGTAAAAAAAATAAAAGAAACAGATTGGAGGGGATTTTCCAACTGATATACAAAAATCAGTTATCATGAATTGATACCCAAAAAATCAGTTACAGAATAAATAAATAAAAACTCTATAACAAAACTCTGAAAACTTCTTCTTCTATATATCATCAATCTCTCAGCTCCATATAAAACGATCTCTCATAATCTCTCTCGAGGCTCCTTGAAACATGCTCCAATCTTCATAGTCCCATTCGCCTTTCATCCTTCTTTTCTTCGACAATCTGCATAAAATGGATTTAACAAGAAGCACAACTGTCATAACAGAAAAAGATGAACAACTAAACCTAACTGTTTTCTAACAAACTCACAACCAACTCTAACTGAACAAATCCCTAACTGAAAAAACACAGTTTTTAACAGAATTTGCAAACTATTCAACCAGTACTTAACATAATTTCCAAACTAGCTTCAACCATTTTTTAACAGAAAAGTAACAGATTGCCTAACCGATTATCTAACAAACTTAACCGAATCAGTTATGAAAAAACTGATTATCACCTGAAAAGTGCAGGAGGAGCCTGCAATCTCTTCTATAAAACCAGGAAGTGGCTGCAGTTGGATGTTGAGTTCTTCGATTCTTCTTCCCCCAATTCACCATTCCTCATTCATCCTCTTCTTCCCCTCTCTCATTCATTCTTCATCTTCAGCCTCCACCAAATCTTCACTCTCCCTTCAATTCTCATCAATCTTCATCATCTTCCCTCATATCTTCTTCAAGCTTCAAGCATCCCTGCAAAATCAATAACAAAAACACAGCAGGATCAATCAACAGAAACGCAGCCAAAGCCTCAACATTTTTCCAGTCTGAATAAAAAAGTTGAGTCAATCTCGTTGCAAGTTATCACCTTAACAACAACAAATCTTCTCCCTCATCACCAATCTTCATCGTCAATAGCGCCTTCAACACCTTTGTCCGCATCCTGTAAACATCAGCATAACAAAACGTGAATTAGTGGATTCACAATCGCAACTGAACCGCGGAAATCTCAAGAGTAAAAAAAAAGCAGTTTCAGAAGGGAAAAGTGGAAGGGATTCGTGTCGAAGCCGTTACCTCAAGAGACGTTGCGCTCGCAATAATCATCTTGACGCATCACCGAATAAGTGAGACTCACAGCTCCTTCATCAATCGAAATCGTGAGCAACATCACGGCGGCGTCAAAACAACGAATGTGCCTTCTTCATTGACATCATCGTTTCGATTCACAAGGTACCAACTCGAATCCTTCATGTATATAAATCATGGTGTGTTGATAGATGTTCTTGATTTCGAGAGTCCCAAATTTTGTTCCGATTAGAGGAGAGAAGAAGAACTAGGATGAGTTCGTGTAGAGGAAAGGAGAGGAGTTTCGTTTGTTTTGTTTAAGTTTGAGGAGTTCAATCGGAGGGAAGCGGTTGACGGCGGCTAGGTTTGCGTGAAGGATGAGAAGAAGGGCTGAGGGCGACGCCGGGAGGAGAAGAAGGAAGAGAGTTTAGGGTTTCTTTCTTTTAGTTTAATCAATTCATATGATTTGGGGCTTTATGAATTATCTCTTATTCTATTAATTCTAAACATATTTATTTAATTAATAGAATCATAAGGGTTTTTCTTGAGTTAATGATAATAAAATCAGGTTAATGGCAATTAAACCAATTAATTCACTGTTTCGGATTTCCCCAAAGATAGGATCAGGTGGGTTTTTTGAGATTCCCGGCCACACCGGCGGTGACACTTGTCACCGTCCGGTTGGCTATTCCAGCGGCGGCCACCATAGCCAAGTTGATCCCATGCTTTTTGATCCACTTGATGGGAAGACTGGTAGAGAGACTCGATCAAACGGCCACCAAGGGGTCAACAGATGTTGACTGAGGCCCCATAACATACACCCTCCAAGCCCTGCGTTAATGGGCCTAAGGTGTTTCTTTTTGCACCTCCCCCCGCAGGCCCATATGCTCATCTTAATTATAAATATTGCTATTTCTACCCCCCTCCTATTTTCTTTCTTTTCATTTTTCTATTTTAATGCCTCTTCAATTTAATTCACAAACAAATATTAAAACACTTAAGAAAAATCCTCAAAAATTACAATAGGATATTAATTCAATTTAGAAGCATTCCCAATTTTTACTTTCTGAATTTAATCATTTTTCAATTTAATTTCGATTTTTAATTTAATTAATTTTATATTGAATTTTCACATGGACACATAAATTTGTATATTTTATTTCTTCCACTTCCTATAACATTTTTGATCCGTTGTTTTTGCTATGATTAAAGGACAAATAAAAGTACCTAGAATATTTTTTATGCATTTTTAGGCCATTTTAATCACTGTTTTGGTAGTATAATTTGTGCAAAATTATGATGGAACCTTACATAGAATTAAAGGACTATTTGACATAGTTAGACTTTGAATTTTTGAGATATTTTTTAATACAATATTATAATCAGGTTAGAGACCCTAGGGAATTAATTTCACATTTTTTCCATGACTTTTGATATTTTTTTGGCATTTTAATTCATTTCCATCATATTATGCATATTCATGATTCATGTCATTCACTAACTATTTTCTTTTTGTGCAAGGTATCTTCTGAGAATTTGCTTATGGACTTGGATTGTGCTTTATTATGTCTCGATTATATGTTTGTGGATTGTAATTTGTGATGTCATACTTGTATGCTTGTATAGTTTCTATAACTAGGATAGAAAAGATAAAACAAAACGATAGAAAACCAAAATCTCAAAATAAATAAAGACTCGATCCAACGTCGAGTAAATTTTCAAATAAGCAAATAAAGTTGCATGTGACTTTAGGGTTCCTCGATTACCATCGTTCCACTCTATCACATCCAAAAGCAAGCCTTGTATGTTGCACACCATAAGTCGTGCGTCTCAGCACCACGCAATCGACCCACCCGATCTATGGTTTCATCCCATTTACATTTCATACACGTTTTCATCCACCACGACTTAGGAGGACCATATTGTTCACTATTGCCTTTTTTATACTTGAATTTATAGTTCAATATCTCTTAGGTAGATTTAATCTTTCAAACCTCACTAACCATAAGTCACCATTAAACTCAACTAATGTAGGGTAAGTCTAGTTTCCCTTAGAGTTTTTCCTTTTACAACTTAAGTCTCACTTCTCATCTTAAAAGAAAATACAAAAAACACTTAATAAAGGAAAATGTGTACAATGCGTCACGAGCCTTAAGCTATACGGGAAATGACTAGTGGAGGTCTCCTTCACTCTTCTAGGATGCTTTGCAAACATTCCATTGGGGGCGATCTTGGAAAGTATTCGCTCATGTGTCATAGTCTTTAGTGTTGTACATACAATAAATACAAACTCAAAACACTTCTTCTAAAAGACAACAAACCAAGAAGTCACGTCTTCTTTTCTCATCTCATACTCTTTGCAGACGGACATGACTTGTCTCGACAGTTCAAACAGCGATACGGTAAACACCCTCGAGTCAGAGCCGGTAACACCTGAGCTAGAGCTATGGCAACGTCATCTTAAAAATCACAAACAAGTGTCAGCCTTAGTTAGACGAACTACGGCGTCTCTGATCCTCATTTATCCCGATGAGGTATGTAGGCAGTGGGGTAGGGCCCATTCGAGCACAATCTTTCTTTTTCCCTACATTTTCCCTCTTTCTTTCCATTTTTCAATTCCATTCCTTTTCTCATTTTCATTTCATTCTAGATAGTTATTCTTTTATTCAAACAACATGTTATTTCTCACCCTTTGAAAACAGACTTATAAGCGTGGATCCCGTCGGGTACGGCGGACGAATTGGGGTTCTAATACCTTCTCAATTCGTAACCGACTTCCGGACCCAGATCTTTGGTTCGCAAGGCCTCTTCCTTAGGTTTGTGCAACATTACCTTTCCCATTCCTTCGGGATAAAAATGTCTGGCTGGCGACTCTAACTTTTCTGCGCCACTCTCGCGTTTGTACTAGGATGAAAATCCCGGGAGCGACAAATACAAAGATGAGATGTCATGAAAGCATGCTTAGAAGTTTGAAAACACATGAATGGTTATGAAATGCAATGAATGCAACACATGGAAAGTGAATGAAGAAATAATCAAGCAAGGTTCTAACATGTCCTAATATGTCTAAGATGACATATGAATGCATTAAATGTCATGGCAAGTTCATGTGATGATGAATATGCAAGGTGAATGCAAATGAACATGAGAAATTAGGGTTTTATGAACATGTGAGATGCAAATGGATAAAACAGAAGCATACAACAAGATAAAAATTTGAAATCAAGCTCAAACAAACCCTAAACCTATACAAAGTCACACCCCAAAGGAGAAGGTCAGAAGCTAATCCTATTGAAAGTTATGATTTTTCTAAGTTTTCTAGGTTTTTTGGGTGATTCCAAAGGGAAAATTCAAATCAATTTGAAAATGCAAGATAAATTCATGAGGAAAATAACCTAGAAACTACATGCAATATGTGAAACAATGCAAAAAGAATCAAGTTCAAACTCTTCTTGGTTAGGCAGAAATGATTTTTCAAAGCTAGGGTTAAAAATTGTGATTTTAATGACCTTTAATTCAAAGAAAATTGGTAAACTATGATCAAACCTAAAAAGAAATTTGTGAGAAGAGTTTGAAAATGTTTCTAAATGCATTGGAATGGTTCATGATTTTTTTGGTGATTTTTAGAAACCTAAATTCATTTTTAATTAATTAAAATGCTTTAATTAATTAAAAATAACATTTAAATAATTTAAAAATACTTTTTAAATGCAAAAAATAAAATAAAAATTATTTTTAGGTTAAGAAAAATATTTAAAGTTAGAATGCAAAGGGAAATATTTTTGTGATGATTTTTGGTATTTTAAATTAATTATGCAAAAGAAATGAAAAGAAATGAATTAAAATGCAATAAAAAGGAAAAGTCAGCGCATCCAATGGCTGAGGTTTAAATGAAAAAGGTGGGAATTGACTGGCGCGTGTTTGGACGGCCTGGATCTAATCTGGGTTAAACTGAATTAATTAAACTAATTAAATTAAATTAGGGCTAATGGACGAATCTGAGCCACACACACGCGCGATAAACCTAAGATCTAAAGGTGGAGATTCAAACTGGGACTTAAACCCTAATTAAATCCTAATTACCCTCAGGTGACCGGAACAATGTACCGGTCATCTTCTCCGGCAGCTCATTCAACCCAACTTCTTCCCTAGGTCAAATTAAACACTCTAAAGCTCCAAAAATGATCCCCTAAGCCCACTAAGCAAGAATCCATCATCAAACAACATTTATCTCATTCACGAAAAATCATGGTTCGAAGCAAAATGGAAAAATATTCAAAACTTTCAGAAGTTCAATACATGCTTGTTTCCAACCATTTTCGAAAATAAACATATCAGGGTAATCAGCTAAACATGTAGAATCATTTAGAAACATAAAACAAGAGTTCTGAAAAAAATGTTCTTCATAACTACCTGAGTTGAAGCTTTGCAAATTGGAGCTTTCTGACCTCTTCCTTTGTGCAAAATGCCTCCAATGATCACCCTGATGCTATTGAGAAGCTTGAATGGAGTTAAATGGCTTGGTTTGTGTGTTTCAGTTCTGATAACTCAGAAATCGTGTTTGTGTTGTGGGGTGTTTCAGGCCATTGTAATGGTTGGGAAATGATCCTAGGGTGTTTTTGAGTTGATTGGTGGAAGAGTTTGTGGTTTTTGTTGGCTGTGTTATGAAATTCGAAGAGAGGAAAGTGTGAAGTGATTTTGTGCAATCTGAACTTGTGAGAGGTTTCAGCCTTGTGTGTTATGTCTTTTGTGATCCTTGAGGTATGAATAATCAAATGCAATGAGTCAGAAAGACTGCATAACACTGTGGGAATGGTATGGAGTAATTGGCCAAAAAGTCAATAGTTGGTGTCCTTGAGTATGGGCCATGGCAGAAGGTGTTTTAGGGTTGCTCTGAGTTCAGCTGGCTTTAAGGATGGCCATGGGATGATTTAGAGTGATCAGAAGTAAATGAATGGTGAGATTGCACATGTTTTGCATTTTAACAACTTTGTGTATGTTGCATAATGTTGCTATGATGCATTGAAGTGGATTAGAGGTCACACAAAGTCCTAAATATCTGTTTTGCAAAATATCCCTCTTTGAGAATTTTTGTGAAAAATGGCTTATGGAGACTTGTGATCCAAGGCATGATTTTGGTCTTGTAAGGTTGCATCATGTTTGTATGATGTTTAGAAGTCAATTAAAGGCCATTTGAATGCTTGAAACTTGATTTTGCAAGAATCCCTCTTTGGCACATACTTGAAAATTATAGGATTTTTGCCAACTTTGAAAGACCATATCTTGAGTTCTAGGATGAATCAAGACATGCTCTTGTACTTTTTGAAAAGGGAAAGACCTAATCTACAAATTTCATGCCCAAGAAGTTTTCATTTGAAGCATTTTTGGTCATGAAAGAGGAGGTTGAAAATCTTTCCCAAAATGGAAAGTTTGCATTTCAAGTCACTTCCAAAAATGGCAAGTTTGCAATTGGCTCCAAATTCTTCAATATTGTGAATTTACAACCACTTCTAAGATCAAATAAAGACCATAGAACTTCAATTTGATGAAAATGACCCTTTGGTTCCATTGTTGGGGGCCTTAGATGCCCTGATTTTGACTTAACTTGCTCAAGAAGTTACCTAGTGAATAGATGACTTCCACAATGATTTTCTTCATCAAACTTGGTACACATGATCCTTATAGCATATTAAGAACATTAGAAACAAGAATGACCAAATTTTTTGGAGTTAAGGCCTCTGAAACCAAAACCCTAATTTTGGTCATCTGTGCAGTGAAAACCCTAGCTCTGCTTCCATGCCTTTGCCAATTCTTGTGATCCCTTGACTTTCATGAACTTTGGGGAGCATAATATGATCATAGAACACACATGGACCCTCTTGGAAAGCTTTAAGACCTTTGGGATGGCCCAGATGAACTCTTGGATTGCTCAGATCACAAACCCTAGATGCAGATGGACTTGAACTATGCAGTGAAGCAAACATGTAATATGAGATAGTATGCTTATGCTAAAACAAAAATGAAAGATCACAAGCCATGGTGTGATAAAAAGTGAGGGCAAATTTGGGGTGTTTACAGCTGCCCCTATTCAAGCATGAGTTAGTTGTGCAGGATGTAAGCGCCTGGCTTATCAGACAAACAAGATAACTTGTGGTTGAATACCAAAGACAGTCCGAAATTTGCACTCGCTGGGGATACGAAAAAAAGGGATATAAATTGTAAAGGATAATATAGTATGATTATCAAATGAAAACGATGGAGGACGACTATCGAGCAGAGGACGACTGTTGGGGATAAAGTGGTAACTAAAGCAATGACGGGGAAGGGCGACAAGCTGGGTAAAATAAAGAGGTCATGATGGGGACGACCATCGGGTAAAGAAATAAGATTCTATGGGGATTAAAGCAATGAGAAAAGCAATGATGGGGACGACCATCAGGCTTTGGAATAATAAAGTAAACCACAATGGGGACGGCCATCGGGTTAAAGAATAAATGAAATACTGATGAGGGAAGGTCATCAAAGGTGAAGGACGATCACCTAGCAGGGGACGGCTGCTCTTTATCACGACATATGATGAATTGGATAGAAAAGATCAACGATGGGGACGGCCATCGGATAAGTGTGATGAAGGACGATCATCAAGAGGTGAAAGACGATCACCTAGCAGGGTACGGCTGCTCTCGGGGTTTATCACGACATAGGATGAATGTCAGATAACAAGATCAATGATAGGGACGGCCATCGGATAAAATGATGAGGGACGGTCATCAAAAGGTGAAGGACGATCGCCTAGCAGGGGACGACTGCTCTTTATCACGATATAGGAAGAATATCAGATAGAAGGTTCCAATGATGGAGATTCCACTGGGGAAAGGATGAGGGACGGTCATCCAAAGGTGAAGGACGATCACCTGGCAGGGGACGGCTGCCAAAAGTATTACGACATAGGACGAATGTCGAGTAGGAGAAAGTTGTTTTGTTGATGACTTACCGGGGAACGGTAAACACGAACGAGTGCTTACGCTTTCAGAAATAAAAGGTATAAGTGTTTGACAATATATAAATTAAATATGCAGACGAACATCCTTAGGACCATGATACGGACGAGTATCGGTAGAAAAAAATGTTGACGCGTGTTCAAAGATGATGATACGGACGAGTACCAACTGGTTAACAAGGAACATGGACAAGCGTCGAATTTGCTGAGGAGTGATGTATACAGTGATACAGACGAGTATCAAATACTTCTGTATAAGTGTGCACAAGTATTGATTTATTGGTGAGGTATGAGCAAGACACAGATGAGTGTTTGACTTACTGGGGAAGTATGACACTAACAAGTGTCAAATATGTGTAAGTATAAACAGGCATCTGTTTTGAGAGTGCAAAGGGGATGATTTGGATTTCTGTGGGGAGATGAGGTGACACGGACGAGTGTCGAGAAGAGCGTGTTATGGACAAGTATCTGTTTGCAGAAAGTGTTCGGGCGACCTTACTGGTGAAGGATGACACGGAAGAGTGTCAAAAAGAGCATGTATAGGTATCTGTATTTGAGAGTGCAAAGGGGAAGCTTTGGCTTTTATGTGCAGGGGATGTATTTTGTATATTGCTGATGAAATATTGACAGTAATTGCAGGTGACTGGATCGAACCTGGCTTGTGATCATGCAAATGTTTGATTTTTGCCGTAATGCTCCGTATTAGACGGAATGCTACGCTTATTTCAGTGATTATGATGCAAATGCTACGATTATGCAAAGGAAAGAAACCAATCCGGGACTCGGATCCTACAGGAATAAAGATCTCTGGCTGATCTGTTTGAAGGGATAAACCGAGTGGGGAAGAGATCATTGATGGATCTGTGCGGAGGGAGAACTCTAATTGGGGGAATAGATCATTGGTAGATCATTGGTGTAAGTTTCAGCCACTCTGTTGGGGATGGGTTTCAGGCATTGCTCTATTGGGGAGAGAATGGAAACTCTGTGGGGAATTGGTTCCATCAACTCTACTGAGGGTGAGGGAAATTTGGCACTCTGGTGGGGAACAAAGAGTTTTTGACCACCTTGCTGTGGAAGAGTTGTCAGGTATTGCTCGGGAGGTCCTGCTTGGGGAGGAGATAACTTCTAGGAAGTAAAATGATAGGGATTCAATGCTTGATATGCCCTATGCTGCGAAAGATTGTCTGTTTTGATTGCCTGCAACCTGTTAAGACAAAGGAAAACATACAAGTATCCCGAGGTATCCCTAACCGGATTCCATTATAGGAGTTAGACTTTCCTGAAAGTAATACATTTCCTGCAAGCATTTTATCAAAAGTGGCTCATATGTTTTATGCATTTGTTGTATTATGAATATTGGACATTTTGCAAACGAAACAAAAATGTACAAAACAAGGTATGACTGAAAACTCTGATTTTATTAATTTGGGTGCCCTGAATTGGCAAGTACAGTCAAAAGAAGCGAATCCCTGAAATGAGGAGATTGCTATAAATTGAGGAAATAAAAGTGTTGGCAATGTTGACGATGACGCTCGAGTGAGCTTCCTTTGCTATGACCCGTATGACCTTGACGTTCTTCTTATCTTGCTTTCTGAAGAAGGCTGATTCCGACTGACGCTTTTCCCTTTCGAAGTTTGACATGTTGTGAATGATACAGACGAATTCAGAATGCAGTTGTTTGATTATTCCCTGATTTTGCATGGATCGCCCTTTCGGGTTTTCAATCCACCGGGATACCCATTTTTGCCTGAGTTGTCCAATGCGGTTTTTCAACACAGCAGGTGTACAGTTTTTTTCCCTTATTTTTTCCCGAGTCTTTTATTCTATTTTTGACTCGCCGGGATGCCCTATTTTTTCCTGGACTTTAATTCTTTTTTTATGTCCAGCGGGTCATTTTATGCGAAGTATTTTTTAACTGCATCTGAATTCACAGGGGATAAGAAATCCTCGCCATCCATAGTAGTGAGCAGCAGTGTTTCGCAAGAGAAAACTTTCTTTACTATGAATGGGCCCTCGTAGTTTGGCGTCCATTTGCCCCTATGGTCTGTATGAGGAGGAAGAAGTCTTTTCAGCACAAGCTCTCCCACTTGGTATTCCCGAAGTCTGACTTTCTGATCGAAGAATTTCTTCATCCGCTTCTGATATAACTGCCCGTGGAAGATGGCAGCTAGCCTTTTCTCCTCGATCAGATTCAGTTGATTGTACCGAGACCGGACCCATTCTGCTTCATCCAGCTTCACATCCATCAATACCCGTAAGGAGGGTAGCTCAACTTCAACAGGTAGGATAGCTTCCATACCGTACACAAGTTGATAAGGCGTTGCCCCAGTAGACGTTCTGATTGAGGTTCGGTATCCATGCAAAGAAAATGGTAGCATTTCATGTCAATCTTTATAAGTAACCACCATCTTCTGCACAATCTTCTTGATGTTTTTGTTGGCTGCCTCAACAACGCCATTCATCTTTGGCCTATAAGGAGAAGAGTTGTGATGTTGGATTTTGAAGTCCCGACATAGTTCTGCCATCATTTTGTTGTTCAAATTGGAACCATTATCAGTAATGATTTTCTCAGGAACTCCATATCGACAGATGATGTCTCTTTTCAAAAATCTGGCTACCATTTGTCTGGTGATGTTTGCATACGAAGCTGCTTCAACCCACTTGATGAAGTAATCAATGGCTACCAGGATGAATTTGTGACCATTTGAAGCAGTCGGTTCAATCTTCCCAATCATGTCAATGCCCCACATGGCAAAGGGCCAAGGTGAAGACATCACGTTCAAAGGATTTGGAGGCACATGCACTTTATCTGCGTAGATCTGGCACTTGTGGCATTTTCTGGCATAGGCACAACAGTCTGCATCGATTGTGATCCAGTAGTAACCTGATCTTAATAATTTCTTTGCCATTGCATGTCCTCCGACATGGGTACCAAAAGAACCTTCATGCACCTCGTGCATTAGTAGGTCCGCTTCTTTCTTGTCAACACATCTGAGGAAGACCATGTCGAAGTTTCACTTCTATAAGGAACCATCAACATTGAGGAAGAAACTGCCAGCCAGTCTTCTTAATGTCTTCTTATCATTAGATGATGCCGGTATGTCTAGTCTGGATACCAAAATCCGAGGCACATAATTGGCAGTTTGAACTTTGATCATGGAGGAAATGGTAGCCAAAGCGTCAGCAAACTGATTCTCATCCCGATGGATGTATTCAAGTTTGACTGTTGTGAAGAAGGTCAATAATCTCCTCGTATAGTCACGTTATGGAATCAGATGCTCCTGATGAGTGTACCATTTTCCGTTGGTCTGATTGATTACCAAAGCCGAATCTCCAAATACATTCAAGGTTTTGATCCTGAGGTCAATGACTTCCTTAAGACCCATGATACATGCTTCGTATTCTGCTTCGTTGTTAGTGATGGCAAAGGTGAGTTTTGCCAAGAAAGGCATATGAACTCCTTTAGATGTAATGAGCACTGCACCAACCCCACGACCATTCATATTGACAGCCCCGTCAAACATCATAGTCCATGCTTCTTCGGGATCAGGACCTTTAGTGTGAACTGGCTCTTCATAATCTTTTGCTTTGAAGTACATGATGTCTTCATCAGGGAAGTCAAATCTCATGGGCTGGTTATCATCAATGGGTTGCTCAGCCAGATAGTCAGACAGTACACTGCCTTTGATGGCTTTTTGAGATGTGTACTGAATGTCATACTCTGTTAGAATCATTTGCCATCTTACAACCCTTCCGGTAAGTGATGGCTTCTCAAATATGTACTTGACGGGGTCCATTTTTGAGATCAATAAGGTAGTGTGAGTCAACATATACTGTCTTAGTCGGTGAGCAGCCCACGCTAAAGCACAACAAGTTTTCTCGAGCAGTGAATAACGTTGTTCACAGTCGGTAATCGTTTTGCTTAGGTAGTATATTGCATACTCTTTTCGACCAGACTCATCATGCTGGCCAATACACATCCCATTGACCCTTCTAATACTGTTAGGTACATGATTAGAGGTCTTCCTTTGACTGGAGGCATGAGAATCGGAGGTTCTTGCAGGTACTCCTTGATCTTGTCAAAAGCTTTCTGACAATCGTCGTTCCACCTGACTGTTTGTTCTTTCCTTAACAACTTGAATAAGGGTTCACAGGTTGCAGTGAGGTGAGATATGAACCTTGAGATGTAGTTCAATCTACCCAAGAACCCCCGAACTTCTTTTTCAGTCTTAGATGCAGGCATCTCCTGAATGTCTTTGACTTTGTCGGGATCAACCTCAATTCCCTTTTCACTTACGATAAATCCCAGCAGCTTACCAGAACGTACCCCGAATGTGCATTTGTTGGGGTTTAACTTCAACTGATACTTCCTCAGACGCTTGAACAACTTCAGCAGATTCACCAAATGGTCTTCTTTAGTAAGGGACTTAGCAATCATATCATCCACGTAGCATTCAATTACTTTGTGGATCATATCGTGGAATAATGTTACCATAGCCCGTTGATAAGTTGCACCGGCGTTCTTCAGTCCAAAAGGCATTACCTTGTAACAAAATGTCCCCCAAGGTGTGATGAAGGTTGTTTTCTCCATGTCTTCGGGTGACATCTTGATCTGATTATACCCAGAAAATCCGTCCATGAAAGAAAACACCGAGAAATGAGCTGTGTTGTCGACCAATACATCAATATGAGGTAATGGGAAATCATCCTTTAGGCTAGCTCTGTTCAGGTCCCGGTAGTCCACACACATACGCACCTTTCCATCCTTCTTAGGAACTGGTACAATGTTAGCAACCCACGGCGGGTAACTAGTTACAGCAAGGAAACTGGCGTCCCACTGTTTTTGTACTTCCTCCTTAATCTTCATGGCCATATCTGGGCGAGTACGGCTTAGCTTTTGTTTAACCGGTGGGAAATCTTCTTTCAATGGTAGCCTGTGCATGACAATATCCGTATCTAGACCTGGCATGTCTTGATAGGACCAAGCAAAGACATCGACGTATTCTCGAAGCATGCTGATAAGCTGTTCTTTTACTGAAGCTTGCAGACTGGCCCCAATTTTCACTTCTTTCAAATCCTCCACGGTACCAAGATTAACAGTTTCAACCTCCTCCTGATGAGGAGTAATCACTTTCTCTTCTTGCCTCAACAACCTGGCTAACTCTTCAGGCAACTCATAGTCTTCTTCAACCCCTTCATCAGCTTGATTAATTGGATTGTCGAAGTCATACAAGGTCATAGCGGTGCTGTTGTCGGTGCAATCTGGAGGATACTCTCTGCAAGGGTTGAGATTTGTTCGTTTTAGTGATCAATTTTAATCTTGTTTAAAAAAGTGAAAATGAAGTTATTTATTTTGAAAGCATTGCCATTTTATTGTTTTGTACAAAAGTAAAAAATGAAAAGATAGTGAGCAAAAAAGAGACTTGTTTGCAAAAGATGTCCGATATTCATTGATATTCCATTTCCACAAAAATACAAATATGACCCTATTACAAAATGAGTCCTGACAACTTGGGAAAGATGCAGGACTTGATGCATGCTAAAAAAAGCAGGAAATAATAATTACTCTGCAGGAGTAACCCTTATAATTTCTTGGGAAGACCAGTTAAGGACTTGTTAGCCCGGGATCCTTGGACGAATCCAGCTCTCCAGGTTGAGGTCGCTTTCTGCCTCGTCTTCCATGTTATTGACAACATCTGGGGTGAGCATTCCCCCACTTATGAACTTGGGCTCCTTAGCAGCCTCTGCTTGATCTTGTCAGAATAGTTTGTAACCCAAACTGAATATGTCCTCCTTCTTCTCCACTGGTAGCAACTGGCCCCAGCCTCAGGCGTTTCCATCTTCAACAACCTTCTGAGCTTGTTGATAGGAGTTAATTGAAGTACCCATCCTATCTTCCTGGGGAGCAGCAAATACTTCAGTTGTCGCCTCATTGACGTCCAGTGCTTCGAAACCTTGGCTCATGGTTTCGTGGATTTCACCATCCATCTCAATGTATTTGTAGGTGGCCAGATGGCTAACAAAAATATCCTCTTCACCACAGATTGTGATAATCTGCCCTTCCCACTCATATTTCAATTTCTGGTGAAGGGTCGACGTAACTGCGCCAGCAGCGTGAATCCATGGTCGACCCAACAAACAACTGTAGGTCGGCTGAATGTCCATCACGTAGAAAGTAGTTTGAAAGACCTGCGGGCCAATTATCACAGGAAGCTCCACCTCTCCAAGAACAGGCCTCTTGGAACCATAAAAAGCTCTAACCAACAGATTGCTTGGTCGGAGAGCAATACCATCATACTCAAGCTTAACAAGGGCTTTCTTTAGCAAGACATTGAGTGAAGACCCAGTGTCAACAAGAGCATGTGAAAGCACAACCCCTTTACACTCCAGAGTGATGTGTAAAGCTTTGTTATGATGACGACCTTCCGTAGTCAAATCAACATTGGTGAAGCCTATCCCATGGCTAGTATTAACATTAGACACCACTGTCTCAAGCTGATTTACTGTGATCTCCTCAGGCACGTAGGCTGCGTGCAAGACTTTAAGTAATGCATCTCGATGAGCTTCGGAGCACAACAGTAGGGATAAGATGGAGATCTTGGAAGGAGTCTGGTGGAGCTGATCCACAACCTTGTAGTCGCTTGTCTTGATTATCCTCATAAATTCATCCACATCCTGATCAAAGGATGTTTTATGGGCTTCTTTCAAAGTTGGCTCTTCCGACACCACATTTTTACCTTTGGCTTTGGCAGCAGCCTCTGCCTCAGTATTAGCTTTTTGAACTTGTGACGTAAAGAGGCATCCGCTTCGGGTGAAGCCTCCGCCTCCCCCGACATTATCCACATGTGGTGTAAGGGCTGAAGAATCAAGAAGGACTCTTTCCCCATTGCAATAGAGGTCTGAACCATAGTGCCATGGTACATCATTATCTTTTTCATACGGAATGGGTCCAGGTACCGTGATGGTGACTCGACTGACTGCTGCGGAGGTAGGGACTGCGATTGTATGTGGATCATAATATATGGTGACAGGACTTGTGACTGATGGTGGTGGTGATTTACTGAAGCTGGATCTTTGCTGAGATTGTTGCTGAAAATTGTTGGAATCAGGGACCATTGCTGGGTCGTAGTATATGGTGACTGTGGAGACGTCGTTGTTAATGGTTGATGTAGTTGTAGAAGCGGAGGCGGTTGTACTAGTGTTTGTTGAAGTGATTGAAGAGGTGGTTGTTGATTTTGTAGACGAGTCTGTCGGAGCAATTGTCTTTGAAGTTGTAGGAGGAGTGTATGTTGTTGTTGTAAGAGGAATTGTTGATGTTGTAGAAATCGTTGATGTTATCTGCAGGATACCTTCTCTGATGAGGCCATTGATGCCACTTCTCAAGCTTGGACACCCATTGACGGAAACTTTGCAAGATTCACACCAGACCACACAACCTGGGAACACCTGGCATTTTAAAAGTTGAGCTTTAACCTCTGCCAGAGGTGTTTGAATGCTTGTAGTATCTTCAATTAAGCTCATGGGTTGATCCTCCTCAATTGCATTTATCCTGGGCCCACCATGACTGGGCATAGGATTCTTCGTGACATTGGGAGGTGGTGCAAAATTTAGGGCCTTTGAATCAACTAGATCCTGGACCTTCATGTGCAAAGCTCTGCACTTTTCTGTGGTATGACCAGGTGCATTAGAATGGAAGGCACATCTGGCATTGACGTCGTAATTTCTCGGAAGGTTTTGAGGATCTGGTGGAGCCAAAGTCCTTAACTCGACAAGATTAAGCTTCAGGAGTTGAGGCAACAACGTGGCATATGGCATTGGTATATGCTCAATTACCCTGTTGACTTTAGATGGCCTTTGCTGTAAAGGACACCGTTGTTGGTTGTTGTTATTGTTATAGGACCTTTGTTGAGAAAAATGTTTATGTGGAAATTTTTGTGGTTGCTGAGTGTATTGTCGTTGAGGAGGTGGAGTAGGAATTGTGACAATGGCAATTGATCTCGGCATATACTGGGGCATCCCTCTACCCATGTGTATTGAGTTTGTTTCACTGGACCTGCGAGGCCCTGTAAATGGTTTCCTTGTGCTGCTTGAGCTAGCGCCGTTATCAGAAATCTTTCCCATTTTCAATAAACTCTCAATCCTTTCTCCAGCTATGACCACGTCTGCAAAGCTAGTGGAAGAGAAAGCAACCAACCTATCAATGTATGTCCCCTGGAGGGTGTTCATAAACATATCTGCCATTTCTCGCTCTGACATTGGCGGTTGAACGGCAGTAGCTAATTGCCTCCATCTCTGAGCATACTCTTTGAAGCTTTCCCTGGAGGATTGTGACATACCCATTAGAAGTGTTCTGTTAGGATCCATGTCCAGATTGTATTGATATTGGCGAATGAAATTCTCGGCGAAATCTTTCCAATTTCTTACTGTGGCCCTAGTCAAATGAGAGTACCACTCACGGGATGCGCCTGTTAAGCTATCCTCAAAATAGAACATCCATAGATTTTCGTCCATGGTGTATGCCTTTAATCTTCCCAGGAAAAATTGGAGATGGGTGCGAGGGCAGGATGTACCATTGTATCTTTCAAAGCAGGGAGGTTTGAACTTGTAAGGAATTCTAACTCCCTCCACTAGCCCCATATCCATAACATCAAACCCTAAGGAGTTTTGAGACTCCAAAGACCTCAACTTTTTTGCTATCTCGTCCAGCCGGCGATCATAGACTTCATCTCCTAACCCAACTACACTGAATTTCTCCTCCTGAGGGCCCTTTTGCAAGGCACTCCCCGCAGTATTACCCTGGGTATTCCTGATAGCATTAATGTCAGGGTTGAGATGAGGTACAAACTCTGGGGGATCATTACGAGGTTGTACATGATCATTGTTGCTAGTACCCCCTGTACCTGGGTGGTTTTCCTCAGGAGTTTGTCGCTCAACCCACTCTCTTAATCTTTCTTGGCGCTGGGCCAACCCAGTCATTACTGCCATGAACTGGTTCATCTGTGCCCTCATTTCAGTCCTTTCATTGGCCATCTGGGTTCTTACGTCAGTCAGATCTTGCTGAACCGTGTCCATCTGTAAGCTCAGAAGGTTGTTTCTTGTCGGGTACCGGTGAACTCTGTTGATGGGGAAGACTCTCCTACGAGCAATGTTTCCTGAAACCATAACACATTGAGAGACAACAAAAACAAATACCCACAAAACAAAGAAATAAGGTTAGTATGCAATGCAGGATGTTTATTTGTCTTCCAAGGATATCCGGCTTGGTTCTTTAGTTTTGACCTTCCAGACCTCGAGGAATGATGATATTGGAGAGAAGTGAAGCCCACAGAATAACACACAAACCATATATTACAAAATTTAAAGATACATAGTTTTGATTACAACAAATCCCTATGGTGGGTCCAAATACAACAATAAAATACAAACAAAATAAAGTACAAGTACAAAGAAATCAAACATCCATCCCATAATCATCTTCTCTGACTTCCTTCAGGAGAGCATCAGTCACTGAGCCGACTGGATGCTCTGTGACGGTCCTGATAAGAAGGTTCCTGGTGGCAATGGCACTTGTCAACTTCTTATGCTTGTCTTGGTCCTTTGATCTCTTCAACCCCGCCCAGAGTTTGAACTCAGAGATTTCTTTCTGTGCTGCTAACAAGGCCTCCTGACTTTTCTTCTCATTAGCTTCCAGCTGCTCTATCCTAGCATGGGTCCTCTGATCTTTCTGCGAACAAGTCTCAGTGATCTTGATCCATCTAGCCTGACTCTCCTCCAAGTAGTGCTCAGCACTAGCCTTCTGAATCTTGGCTTCCTTGCAAGCATTCTTCAATACCAACTCTCCTGCTCTAGCTCTTCTGATGTAATCATTTGTCTTCTCAATCTTGGTCATATGCTCGATCCGGAGCTTCTATAACCTCTCATTGTCCAGGCAACCATCATTCCTCTCCCAGAGGGTCTTCTTTAGAGCTTCAGACAACTGGGCATTCCTTTCTTTCAACTTCTCAAATTCCTCTAAGCTTATTGTAGCTGCAGGCTCTACTGCTGATGGTCCAGGCACATCCTCCAGGGTGAATGGCATGCGGGTGATCTATCCTCTGATACGTGACCAATCAAGATACTGCGCTAAAGCTATGTTGTTGCACTTGCCAAGAATGGCAGTCCCTTTTGTCTGAATATTATCCCAAGCCCAAGCTGCTTGTCGGGCAATGGTATGGTTATGCTGGATGTCACAGTAAAAGGTTTCTGATAAGTCTTGCTCTCTTGGTGGATGTACCAAGGCATACCCTAATTTCCTTTTGAACAGCAAAGGATTGTAGTTGATGCAACCCTTTACTCCAATAAGAGGTACATTGGGATACTGCCCACAACTGGTAATTATGTCTCTGCCCTTGGTGCTCTGAGTGCACCATCTGATGTCTTCTGATGTGAGAGCAATCATTCTCTTAGCCCAGTTTCTTAACTAATGGGGATTCAAGAAAGCTTCTAACTTTGGCAAGTATCTCAACAACCAGCAGTAGAAGAGAGGTGCACAACATCTGACTAATCTTCCCCTCTGCTTCTCATTACTTTGATGTACTGAGTAATAAAAGTCCCCAAGCAAGGTAAGGACTGTATTCTTCAACAAGAAAAGATTGATAGCACTCTTGCTTACAAAATTAGGCTCTTCTGCAAACAGGATGATACCATATATGCTAAGGGCCAAGTAAGCACAGACAGTGTCCCACTTTCCTGCTGCAGCATGAATGGTGGCCTGGGTAATCAGGAAGTCCAAATGAAGGCCTGGGATTCTAGCCTTGGTGGTCATATTCTGGTCAATGACGGTGGATTCCAAATACAGAGCCTTAGTTATGTCCTCATTCCTGGGAGCAGTCATCTCAGGGTTGAAAGGAATCCCTCTCCTGATAGGGACACCCAACAACATGGAAAACTCCTCTAGCAAAGGGCCCAACTGAAAGTCTGGGAAAGTGAAACATCTGAGAGGAGGGTCATAGAACTGAAGGCAAGTGTGGATCATACTCCTTTTTGATGCATCTAAGTCCATGATCATGTCCATAATGCTACCAAATGTTCCCTGAATAAAGGGACATGATCAGAAGTGATGAGTGTCTGAATCTGTCTGATGCCTGCCAGAGTGGGCTCAAAGAAATAATAGGTGATGTTGCTCTTCCTGGATGGGTCCATGTTGACAATGGATGCTGAAGGGAACAACTAAGGAGAATTGTTGATGAAGGCAACTGATGAAGGTACTGAAGAAGAGTCTCTGATGAAGATAACTGATGAAGATGGCTGATGCAGATAGCTGAAGGAATCTGAGCAGTAGAATAGGTCAAAACCAAAACCAAATAAGATGTGGATACCCTGTAAAACAAATAGACAAATGTTAAAAATGATGCATAATGATGTATGCAAAATGATATGCAAGGGTTTATGATCAAGTGTTGGATTTGTTATCTGCCTTAATAGGGTCCATGTGTGTTCATAAGTCCGGATGGAGGTCTAGAGAACCAGTAACCAGGTGGGGGACTCAAATAAAGAGTCACAAGTCCAGGGTTTCACAAGAACAGTCCAAAATGATGTGACCTTAACAATATCAGTAACAAGGGTATGATAAGGCCAAGGGTTCCTGCAAACCTGTAAACATCCCAACCCCCTCACATGTATTGTTCTAGAACAAGGATCCTCAGACTTGGATTAGTTATGAGAAATGTAAATACTTCTAACCCGGAGGTATAATGTTTAAAATAATCATAAAGGATCCTCCTCTAATTCACCTCAGATGTTGAAGGTCATAAAAAGGTCATCCAGACTTAGCAGGCTTCCCAGATAGCCCTAATACTATAGGAAATCCGTAGCACAGAGTTCTCAAGAAGAAACCCATGTCTAAACCGTGTTTCATATTCCTGCACCAGACTGAAATGGAATGGGAAAGAATATGAAGCCACTCTATCCTATGTGTCACTCAGGCTCCCGATATGGAACCTTACTCACTTAATATCTCTCCCAACAAGACAAACAAGAGATCTAACACATGACATGATGACGGTAATATGAAATGCATAAAAACAGTAAATGAAAGCAATAAATAAAGCTGTACAGAAAGCAATAAAGAAATAAACAAAAAGCACAAGTAGCACATAACACCCCTATAAACACAAATCAAACAAACGCTAGGAGAAACCCACAAAAAGAACCAGAAGCCCTGGTTGCAAGATAAGTCCCCAGCAGAGTCGCCAAGCGGTCGCTCCCCCGAAAAGACACCAGGGTCCCAAGGTACAAACGCGAACGGTCTCCGAAAGGATAAAATGAAGATGAATGAATAGATTCGCCAGCTAGGGATTTTTATCCCGAAGGAAAGGTAATGCTGCATAAACCTAGAAAGAGATAGATAAGACGGTTGCGAACCAGAGAAACTGAGAAAAGGGGTTGGTTACAACCTGGGAAGGTATTATCACCCAGATTGTCCATCGTACTCGACGGGATCCACGCTTACAAGATTGTGTTTAAAGGGGGTAACTGTATGTGTTATCTGTGTGTGAAAGCTGGAAAAGAAATATACAAGTGTCAATGCAAAAAGGTGAATTGCTCAAGAAATGAGGCTTAGAAAAGAATGCTGAGAGAGAGGGATGACAAAGAGACTTTTGTTCGATAACAGTTAAGTTATGCCTACGTATCCTCTCGTGCAATAAAGAAGTCAGAACACCGTAGGTCGACTCAAGGAGACTGGAAAAATAAATTGATTATGAACTGCTTGCTTGCCTATGCTCAAGTGTATGACTCTTTTGGCTCGAGTGCTAACTGTCTTGCATTAGACGGGAGAAGCAAGTTCTCGTTTATGAATGAGTGTGATGAGAAAAGAATCTTGAAACAGACGATTATTGTTTGTTTTTATGTTTTCAGTTTTGTTATTGTTTTTGGTGTTTTGCATAAGTTAATGAGCTTAAGCCTAAATCAAAGGTTGTAAACTCATTATATCCTCCCTGATTAGGGATAATGAGCCTACTTAAGTATGAGATAAACATCTCAACTTAATTACCATGATGATGTAGGACTAAGATCATTAACCTACTTGTGATTAATTAGATGTTTTTGTCTTTTTGTTTAGTGTTAAGTAATGAGTTTAATCTCTAATCACAAATTAATGAACTCATTACACCATCCTAATAGAAGGATAATGGATGAGAACATTTAAGCTGAGGAAGATACCTCAACTTAACCCATGGTTAGGGACTAAATTCATTATATAACCAACCTTTATTCAGTAGATTTTAATTAAGGGATGAGATTAAGAAGTGGATTTTAAGTTTGTAAGACAACTTGAGGGGGACTTGTCCATTAAACACTAGGGTTAGTTCCTCTTAACCATAAGGAAGAGTTAGAACCCAAATGTAAGGCCCAAGTTACAAGATAAAGTCTTAGTGATTATTAAGGTGTTTTGATTAAGAGTTTTAAACAAATTAAAGGTTTAACACTTAGGATTAAAGTTATACACTCCATCCTAAGAGAAGGATGCAGGAATAACCCTAATTCCAAAGTCCTAAAACTTTAAGAGTTTAGTCTCTGATTATTGAGATGAGGAGAGAATCAAGGAGACTTAAAGGTAAAATGCTAAGGGGGAATAATCACAACCCTAAACATTATCATGCTTGGATATCCTATGGTTTGTGAGGCTTAAGAGAAGATCTTCAAGGAAGCCACCAATGGAAGAAGCAGATGAAAGGAGGAGGAAGCAGAAGAATAAGTTACTTACTTCCTGAGAAGGTAAGTAACTTAAAGGAAGAAAGTGAGAAGGATGGAACACAAGTGAATCAAATTCACTTCAAAGACAAGTTAAAATGCATATGAAAGAGATAATAAGAAGTGAGAGGTGAAGGCAAATCCACCTCCCAAAATAAATTACCAAAAGTTCCTGAAAAGTTAGTATGGATGCATAAGGTATAAAGTGAAAGGAAATGAAGTGAATGATATGCAATGACTAAAGTCAGAAGTGATTATTCTATGCAAATGTCATGTGAGATGATGCAAATCCATACAATATGCATATGAATGATCATAAAAAGATGAGATGTCATGAAAGCATGCTTAGAAGTTTGAAAACACATGAATGGTTATGAAATGAAATGAATGCAACACATGGAAAATGAATGAAGAAATGATCAATCAAGGTTATAACATGTCCTAAGATGTCTAAGATGACATATGAATGCATGAAATGTCATGGCAAGTTCATGTGATGATGAATATGCAAGGTGAATGCAAATGAACATGAGAAATTAGGGTTTTATGAACATGTGAGATGCAAATGGATAAAACAGAAGCATACAACAAGATAAAAATTTTAAATCAAGCTCAAACAAACCCTAAACCTATACAAAGTCACACCCCAAAGGAGAAGGTCAGAAGCTAATCCTATTGAAAGTTATGATTTTCCTAAGTTTTCTAGGTTTTTTGGGTGATTCCAAAGGGAAAATGCAAATCAATTTGAAAATGCAAGATAAATTCATGAAGAAAATAACCTTAAAACTACATGAAATATGTGAAACAATGCAAAAAGAATCAAGTTCAAACTCTTCTTGGTTAGGAAGAAATGATTTTTCAAAGCTAGGGTTAAAAATTGTGATTTTAATGACCTTTAATTCAAAGAAAATTGGTAAACTATGATCAAACCTAAAAAGAAATTTGTGTGAAGAGTTTGAAAATGTTTCTAAATACATTGGAATGGTTCATAATTATGCAAAAGAAATGAATTAAAATGCAATAAAAAGGAAAAGTCAGAGCATCCAATGGCTGAGGTTTAAATGAAAAAGGTGGGAATTGACTAGCGCGTGTTTGAACGACCTGGATCTAATCTGAGCTAAACTGAATTAATTAAACTAATTAAATGAAATTAGGGCTAATGGATGAAATCTAAGCCACACACACGTGCGGTAAACCTAAGATCTAAGGGTGGAGATTCAAACTGGGACTTAAACCCTAATTAAACCCTAATTACCCTTAGGTGACTGGAACAGTGTTTCGGTCATCTTCTCCAGCAGCTCATTCAACCCAACTTCTTCCCTAAGTCAAATTAAACACTCTAAAGCTCCAGAAATGATCTTCTAAGCCCCCTAAGCAAGAATCCATCATCAAACAACATTTATCATTCACGAAAATCATGGTTCGAAGCAAAACGGAAAAATATTCAAAACTTTCAGAAGTTCAATACATGCTTGTTTCTCAACCATTTTTGAAAATAAACATATCAGGGTAATCAGCTAAACATGTAGAATCATTTAGATACTTAAAAAAAGAGTTCTGGAAAAAATGTTCTTCATGACTACCTGAGTTGAAGCTTTGCAAACTGGAGCTTTCTGACCTCTTCCTTTGTGCAAAATGCCTCCAATGATCACCCTGATGCTATTGAGAAGCTTGAATGGAGTTTAAATGGCTTGGTTTGTGTGTTTCAATTCTGATAACTCAGAAATCGTGTTTGTGTTGTGGGGTGTTTCAGGCCATTGTAATGGTTGGGAAATGATCCTTGGGTGTTTTTGAGTTGATTGGTGGAAGAGTTTGTGGTTTTTGCTGGCTATGTTATGAAATTCGAAGAGAGGAAAGTGTGAAGTGATTTTGTGCAATCTGAACTTGTGAGAGGTTTCAACCTTGTGTGTTATATCTTTTGTGATCCTTAAGGTATGAATAATCAAATGCAATGAGTCAGAAAGACTGCATAACATTGTGGGAATGGTATGGAGTAATTGGCCAAAAAGTCAATAGTTGGTGTCCTTGAGTATGGGCCATGGAAGGTGTTTTAGGGTTGCTCTAAGTTCAGCTGGCTTCAAGGATGGCCATGGGATGCTTTAGAGTGATCAGAAGTAAATGAATGGTGAGATTGCACATGTTTTGCATTTTTACAACTTTGTGTATTTTGAGACATTTGGTCATGGAAATGGCTTGATCAATGCTGAATCTTGGTCATGGTATGTTGCATAATGTTGCTATGATGCATTGAAGTGGATTAGAGGTCACACAAAGTCCTAAAAATAAGTTTTGCAAAAAATCCCTCTTTGAGAATTTTTGTGAAAAATGGCTTATGGAGACTTGTGATCCAAGGCATGATTTTGGTCTTGTAAGGTTGCATCATGTTTGTATGATGTTTAGAAGTCAATTAAAGGCCATTTGAATGCTTGAAACTTGATTTTGCAAGAATCCCTCTTTGGCACATACTTGAAAATTATAGGATTTTTTCCAACTTTGAAAGGCCATATCTTGAATTCTAGGATGAATCAAGACATGTTCTTGTACTTTTTGAAAAGGGAAAGACATTACCTACAACTTTCATGCCCAAGAATTTTTCATTTGAAACATTTTTGGTCATGAAAGAGGAGGTTGAAAATCTTTCCCAAAATGGAAAGTTTGCATTTCAAGTCACTTCCAAAAATGGCAAGTTTGCAATTGGCTCCAAATTCTTGAATCTTGTGAACTTCCAACCACTTCTAAGATCAAATAAAGACCATAGAACTTCAATGTGATGAAAATGACCCTTTGGTTCCATTGTTTGGGGCCTCAAATGCCCTGATTTTGACTTAACTTGCTCAAGAAGTTACCTAGTGAATAGATGACTTCCACAATGAATTTATTCATTAAACTAGGTACACATGATCCTTATAGCATATTAAGAACATTAGAAACAAGAATGGCCAAAAAATTGGATTTAAGGCCTCTGAAACCAAAACCCTAATTTTGGTCATTTGTGTAGTGAAAACCCTAGCTCTGCTTCCATGCCTTTGCCAATTCTTGTGATCCCTTGACTTTCATGAACTTTGGGGAGCATAATATGATCATAGAACACACATGGACCCTCTTGGAAAGCTTTAAGACCTTTGGGATGGCCCATATGAACTCTTGGATTGCTCAGATCACAAACCCTAGATGCAGATGAACTTGAACTATGTAGTGAAGCAAACATGTAATATGAGATAGTATGCTTATGCTAAAACAAAAATGAAAGATCATAAGCCATGGTGTGATAAAAAGTGAGGGAAAAGTTGGGGTGTTTACACCTACATCATCCTCCAACTGATTAACAGTTATCTCTTGTGGTACATATGCCATTTGCAAAACTTTTAGCAAAGCCTCCCAGTGAGCTTGAGAACACATCAGCAACGACATAATAGATATCTTTGACGGGGTCTGATTCAGCTGTTGAACCACTTTGTAGTCACTTTTCTTAATTATTCTCATGAATTCTTTAAATTCTTTTTCAAAAGTACCCTGACTAGCAGCAGGAGTTGTCACCTCCTCAGTTGCTATTTCCTTACCCTTAGCCTTTGTAGAAACCTCAGATTCGGGATCACCTCTAAGAGCTTGAGGAGCAAAGAGACGCCCACTCCGAGTAAACCCGTCAACTCCTCCGACATTCACAACATTCGGGTCAATTGTCACTGTTTTATTCTCCACCTTCTTCCCCTCTACGTACACGTCGGAGCCATAGTGCCAAGGGATGGCCTTGTAATCTACATAGGGAACTGGTCCCGAAACAGTAATGGTAACTGGACTCACTTATGGAACATAGATAGTCACCAACTCTCTCCGGGCAGGAACCTCAGCAGGATCAAAGTAAATTGTCACTGTAGACACACAATCACTTCTATTGCCAGCCATGTCAAACTGTAAGGACCCTCGTCAATCAAACACCGCAACCCAACTTTCAAACCCCCACAACCATTAACTGAATTTGAACAACCCTCACAGTCAAAATCACAACCTGGGAAAACCTTCCCTTTCAGCAATTTGTCTTTCACCACTAGCAGCGAGTCTTCACTTCATTCACATTCAAAATCAAGTTCAACCTCTCGCCACCATCAACAACGTTTATCATGGCCCCTCCATGATTTGTAATGGGGTTTGATGTAACATTTGGAGGTGGTGCAATGTTAATGGCTTTTGAGTCAATCAATTCTTGGACCTTATGTTGTAATTCCCTACACTTCTCTATTGAGTGCCCGGGAGCTCCTGAATGAAATGCGCATCTTGCATTAGCATCATACCCCACTGGAAGTTCTCCAGGTGGAGGTGGTGCTAATGTCCTCAACTGAACCAAGTTCAAATCTAACAATCTCTGGAGTAGTGTTGTATATGTAGTCGGGATAGCCTCAAGCACCCTATTAGTTGGACGAGCTTGTCTTTGTTGATAGGGTCTTTGCTGATAGTTATTGCATGGTGGCTGTTGGTGTTGTTGTTGTGGTGGTGGTTGTTGCATAGGACTTGTTGGAATGGTGACAGCTGCCACCTGCTCGTCAGATCCCCTGTACCCACGGCCCCGGCCTCGGCCGTACACATCATTAGTTTCCCCCTCCCTTCTTCTTGGAGGTCCATTGAAATCTTTTCTAACACCGTTTGAGCTACTTGCACCACTGTCTTGGATCTTCCCCATTTTAAACAGAGTTTCAACCCTTTCTCCAGCTATCACGATATCATTAAACTTTGTTGCTAAACAAGACGCCAGTCTCTCAATAAACACCCCCTATAGTGTTCCCATAAACATGTATGCCATTTCATTCTCTAACAAGGGAGGTTGTACTCGAGCAGCAAGCTGACGCCACCTCTGAGCGTACTCTTTGAACCCTTCTTTAGCATTCTGAGACATCGTCTGCAACTAGGTATGATTTGGAGCCATATCCAAATTATACTAATACTGCTTCACAAACGCCTCAGCTAAATCTTTCCAGCTTCGAATATTGACCCTGCTCAGCTTCATGTACCATTCCAAGGAAGCTCCTACAAGACTATCCTGGAAGTAATACATCCACAGCTTCTCATCGTCTATATGTGCAGCAATCCTTCCCACAAAAGATTGAAGGTGAGTTTCCGGGCAAGCTGTTCCGTTGTAATTATCAAATGTAGGGACCTTGAACTTCTAAGGAATTATCACCCCTGGTACCAAGCCCAAATCAGTGATGTCAAACCCTAGAAAACTCTGAGATTGAATGGCGCGAATTTGCTCAGCCATTTCTTCAAATCTCTTATTCATGTCAATCCCATGGCCTTCTGCCACATCCAGCAAGGTGAACTGCTCGTCCTGCCCATCCATCTGCATGTTATTCACTACATCATTGATAATGGTGACCCCTGGTTGCACCAAAGGGATTTCAACGTGACGGGCGCCAGCCCCGTTGCGGTTACCTCCATCTGTTGTCCCATTGTTCTTGTCTTGATTATTCTCCCCCATTTCACGCAAACGCTCTTGAGTTTGACCCATCCCAGCCATGAGGGTCATGAAGTTGTCCATTCTTGTCCTTAAGTCCGCCAGATCTGCTTGAATTTAATCCATTGCTCTCTCTGTTCACCTTTGTAGGGTATCTGTGTACAGTTGACTGTCTCCGAACCTTCTTGGGAGCTATAGTGCCTACAAGTGACATGAACGTTAGAACACCGGAGAAATACCTGCAAAACACCAAACACATTATATGCATGCAATGTAACTATTCATGTTTCCATGTCTAGGCATTAATATGCCCCAGTTATGGTATTTTGGACAGAAAATACTCCAAATGTCTTTTTGGAAACTAGCTTTTCAAACTCTTTTAAGGAGTATTCAGACCCTGATGGCTTCAGACCAATAACTCTGCTCATTCAGAAACGGTAACTGGAAAGTATCATTGCATTACATGAACAAACTACCAACAACCAGAGTCATAGACATAAACAGAATTCCCAAAGGGTTCCAATTCAATACAAAGAGATGAAGCAAGACTCCTACAACAAGTTTGTAGGTAGTCTGGATACCATAAGCAACAATCTCCTTGACGCCTGCTCTCAGCTCAAGATCTGCAATCTCCTTCATTTCCTCCTCCAAGGCTAGCTGGCTCTGTACTAATTGCTGAGTCTTTTCCCGTCGTATCTTATGAACTTGTTCTACCTCTTCTTTCTTGAATGCCATCTGCACCTTAAAGAACTCTTCCTTTTCCTTGTACTTCTTCTGATCCTGTTCCCTTTGGCCCTGTAACCAAGTAATGGATTGACGAGCTTCTCTAAGAGTCTTCAAAATCTTCTTATGCTCCGCTTCTCTTTTTGACTCTATTAAACCCAATCTCTGAAAATGAGCTTCTCTCCCAGCAAACTCCTTTTCTTTAGCTTCTAAGGTAACCTGCATCCTCTGTAGCTTTTCTTCTGCTTCTTGCTTAGCGTGATTGGCTCAGTGATACAAGCTAGCCATTTCAGAATTCTCTACCCGAACCTTGTGCAACAGGGCTTCCAACTTCTTGTAATCTTCAAGAGAAACAGTAGTTTGTACCGGTACTTCTTTTGGATATAGTGGAGCTTCAACCGAAAACGGAAGGAAGAAGGTATCAACTCTACCTTGTATCCAAGCAGCAAAAGGGAGATTAGTCTTAGGTTCCACCTTTCCAAATTCTTTCTTACCCTCCTTAACCTTTATTTCCCAAGCTTGAGATACTTGGATAATCAACTGCTCATTATCTTCAGCCGGAAGATACAAAGTCTTAGCTATTTCTTCATCTGATGGAGGATCCTTCAGTGGATAACCAAATTGTTTTCTAGACAACACAGGGTTATGAATTATCACTCCTTTCCTACCTAACAAAGGCACATAGGGAAATTCACCACACCTTGTAATGAACTCCTTCCCCACTAATTTTCTGCTACATCGCCAAGATATATCATCAGATGTTAATCCCATCAATCTTCTAGCCCACTTCCAATCTTGCTTAAGATCTTTGAACGGTCCTGACTTTAGAAGCTTCTTAGCAAACCACTCGGCAAACAATGGAGCACAGAAATATACGTACCACTTTCTCTTCTCATTTCTGTGATGGACACCAAAGTAAAAGTCTCCCAACAACGTAGGCACCGGGTTTCCTTTAATGAAAAGGGTGATAGCCTCCAAGCTTACCCATCCTTTCTCTCCTGGGAAAAGACTTATCCCATAGACCATTAATTCTAACAGCACACTGAACTCTAACCACTTCCCTCCCAAAGCAAACACGTGAGCTTCTGTGATAAGAAAATCCTGAGTAAATCCCTTCCCCTTACTAGCCTCCAACTCCATCTTCACTCTAAGCATACACAAATGACAAGCACCTGCAATGTCCTTGTACGGGGGACACTTCTCTGCATCATAATAGGGAACACCATTCTTGATAGGAATCTTCAGGATGTCAGAAATCTCTTCCATAGTTGGAGCCAAGACGTAATCAGCAAACACTAAAATTCTCAACCGAGGGTCATAAAACTGCAACAAAGAATGAAGACTATCTCTCTGATTGAAAATAGGTTAATTCATGTAACCCAAGATCTTTCCATACCGGCTTCTAAAATCATCTGAAACCTTGTCACTCATCAAGTCCACCAGTTTCTGAATACCCTCAATTTCTGGTTGCGGGAAAGTGTAATGAGCGTTCCTTTTCTGGGTATCTCTTGGACTTCTGTCATCTGGAGGAACAAAGAATACCAGAATTGGGTACAACAGATAAATGATAACCTGAAATGCAAACACAAACAGTTAATGCAAGTATGATGCGATGCAAATGCAATACAGGCATATGATCGACGGCTGGGATTGTCTGGATACGGAACATTGGACCCAAGTGACCAAGAACCAAGATTCTCTGAATAAAGCCCCATGAACAAGAATTCAGTCTCAAATAAGCCCCAAATCAGATATCAGATGACTTAAGAACTCCAAAATCCATATAGCCATATCAAATCATAGAATTGTACTAGCAATGAGGTATGATGAGGTCAAGGGTTCCTGCAAACCTATAAACACCTCCCAATCTCACAGGTGTGCTCCGGGTCAAACATCACGGACTCTCAAAGCCGAATAACAATAATACGTTCACCATTTCCGAGAAATTGCTCATGACCAAATCAGGGAATCGGTTTAGCATTATGTACTACTCAGGGAGGTCTCAACGTGAGTCCGGGAAAACAAACATCCTTTATAAGTTCCCAGCTTCAAGCGCTGGAATCGAGAGACAATAGTACATTCATCCTGAAGGGTACAATACTATCGTCATACGACCAAATGCTTTGACTGAGTTCCTATAAAATAACCAGGCCATCCTATGCGAGTTCCCAGTGGGCCCCCGGGTGCGAATGGGTTTGCCACAGAATGTGGTCTGCCACTGTCACCACTGGAGAGGGATGTTTCCACAAAGGTCCTCAATGATCGGTCCCCAGATGCATATAACTATCAAGGTTGTGTATTACCCCAGAAAGATTTCGGCATCAATACACTTCTAAGACGGTCGCAAGTCTGGGTGTGGAACTCACTACTACCAACATAGCAAGATGCCATGAAGCCAAAGTGACTGTCCACTCTAAGTTCTAAGGTGCACTCGAGCCCCGGTTACGAGCTCATCTCACCATAACAATTCCCGATCCCACAGAAAAAAGGAAACAAGCACAGCCAGACAGTCCAATAATAATATATATGATGCATGAATATAAATACTGAAAACTGTAAATAAAGCTGTAAATAAAATTGTAAATAAACAACGGTAAAATAAACACGCAACAGCAAACAATCAACACCCAACAAAACAGAAACACGCAAGCGCTAGGATTGACTCTCAAGGGAACTAGAGATACTCTGGTTGGGAAGTCCCCAGCATAGTCGCCAGCTGTCGCTCCCTGGTTTTCCATCCTGGTACAAACGCGAAAGTGGCGCGGAAAAGGTAGAGTCGCCAACCAAGCATTTTTATCCCGAAGGAACGGGAATGGTAATGCTGCACAAACCGAAGAAAAGAAACAGAAGGACAAAGGTCCTTCGAACCAAAGAGACTGAGTTCGGGAGTCGGTTATGACCTGGGAAGGTATTAGCACCCCAGATTGTCCGCCGTACCCGACGGGATCCACACTTGCAAAGAAACTATTTCAAAGGGTGAAGAAATGAAAGCTACTGCAAAAAGAAAGGACTGAAACTGGAAAAGGAACTGAGAAAGAAAATAAAGAGGAAAAATGTAGGGAAAATAAAGATTATGCTCGAACGGGCCCTACCCCGCTGCCTACGTACCTCATCTAGACAATGAGGATCAGAGTCGCCGTAGTTCCCCTAACTAGGGGTGGAAAAGATTGCTTGCGTCTTAAGGCTTGAATTGCCTATGTCAATGCTCAGGTGTTGCAGGCTCGGAGGACGAGTGCGTTACCGTCTTTCAAAATGACAAGTAGGAGCAAGTTCGTGGACGGAGCGAAGGAGATGAGAAAGGAAGTCCCAAAAGAGAGACGCTTATTCTTTGTTTGTGTTTTTTAGAAGTCTTTTATTGGTGTGGCACAAGAGAATGAACTCAAACTCTTTTCCATGGAATGTGTACTTTCTACTACATTCCAAGATGGAATAATAGAACAAGTACACCAAGTATGGATAATTTATCCAAGACTTGTTTCCAAGGGCAAGGGCCTAAGTTCATTGACTTGTTGAACTTATTAAATATTTTAGTGATTAAAAATGAAGAAGTATTTTTTAGGATTTTTGCTTGATGAAGATGACCTCATGATCCGACTTGTGCATCATGCTAGACCAATGCACTATTCTAAGATGGAATGAATACATATTCCCCATGGAATAAGGCTATTACACAAGAGGTCACCTCTTTCCTTTATTAATATTTTATAGGTTTTTGTTTTGAGATGAGAAGAGAAAGAGAACCAAAGGAGAAAAAGGCAAAAGCCTAATAGGGAAAAACTAAACCTAAAGTTATCATGCAAAAAGTGGTCCTAAGGTTAGTGTGGTTTGAACTCTATCCTAAGAGAAAAGAGGATCAAAAGAGAAGTAAAAGAGAGGAAATCTAGAGAACAACTTACTCCTCTAAAGGAGATAAGTTACTCCTAGAGGGGAAAGATGAGAGTTGAATCACATGATAGCATAAGGCACATCAAAAGCCACAAAGTAGAAAGAAAATTAAAAAGAAGAGATGAAGAGTTGAAATGTGGATAAAAATCCACACTTCTCTTACCATGAGCCCCTGAAATGTTAGCAAAATTTCAACACATCAATCAATAAAATTCACGGAATTAGCATGCTCAAAGACATAATCAAACAACATGCCAAGCTTTGCACATACATGAATTTACACATCGAAAACATGAAGGCATACATTAATCAGCAAGCAAAACACCCTAAAAGAGCATATTCAATGATCATACAATGATCCATGGCAATTAAGACAAGCAAGGGGATCAAACAAGCTCAAAACAGCCCTAAAATGGAACTCTTCTTCAGTGTTAACCGGTTAACCAAATCGTTAACCGGTTAACCATTTCAAAACTTTAGAAAATAGCATAAAAACCAGGTGCGTTAACCGGTTAACACTGTGAAAACAGCGACAAATCCTGCAGAAAATCAGCTCAAAACCAGCTTATCCAAATAATTCCACACCAGACCAGTGATCAATTATGCATGAAATAAATGGATTAATTCACATTAATCACGCATCATTAAGCTCATGAACATTAACACACGGATCCAATTACAAATCAACCAAACAATTCAAGCAAAACAAGCAAATACACAAGCACATGGTGGATCTAAGCACAAGCATGCAAATAAGCTAAAAAACAGAGCTAGATCTGAATTTAACCAACCTACAAAGCTGAGGTATGCTTTGGTAATTGTTGTTTGAGCTAGAATTGAGGAATCACGCGGAAAACTTTGAAGATCCGGTGCTAAGCTTCACACTCCATGCAAAATAAATGCAAGCAAAGGATCTTGATGCATAATTTTGGCTCCAAAAGCACTTCTAATCTCCAAACCAGATTTGAACCAAGTGGAGAAACCAGAAAATTGATGCAAAGAAGCTATGGATGGAGGTCTAGTTCCAAGATCTACACTCTTTAATGCAAAGTTATGTGATCTTCAAAGAGGAACTTTGAGTGATTTGTAAAATTGGGATAGAAAATGAGAGAATGGTGAGAGAGGAGTGAAAATTCAGAAAATGAAAAGTGAATTATGAGAGAGCTCCCTCTTAGTTTGGAGGGAAATGGAATAAATATGATTTAGGTTTGGGGCCCAAAATTTTGGTTTGGGATCCAAAAATATGGTTTGGAATTGGCTTAGAAAGTGATTAGGATATAGCTTTGGAATTAGGCTTGGAAAGTGATCTAGATCCATCTCTATAATTTCCCACTTAATTCAAAATGAATAAAAATCAGAAACTTGAAAATTGGAGCCAAAATAGAGACCTCGTTCCATCATAAAAATTACGCCAAAGCCTCTAATCACCAAGCTTTCTCTTCTTTGCTCTCAAAGACTCAAAACAAAATATTTTGAGCTATCACTACTAGTTTTTCAATTGTGGCTACTATCAACTCAAATCAATTATGCACAGAATCACACTTCAAAACCATAAAGAAGCTTTGTTTCTGCAACTTGAAATCCATTACTTGATCCATCCATTTGCAATCAATTCCAAGTGTTCAAACACATTCCATATGGTGTTGGGAAGTTGTTCAGATCATCACAACATCTATATAACACCTCCAACTCTAAATCACAACTCTAGCAGCAAGCTCAAGTTCAGGTAAGCCTCAAATTTATCTAAATCATGATCCATGCATATTTCCCCGCACTATCTTTTTACCATATGTGCATAATCACATTCAAATTAATTCCCCTCAATCAATTTCACAAAATCATCATCATGTATAATTTCATGAGGCTTAGGCAAAATTAGGGTTCTTTAGTGTTCATCATTGATTTTTAACTTTACACTTAATATAAATGAAATTATTCATCACCATCATGTTTGTGGGTTAAAATCTAACAAATTAGGGCTTTGATTCATTACATTTGATGTATATTTCATGATATTGCATAGATTTTGCAAAACTGGGATGAACACCCTTCGCGCGTGCTCTTGAGAGTGTTCTTGGCGCCCTTTTTAGAAATTCAAATTTTCAAATTTTTATTATTTTGTTAATTGATTCAAAAATTAATTTCTCTCTAATTATTTTGAATTTTTAAATGATTATTTTTTCAATAAATTTCAAAAAAATTTAATTATTTTATTCCATAAAAACTTTCCAAAAAAAAATATTTTTTAAAATATTTTGTAATTTTTCCAAGAATTAATTTTTAATTGTTTTTAAACATTTTAAAATGATTCTTTCTCGTAATTTTTTAAACACAAATGAATCTCAAGATATTCTATGTATAAAATATGAATTTTTAAACCTTGATCCAAAAAATTTTCTTGTTTTTCCTTACTGTTTGAAATTTATCAAATATTTTATTTCAAAGTAAATATTCAAAATATCCAAAATTAGGGTTTAGACTTTCATACCCTCAATTTGACTTTTGTCACACTCTTGGGCCTCTATTAAAGTGTAAGATTCATTCATTTTTGAAAAATGAACCATTAGGGTTCATCTGATCCATTTTCAAAAACTCGACGCAATCACCTTTTTCACCGCATTATGTTTTCATCTGTGAATCTTTTTCTGTGAATATCTTTACACATAACCATTTATTTTCTAACATGAATTTTTGAAATGTTTATGAGAAGTCCTTTGTGTTTAGGACTCGTTCTTTCTATTTTAAACTATCTCTGGTCTGTTTTAAGACTCCGCCATGCTTCCATATAAGTCCTGAACCTCCTAATTGTTTCTTAAACAATTTTCAATCTCTTATATAGATATTATGGGCCCATTTGTTTATAAGACCCATACCATCTTTCATATTTATCAAATTAAAGATCTAATACACCTGCAGTAGACTGAGCTTTATAACCAGGTGGGGTATCTTTCTATGTGGTAGATAAGCTTTCCCTTAAAAGCCCTACCCTGTGTATGAAATCATCAGATAATTAATCAACAAAACAAATTCCATAGTCATCCTTATGTTTAAGCCCTATTATTGGCTTCTGAGCCATCTTTTCTCTTTCTAACTTCACGTTGTTTTCTTAAATTGTTGTTGCTTGCTTAGAATGGAACTGTTTGCGAAAATTATCTTTCTTCACCTTATACTAAAACAAAGATAATAAAACACTTCTTAATCATCAAATAGAATACAATGTAAATCAAATCTGCAATCTTTCTCCCTTGGGATTTTGGGCCTCTACTTCCCAGTGTAACCCCCCCCCCCCCCCCAACTTCATTCTTAATAAAACAACTTAAGAATATTCAAACAATAGAAAAGACATACTAAAAGTTGTTAAACACATTCACTGATACCTTTTATTTGTGTGCATACATTTCATATGTATATATTTGCATCTTGCTAGAATCTCTAAGTAGTAGGTTATCTTCATTCAATAGATACACCCTATCAAAACACTTAAAATTTTTATTTTATTTACAACTTACTAGGGGTTTACAAAGATAATAAGTTTCCCGGTTAAATGATTCTTTGTAAACTATCCCTGGCCTCCTCTTGGGCTTTATCCAAGGACCAATGGGCCTCATACAAGTAACCCAGACTCTTCTCAGGCTTAAACACAAGGACTCTCTCAGGATTTCTAAAAGCATAGGAACATACCTTAGAATAAAAATGATACAGTAGTCTCCCTCTTCCCGATGGATTACTAAGCTAGCCTCCTCTTGGGCTTTGTACAATTGAATTCCCCCAGACAAAGGAATGTCTTATGACCACATCATTTCATAAATTTCCTACAAACCAAACACTTTTCATACATAGTCAGTCTACCAACAATTTTCAGCCTCCTATATCAGGCTTCATATAAGATACATATAATCAAGAGTCAGTATCTCACAAATAAGCTTCACACCTAGGCTTCCAATTCAGGACACAGATAAAACTTTCCCACAAAGTCAATTTTCTTTGCTTAGCTTCAAATTGGGGCTTCATTCAAGGCACATATAAACTGAATCTTCTCTCTTTAGAGATGACAAATTCTCTCTATTGAGTACCTTTTAGATTCAACCTTGGGCTTCAATCAAGGAACAAACAGTTAAACACTTTACAATCACTCAAAATCAGTCACAGTCTTAGACTTTAACTAAGCTAACAAAATGAATACAATCATAGTCTTGGACTTTAACTAAGCTTACAACATTCAACATTATATTCATAGTCTTGGACTTTAAATAAGCTAACACCAGTTATAGTCTTGGAATTTAACTAAGCTAACACCAAACAATATAGTTATAGTACTGGACTCTAACTAAGATAAACATCCAGCCTTTCTTGAGCTATGTAAATCAAGATAACCCATTCAGTTGTCCTGAGCTATGCAATTCAGGTTAACCATTCATTCCTCCTTGAGCTATGCAATTCAGGGTACCCATTCATCCTTTCTTGAGATATCCAAATCAAGATACCATTTCGTTTATGCCTTGAGCTATGAAATTCAATAAACCAACTAACCAGTTACAAACAACTGTTTTTCATCTTCAATCACGGGCTTTTATCAGGACACAAAAAAACTTTCAACTTCAATCTTGGGCTTTGATAAAGACACAAATCAAACCTTTGAGAATCAACATCCTATGATAACCAGGATACAAATCAACCTTTCCTCATAGATCTAGCCTTTTAGGATGAACTATGATGCTTTAGTCCCTCAATTCTCTTTTGGGGGGTACATAGGAAAAATGTCATAAGATCTTTGCGAGCACAAAAAAAAATAATAATTAGGTTTCTAAGCCTAAGAAAAACATCATAAAATTATGATTATACAGAAATACAAAAACATCAACATCACCCTATCAATCAACACTCATCTCATACCCATATCCATATCAAAGAAACCCCTATCAATATATAAAAGAACATATTTTGCACTAAACCAAAGGTGAAATATGCTAAAGAAGAACCCAAAACTATGTGGGCATCTGTTAAATAACAATATGCAAAGCGGGTGAGTTTAATATATCTTTTTCCTTCCATAACCAGCTTCACCAGGAAAAAAATAAGAAATCAGAGAGTAGCAAAAATGTCATAGTGACTAAAGACAATAAAAATAGAGCTACAACTAGGTACTTTGAGCGTATTTCTATTACAATGTTCAAAATGTGCCTCTAAAAATGAAAATGTACCTTACTTAAATAGGAAATGAAAATAACTGCTATGTTATTATCGTCGAATCTGACTGCTACATGTGTCGCCCCACTACTTGAGTAACTACCACCTATGTTCCCAAACTTTCCCATGAAAATTTCTTAGGTTTGAAAGTGGTTCGACGTGCTCTATGTCAAAAGCCTTCGACAACCTCCCTTCTGCATCACTCTCCGACATGATCTTCGCTTACGTTGACCAAGGCTTGTCATCCTTTCCATTTTCATACTTAGTCGAAATCTTTTCTAGTCACCATTAGGTCAGAATCCTTGAGAAGACATAGACTAAGTGTCTTTGATGGTTTATTAGTCACCAGCAGTTTCTAGTTCAGTTGTAATCAGTTGATTATAGTGGATTAAGTCCTTGGGTATAAGGCGAAATCACCTAGGTGGGTGGACTAGATTAAATTTGAGTTTTTCAAGTGAACCAATATAAAAAATTGAAGTGTTCTTATCTTTGTTGTTCATTAATAGTGATGTTTATTGGTTGAGTAAAAAGCTTTTGTTTTTTAAAACCCCAATTCAAAACCTCAATTTCTTGTGTTTTTCTCACCTTCACAAGTCTTATAATTGAAGTCTCTCTGATATGTAACATGAGGGAACGAGCTGTTTTGTCATTTGTATTATGTTTCATATCGTCATTTGATTTTAACATTAAATCTCTTTTCAAATTTATTAATCACTTTTAAAATAATATATGTATTCTAAAAATTAGAGAAAATTAGGTGTTAAGATAAATTTTCTATCAGTACGCGAAAACAAGGGACTTTGAGAGAAGAACATTGAAAGGGAGAGCTAGGGATTAAGAAAAGAGGGTCCTTAGAAGCTTGCTTTTCTTATTTTGCTGGAATTACAAGGTAGAGGGAATTCTTGGTTGGTGAGGCTTTTATGCCAAGTATTTTTTAATTTTTCGTAGCTTAAGAAATAAGTTGTTTATAATTATATGGTCCAAGTATGAATTGTTTGTGGATTCAGTAGCATTCTACTTGTTGAATTTATTTTTTATTTTATTAATTGTCGTGTCAGGAAGTAGGGTGTTAAACTTCCCCCCTTGAGGAAATATTTTATGGGCTTTGTGAATGAATATCATTCACACACCTTGAGGCAATATTTGTTAGGATTCATAAAAGAATATCATTTATGCCCTTTGAATCAATATTTATTAGACTTCACAAATGATGATCCTTACCTCCCCCATGGAAATACATACAATCCATCAAATGCCTCGCCTGAGGGACTTATAGTCTCATCATCTAGGATATATATAATTTCTCCAGAGGGACTTTGACTCCACTGGCTAAATAAAATTTTTCCTGAGGGACTTAGTGTTTCCTCGGGTAGGATTAAAAAGTATTTATGCCTAAGAGGTGCGACGAATATCTATCTAAGAGACTTAGTCACAAGTTTTTACTGAAGTCTCGAGGGAAGTTCCCCAGAGGCCAAAAGCCTCACCTGAGGGATTTATAGTCTCCTCATCTGGGCTATATATAATTTTGATAGAGGGACTTATACTCCCCAGGCTAACTATTTTTTATTCTAAGGGACTTAGTGTTTCCTCATGTGGGATTATACAAAGAACGCTCAACTAAAAGGTGTGACCGATAACCCACATTAGAGACCTAATCACAAGTATTTCTTGAGGGATATAAGGAAGTCCCACCCGAGTGGCCAAACTCTTCCACTGAATGAAGTATAGTCTTATCAATCGGGCTACAAAAAAATTGCCTGAGGGACTTAGACTTCCTATACTGATTAAACTTTATCCTGAGGGACTTAGTGTTTACTCAGGTGGGACTATACAAGGAAATCACGACTAATAGGCGCAAGCAATATCCAATATAAGAACCTTAATGATAAATATTGCCTGAAGGATTGATGGATGTCCCGCTCGAGACGCAAAATTCCTTGCCTAAGGGACTTAGTGTTTCCTCGAGCAGGATTATACAAGTTATCTACATATAATTTCTCTTGAGGGAGGTAAACTCCTCATGCTAACTAAAATTTTACCTAAGGGACTTAGTGTTTCCTTGGGCAAGATTATATAAGAAATCATGCCTAAGAGGTACAACAAATATCCAACCTAAGAGACTTAATCACAATTATTTCCTTAGGGCTCGATGAAAGTCCCGCCTGAGAGGCCGAACGCCTCACCTGAGGGACTCATAATCTCATCAGTTGGGCTACATATAGTTTTTCCTGAGCGACATGGATCTCCCATGCCAATTAAAAACCTCATATGAATGGGTACATCCTCAAGAAGTGCGGGTCCTTGAGATACCCCCTAAGCCTTGATCTAAAACTCACTAGTCTACAATCAAAATGTCTCGTGCTTGAGGGAATATGTAGTATTATATTTGTAAAATACCTTCCTAGGGTAGTGAATTTAGGACACCTTAGGAAAGGCGATTAAATTATGTGAAACGCAAAATTAGACATTTTCTTGTGTTGAGAAAAGTTAGGGGAAACAACTGACCCATGACCCCCTTGAAAATAGGAATTCAACGGTCCATCATTGATTGGGTGGGTGATGAAACTTTCAAGATAACCTTAGGCCCAAATACCTATATAAATACCTCTCCCTTGGAGAGGAGATATCATAACTCATACTAATCATATACTCACATGCTTACAACAAACACATCATCCATCAACAAAGCCTCTCACTTCAAGTGAGCAGGACTTCTAAAACAACAATAAAACACCACCACACAGGGGTTCTCTCTATCTGCAAATATGAAATTTTTAACCAGTACAAATTCTTAATATACATTTTTTATTGAGAGGATTAATGCCCTTAGGCTCCATATTTTCAACACTCCCAAGATCATTATAGAATTTTGTAAAAGTCATCTCCTTGTATGCCTTCTCATTAGATAAATAAGTGTTTTTTTTTTGTATAATTTTATGTGTCCTCCGAATCATTAGGAAATGTGTGTGCCTTAAAACTGGGAAATGATTTTTGCATGGTTAAGAGGGAGTAGGAGTATGATAAGGGAATGAGAGTACCTAAGAGAAAAATAATCATCATCAATAGCCCTTTATAGGATCTCACAAAGACTCATATGAACAACACATTTAAGGGGAGAAACAAAGTAGTCTCAATATTTGAATCCCTTGAATTTGTCCATACAAACTTCGAATATCTTATAGCCTTTTCTGAAAGAAAGAAACCCTTAGGGGAGATCAGGGTTATCAGAATTAAAGCATGAAACAAATGAAATAAAAACATTAATGTAAGAATGATATTCTTGTATTCACACCAATGTTGGAATACTTTTACATAAGTTTAACTTATAGGGTGCAACTCCAAGGGAGAAATTCTCAAATGCTTCATAACCATAACTTCAAAGTCATTAAAAGCAAGTGTGAACCTCATCCTTTAAAACAAACACACATGTAAAGGAAATTCACACACTTCATACCAGATGCACAACCACTTATCATTATCTAAATAAGTCATCTTCCAATCTTAGAACAAACCCATATCCTAGTTAGAAATATTCATCCCATCTTTACTCATGTACCTGAGCAAAGTCCCCAAAACCTCTTCATCTACCCATGAATATTGACCATCATCCTTAGGAAGATTAAGATTCAGTAGAATATTTCTCCCTATGTTTATCTCACTATAAATAGATTAAAATGCCTACCATAAGTATTACATCCCAGGTGTTCTTCTACCTACCACCTAATATCAACCTAGGTAGCCTTATGATTGAATGAATTCCTTATACGCCTAAAAATAACTCCAGCCTCTCGTATCTATCTTATTAGGGGAATGTTCATTAATATTTGGGTTAGTCACTCCTGTGTTTGCCAACTTTGGTTTCGTCATTTTTGGGTCAACCAGCCCCGTATCATTTCAAGATAACATGTTTCTAATATTTATGTTGCAACAAAGATCAATATAAGGGATACCTATGTTTGGGTTTCCAAAATAGGCCATTATTGACGAGTATATGAAAACTTGAGAAAACCAAGATATAAGAAAAAAAAGTGCCTTATACTTTAGTGTATGTTCATAAGATTTAAGGAATAAAACTCGAAACCCAAGATAACTTAACAACAATGGTAGAAATCACAAAGAGAAGAAGGGAGTTACTATTATTCATACCCAAAATGTTTTTAGACCGAGCTATGTAGTCGAGTATGGCAGGGCAAGAATGATGGTACAAAAGCAGAAGTACTTGGACTAGCACAAGAGTAAGATCATTAACCATCACAATCCGTACTAGTTTTACATTGTCCTACTAGGAACAACCATCCCAGCTAAACTCGCCTCCTAAGAAGATGGGAACTACGCTCGCGCAACCCAACATCCAGACACTCATTCATTTGTCACACTAAGAGATGTAATGGTTCTGGCGCATTAATGTCGACCGTTACTAGGCCTTCAAGATAGACAATGATGAAGAAAGGTTACACATGGAAGGGCCTGAAATGACAGAAGGCTATGAGACACTTCTTAATGACCTCCCTAAACACAACTAGAGAAGATGACTATAAATGGGGCTCCCGGTAGAGGGATAAACATGACACACTTATCATGAGACTTACTGCTTCAATACAACTCTTGAATCTCCCAAAGTATCACACAATATAGACGATGTATCTCCCTTTCTCAGAAGGAGGAGTGCTAGCACCTCTGGTGTTCCAACAAAATTTGGCACCTACCGTGTTTCCTGAAAAAACTTTCCCAGGCTGAAACAACTACTATCAGCATGTCAGACGATGTAAGTGATCCTCTACCTACAGTGGCACGACTCTTAGCTATGATGAAGGATATACGTCAGCAGAATAAATTGTTGCAAGACAATGTACACACATTACAACAGAAGACTCAAACTGAAGAAGATGTAGAGGAGGAAGTACTCAAGCCATACCCTCTATCTCAAGAAATTTGGGATGATCAAGTCTGAGATAATTTCAAAGCACCATCATTAGTAATATTTGATGGAAAGACAAATCCTCAGTGAAAGTTCCTGGTATTTGACATATTTTTGGTAAAACCTAATGGTGAAGAAAAACTGTAGAATTTAAAGATGTCGAAGAAAATGTTCTATCATGTTAATAGGACATCCCGAACTATTACTTCAGCAGGTTTAATTTCGTAATAGGTCTTTTCAGGATTTATTTTTCTCCTAAAAGACTGGATAAAGGAGCAAAGCTAGAAATCCCAAGACAAAAGACTATATATATGAAGACTTATACCTAGGGTTAATTATGCCTTATATAACAAATGTAACCTAGTTCTCTTTTGTAAAAATAAGGGTTTAGGTTTTGAGAGTCATTTTCTCTTAAGGTTGTAGTTCCCCTCTGCAGTATGGGATGCAGAGAGGATGGTACATGTGCATGTACTCTACTAGAACCCTTTAGGTAATGGTTGTTGTATTGTTTTTAGACGAAGCTCTTAAGCATGTCCAAAATAACTTGTAGATCAAGAAACCGTGACATGTTCTATGATGGCAGAAGACAGTTGCAACGCAAGTTATGAAGGATGTGAGTAGGTTCTCTTATCAGAGTTATAAACAATGGATTTTGCTTTGGTAAAGATGTTCATTAGGGTAGTGATTAGGATGAAAAGTTGTAAATGGGATATTTTATCTTTGTGGTAATACTACGATTTAATGGAGTATTCATCCTGGATTGGTATCCTCCAGATGTTGGTTTGTTAACACCGATCTGAGTCAACATATTATGTCTTCTTATTATTTTGCAATTAACAATTTTATGTTATATGTTCTTGACCAAGATGTCCCAACACGATGTCTCAACATCTATTGGTATTTGTGTTGCATCACTTCTAAATATCAATTGTGTAGTTCTCTTATTTACTGAAGTACAATAATCATTGTCTAAACATTAAGATGGGACATTGGAGTATCTGTATAACTAGAATTTCAATTGGTATCAGTGCAGGCATACTGGTCTGTTTTCTAGATAAGATTCATGGAGTACTTTATGGTGATTAAACATGAGGAGTTATTGTCTAAAGGGTACTGTAACAACAAACAAGAGAAGTGGTAGTTCTCTTAGATGGTGTCCTGAAAGATGTCTTAACATCTTATATAGGGAAAGTTGAAGTTGTTCTTTAATGATTCCGCTACATATATTCTGATTGAAGAATTCTAGTAGTATGGGATATTAGAATAATGATTGAAGAAAGCTTGTAGATGTCCTTACATGGTTTTGTTCTTGTAAATGTCAATCGGTTTGAAGACACATAACATTCAAAATTCAGAAGTATAGGGATGTTATTGTGAGGATTGAGTCTTATGTGACTTGGTACATGGTTGAGTAGCGTCATCATGTATGTTGATGTCAAACTGGATAGAAGGGGTAAGATGAATTATCAAACTCATGCTCTAGGGGTTTTATGATTTATTGTTTGCTAAGTTGTTGAAGACACTTGATATGATGATCAAGTCCAATTAAGACAATTCAGCCGTATTCTAGAGTCTGCTAGTTATTCTTCAGACTAAGAGGTGCTTTATTGGAAGCATGGAAGTGAATACAATGGAGGTGATTTATTTTAATCGTCCACAAACAGCATGCAAGGAAGAACTCATAATTCTTAACCCTAAGGATGAGTTCACATAGTTAAGGTAATTAGGATTCGTTCAGAGAGAATCTTAAGAGCTTGAGTCAAGGTGGAAACCTTGATATCTTAACAACTTACACAATAACAGAGGAATATCTATGTGATATTCAAAATGTGTTGGAATCTGTAATACCTCAAAATTTGCCCGCTTTCTTTTTTATCGTAATTGGCTCGTCGTATCGCACTCATCTGCATTTCTCACCAGGTCATTAACATCATAGTAGTTCATTTCATTGTTTCATAAGGCATGTGATCAGGGCTCAAGGAAATTAGGGTTTTATACCTTATACGTATCTGGCAAGGATTGAACTAACAGAGAATATACACTGGACTATGACTCCACTCCAAATGCGGTTGCTCGGTTGTGTCTCAATTCAGATGGGAGTTTGATTTAATTTTGGTCAAATTATCAAATGATCTCTGCAATGGCAAGATTATTTTTGACCTCTGGACCATTTCTTAGACAGTGTATATTCAAAGATCATGTTGTCGTGTGCTGAGATTCATCCGTTTGACGAACAGCGGTTGGTGTGAAGTTTGATTCGAATCCTCGGTTTACCAGTGATTCATCTGAATTCAAATGGTCTTGACTTTATTCAACCATTTCAAGTTATTGTGTATGAGATGAAATTTGGGCTATCACTTGTTCTATCAAGCAAAAAAAAAGAGTATCGAGAAAAGTTGGGCATGAAAACATCAACCTCATTATGAAAACAATATATGTACTTATGCGCTTCCCCCGGGCTGCTTCATTCAAGTTCATTTCCATTGAATATGTTGGGTTAGACTTGCATCCGTCATACAAGCTTGATTTTGGGGACATACTTTTATTTGAATGTGGGATTTATTGCTCGTTCAAGTGGAATTTTTCTCCAATACAAAGGCATGTTAGAAAGCAAATAAAATGCAGCAAGAAGGCAATTACAAGATCTTTAATGATGTAATAGTCCCGAGATACTCATATAATTTTCTGGTGAAAGTGCATATTCAGATTCGTTCGGATCATTAATTCTCCTGAATATTACATTTGAATCAAAGCTAAATCAACATGATTGAAAGTAAGTTAAATAGCATTTTCCGAATGGAAAGAATATTCCTTTGTTTTTACTTCAAGGCTCAAGTTATACAAGGAAACCATTCAAAGTTCAACCAAAGTTCTAGTTACAAAACTAAAGGATATTTTTTTAATTATTAACGAAAAGAAAAATTTGTAGCAGAACTCAAAGAAAAAAGAGGAAGCCCTTCACGAATCTTCTCCTCCATCTGCATCCAGCTCCAAGAATCATTACCAGTTTCAGTTCCAATCTTCTTCCTCAATTCCAACATCAATGGTCAGCTGCCGCATTCGCGGATCCATCTTCATCATCAGTGATTATCGCCGTCGGTTCTCCATGCCACTCTTTGAAGAACAAACCTGCAGGAACATCAGTGACAATTTGAGGGCATGTTGGTTTTCCTTAGGGAGCAACAGAAATATAATCATCAATACATCAACCCGAAAGAAAAAAAAACCAAAAAGATAACCTTTAACCTCATCAACTTGCGCAATTCAGGTTTCAAACAAAAATTCAAGAATAAAAGATAGCCCGAATGCATGAAACCACGAAGTTCCAACAAGAGGATGGCCAATACCTCAATCTCTTACTTGTTGTCATTCTCAATTCCGTACCCTGAAGGACCTTGATTTCTGAAAGATAATGCAGTAGTGCGGGTTCCACCCTAAGCTTTCGAAGCTGATCCGTGAGTTCGTTCACAAGCGTATCTGCAAAGACAGAGCATTGTTTCGAGAAGCTATCGATGTTGCCAGCCGAATTGTAAAATAGAGTGAGCCTTGAGAGAGAAATATACATACCTCGCTGAGACTAGAGCGGAATTATATCCAATCTATTGTGGTATAATGCAACATCATCCAAGAGGTAACAGAATAGATTGGAAACACTTCGTATTTGTCTGAATGTCAATTCAGAAAACATTTGTGGCAACCGTGAACCAGGGCAGATGAATACCGAAGGAGCGCTTCCAGACTATCAAAATGAACTTCAAACATCCATTTGTGAAACAAGATCCTTCATCATTTTTACACTTCCATTTCCATCTCCCGCAAAATCAACTACAACAATAATGCAAGTCAGTTTATAACAGAACGAGAAAAAAAAACAAAATGAGCCCAGTTAATCACAGTTGAACTGTAACAGATCCTATCCAAAATCATTTAGCAGAAGATCAAAACAGAATCAGTAATAAGAAGGAGGGTGGAGGCTCATTGTGTTCTGGCCATCTCATAATCAAGGCCCGCAGGAAGGTTTATTCCACTGCCCGTTTTCTTCCGTGTGTTTGGCATTCTCATTAGGCTCAAGCCCATCTTCATCAACCAAGGAGAGTTTCCATAATCTGTACACAAATGCAATGCATTTCAGAAGCAAAGAAAGAATCCAAAAGAAGTCAAAATCTCACAACTGCATAACCGAATCAAAAGGAAGTGTATAACAGAATTGTAACAGACTTACAACTGAAATTTCTTCTGGAAACCTCATTCAACTTCACTTACCTGCACATCACAAATCAACATTCAATTAGACTTCACAACTAACCAACAAAAAAGGACAAATTTCTAATAGAAATCAACAAACTTGCCTAACTAACTTTCTTCCAGAAGCTTCCTCCAAACACCTTCTATAAATCCGAAAATCACTTCTCCTCACAGGTTGGGATTCCTGATTCTTCCACAATTTTCAAAATTCTTCACCCTTTCTTCAATCCTTCTCCTTCAATCTTCTCTCTTCACCATTTTTTCTTTCAATCCTCAATCTTATCCTTCAACCATAACCAACCTTCAACTCAAGCTTTCATCAATCTCTAGCTTTGAACCTTCGCACCACTTTTTTTCCTTATCTTCAAACCGCAGCCCCAATCTTCAGCCAAAATTAGCTTCTGAATCTTCAATCACCATTCATACGTAACCTGCGAAAAATATCCAGCCATTAACATCCACATCAAATCACAGAAGCTTCATCATCGTCACAACAATCTTCATTAATCATCCTTGCAAAATCAGTCAACGAAGCATGTTAGTGACAATTCAAGAAACGACAACAACGCAACGAAGCCGCGGGTTCACAAATCAAACGGAAGCGGGAGAAGTATAAGAAGCGGATTCGGAGTTCTTACCTAAAGAAGCATTGTCTTGTTCGTCAACAGAGCATCGTACGCATATTCGTCTTCGACAATCAAGGTACGATCCGTTATCGCGTCACTCTCGCATTGTCTTTGCTTTGTTCTGATGTTAAGAGGGTGAGTGTAATGCCGTTTCGGATAAATAGAGAGTATAGATGGCGTCAGGTTGCGATTTAGGTTGTGAGGAAGGAAGTGATGTTGGTGGAGGCAACATGAGACTCTGTTAGGGTTTGGTTTATATGGCGGCGGAGGTTTAGAAAACGGAAGAGGAGGCACCATGGTTGTGTTTTCGCTGGTTTTGTTTTGGCGGATGGTGATGGCATTGTTGTTTTTGTGAAGGTGAAGAAAGCCGAGAGGCCGCGGCGGCGCTAGGTTAAAAGAGAGAAGACGGAGGAAGGCGAAGAGAGAAGACGGAGGAAGGCGAGGAGAGGACAGAGAGAGGGTTCGGTGGCGGCGAAGGAAGAAGAAGAAGGAATTAGGTTTAGGATTGTTGTTTTGTTCTTATAAGTTAGTCTTTGTTTAATTAGACAATTAAGCATTAATGGGACTGTAAAAATAATTAAGTAAATATTATGCTATTAAATAATCCGTTTAAATTATGTAATTAAGGTCAATTTCACATTAAACTCCATTAATCCATAATGACTGCATTAACCCCCATTAATCTCTTGGGTTGCTCAATTGGGCTTGTTTTTCTTGCTAGTTGCACCACCCTCCTTAGGCCCATGGCGAAAACAACCGTAAAGAAGTCACTTCCTACACCTCCCTTCAGGCTTCCTGCGTGGGCCTCTTTTTCGTTGCTATTCACACTCCCTTTTAGAGGCCCAATAGAAAAACTACTTAAATTTTTTTTGCTGAATGCACTCCCCTCATCAGCCCGTGCAATTGGGCTTTATTCTGCTTTCTGCACCCCTTCTTTTTTAGGCCCATTAGATAAATAACTAGGAAAAATGCTTAACAAACCCCCCATTTTATTTCATTTTAGAATTTCATTTTATTTTAGTATTAGTTTAGGAATAATTCATAAAAAATAGTAAAAAGCATTATAAAATTCCCCAAAAATTTCAGTAGTTAAATAAGTCAATTTAGAAATTTGTGACATTTTTGTTTTCTGAATTTTGGTTACTTTTCGATTTAATTCTGATTTCTCTTTTAATTAGCTTTATTTGGATTTCCTTTAATTGTGCTGGATTTTGTTGATTTTATTTAGGTAACTTCCAGTAGGATTTTTGAGCCACTCTTTTTACTGTAATTAGAGGACTCATAATAGTGCTTAGGATATTTTTAGTGGATTTTTTAAGACCTTTTATCTTAGGTTTTAGTGGTGTAATCCTTAGAAATTAGTGGTTAATTCTTAGCTGAAAACAAATAATTTCTAGGCATAGTAAAAATATGATTTTGTAGGATTTCTTTTAGTACAATGTTATAGATAATATTAGGTCCCTATAGTTTAATTTTCATATTTTTTCCAGAAGTTTTAGTATTTTTTTAGAATATTAATTCTTAGGCTTAGTTATGTATAATTCCCATTAGTTAAGGCCATAAAAATAAAGTCCAAAAAAAATATAGTTTAGACTAGATTTAATCCTAGAATCTAATATAGGCTTAAGTTAGTTTAAATTGAGTTTTAGAATGAAAGTATTAGGTTTGACTTAGTTTAGAACTTAGGCTTGAAGTTTCATTTTAATTAGGATTAGAATAAATAAAATAGGACTATTTTTTTAGTTCATGCCTTTAAATGCATTTTTAGAATTTTATTTCTTATGTTCAATTTCATTGTTTTTGCCTTATCATTTGATTTTATAACTTGTATAGGCTTTCCCATTGTTCTTAGAATCAACTTAACTTCATTAAGAAGTAAGTTGAATTCTAGTAGTTTCTAGTTTCTCATTAGGAATAGAAAACCTCATTAACCATAGGACCACTTTTGTAAATAAACAAAATTAGGATTGAGTCTTAGTCCCTTAGATTTTGTCCTTTTATCAACTTGAGTCATTCTTTCTCATCTCAAAAAGAAAAGCAATAAAACACTTAATAAAAACCGAACAATCTTGTACGACACGAGACTTTGTTGCGGAGTGTTTATACGCGTCCTGTTTCGGGGCGAGGTGTAAATACTTCCCGCGATGGATAGGTCTTAGTACAAGACCGTTCACAAACAAATTCAAAACATTTCTCGTAAAAGACAAAAAACAAATAACAAGCGACTATCCTGCGGGAACTTCTCTTCTCATCTCATTCACTCACAACGCGAACTCGTGACGACTTGTCTCATTTACAAGACGGTAAATGCACTCGTACCAGACGAGCCTGCAACACCTGAGCATAGACATACGCAGTTCCATCTGTAAAAAACACAAACAAATAGTTCCCGCCTTAGTTAGGCGAACTACGTCGACTCTGATCCTCATTTTCCCGATGAGGTACGTAGGCAGCGGGGTAGGGCCCGTTCGAGCATATTCTTTATTTTCCCTACATTTCCCCCTCTTTCCTTTCATTTTCTTATTCCAGTTCTTTTCTCATTTCCATTCCATTCCAGATAACCATTATTTCATTTCAGCAGCATATTATTTCTCACCCTTTGAAACAAGCAAGCAAGCGTGGATCCCGTCGGGTACGACGGACGATCTGGGGTGCTAATACCTTCCCAGGTCGTAACTGACTCCCGAACTCAGATCTTTGGTTCGCAGGACCTTGTCCTTTCCTTCTTCCTCATGTTTGTGCAACATTACCTTTCCCATTCATTCGGGATAAAAATGTCTGGCTGGCGACTCTACCTTTTCCGCGCCACTTTCGCGTTTGTACTAGGATGAAAATCCCGGGAGCGACAGCTGGCGACTCTGCTGGGGACTAACCTGATTCTTCCGGTTTCCCTTGTAGAGTCAATCCTAGCGCCTGTTTGGTTTTGTTTCTTTGGGTGTTTATCTGTTTGTTGCTGAGTGCTTTAGTTTAGCTTTACTGTTTTCATTTACAGCTTTACTTTATCGCATTTATTTACCGCTTTCAATATTTTATTTTCCATGCATCATATTATACTGGACTATCTGGCTGTGCTGGTTTTCATTTTTTCTGTGGGGTGGGAGTTACTGTGAGATAAGGCAACTACCCGGCTTGAGTGCACTATAGGATTAGCGTGGACACGTTGTGCTCTCATGGTTACATGATGAGTGGTGATGTGTTCCACACCCAGGTTGCGACTGTCTTGGGACTATTCTGTGTGGGGGTTCTTCCCCACTTCAGGATACAACTTTGATGGTTATGTGCAGCTGGGGACCGATCATTGAGAACCTTAATGGAAACAACCCTCTCCAGTGATGACAATGGCAGACCACATTTGTTGGCAAACCCACTCGCATCCGAGGGTCCATTGGGAACTCGCATAGGATGGCCTGGTTCTTTCACAGGAATTCAGTTAAAGCAAATTGTTCGTATGACGATAGTATTGTAACCTTCGGGATGAATGTACTATTGTTTCTCGATTCAGTGCTTGAAGCTGGAGACTTGTGAGGGATGCTTGTTTTTCCGGACTCAACTGAGACCTCCCTGCGTAGTACATAATGCTAAACCGATTCCCTGATTTGGTTATGAGCCATTTCTCGGAAATGGTGAACGTATTATTGCTATTCGGCTTTGAGAGTACGTGATGTTGACCCGAGTAGCACACCCGTGAGATTGGGAGGGGTTTACAGGTTTGCAGGAACCTTGGTACCTTCAGCATACCCACTTTGCCTTTGGTTCAGTTTTGTGATCTGGATTTCTGGTTTTAAGATATGGATCCCGGATCAGAGGGATGGTTATTGTGATATATGGATTCTGAGACCTTGCACCGACACCTAATTATATGATTGGCACATCACAGACACTTCACTGATCACATGCCTTGTCTTGCATAAACATCATATCATCATTAATCATTTGTGTTTCTTTTATTCTCAGGGTCTACATTTATTCCCGGTTCCTGGCCATATTATTACTTCAGAATGGAAGACGTCAAAAAGAGAACTGTGCACTACAAATTCTTCGATACCAAGATGGACCTGATCAACCAATTGGTGTCTCTGATTACCCCGGGTCATTTGGGCTACTTCAAGGAAAAGTATGGCGATATTCTGGATCTGGTGTTCAACTTGGATAGTTCTCAGAGAAGCGCCATTCACACTTTGTTGCAGTATTACGATCCACGGCTTAGGTGTTTCACATTTCATGACTTTCAGTTGGGTCTTTTGCTGGAAGAATATGCTGAGATTATGGGAGTTTCAATCAAGGATCAGCTTCCTTTTAACTCGGAGATGACAAGACCGACTCATGATGACGTTGCTAAGGCTCTTTATTTGAGCCCATCAGAGGTGTCTTCTAATCTGGTTTCCACCAAAGCAGGAGTACTTGGTTTTCCCTTAGAGTTTCTGGTCAAGAGAGCTGAAGAATGTGCCGTGGAAAAGCAGTGGGATTCGATTTGTGCCATCTTGGCGTTATCTGTGTATGGGATAGTTCTATTTGCCGATATGGACAAGTTTGTGGACATGAATGCTATTCATTAGTTTGTGTTGAAGAATCCGGTGCCCACCCTCTTAGGTGATTTGTATTATTCTGTGCATTATAAGAATGAGAAGAAGCGAGGAGGTCTTGTTAGATGTTGTGCTCCTTTATTCTACAAATGGGTTATGAGACACTTGCCTACTACTGAGAGTTTTGTTGATCCTAATTCTACTTGGGCTCAGAAGCTGAGTACTTTGTCTGCTGGAGATATCAGGTGGTTTACTTTGAGGTTGAAAGGAAAGAATTTCATTACCAGTTGTGGTAATTACCTTAATATGCCTTTGTTAGGAGTATCGGGAGGTATCAACTACAATCCCATCCTCTTAAGAAGACAGTTAGGGTATGCGCTCAAGGAGGTTCCTGATGAGTCTGAATTATTCCAAACCTTCTATTTTCCGGTAAAAGACAATCTTCCTTTGGTCCAAAAAGCTGCAGGGTCCTGGAAGATGATCAAGAGGAAGGGTATAGCATGTCTGGGCAGGAGCAACAATCGAATGTTTCCTGAATTTGAAGCCTGGATAAAGAAGGAGGTTCAAGCGGCTCTAGTCCCTTTTTCTGTGCCAACTCCACCACCTGCTACGGTGCCTTTGGAGGAATATCAGAAGTTAGAAGCCTTGGTTAAGCAACTTAGGGTTGAAAATCAAGAGGCTCTTAATTCTTGTCAAAAGCTGATGATCCAGAACCGCCGATTAGAAGATAGAGTTGTACAAGCCGAGGAAATAGTCCGTCTCAAGCAGAAGGACTTTGAAGATAGAGAGCTCTACTTCCGGAAGAAAGGGTTAGCTGAGACTCACAAGACTGCCCAGCGCCGAAGTGAGAAGAAAGATCTTAGTGAAGCCAATGAAGCTGTTACATTATGGCAGGAGAAATGGGACAAAAATTTGAAGAAACAAAAGGAGTTAGACGCCAAGCACAAGCAGGAAATCAAAAGCCTTCAGGATTCTTTGGATGGGTAGAAGGAACTTCTCAGGAAGGCTTATCATCAAGAGAAGGACCGTCTCCAGCGCATAGCAGAAAGCCAGCAGGCACTAAAGGAAGCTCAAAAGGAAATTGAAGACTTGAAGTTGAAAGCCGATGTGAAAAGGTCGAAGGCCGAGTCGAGTCAAAGCAAGGAGAATGAGGCAGCATTCCTACAGCAGATCGAGGAGTTACACGCTTCTTCTGATACGAGGGACCTCCTCATTCAGAAGCTCATCCAGGAGCCCGGTCATCCAGATGTAGTTCAGCTGTTCCAGAATGTCAAACGCCTTAGCTGGAGATTGAAAGATATAGAGTTCCCTAGGGTTTAATTTCATGTTATTGTACTCGGATTACCCACTGGCTTGTTGTGGGGATTCCCTATATGTGATGTACTTTTGTTGTTATTGTGATTGGCACCCTTCGAGGACTTTGTATTTTCAGACTCCAGTTTATATGATTGATTTGTTCTGGATTTCTTGTTCGTTATTTGCACCGACACGGAATAATGAGCACCAATTCTCTACGGCCATCATTATGTTTGAATATTACTTGGGTCTTCTTCCCAATTCTTATCTTCTTAATGCCAGGACCAGAAATAGGAAAAGACTCGGGAATAAAAGGAACACACTGGATTGCATACGCATCATTTGCATTTTGTCTTTGTCTTTGCAGGTTTTTCTTCGAGATGTATAATTTATCTGTGTTCACTAGGCAAAGATTGCGAGGGCCGCCAAGACCCGGTACCTTCGACAAGATATACCTCATCGGTACGCGACCCGCAGCAATCAAAGAACAGCAATGGACGCCATGCAGACAGAACTCAATGAAGTCCGTACCAAGATGGCAGAATTTATGACCCTGATGCAAGGGATGGCCCAGGGGCAACAGGAGCTGAGAAATGCAATTCAAGGGTTAACTCCTCCTAATACTAATGCTCAGGAAACCACTTCCGGCGGGATGGGGGCTCCCCCCAACACTAACAACGGCTCAGGTGGACCTCATGTTCCAGATCCAGCTATGGCTACGTATGTTCCTGTGCACGATAGGCAGGAGGACCAATTCCAGTATTTAAATAATGATATGGGTTTCGGCGGTGATGGAAATCTTAATGACTTCTTGGTGCTTGCGGAGAAGGTCAAGGCCCTTGAGTGCAAAGACACTTTGGGGATTGACGTGTCAGATATGGGTTTAGTACCTGGGGTGGTCATTCCACACAAGTTCAGACCACCAGCATTCGACAAATACAACGGCAGCTCCTGCCCGAAAACTCACCTACAGGCCTTCTACAGGAAGATTGCGGCCCACACGCGAGACGAGAAACTCTGGATGTACTATTTCCAAGATAGCCTCTCAGGAGGGTCCTTGGAGTGGTACATGAAGCTGGAAAGGAACTCTATTAGAAGCTGGAAGGATTTGGGAGAAGCCTTCCTCAGACAATATCAATACAACATTGACATGGCACCCATCCGCACTCAGCTTCAGAGCTTGACACAGAGGAATTTGGAGAGCTTCAAAGACTATGCACAGAGGTGGCGTGAGGTAGCCGCCCGAGTGCAACCGCCCTTATTAGAGAGAGAGATGGTCGACCTTTTCCTGAACACCCTCCCAGGGCATTTCATGGAAAGGTTGGCTGGTTGTTCCTCAAGTGGTTTCTCGGACATTATTTTGACTGGAGAAAGAATTGAAAGCTGGCTCAAACAGGGGAAAATTCAGAATAGAGGCGCTTCGGTGTCTGGTATCAAGAAACCCTTTGTGAAAAGGAGGGAAGGAGAAACAGGTGCAGTATACGCACAGAGGGGAATGATTAATCGAGGATATTATCAGCAGGTGGCCCCGGTCACTATTTCAACTCCACCCGTTCAACAACAGATCCAGCCTCCACAGTCGCAGCGCTCACAAGGGTATCAATCAAGAGTCCCTCGTCCATACTACTCTCAGAGGTCGAAGGATAGACATATTGAAGCTCCACCAATGTCTTATTCCCAACTTTTGAAGAATCTCCTACAGCTTCAAATGATTCAGCTCCGGACCTTGCAACCTCCGAAGCCAGGCTAAATTCCTGAAGGTTATGACTTAAATGCTAGATGCGAGTTTCATTCTGGAGCTCCCGACCATAGTACTGAGAATTGTAAAGCATTGAAGCATGTTTTTCAGGACTTGTTGGATTCTAAAGCGATCAATTTTGCTCCCTCTCCTAATGTGCTGCAAAATCCCATGCCTCCTCACAGGGGCACGGTTGGTGCCATTGATGAAGGGGAGAACCTGAATCTGGTGGATGATGTTGACGACTTACAGACTTCATTGGTTGCTATCAAGGTTTGTTTGTTGAAGAAAGGTGTCTTCCCTGGATGCGAGGATGATTGTTCAGAATGTACTGAAGCTACCAACGGTTGTAGACGTTTGAAGGCCGGAATCCAAGGCATGATTGATGAAGGAGTGCTGCAGTTTGATAAGATTGTGAAAGAAAGTGAAGTATCCACAATAACTATCTTTTATGATCCATCCCAAGTTCCTTCACGTGCCAGAGTGGCGCCAATAACCATTACCACTGCTGGACCCATAATGTACCAAAGTGACAGAGCTGTTCCTTGGAATTATGGTGGCGAAGTGTACTACAACGGCCAGAGGCAAGAGTTGGCCACGACTAGTATAACCCCAGCTCAAGTAGAAAATGTTGGAGTAGAGGGTTTTACTCGAAGTGGAAGGTTGTTTGCGCCTGAAACACTGAGAGACAATGTGATACCATCCAGAGATACTGCCGAAGCCCAAGCTAGAGCTAGAGGGAAGCAACCAGTAGTTGTCAATGATCCAACTCCATCAACTGATCCAGACCTCACCTTTGATAAAGAAGCTGAAGAATTCCTGAGGATCATCAAGAAGAGTGACTACAAGATCGTAGACCATTTGCAGCAGACGCCGTCGAAGATCTCCATCTTGTCCTTGCTCATGTGTTCTGACTCTCACAGAAAATCTCTCCTAAATATTCTGAACAAGGCATACGTGCCTCAGGATATTTCTGTGAATCAGTTAGAAACGGTGGTGTCCAGAGTCAATGCCAGTCATGGATTGGGTTTCACAGACTTGGATTTGACTTCTGATGGGCGTGCTCACAATCGGGCATTGCATATCTCTCTGGAATGTAAAGGTGCAGTACTCTCCCACATGTTGGTAGATACTGGATCATCTTTGAACGTTTTGCCCAAGAAAGCACCGATGAAGTTGGACTATGACGGAGTGGTTCTAAAGCCCAATGATCTAGTAGTTCGAGCATTTGATGGGTCAAGAAGATCAGTGTTTGGAAAGGTGGAGTTGCCTATCAAGGTAGGTCCACAAGTCTTCAATACCACATTTTATGTGATGGATATCCAACCTGCATATAGTTGCTTACTCGGAAGACCTTGGATACATTCGCCAGGAGCGGTATCTTCTACACTCCATCAGAAGCTAAAGTTTGTATGGGAGGGTCAGATTGTGACTGTCAGTGGGGAAGAAGATATTTTTGTTAGTCATCTCGCCTCATTCAAATATGTGGAGATGGATGGCGAAATAGTTGAGACCCCATGTCAAGCTTTTGAGCCCTTGAAGTATGAGCAAGCATCTGCAGTAGCAATTTCTCCTGAGGTACCGAAGAAAGGGGTTTCCATAGCCTCTTATAAACAAGCGCTTGAATTGGTAGAATCTGGAATACGAGAAGGCTGGGGCAGTCCGGTAGAAGTGCCAGAAAAGAAAGACATGTTCGGGATTGGCTATCACCCTGGAAGATCTTTGTCTGAAACAAGTGCAAAAGGTTGTCAGAGCCCGGTTACTTTCACAAGTGCGGGAGTGGTAGACTACGAAAACATCAGTGCTGTGCAAGATGACATTGTCGATAGTGATTGTGACTTGGATGAATGGATCAGGCCTGCCGCACCAGGAACTCAGCTTAACAACTGGACATCGGAAAGGCTTATTTCGGTCACCTCTTTCGAAGAGTAATAGTGTTTTGTTTCTATTTTTCCTGTATTAAAGCACTATGTCTTTCCCGAGGCATAGTGGCTCTTTGTAAGGGTTCATTTGTTCATTAACACAATCATAAATAAAGTTGACGTTTCACATTCATTCATGTTGTTCTCTGTCTTTCGTTTTTTACTTTTGTTTTTCAAAAAAGAAAGAAAAGTTTTAAAATGGCAATGTTTCTCATTTTCTCAAGTTGTTGCTAAAGCCTTGCATGAATCATCATTCATGCAGGTGCTCGTCACCGGATCTTATCAATGACGACCCTGTTATGGCTGAGTATGACTTCGACAATCCAATTTATCAAGCCGACGAGGAAGGTGAAGAGGATTGCGATTTACCCGAAGAATTGGCCAGACTGCTTAAACAAGAGGAGAAGATGATTCAGCCGCATGAAGAAGATGTCGAAGTAATAAACCTGGGTACTGAAGAAGACAAGAAAGAAGTCAAGATCGGAGCTGCATTAGAAGAATCTGTCAAGACTCGTTTGATGGCTATGCTTCGAGAATACGTTGACGTCTTCGCATGGTCCTACCAAGATATGCCTGGTTTAGACACTGACATTGTGGTACACAAGCTACCTCTCAGAGAAGGTTGTCCTCCAGTAAAGCAGAAGTTGAGGCGCACGCGTCCAGACATGGCAATTAAAATAAAAGAAGAAGTACAAAAACAGTTTGATGCTGGCTTCTTGGCCGTGACCAGTTATCCTCCGTGGGTTGCTAACATTGTGCCGGTTCCCAAGAAAGATGGCAAAGTCAGAATGTGTGTGGACTACAGGGATTTGAATAGGGCTAGCCCCAAAGATGATTTCCCTCTACCTCACATAGATGTACTTGTCGATAATACTGCTCAGTTTTCCGTGTTCTCCTTCATGGACGGATTCTCAGGCTATAATCAGATCAAGATGGCTCCCGAGGACATGGAAAAGACAACTTTCATCACTCCTTGGGGCACCTTTTGTTACAAGGTCATGCCATTTGGTTTAAAGAATGCAGGAGCTACTTATCAACGGGCAATGGTGACGTTGTTTCACGACATGATCCATCATGAAATTGAGGTTTATGTTGATGACATGATAGCAAAATCCCAGACAGAGGAAGAGCACTTGGTCAACCTAGCAAAATTGTTTGACAGGCTTCGAAAGTTCAGACTGAGGTTAAATTCGAATAAGTGTACCTTCGGGGTTCGTTCTGGCAAGTTACTCGGCTTCATTGTTAGTGAACGAGGAATTGAGGTTGATCCGGCCAAGGTGAAAGCTATCCAAGAAATGCCTGAGCCGAAGACTGAAAAGCAAGTGTGTGGCTTCTTAGGGAGGCTAAACTACATTGCACGGTTTATTTCTCACCTGACGGCCACGTGCGAGCCCATCTTTAAGCTTCTGAGGAAGAATCAGGCCATTAAATGGAACGAAGACTGTCAGCAAGCCTTTGACCGAATCAAAGAATACTTGCTAGAACCGCCAATTCTTATGCCCCCAGTGCCAGGGAGACCTCTGATTATGTATCTTATTGTGCTTGAAGGATCGATGGGATGTGTGCTGGGTCAGCAGGACGAGTCTGGTCGAAAAGAGCACGCCATTTATTACCTTAGCAAAAAGTTTACCGATTGTGAGACACGATACTCACTACTCGAGAAAACTTGCTGCGCTTTGGCATGGGCTGCTCGCCGACTAAGACAGTACATGCTAACTCACACTACTCTCTTAATTTCCAAGATGGATCCTGTGAAATACATTTTTGAGAAGCCGGCTTTGACAGGAAGAGTGGCCCGTTGGCAGATGATACTCACGGAGTATGACATACAATACACTTCACAAAAAGCGATCAAGGGGAGTGTTTTGTCAGAATACTTGGCCCAGCAGCCGATTGATGATTATCAACCCATGAGGTTTGAGTTTCCGGATGAGGACATCATGTTCCTCAAGTCGAAAGACTACGAAGAACCACTTCCGGAGGAGGGGCCTGACCCTGAATCCAGATGGAAGTTGATGTTTGACGGAGCTGTAAACATGAATGGGAGTGGAGTGGGCGCTGTTATTATCTCACCAGAAGGAGTCCACACACCTCTCTCCGTTCGGTTGACCTTCGAGTGCACTAACAATGAGGCAGAGTATGAAGCTTATATCATGGGGATCGAAGAGGCAATAGACTTGCGAGTCAAGAACCTTGAGATCTTCGGAGATTCTGCTTTGGTGGTAAATCAAGTCAATGGCAAATGGCTAGTTCATCAAGCTCGTTTGATTCCTTACAGAGATTATGTCAGGAGGCTGTTAACTTTCTTTACTAAAGTCAAGTTGAGCTATGTTCCTAGAGACGAAAACCAGTTCGCCGATGCTCTCGCAACTTTGTCGTCCATGATTAAAGTTTGTCAAGAGAATTTCGTGCCTCGAATTTCGATCTCCCGGCTTGAAAGACCTGCTTATGTCTTTGCAGTTGGTGATGGTGAAGATAACAAGCCTTGGTACCACGACATCAAACAATTCCTGAAGGCTCAAGAATACCCGGCTGGGGCATCTAGTAAGGATAAGAAAACTCTTAGAAGACTGGCAGGAGGTTTCTTCTTGAATCAAGACGGTGTGTTGTACAAACGGAACTTCGACATGGTGTTGCTCAGATGCGTGGATAGACACGAAGCAGACGTGTTAATGCAGGAGGTTCACAAAGGCTCCTTTGGTACCCATGCTGGAGGACATGCCATGGCCAAGAAATTATTGAGATCGGGATACTATTGGATTACCATGGAATCTGATTGTTGTAAATACTCCCGTAAATGCCATAAGTGTCAAATTTATGCCGACAAGGTCCATGTGCCTCCGAATCCGTTGAGTGTCATGTCTTCACCATGGCCGTTCGCTATGTGGGGCATCGATAGGATTGGAAAGATTGAGCCAACAGCTTCTAATGGTCATCGCTTCATCCTAGTTGCTATTGATTATTTCACAAAGTGGGTTGAAGCGGCATCCTACACCAATGTCAATAAACAAGTGGTCGTCCGATTTATTAAGCGGGACATCATCTGCCGGTATGGAGTCCCTGAAAGGATCATTACTGATAATGGTTCTAACCTCAACAACAAGATGATGGCTGACTTGTGTCAAGACTTCAAAATAAAACACCACAACTCTTCTCCATATCGCCCGAAGATGAATGGCGCCGTCGAGGCGGCAAATAAAAACATCAAAAAGATTGTGCAGAAGATGGTCGTGATATACAAAGACTTGCACGAGATGTTACCATTCGCGTTGCACGGGTACAGGACATCAGTACGCACTTCAACTGGGGCAACTCCGTTCTCATTGGTGTATGGTATGGAGGCAGTCCTACCAATCAAAGTGGAAATCCCTTCATTGAGGTTGATGATGGACATCAAGTTAGATGAAGCTGAGTGGCTCCGATCCAGATATAATCAATTGAGCCTCATTGAAGAGAAGCGTCTAGCAGTTGTATGCCATGGACAGTTGTATCAGCGACGCATGAAGCAGGCCTTTTACAAGAAGGTGCGACCACAGAGGTACACGCCAGGAGATTTAGTGCTGAAAAGGATTCTTCCTCCTCTCAACGATCACAGGGGTAAGTGGACACCCAACTATGAAGGACCGTTCGTGGTTAAAAAGGTTTTCTCAGGCGGAGCCTTAATGCTGACAACCATGGACGGAGAAGACTTCCCATCCCCTGTCAACGCAGATGTAGTAAGAAAATACTTCGTGTAAAAAGGACCCGCTGGATAAAAACAGAATAATAATCCAGGCAAAAATGGGCATCCCGGCGAGCCAAAAACAGAATAAAAGGCTCGGGAAAAAGTTAGGGAAATCTTGAAAAAAAATGTACACCCGCTGAGTTGAAAAGCCACATCGGACAACTCAGGCAAAAAAGGGTATCCCGGTGGATTGAAAACCCGAAAGGGCGATCCACGCAAAAGAGGGATTAACACGAACGACTGCGATCTGCGAGATCCATGACCTACCTACAGTTGATGCTATTCTAAGGGTTGAAGATCAGTTCACTTACTTTTTCTCAAGAGGCAGAAAGAGCGGAGCGTCTTGAAGACATACGAGTCATAACGGGGTTGAGACTTGATGATATTCACTTCTCACATTGCCAATAGGATAGTTTGTTTTTCTTTTAGTTGTTCCCTCATTCCAGGGAACTGCTTCCTTTGTATTGCCTATTCAGGGCCACCTTTTCAAATCAATAAGAATTCAACTTCAATCAATTGACTATTTTGCTTCTTTGTTTTTACTTTTTCATCTATCATTGATTGATTGTGAAAACGTCCAGCAAATGGCAACTTGCATTATGTTATGAACATTTGAATGCTTTCTAACTCGTGCAGGGGAATAGAAACATTTAACATAACTCTGAAAGGGTGTTGAGATACCTAGATAATGATTCATGCTATGAGCCTGGGGCAAGCAGGTCCCAAACTAATTCTCTATGTTGCAGGTACTATCGATTGTGTTCGTGCAGGTACAGGTACTGGTGTTGCTAACAGGGCTAAAGACTATTATCCAGGATGGGCATTCCCTTTTTGTTTGAACAGAAACAGGTATCTCCCAGGGTGTTTCCAGTCATCCCCAGCCATGTGGAAGTTGAAATTTCACCCATCAAGGTGGCAGAGAGTGGGTGCAATCCCCAAGCAGAAGTTTCCCTTCAGACAGGGGCAATTCCCAGCAGTGCAAGGAGTTCTTTCCTCCCCAGCAATTGCTTCCTCAGTAGCGTCATGCCTTTGGTTCCCAGGAGGTCCTCACTTCCCCACCAGAGTTCAAGAAGGGTCCATCTCCAGCAGGGTCTTGGCACTCCAATCTCGAAGTCCAATTTATTTTTGGCAGTGGCGGCTATTCAGAGCCAGTGAATTATTAACAGCTTTCCCCGCAGAGTTGTTTCCTCCTCATCAGGATGAACCAGATCAATGCAGTGATCATCATTTCTCCCCAGCCAAGTTATCTGGGATACCTGCAATCTCCTTATCAGGAGATCTCTTTGCATTGTCATTCGCATAATCATCATTACATTTGCATCCTCCAAAGCGTAGCATTTCCATCGTCATGGAGCATTACGCCATAAATCCAAACATATGCATACTAGCATGGGCCAGTTTTGAGGTATTACATAAGACCCGTTACATCTCCAATCAGATTGAAGTGTTCCCCACAGAATACAACTTCATCTCCCAGGGTGGATGCGTCCACCAAGTCTTGTTGTTATCCCCAATTGAGTCTTGTTTCAGTACAACAGTCTCATTTTTTCGCGTCTCCGTTTCAGTACAACGGTCGCGTCTTGGGCTCTCGTTTAAGTACAATGATCCCATTCATTTCGAGTATCCATTTAAGTACAATGGTCTCGTCTTTGAGCATTGTTTCAGTACAACAATCTCATTTCCTCGTGTCTCCGTTTCAGTACAACGGTCACGTCTTGGGCTCTCGTTTAAGTACAACGATCCCATTCCTTCCGAGTCTCCATTTAAGTACAATGGTCTCGTATTTGAGCATTGTTTCAGTACAACAATCTCATTTCCTCGTGTCTCCGTTTTAGTACAACTGTCACGTCTTGGGCTCTCGTTTAAGTACAACGATCCCATTCCTTCCGAGTTTCCATTTAAGTACAATGGTCTCGTCTTTGAGTCTTGTTTCAGTACAACAGTCTCATTTTTTCGCGTCTCCGTTTCAGTACAACGGTCGCGTCTTGGGCTCTCATTTAAGTACAACGATCCCATTCCTTCCGAGTCTCCATTTAAGTACAATGGTCTCGTCTTTGAGTATTGTTTCAGTACAACAATCTCATTTCCTCATGTCTCCGTTTCAGTACAACGGTCACGTCTCGGGCTCTCGTTTAAGTACAACGATCCCGTTCCTTTCGAGTCTCCATTTAAGTACAATGGTCTCGTCATGGATGTCTTGTTTCAGTACAACAGTCTCATTTTTTCGCGTCTCCGTTTCAGTACAACGGTCGCGTCTTGGGCTCTCGTTTAAGTACAACGATCCCATTCCTTCCGAGTCTCCATTTAAGTACAATGGTCTCGTCTTTGAGTATTGTTTCAGTACAACAATCTCATTTCCTCGTGTCTCCGTTTCAGTACAACGGTCGCGTCTCGGGCTCTCGTTTAAGTACAACGATCCCGTTCCTTTCGAGTCTCCATTTAAGTACAATGGTCTCGTCATGGATGTCTTGTTTCAGTACAACAGTCTCATTTGTTCGCGTCTCCGTTTAAGTACAACGGTCACGTCTCAGGTTATCATTTAAGTACGATGATCCTGTTTGCTTGGGCCCTCGTTTATGTACAACGATCCCGTTCCATCTTGCCCTATTTTCTTTGTGTTTCTGGTTACCGCCTGCAGCCGGTATGCCTTCGCGTCTCCATTCGAGGATGGTTTCGTGTTAGATCCGAGGATCCCTTGTAAGTTGTCATTCGAGGATGGCATTCTTTCCAGCATATTTCCATCTGGTCTTATTTTCCGCTGCCTATTCAGAGGTCAAAATCAGAAAATACATAAATAAATAAATGGGCAGTTGGCATTTCTGTTGCCCTCAGTGTGCAAATTTTCAGGTTTTATTCGAGTATTCAATCACTTCATACCTTGAACGTCTAAAAGCTGTTGCAATTATCCATTCAGGGCTGCAGTTGATTGAATAGGGGCAGCTGTAATACCTCAAAATTTGCCCGCTTTCTTTTTTATCGTAATTGGCTCGTCGTATCGCACTCATCTGCATTTCTCACCAGGTCATTAACATCATAGTAGTTCATTTCATTGTTTCATAAGGCATGTGATCAGGGCTCAAGGAAATTAGGGTTTTATACCTTATACGTATCTGGCAAGGATTGAACTAACAGAGAATATTCACTGGACTATGACTCCACTCCAAATGCGGTTGCTCAGTTGTGTCTCAATTCAGATGGGAGTTTGATTTAATTTTGGTCAAATTATCAAATGATCGCTGCAATGGCAAGATTATTTTTGACCTCTGGACCATTTCTTAGACAGTGTATATTCAAAGATTATGTTGTCGTGTGCTGAGATTCATCCGTTTGACGAACAGTGGTTGGTGTGAAGTTTGATTCGAATCCTCGGTTTACCAGTGATTCATCTGAATTCGAATGGTCTTGACTTTATTCAACCATTTCAAGTTATTGTGTATGAGATGAAATTTGGGCTATCACTTGTTCTATCAAGCAAAAAAAAAAGAGTATCGGAGAAAAGTTGGGCATGAAAACATCAACCTCATTATGAAAACAATATATGTACTTATGCGCTTCCCCCGGGCTGCTTCATTCAAGTTCATTTCCATTAAATATGTTGGGTTAGACTTGCATCCGTCATACAAGCTTGATTTTGGGGACATACTTTTATTTGAATGTGGGATTTATTGCTCGTTCAAGTGGAATTTTTCTCCAATACAAAGGCATGTTAGAAAGCAAATAAAATGCAGCAAGAAGGCAATTACAAGATCTTTAATGATGTAATAGTCCCGAGATACTCATATAATTTTCCAGTGATATTGCAGTTCCTTAGAACCAATTTTTTTTACGAAGTCATTTTATCAAGTTCTGGTGAAAGTGCATATTCAGATCCGTTCGGATCATTAATTCTCCTGAATATTACATTTGAATCAAAGCTAAATCAACATGATTGAAAGTAAGTTAAATAGCATTTTCCGAATGGAAAGAATATTCCTTTGTTTTTACTTCAAGGCTCAAGTTATACAAGGAAACCATTCAAAGTTCAACCAAAGTTCTAGTTACAAAACTAAAGGATATTTTTTTAATTATTAACGAAAAGAAAAATTTGTAGCAGAACTCAAAGAAAAAAGAGGAAGCCCTTCACGAATCTTCTCCTCCATCTGCATCCAGCTCCAAGAATCATTACCAGTTTCAGTTCCAATCATCTTCCTCAATTACAACATCAATGGTCAGCTGCCGCATTCGCGGATCCATCTTCATCATCAGTGATTATCGCCGTCGGTTCTCCATGCCACTCTTTGAAGAACAAACCTGCAGGAACATCAGTGACAATTTGAGGGCATGTTGGTTTTCCTTAGGGAGCAACAGAAATATAATCATCAATACATCAACCCGAAAGAAAAAATACCAAAAAGATAACCTTTAACCTCATCAACTTGCGCAATTCAGGTTTCAAACAAAAATTCAAGAATAAAAGATAGCCCGAATGCACGAAACCACGAAGTTCCAACAAGAGGATGGCCAATACCTCAATCTCTTACTTGTTGTCATTCTCAATTCCGTACCCTGAAGGACCTTGATTTCTGAAAGATAATGCAGTAGTGCGGGTTCCACCCTAAGCTTTCGAAGCTGATCCGTGAGTTCGTTCACAAGCGTATCTGCAAAGACAGAGCATTGTTTCGAGAAGCTATCGATGTTGCCAGCCGAATTGTAAAATAGAGTGAGCCTTGAGAGTGAAATATACATACCTCGCTGAGACTAGAGCGGAATTATATCCAATCTATTGTGGTATAATGCAACATCATCCAAGAGGTAACAAAATAGATTGGAAACACTTCGTATCTGTCTGAATGTCAATTCAGAAAACATTTGTGGCAACCGTGAACCAGGGCAGATGAATACCGAAGGAGCGCTTCCAGACTATCAAAATGAACTTCAAACATCCATTTGTGAAACAAGATCCTTCATCATTTTTACACTTCCATTTCCATCTCCCGCAAAATCAACTACAATAATAATGCAAGTCATTTTATAACAGAACGAGAAAAAAAAATGAGCCCAGTTAATCACAGTTGAACTGTAACAGATCCTATCCAAAATCAGTTAGCAGAAGATCAAAACAGAATCAGTAATAAGAAGGAGGGTGGAGGCTCATTGTGTTCCGGCCATCTCATAATCAAGGCCCGCAGGAAGGTTTATTCCACTGCCCGTTTTCTTCCGTGTGTTTGGCATTCTCATTAGGCCCAAGCCCATCTTCATCAACCAAGGAGAGTTTCCATAATCTGTACACAAATGCAATGCATTTCAGAAGCAAAGAAAGAATCCAAAAGAAGTCAAAATCTCACAACTGCATAACCGAATCAAAAGGAAGTGTATAACAAAATTGTAACAGACTTACAACTGAAATTTCTTCTGGAAACCTCATTCAACTTCACTTACCTGCACATCACAAATCAACATTCAATTAGACTTCACAACTATTTTTTAACCAACAAAAAAGGACAGATTTCTAATAGAAATCAACAAACTTTCCTAACTAACTTTCTTCCAGAAGCTTCCTCCAAACACCTTCTATAAATCCGAAAATCACTTCTCCTCACAGGTTGGGATTCCTGATTCTTCCACAATTTTCAAAATTCTTCACCCTTTCTTCAATCCTTCTCCTTCAATCTTCTCTCTTCACCATTTTTTCTTTCAATCCTCAATCTTATCCTTCAACCATAACCAACCTTCAACTCAAGCTTTCATTAATCTCCAGCTTTGAACCTTCGTACCACTTTTTTTCCTTATCTTCAAACCGCAGCCCCAATCTTCAGCCACAATTAGCTTCTGAATCTTCAATCACCATTCATATGTAACCTGCGAAAAATATCCAGCCATTAACATCCACATCAAATCACAGAAGCTTCATCATCGTCACAGCAATCTTCATTAATCATCCTTGCAAAATCAGTCAACGAAGCATGTTAGTGACAATTCAAGAAACGACAACAACGCAACGAAGCCGCGGGTTCACAAATCAAACGGAAGCGGGAGAAGTATAAGAAGCGGATTCGGAGTTCTTACCTAAAGAAGAATTGTCTTGTTCGTCAACAGAGCATCGTACGCATCTTCGTCTTCGACAATCAAGGTACGATCCGTTATCGCGTCACTCTCGCATTGTCTTTGCTTTGTTCTGATGTTGAGAGGGTGAGTGTAATGCCGTTTCGGATAAATAGAGAGTATAGATGGCGTCAGGTTGTGATTTAGGTTGTGAGGAAGGCAGTGATGTTGGTGGAGGCAACATGAGACTCTGTTAGGGTTTAGTTTATATGGCGGCGGAGGTTTAGAAAATGGAAGAGGAGGCACCATGGTTGTGTTTTCGCTGGTTTTGTTTTGGGGGATGGTGATGGCATAGTTGTTTTTGTGAAGGTGAAGAAAGCCGAGAGGCCGCGGCGGCGCTAGGTTAAAAGAGAGAAGACGGAGGAAGGCGAAGAGAGAAGACGGAGGAAGGCGAGGAGAGGACGGAGAGAGGGTTCGGTGGCGGCGAAGGAAGAAGAAGAATGAATTAGGTTTAGGTTTGTTGTTTTGTTCTTATAAGTTAGTCTTTGTTTAATTAGACAATTAAGCATTAATGGGACTGTAAAAATAATTAAGTAAATATTATGCTATTAAATAATCCGTTTAAATTATGTAATTAAGGTCAATTTCACATTAAACTCCATTAATCCATAATGACTGCATTAACCCCCATTAATCTCTTGGGTTTCTCAATTGGGCTTGTTTTTCTTGCTAGTTGCACCACCCTCCTTAGGCCCATGGCGAAAACAACCGTAAAGAAGTCACTTCCTACACCTCTCTCAGGCTTCCTGCGTGGGCCTCTTTTTCGTTGCTATTCACACTCCCTTTTAGAGGCCCAATAGAAAAACTACTTAAATTTTTTTTGCTGAATGCACTCCCCTCATCAGCCCGCGCAATTGGGCTTTATTCTGCTTTCTGCACCCCTTCTTTTTTAGGCCCATTAGATAAATAACTAGGAAAAATGCTTAACAAACCCCCCATTTTATTTCATTTTAGAATTTTATTTTATTTTAGTATTAGTTTAGGAATAATTCATAAAAAATAGTAAAAAGCATTATAAAATTCCCCAAAAATTTCAGTAGTTAAATAAGTCAATTTAGAAATTTGTGACATTTTAGTTTTCTGAATTTTGTTTATTTTTCGATTTAATTCTGATTTCTCTTTTAATTAGCTTTATTTGGATTTCCTTTAATTGTGCTGGATTTTGTTGATTTTATTTAGGTAACTTCCAGTAGGATTTTTGAGCCACTCTTTTTACTGTAATTAGAGGACTCATAATAGTGCTTAGGATATTTTTAGTGGATTTTTTAAGACCTTTTATCTTAGGTTTTAGTGGTGTAATCCTTAGAAATTAGTGGTTAATTCTTAGCTGAAAACAAATAATTTCTAGGCATAGTAAAAATATGATTTTGTAGGATTTCTTTTAGTACAATATTATAGATAATATTAGGTCCCTATAGTTTAATTTTCATATTTTTTCCAGAAGTTTTAGTATTTTTTTAGAATATTAGTTCTTAGGCTTAGTTATGTATAATTCCCATTAGTTCAGGCCATAAAAATAAAGTCCAAAAAAAATATAGTTTAGACTAGATTTAATCCTAGAATCTAATATAGGCTTAGGTTAGTTTAAATTGAGTTTTAGAATGAAAGTATTAGGTTTGACTTAGTTTAGAACTTAGGCTTGAAGTTTCATTTTAATTATGATTATAATAAATAAAATAGGACTATTTTTTTAGTTCATGCCTTTAAATGCATTTTTAGAATTTTATTTCTTATGTTCAATTTCATTGTTTTTGCCTTATCATTTGATTTTATAACTTGTATAGGCTTTCCCATTGTTCTTAGAATCAACTTAACTTCATTAAGAAGTAAGTTTAATTCTAGTAGTTTCTAGTTTCTCATTAGGAATAGAAAACCTCATTAACCATAGGACCACTTTTGTAAATAAACAAAATTAGGATTGAGTCTTAGTCCCTTAGATTTTGTCCTTTTATCAACTTGAGTCATTCTTTCTCATCTCAAAAAGAAAAGCAATAAAACACTTAATAAAAACCGAACAATCTTGTACGACACGAGACTTTGTTGCGGAGTGTTTATACGCGTCCTGTTTCGGGGCGAGGTGTAAATACTTCCCGCGATGGATAGGTCTTAGTACAAGACCGTTCACAAACAAATTCAAAACATTTCTCATAAAAGACAAAAAACAAATAACAAGCGACTATCCTGCGGGAACTTCTCTTCTCATCTCATTCACTCACAACGCGAACTCGCGACGACTTGTCTCATTTGCAAGACGGTAAACGCACTCGTACCAGACGAGCCTGCAACACCTGAGCATAGACATACGCAGTTCCATCTGTAAAAAACACAAACAAATAGTTCCCGCCTTAGTTAGGCGAACTACGTCGACTCTGATCCTCATTTTCCCGATGAGGTACGTAGGCAGCGGGGTAGGCCCCGTTCGAGCACATTCTTTATTTTCCCTACATTTCCCCCTCTTTCCTTTCATTTTCTTATTTCAGTTCTTTTCTCATTTCCATTCCATTCCAGATAGCCATTATTTCATTTCAGCAGCATATTATTTCTAACCCTTTGAAACAAGCAAGCAAGCGTGGATCCCGTCGGGTACGTGTAAACACCCCAAATTTGCCCTCACCCATTCACACATGACTTGTGATCATCTCATATGCATAAACACAATCACATCATCTCATGTCTCATTTGGTTTCACTGGATAGTTTCTAAGGCATCTGCACCTAGGGTTTGTGATCTGAGCAATCCAAAAGCATCTTGAGCCATTCCAAAGGCCACCAATCAACTCAGAGGGATCCATGTGTGCCCAATCATCATGTTACATCCTCACAAAGTCAAAATTGCAGAGGAATCACAAGAATTAGGGTTTGAGTGGATGCAGAGCCAGGATGAACTGCACAGTTGACTGAAAATTAGGGTTTTGGTTTCAGAGGCCATAACCCCAAATTTTTTGGTCATTCTTGTTTCCATTGATCTTTATATGGTATAGGGAGTATGCATATCAATTTTCATGAAGAAATTCCATGGGGAAGTCATCTGATCAAGAGTTGACTTTTCAGACAAGTCAGTGCAAAATCAGGGCATCTGAGGCCCCCAATGACCCAACCAATGGGTGATCTTCATCATTTTGAGTGTATATGACTTTTATTTGATCATGGAAGAAGTTTGAAGTTCATAAAAATCAAGAATATAGGGTTTTTGCAAAAGTTGACTTTTTGGGTTTTGTTGACTTTTCAAGAATGCATCATTTTAGGTCAATTTTCAAGCCTTGATTCTTGATCCAAAAATGCTTCAAATGGAAAAACTTTGGTCATGAAAGTTGTAGATCTCATCTTTCCCTTTTCAAAAAGTACAAGAACATGATCAAACTCTTCTTGGATCAAAAGTTATGGCCATGCAAAGTTGCCAAAAATCATTGTTTTTCAAGTTATGCATCAAAAGGAAATTTTGCAAAACCATGTACTAAGTCAAAATGCAGCCTCTAATTCATGTCAAACCATTACACAAACATCCTCTAAGTCCTAAAAATCAGTTTTGGACCAAGAATGTCATGGTTTCATGTTTGGTTAGGCTAAAAAGTCACATGTGAACCATAAGCCAACCTACTTGCAAAACCACTCATAACATTATGCCAACTTGCTGCATTGAGTGCTGAGCCAAGCTAGGCCTCTCCCTCACCCATGCTGCACCAGAACCACCTTTGTCCTTGCCTAGTCCAAACACCATGCCTCTCTTACACATAAAGTGGTTTTTGAGCAAAAAGTGATCTACCTATCACAGCTGCACAAGTCACATCAGCCAACCAATCAGAATTGTTTATCATTTCATTTTGCAAGTTGAACATAATAAGAACAAGGGCTGAAACCAACTCACTCATCACTTACACAAAAACACTCCAACTTGCAACTTCCTTCGAATTTCATTACACAGCCATCAAACACCCAAGCAACCTTCACCATTCATCTCACCTTGATCCATAGAACACAAAGCATCAAGAACCAGAGCTTGAAACAACCAAAACACTTCACTGCCATCTCTCACCTCAGTTTGCAGTTTCACTTGCAACTCTCACTATAGCCCACAAACATCAAAACAAACTTTGCCAAACTTCTCAACACACTTCATAGATCACAAACAACCATCTCTCATAGCCTGAAAGTGCCAAAAGCTCAACTGCCATTGTTGACTGAACTGAAGCAGTTCTCTTCGAAACTCATCATCCAGCAAGTCTAAACTCCATTTGAGCATCCAGACATCTTTGGGGGGCCAAGAGGAGCAGCTTGCACTTAAAGAAAGGGCCTGAAAGTTCCTGAGTCAGAGGTTGCAAATCTCAGGTAGCTCCAAATAATTTTTTCCAGAAATCTCTTTTTTAGTTACAAACTTGTTCCTTATGCTCTCCTGATCATGCTGATGCTTTTAGTTTTTGAAATGGATGTGTTTTGAGAATTTAATTGCTGTTTGAAGCTCACGAACCCTAGAACTTTCCCTCTTCGATTCAGCTTGTCTAGGTTAAATAAATTTGTTTTAGGATAGGGCTTTGATTCGTGAGGATGAGAGGAACGTTTCCATGATCTTAGTTTTCATTTATTTTACGTTTTGAGAGGTTTTGAGATTTTTCAGGTGACCTTCTGGCCGGAGAAGATGACCGGAAGTCTTCTCCGGCCACCTGAGTTTAGTTTGCCCTAATTACAGTCATTAAGTCAAGTTTGAATTTGGTCCGTTGATGTGCGTTGACCCATTGACTTCCCTCCAGATTGAGTGGTCAGGATGTGTTTGATTAGCCCTAATTCTCCATTAATTTTTAATTAATTATAATTAGCCCAGGACAAATCCCAGCCACAGGATTGCGCGCCAGTCAACTCATTTAAACTCTGGAGCAATCCTGGCCATCCACCTTGTTTACTTTTCACTTTATTTAAATTTAATTCATTTTCTTTCTATTTTATTTGCACAATTTATTAAAAATAGCTAAAAAATCATAAAAATTATGAAACTTTTTCTTTAAGGTTTCATTAATTTTTATGACACAAAAATATTTTTTATTTTTTTTTTTATCATTAAAAAAGTATTTTTAAATATTTAAAAGATCATTTTTAATTGATTAATGAGAATTAATTAATTAAAAATACTTTTAGGTATTTAAAAATTACAAAAAAATTCATGAAATGTTCTAAGACATTTAGAAACATTGTCCAACCTTCAAACCAAATTTCTTTTTTGATCTTGATGCATCTTAAGAATTTTTCATTGATTTAAATCACATTTTGTGCATTATTTTGATCATATGTTTGAAAATTCATTTCTGTCTTTTGGTAAAGGTTGAGACATTGATTCTTTTTGCATTGTTTTCCATTTGACATGTACTTTCAAGGATAAAAAGGCCAAGATTTGATCTTGCATTTTCTAATTGATTGGCATTTCTTTTGTTACAAACCCTAAAAAACCCTAATAACTTGTAAAATTCATAACTTGAGTTTGGTTGAGAGTTGAGAGCTCCCCTTTGGGCAGTGGTTTGTTATAGGTCTAGGGTTTCTTTAGGTACCATTTTCCATTTTTCATATTAGGGTTTGCTTCTGTTTTTGGTTTGTGTTTGATGTTTGTTTCATGAACCCTAATTTGGGCTTTCATTTGCATCTTTCTTGCATTTCCTTGCATGACTTGACTTGTCATTGCATTTTGTGCATTCTCATGATTCATTTAACATCTTAAGACATGTATGAATCATGTTTGATCATTGCATTGCATATTTGCCATGTCATTTGTCTTGTATGTTCCATAACATTTCATGTTCATTCATGTTCCTTAACTTGCATCATTTGCATCCATGGCTTTGTATGAACATCTCATTGTCTTGTCTCATGTTCATAGCACTCCATAGCATCATCATCATCATCAACATGCTTCTGGTTTTTGCTTATCATATCATTTCATCTCATTTAGCATTGTATTGCATTTGTTTCTAACATTGCAGGTGGTAAGTAACTTGAGAAGTGGATTTGCCTTCACTTCTCATAACTCTTCTTTTCATCTCTCTTGCATCCATTGCTGCATTTCTATGTGTGTTTGGGTTTGAGCTTGCTCATTCTTCCTCCTCCCACTTTCTTTCTTCAAGTGACTTGACTTCTTGAATGAAGCAAGTCACTTTGCTTCTCTTGATCCTGTTCATCTGCTTCCTGGTGGCTCCTTTGAAGATTGTTTCTTGCAAACCTCACAAACCTTAGGGACAACCAAGCATGATAATGAATTAGGGTTTTGATTAGTCTCCCCATAGTTTTTACCTTTGTGTCTCTCTTTGAGTCTTCTCTCCTCACCTCATAATCAGGGACTAAACCCTCAAGGCTTTAAGACTTTGTGATTAAGATCCTGCCTGCATCCTTCTTTTAGGATGGAGTGTATAACTTTAATCCTAAGTCTTGGACCCTTAAGGTGTTGAACTCTCTTAATTAATCCATCTAATAATCATCAAGACATTACACTTGTAACTTGGGCCTTGCATTAGGGTTCTAATTCTTCCTTAATTGGTTAAGAAGGACTAACCCTAAAGTTAATGGACAAGTCCCCCTCAAGTTGTCTTACAAATCATAAAAAACACTTCATCATCATATCATTAATAAAATCCACTTAATCAAAGGTTTGTTCTGTCATGGGTTTAATCCCTAATCATGGATTAAGCTGAGGATCCTTCCTCAGCTTAAACACCCTCATCTATTATCCTTCTTTTAGGATAGTGTAATGAGCCTGTTAAATCCCTGATTATGGCTTAACCTCATTACTTAACACTAAACAAAAATCACAAAAACATCTAAATAATCACAAGTAGGTTAATGATCTTAACCCTACATCAAAGGTGATTAAGTGTGAGAATCTGACTTCACACTTAAGGTAATTCTCATTACCCCTAATCAGAGGGATGATGTGATGAGTTTACCAAATCCATTGATTTAGGTTTAAGCTCATTATCTTATGACAAACTCCAAAAAGAAATAAAAGACTGAAAACACAAGAACAAACAATAATCGTCTCCTCCGGGATTCTTTTCTCATCACCTTCACTCACAACCGAGAACTTGCTTCTTCCGTCTAATGCAAGACAGTTTGCATCTGTGCCAGACAGATCTTACACTTGAGCATAGACTGCAAGCAGTTCACCAGTCAATCCTTTCAGTCTCTTTGGGTCGAACTACGGTGTTCTGACTTCCTCATTGCACGAGAGGATACGTAGGCATAACTTAACGGTTATCGAACAAAAGTCTCTGTATATTCCCCCTCTTTCCAGCTTCATTCTTTAAGCCTCATGTTCTTGAGCATTCCTGATCTCACACTGACACTGTACGTTTATACACTCCACTTCCTTCACACTGACACCTGTACATATTGCTTTCCAGCCATTTTACACACAGATTGCACTGACACTACCCCTTTAAAACACAAATCTTTTAAGCGTGGATCCCGTCGAGTACGACGGACAATCTGGGTGCTAATACCTTCCCAGGTTGTAACCAACCCCCTTTCTCAGTCTCTCTGGTTCGCAACCGTCTTATCCATCTTTTTCTAGGTCTATGCAACATTACCTTTCCTCCGGGATAAAAATGCCTAGCTGGCGACTCTTTTCATCTCCAGTGAGTTCACGGCTGTGTGTTCTCACTGTTCCCTTCGCCGACCGTTCGCGTCTGTACCTTCATCTGACCCTGTTTCATTTGTCGGGAGCGACAGCTTGGCGACTCTGCTGGGGAACCTTATACTGCAACCAGGGCTTCTGGTTCTTTTTGTGGGTTCCTCCTAGCGCTTGATTGATTTGTGTTTACTGGGGTGTTATGTGCTTGTTTGTGCTTGTATTTATTTTTGTTTATTGCTTTATGTACAGTTACTTTACTGCTTTCTTTACTGCTTTTATATATCATACTGTCACTGTTGCTGGCTGGATCTGGTTTCCTTGTTTTTTGGTGGGTGGGTATTTCATTGAGAGTTAAGGTCCTACACCTGGGACCTGAGTGACACCTAGGCTAGAGTGAATCATATTCTTTCCCATTCCATTTCGGTCTGGTGCGGGAATATGAAACACGGTTCAGATATGGGTTTCTTCTTGAGAACTCTGTGCTACGGATTTCCTGTAGTGCTAGGGGGATCTGGGAAGCCTGCTAAGTCTGGATGACCTTTTAGTATTGACCTTCAGAAATTGAGGTGAATTAGAGGAGGAATTGTTATGGTTATTGTAAACACTGTACCTCCGGGTTAGAAGTGTTTGCACTTCTCATAACTGATCCAAGTCTGAGGATCCTTGTTCTAGATCACTACCTGTGAGGGGGGTTGGGCTGTTTACAGGTTTGCAGGTACCTTGACCTCAGAATACCCTGTTACTTTGACTTTGTTAAGAATGCTCCATGTTGGATAGTTCTTGTGATTCTAAAACCCTGGACATGTGGCTCTTTATTTGAGTCCCCCACCTTGGTTACTGGATTTATAGACCTCCATCCGGAATTCTTGAACACACATGGATCTATACCAAGGCAGTTTATCCAGATCCAGCTCAGTCACAAACCCTTTGCATATCATTTGCATACATCCCCATTGCATCATATTAACATGTGCTTATTTGTTTTTCAGGGTATCCATTTTCATCAGGTTTTGGTTTTGACCCCATCTGCAGCTTTGACCCATCTTCACCAGCATCTGCTTCAGTTTAGCTGTCTGCTTCAGCACCAGCCAGTCAGTGGTTTTCCCTACTTCAGCATTGTCATCAGCAGTTATTCTACTCAGTCCTCAGCACTCATGGCTCCAAAGAAAAGCAACATCACTTACCATTTCTTCCAACCAGACTTATCAGACATCAGGAGGATCCAAACCCTGATCACTCCAGAGCACATACCTCTGTTCAGGGAGCATTATGGGGATATACTTGACTTGGTTATAGACATGGACCCATCTCAGAGGAGCCTGATCCATACCTGCATCCAGTTCTATGACCCCCCATTGAGGTGTTTCACCTTTCAAGACTTTCAGTTGGGACCTCTCTTAGAAGAATATGCATCTTTGGTTGGTTTGCCTATCAAGAGAGAAATTCCTTTTAACCCTGAAATGGTCTTTCCCAGCAATGGAGAGATAGCAAGAGCTTTGCACCTGGAACCTGCTTTGATTGAGCAGCATATGACCTCTAAAGCTGGGATCCCTGGTTTTCATCTGGACTTCCTGATTTCTCAAGCTAGTTTGAAGGCCTCCCTGGGGGATTGGAAAGCTGTTTGTGCATTGTTGGCCTTGAGTGTATATGGAATTGTGTTGTTTGCAGATGAGCCCAGATTCATCAGCAAGAATGCCATCCACCTGTTCATCCTGAAGAACCCAGTGCCAACCTTGTTGGGTGACCTCTATTACTCAGTACATCAGAGGAATGAGAAACAGAGGGGTAAGCTAGTGAGGTGTTGTGCTCCACTATTCCATGCTTGGCTTCTCAAGCATCTACCCAGGACAGATGCATTCCTGAATCCTCATCAGCAAAGCAACTGGGCTAAGAGGCTCACTACTCTCACTGCAGCAGACATCAGATGGTGCACCCAAGGCACCAAGGGCAGAGATATGATCACAAGCTGTGGGCACTTTCCCAATGTACCTTTGGTAGGAGTTAAGGGAAGTATCAACTACAACCCCCTGCTGTTCAAGAGGCAATTAGGCTATGCACTGGTTCATGCTCCTAGGGAACAAGACCTGGTTGAGACCCTCTACTGTGAGAACAAGATCAGTTTGACTGTTGTTAGGCAGGCTGCCTGGGCCTGGGATCATGTTCAAACCAAGGGAATTACCATTCTGGGGAAGTGCAATAATGTGGCATCAGCCCAATATCATGAGTGGTCCTATGCTAGGGCCCAAATCTCAGGATTGCCCTTCACCATCAAAGACATGCCTGAGCCATCATCAGCACCACCCCCTGCTACTGTCAGTTTGGAAGAGTTTGAAGGCTTGAAAGAAAGAAATGAGAAGCTATCCCAAGCCCTGCAGAAGACCCTCAGGGAGAGGAGTGAAGGTGTAAGGGAGATTGAAAGATTGGAGAAGCTGAGAGTGGAACACTTGACTAAGATTGAGAAGTCTGGAGACTATATCAACAAGTCTAAAGCTGGTGAGCAGATTCTGAAAAATGCTTGTAAAGAAGCCCAGTTCCAAAGAGCAAGGACAGACTTGTACTTGAAAGAGAGTCAGGCCAGGTGGGTCCGGATCACTGAAGCCCGTACTCTAGAAGACAAGAGAGTTCAAGATAAGATGGAGCAGATGGAAAAAGCCCTGGCAGCAGCCCAGGAGGAAATTTCAGAGTTAAAAATCAAAGCTGGAGTGAAGAAATCCAAAGACCAAAGCCAGAACAAGAAGTTGACTGCAGCTGTTGCGACAAGAAACCTTCTCATCAGGAATCTTACGGAGCATCCGGCTGATCCTGTGACCGAAGCACTTCTTAAGGAAGTTCGCGAGGATGAGTTTGGCCTTGGAGTCTGATTATTTGCTTGTTGTTGTTCCTTTTCCATGTACTTTTGCTTTTTGGCGATGTATTTTTGACCCCTTAGAGGGCTAGTGTTGTAAAAAATGAACAATTTGTATTATTTTACCTTTGTAATATATTTGTGTTTGTTTCCATCTGGGTTCACTTCAAAAGCAACTTCAACAGCATCATCTTCAAGGGTCGGGACGGGTCAAAACTGAAGACCAAGCCGGATACCTTGATAGCAAATAAGCATACTGCATTGCATACTAACCCTTTTGTTTGTTTTGTAGGTTTTGTTTTATTGTTTCTAACCTCTGTTGTGACATTCAGGAATTATTGCTCGCCGCAGGCTATTCCCTCTCAACAGGCCACACAGGTACCCTACAAGAAACAACCTTCCGGGCATCCAGATGGACCAGTTGCAGCAAGACCTCAATGAGGCCAGAACCCAGATGGCTAATGAAAGGGTGGAGATGAGAACCCAAATAACTCAGTTCATGGAGGTGATGAATAATTTAGCTCAAAGCCAGGAGAGGCTTAGAGTTCTGGTAGAGGGGAGAACTCAAGATGACCCCCATGTGGGAACTGCTGGCACCAGTAACAATGAAAGGGTGCAACCACATGTTAACCCCCCTATATTTGGTCCACACCTACATCCTGAGATTCATATTCCTGCAAACGTTCAAGGAACGGCCACTGCAGCCAGAGTACTTCAAGAGGATCCTCAGGAGGATCAGTTTACAGTCATGGGTGCTGGAGAGGAAACCTATGATAGGAGATTGGATGAGTTGGCTGAGAAGTTGAGGTCTTTGGAATCCCAAAATTCTTTGGGGTTCGATGTCATGGACATGGGTTTAGTAGAGGGGGTCAGGATCCCTCACAAGTTCAAGCCTCCATGTTTTGAAAAGTATAATGGGACTTCTTGTCCTCGAACCCATCTGCAATCTTTTCTCGGAAGATTAAAAGCTTACACCATGGACGAGAAATTGTGGATGTTCTACTTCGAAGATAGCTTGACTGGAGCATCAAGGGAATGGTATTCCCATCTGACAAGAGCAACTGTAAGATGCTGGAAGGACCTGGCAGAGGCCTTCATCAGACAGTATCAGTATAATCTGGATATGGCACCCAATAGGACCCTCCTAATGGGGATGTCACAATCATCAAGAGAGAGCTTCAGAGAATATGCTCAAAGATGGAGACAGCTTGCTGCTGCTGTCCAGCCACCTATGTCTGAAAGAGAGATGGCTGATATGTTCATGAATACCCTTCAGGGAACCTATATTGACAGGTTGGCTGCTTTCTCGTCCACTAGCTTCGCAGATGTTGTTATAGCTGGGGAGAGAATTGAAAGCCTGTTAAAAATGGGTAAAATTTCCGATAATGGTGCAAGTTCGTCCAGCAGTACAAGAAAGCCTTTTGCAGGCCCGAGAAGAACTGGCGAGACCAATGCCATTCACAACAACAGGGGCAGGCCCCAATACGTTCAAAGGTCAATAGCAGCAGTCACTATCCCTGCTCCAGCTCATCCTCAGCCAGTCCATCAACCTCCTCAACAAAACTACCAACAACAACCTCAGTACCATCAGCAAAATCAGTATCCTCCAAGGGACTACAACAGCAACAACACCAACAACAACAATCAACAGAGGCCATTCCAACAAAGGCCCTCTCAAGCTAATCGAGTGATCGACCCGATTCCGATGCCGTATGCTGCTTTGTTGCCACAGCTTCTGAAACTCAACCTGGTTGAGCTAAGAACGTTGGCACCTCCGGATCCAAACAGTCTACCAAGAAACTATGACTCCAATGCTAGGTGTGCTTTTCATTCCAACGCACCTGGTCACAGTACAGAAAAATGCAGAGCTCTGCATATGAAGGTACAAGACTTGGTAGACTCCAAGGCTCTGAACTTTGCACCTCCGCCCAATGTCAACAAAAACCCGATGCCACACCATGGTGGTCCCCGAATTAATGCTATCGAAGAAGACCAACCGTCTTATTTGATAACCAGTGTGGATCAGATCAGGACACCATTGGTGGAAATCAAGGCTCAACTCCGTGAAAGCAATATATTTCCGGGGTGTGAACTAGGGTGCCCATACTGCAATATTTCTTGGAATGGGTGTGAAGACTTGAGGAATGGCATTGACAGCCTTATTCAGAGTGGCTTACTGCAGATCACTACATCATTCCCGGCAAACCCGACGACTTCGGCGACCACGGTTTCAGATCCTCCTACAAATACAGCAACAATTGTTCCCAACAATTCATCAACAACATCAGCAAGTACTTCATCTGTTCTACCCAATGATCAGTTTTCAACAGTTTCTCCTGCTACAACTTCAGCTTCAGTCCACTTCGACTCCCCATCAACAACAACAACAGTTCTTCCAACAGAACCTTCTACAACACCAGCAAACAATCACGAAGATGTCTCCACTGTTACCATATTCTACGATCCAGAAAACAATTCCGCTTATCATTCAGAAGGTGCTGCTCCCACTAGAGCACCAGTTACGATCTTTTATGATCCACAGACAATAACAGTCCCCTCAGCAGCAGCAATCAGCCCAGTCACCGTCACGGTACCTGGACCTGTACCATATGAAAGCAATAGGGCCATCCCTTGGCACTATGGCTCTGACTTGTACTGTGAAGGGAAAAGAATCACTCTGGAAACATCATCACCTGCACCACAAGTTGATAATGTGGGGGGAGGCGGAGGCTTCACTCGAAGCGGACGTCTCTTCGCTTCACAAGTCCAAAGACCCACTGCCGAAGCAGAAGCTGCTGCCAAGGCAAAGGGTAAAGGACCGGTGCAGGAAGATCCAGCTGCCAAAGAAGCCCTGAAGACTCCATTTGATCAGGAAGTTGATGAGTTTATGCGGATCATCAAGAAGAGTGATTATAAAGTTGTGGATCAACTTCACCAAACTCCATCCAAAATCTCCATCCTCTCACTGCTCATGTGCTCCGAAGCCCATCGGAATGCACTACTGAAAGTCCTGCACGCAGCTTACGTGCCAGAGGAGATTACTGTCAACCAGTTGGAAACGGTGGTTGGGAATGTTACTGCTAGCAACGGGCTAGGGTTTACCAATTCTGATTTGACAGTGGATGGTCGTAACCACAACAAAGCCTTGCACATAACTATGGAATGCAAAGGAGCTGTCCTTTCTCATGTGCTGGTGGACACAGGTTCCTCCCTGAATGTCTTACCAAAGAAGGCTCTGGTGAAGTTAGAATATGATGGATTGGCATTGAGACCCAGCAACCTGGTGGTTAGAGCTTTTGATGGCTCAAAGAGATCGGTTCTGGGAGAGATTGAGCTGCCTGTGACAATTGGCCCGCAGACCTTTAAAACTATCTTTTACGTGATGGACATTCAGCCCGCCTACAGCTGTTTGTTGGGTAGACCCTGGATTCACGCCGCTGGCGCTATAACGTCTACCCTTCACCAAAAGTTAAAATTTGAGTGGGAGGGTCAAGTTGTCACAATCTGTGGAGAAGAGGACATCTTTGTTAGCCACCTGGCTACCTACAAGTACATTGAGATGGACGGAGAAATCCATGAAACGATGAGCCAAGGTTTTGAAGCCTTGAATGTCAATGAAGCATCTGCTGTTTCAGGAATCTCCATGTCGTCATATCAACAAGCCCGGAAGGTTGTTGAAGAAGGAACTGCCCTAGGCTGGGGCAAGGTCTTAGCTGTGGAGGAGAAGAAGGACAAATTTGGGTTGGGTTACAGACCAACTCAACATCAAGCAACGGCTGCTGCAGAGCCAGGTTTTGTCAGTGGGGGGATGCTAACCCCCGATGCTATCAACTGTCTGGAAGACGAGCTGGAAGAGGAGCGCAATCTGGAGAATTGGATTCGTCCAAAGATCCCGGGGAGCAGTGTCTCGAACTGGTCTTCCCAGGAAATTATAAGTGTTACTCGAGCAGAGTAATTATTATTTCCTGCATCTTTTATAGCATGCATCAAAGTCTTGCATCTTGCCCAAGATGACAAGACTCATTTTGTAATCAGGGCCATCTGTACTTTTGTGCAAACAAGATTAAATTAATGAAATATCAGACAATCTTTTTGCAAACGAGTCTTTTTCTTTTCTGCTCACTGTTTTTCCATTTTTCTTTTTGTACAAAAATAAATGGCGGTGTTTTCAAAATGATAACTTCATTTCACTTTTTTCTAAAGCAAGATTAAAATCAATCACTAAAATGAACCGACTTAACCCTTGCAGAGAGTGCCTTCCAGACAGCACCGACAACAGCACAGCTATGACATCGTATGACTTTGACAATCCGATCAATCAAGCTGATGAAGGGGTTGATGAAGAATATGAGCTTCCTGAAGAGCTAGCCAGGTTGCTGAGACAGGAGGAAAAAGTTATTACTCCTCATCAGGAGGAGATTAAAGTGATTAATCTCGGTACGGAGGAAAACGTGAAAGAAGTCAAAATCGGGGCCTGCCTGCAAGACTCGGTGAAGAGACAACTGATAGATCTGCTTCAGGAGTATGTTGATGTGTTTGCTTGGTCGTATCAAGACATGCCAGGGTTGGATACCGATATAGTTGTGCACAAGCTGCCTTTGAGAGAAGAGTGCCCTCCAGTCAAACAGAAGCTGCGCCGTACTCGTCCAGACATGGCTATGAAGATTAAGGAAGAGGTACAAAAGCAATGGGACGCCGGGTTCCTTGCTGTGACTAGCTACCCGCCGTGGGTTGCTAACATAGTACCTGTGCCTAAGAAGGACGGAAAAGTAAGAATGTGTGTTGATTACCGGGATCTGAACAGAGCCAGCCCGAAAGATGACTTCCCATTACCTCACATTGATGTATTGGTGGATAACACGGCTCAGTTCTCGGTATTCTCCTTCATGGATGGATTTTCGGGATACAATCAGATCAAGATGTCACCTGAAGACATGGAGAAGACAACATTCATCACACCTTGGGGCACGTTCTATTATAAAGTGATGCCATTCGGACTGAAGAATGCTGGCAACATATCAACGGGCTATGGTAACATTATTCCACGATATGATCCACAAAGAAATAGAATGTTATGTGGATGACATGATTGCCAAGTCCCTTACGGAGGAAGAACATCTGGTGAATCTGCTCAAGTTGTTCAAGAGTATGAGGAAGTATCAATTGAAGTTGAACCCCAACAAATGCACATTCGGGGTGCGATCCGGTAAGCTGCTGGGCTTTATTGTAAGTGAGAAAGGGATTGAAGTTGACCCTGATAAAGTCAAAGCTATTCAAGAAATGCCTGCACCGAAAACTGAAAAAGAAGTTCGAGGGTTCTTAGGTCGATTGAACTACATTTCACGGTTCATATCTCACCTTACAGCAACTTGTGAACCCTTATTCAAGCTGTTAAGAAAGGAGCAAACGGTCAGGTGGAACGAAGACTGCCAGAAAGCTTTTGACAAGATCAAGGAGTATTTGCAAGAACCTCCAATCCTTATGCCTCCAGTTGAAGGAAGACCTCTGATTATGTACTTGACGGTATTGGAAGAATCGATGGGGTGTGTCCTAGGTCAGCATGACGAGTCTGGTCGAAAAGAGTATGCGATATACTACCTAAGCAAAAAGTTTACCGACTGTGAACAGCGTTATTCACTGCTCGAGAAAACTTGCTGTGCTTTAGCGTGGGCTGCTCGCCGACTGAGACAGTATATGTTGACCCATACTACTCTATTGATCTCAAAAATGGATCCAGTTAAGTACATTTTCGAGAAGCCAGCTCTTACCGGACGGGTTGCAAGATGGCAGATGATTCTCACTGAATACGACATACAGTACACATCTCAGAAAGCCATCAAGGGCAGTGTATTATCTGAATATCTTGCTGAGCAACCCATTGACGACTACCAGCCTATGAGGTTTGACTTCCCCGATGAAGACATCATGTTCATTAAAGCAAAAGATCATGAAGAGCCTATCCACACTGAAGGGCCTGACCCAGAAGAAGAATGGACTATGATGTTTGATGGGGCTGTCAACATGAATGGCCATGGTGTTGGTGCAGTACTCATTACACCTAAAGGAGTTCACATGCCTTTCTCGGCAAAACTCACTTTCAACTGCACTAACAACGAAGCTGAATACGAAGCTTGCATTATGGGTCTTGAGGAAGCCATTGACCTCAGGATCAAGACATTGACCGTATTCGGAGATTCAGCTTTGGTAGTCAATCAGACCAACGGAAAATGGTACACCCACCAAGATCATCTGATACCTTACAGGGATTATACAAGAAGGTTATTGACTTTCTTCACAACAGTCAAGCTTGAGTATATCCCTCGGGACGAGAATCAGTTTGCGGATGCTCTTGCTACCATTTCATCCATGATCAAAGTTCAAGCTGCTAACTTTGTACCTCAGATTTCAGTATCGAGACTTGATAGACCAGCATATGTATTTGCAGCAGATATTGCTAAAGATGATAAGCCTTGGTTCCATGACATCAAGTGCTTCTTGGAGGATCAAACGTACCCACCTGGGGCATCTTCCAATGATAAGAAGACTTTAAGAAGGCTTGCTGGAAGTTTCTTTCTGAACACTGATGGATCTTTATACAAGAGGAACTTTGATATGGTACTCCTCAGATGTGTCGACAAGACAGAAGCAGATTTGTTGATGCATGAAGTGCACGAAGGATCCTTTGGTACCCATGCAGGAGGGCATGCCATGGCTAAGAAGTTGTTAAGATCAGGCTATTACTGGATCACAATGGATGCAGACTGTTGTGCTTACGCCAGAAAATGCCATAAATGCCAGATTTATGCAGACAAGGTGCATGTGCCTCCCAATCCCCTGAACATAATGTCTTCACCATGGCCCTTTGCTATGTGGGGCATTGACATGATTGGCAAAATTGAGCCAACTGCTTCGAACGGCCACAGATTCATCCTGGTCGCCATCGATTATTTTACAAAGTGGGTTGAAGCAGCCTCATATGCAAATGTCACAAGGCAAGTGGTAGCCAGATTTCTGAAAAGAGATATCATCTGTCGGTATGGAGTGCCCGAGCGAATCATTACTGATAATGGTTCCAATCTAAACAACAAAATGATGACTGAATTATGCCGGGACTTCAAGATCCAACATCACAATTCTTCTCCTTACAGACCAAAGATGAATGGCGCTGTTGAGGCAGCAAATAAGAATATCAAGAAGATTGTGCAAAAGATGGTAATCACCTACAGAGATTGGCATGAAATGTTGCCATTTGCCTTGCATGGGTACCGCACATCAATCAGGACATCCACTGGGGCAACGCCGTATCAACTTGTATATGGTATGGAAGCAGTCCTACCAGTTGAAGTTGAATTACCCTCGCTACGGGTATTGATGGATGTCAAACTGAGTGAAGCAGAATGGGTTAGGTCCCGATACGAGCAACTGAGTCTGATCGAAGAGAAGAGATTGGCTGCAATCTGTCATGGGCAGTTATATCAGAAGAGAATGAAGAGAGCCTTCGATCAGAAAGTCAGGCATCGAGAATACCAAGTGGGAGATCTTGTGCTAAAAAGAATCCTCCCTCCTCATACAGACCACAGGGGCAAATGGACTCCGAATTATGAAGGACCATTCGTCGTCAAGAAAGTTTTCTCTGGTGGAGCACTGATGCTCAGCACCATGGATGGTGAAGATTTTCCATCCCCTGTGAATTCGGATGCGGTTAAAAAATACTTCGCATAAAATGACCCGCTGGACATAAAAACAGAATGTAAGTCCAGGCAAAAATAGGGCATCCCGGCGAGTCAAAAACAGAACAAAAGACTCGGGCAAAAATAAGGGAAATAAAAAAAAAAAAAAAAAATGTACACCCGCTGAGTTGAAAAGCCGCATTGGACAGCTCAGGCAAAAATGGGTATCCCGATGGATTGAAAACCCGAAAGGGCGATCCATGCAAAATAAGGGAATAAGCGAACAACTGCATTCTGAATTCGTCTGTATCACCTACAACTTGGTAAGCTCCAAGGGATCAAGCTGCAATCAGAATCAACTCTCTACAGAAAGCAAGACGAGAAGAACGTCATTGTCATACGAGTCATAGCAGAAGAGGAAGCTCCTTGAAAGCATCGCCAGCACCGCCAGCACTTTATTTCTCAATTTGTAACAATCTCCTAATTTCAGGAGATATGTTTCTCTGACTGTATCTTGCCAATTCATGGCACACGAATTAATATAATCAGATTTTCAGTCATGTCTCGTTTTTTACATTTATGTTTTGCAAAGAGTTGTCTGATGTCTCTAAAAACACAATTGCATAAGTACAGATGCCTCTCTCTGAAAATAAAACACATGCTTGCAGGGAATATACTTACTCTCGAAAGTACTTATTTCCTATGACGGAATCTCAGTAAAGGATACCTCGGGACCTTTTGTACGCTTCCTTATCTTTGCAGGATTGCAGGTATCCAGAACGCGACCTGGGGCATGCAAGTTACGTCTCAGCAACTGGCAAATCATTATCAACTCACCTGGCACTGGGAGGTGCCCACTTCCCCAGCGAAGTTGCCAAATCAACATACAGCATCTGAAATGTTCTATCCCCAGCTGAGATGCTCTCCCCAGCTGAGTTGCCTCTCACAATTCCCCAGCCGAGTAGCCATTATTCCTCAGCAGGATGCGAGAATCGAGGAATCATCTCCCCACAGAGCTTCAGGCCTCTATTCAGAAGAGCAGCGCACGAAGAAGTCACGACAGAGAGAGAGAAGGCTTCTACAAACCCCAGCTGGTTCCCGTATTATAAGAATATGTCAATCGATGACGTATACCCCCAAGCAGATACAACTACAGATCTATCAATGATCTCATCCCCAGCTGGGATGTTCACTTCAAGCAGATCGATCAGAGATCTTTGCAGCAACGGGATCCGAATCCCGGATCGGTGCCTCTTTGCATAATCATAGCATTCGCATCATATTCACCCCCAGAGCGTAGCATTCCGTCTAATACGGAGCATTACGGCAAAAAAATCAAATGCATAGCATAATCATAAGTCATGTTGTGATTTGAACACTTGTAAATATTGACAATCTGTCGGCATACAGAATACATCCCCATCAGAGTCCCAGCAAAAGCAGTTGCCCCATATCACAAACACCAGTGCATATCTCCTTTTTGATACCCGTCCGTATCATCATTTCCCAGCAGGTTGCCTGAATACACTTTACAAACCAAGATCACCAGTATCGCAGATACATCCTGACACTCGTCCGTGTCGTGTCACCAGCAGAAAGCCAAAGACACCCTCTTTGCACTTACATATACCCATACACTTTCTTGACACCCGTCCGTGTCATATCCCCAGCGTGGTCGCCTATACTTGTATATACACTTTCCTGACACCCGTCCGTGTCATATCCCCAGCAGATAAACACTCACCTATACATTATATACTCACTACTCATTGGTACACCTACTCAGATACTCGTCCGTATCTTATATACACCATGTATATCCCCGCAGATTCGACAGTAGTCCTTGTTCTTTGTTAACCAGTTGGTACTCGTCCGTATCATCATCTCAGAACATTGCGTCTAATGTTTGTTTCTACATGATACTCGTCCGTATCATAGTCTTAAGGATGCTCGTCCGCATCTTTAATCCATACACCGTGTCAAACACTTATGTCTTCGTGAATATAGATGCTCGTCTGTGTCTACTATTCCCCAGAAGGATACTTTCAGATGCAACACTCGTCCGTGTTCCTTGTTAACCAGTTGATACTCGTCCGTATCATCAGCTCTGAGCACGTGTCAGTTTGTTTCTACATGATACTCGTCCGTATCATAGTCTTAAGGATGCTCGTCCGCACCTTTAATCTATACACAATACCAAACACTTATACCTTTTGTTTCTTGGATGTAAACGCTCGTCCGTGTTTACTATCTCCCCAGTAGATTGCCAACAAATTTTCTTTTTATCTAACACTCGTCCTGTGTTATGATACCTCTGAGAGCAGCCGTACCCTGCTGAGTGGTCGTCCTCCACTTCTTGATGGTCGTCCTCCATCATGCTCATCCGATGGCCGTCCCCATCGTTGATTTTAGCAGCCGTCCCCTGCTAGGTGGTCGTCCTCCACCTTTTGATGATCGTCCTTCATCACTTTATCCAATGGCCGTCCCCATTGTTGATTTTAGTTGTCTAACACTCATCCTGTGTTATGATAAACTTTGAGAGCAGCCGTCCCCTGCTGAGTGGTCGTCCTCCACTTCTTGATGGTCGTCCTCCATCATGCTCGTCCGATGGCCGTCCCCATCGTTGACCTTTTCTATCCGATGGCCGTCCCCATCGTTGATATTTTGGCAGCCGTACCCTGCCAGGTGGTCGTCCTCCACCTTTGATGGTCGTCCCCATCATATTTCTTTTATGCCCAACAGAGCAGCCGTCCCCTGCTAGGTGATCGTCCTTCACCTTTGATGGCCGTACCCCATCATCTGTTTATTTCATTTATTCTTTAACCCGATGGCCGTCCCCGTCGTGGTCCCTTTTCTTTTTAACCCGATGGCCGTCCCCATCGTTGGTTACTTTACCTTTGTGAACTTGATGGCCGTCCCCGTCATGTTTCACCAATCCCCAGAGAATGTTACTACTTTATCTTGATGGTCGTCCCCATCATATATTCTATTTTCCCCAGCTAGACGGCCGTCCCCGTCTTAGCTTTACCTTTTTATCCCCAGCATGTCGGCCGTCCCCGTCATTGCTTTATTTTCCGCACCTTCCCCAGCGTGTCGGCCGTCCCCGGCATTGCTATTTACCCAGCAGTCGTCCTCTGCTCGACGGTCGTCCTCCGTCGCCCACACTTTACAATATACTTTATTTGCTTTTACAATCTATATCCCTTTTCTTCTTCATTTCTGTGAGTGCAAATTTTGGACTGTCTTTGGTATTCAACCACAAGTTATCTTGTTTGCCTGTTAAGCCGCCGCTTACAACCTGCACAGCTAACTCATGCTTGAATAGGGGCAGCTGTAAACACCCCAAATTTGCCCTCACCCATTCACACATGACTTGTGATCATCTCATATGCATAAACACAATCACATCATCTCATGTCTCATTTGGTTTCACTGGATAGTTTCTAAGGCATCTGCACCTAGGGTTTGTGATCTGAGCAATCCAAAAGCATCTTGAGCCATTCCAAAGGCCACCAATCAACTCAGAGGGATCCATGTGTGCCCAATCATCATGTTACATCCTCACAAAGTCAAAATTGCAGAGGAATCACAAGAATTAGGGTTTGAGTGGATGCAGAGCCAGGATGAACTGCACAGTTGACTGAAAATTAGGGTTTTGGTTTCAGAGGCCATAACCCCAAATTTTTTGGTCATTCTTGTTTCCATTGATCTTTATATGGTATAGGGAGTATGCATATCAATTTTCATGAAGAAATTCCATGGGGAAGTCATCTGATCAAGAGTTGACTTTTCAGACAAGTCAGTGCAAAATCAGGGCATCTGAGGCCCCCAATGACCCAACCAATGGGTGATCTTCATCATTTTGAGTGTATATGACTTTTATTTGATCATGGAAGAAGTTTGAAGTTCATAAAAATCAAGAATATAGGGTTTTTGCAAAAGTTGACTTTTTGGGTTTTGTTGACTTTTCAAGAATGCATCATTTTAGGTCAATTTTCAAGCCTTGATTCTTGATCCAAAAATGCTTCAAATGGAAAAACTTTGGTCATGAAAGTTGTAGATCTCATCTTTCCCTTTTCAAAAAGTACAAGAACATGATCAAACTCTTCTTGGATCAAAAGTTATGGCCATGCAAAGTTGCCAAAAATCATTGTTTTTCAAGTTATGCATCAAAAGGAAATTTTGCAAAACCATGTACTAAGTCAAAATGCAGCCTCTAATTCATGTCAAACCATTACACAAACATCCTCTAAGTCCTAAAAATCAGTTTTGGACCAAGAATGTCATGGTTTCATGTTTGGTTAGGCTAAAAAGTCACATGTGAACCATAAGCCAACCTACTTGCAAAACCACTCATAACATTATGCCAACTTGCTGCATTGAGTGCTGAGCCAAGCTAGGCCTCTCCCTCACCCATGCTGCACCAGAACCACCTTTGTCCTTGCCTAGTCCAAACACCATGCCTCTCTTACACATAAAGTGGTTTTTGAGCAAAAAGTGATCTACCTATCACAGCTGCACAAGTCACATCAGCCAACCAATCAGAATTGTTTATCATTTCATTTTGCAAGTTGAACATAATAAGAACAAGGGCTGAAACCAACTCACTCATCACTTACACAAAAACACTCCAACTTGCAACTTCCTTCGAATTTCATTACACAGCCATCAAACACCCAAGCAACCTTCACCATTCATCTCACCTTGATCCATAGAACACAAAGCATCAAGAACCAGAGCTTGAAACAACCAAAACACTTCACTGCCATCTCTCACCTCAGTTTGCAGTTTCACTTGCAACTCTCACTATAGCCCACAAACATCAAAACAAACTTTGCCAAACTTCTCAACACACTTCATAGATCACAAACAACCATCTCTCATAGCCTGAAAGTGCCAAAAGCTCAACTGCCATTGTTGACTGAACTGAAGCAGTTCTCTTCGAAACTCATCATCCAGCAAGTCTAAACTCCATTTGAGCATCCAGACATCTTTGGGGGGCCAAGAGGAGCAGCTTGCACTTAAAGAAAGGGCCTGAAAGTTCCTGAGTCAGAGGTTGCAAATCTCAGGTAGCTCCAAATAATTTTTTCCAGAAATCTCTTTTTTAGTTACAAACTTGTTCCTTATGCTCTCCTGATCATGCTGATGCTTTTAGTTTTTGAAATGGATGTGTTTTGAGAATTTAATTGCTGTTTGAAGCTCACGAACCCTAGAACTTTCCCTCTTCGATTCAGCTTGTCTAGGTTAAATAAATTTGTTTTAGGATAGGGCTTTGATTCGTGAGGATGAGAGGAACGTTTCCATGATCTTAGTTTTCATTTATTTTACGTTTTGAGAGGTTTTGAGATTTTTCAGGTGACCTTCTGGCCGGAGAAGATGACCGGAAGTCTTCTCCGGCCACCTGAGTTTAGTTTGCCCTAATTACAGTCATTAAGTCAAGTTTGAATTTGGTCCGTTGATGTGCGTTGACCCATTGACTTCCCTCCAGATTGAGTGGTCAGGATGTGTTTGATTAGCCCTAATTCTCCATTAATTTTTAATTAATTATAATTAGCCCAGGACAAATCCCAGCCACAGGATTGCGCGCCAGTCAACTCATTTAAACTCTGGAGCAATCCTGGCCATCCACCTTGTTTACTTTTCACTTTATTTAAATTTAATTCATTTTCTTTCTATTTTATTTGCACAATTTATTAAAAATAGCTAAAAAATCATAAAAATTATGAAACTTTTTCTTTAAGGTTTCATTAATTTTTATGACACAAAAATATTTTTTATTTTTTTTTTTTATCATTAAAAAAGTATTTTTAAATATTTAAAAGATCATTTTTAATTGATTAATGAGAATTAATTAATTAAAAATACTTTTAGGTATTTAAAAATTACAAAAAAATTCATGAAATGTTCTAAGACATTTAGAAACATTGTCCAACCTTCAAACCAAATTTCTTTTTTGATCTTGATGCATCTTAAGAATTTTTCATTGATTTAAATCACATTTTGTGCATTATTTTGATCATATGTTTGAAAATTCATTTCTGTCTTTTGGTAAAGGTTGAGACATTGATTCTTTTTGCATTGTTTTCCATTTGACATGTACTTTCAAGGATAAAAAGGCCAAGATTTGATCTTGCATTTTCTAATTGATTGGCATTTCTTTTGTTACAAACCCTAAAAAACCCTAATAACTTGTAAAATTCATAACTTGAGTTTGGTTGAGAGTTGAGAGCTCCCCTTTGGGCAGTGGTTTGTTATAGGTCTAGGGTTTCTTTAGGTACCATTTTCCATTTTTCATATTAGGGTTTGCTTCTGTTTTTGGTTTGTGTTTGATGTTTGTTTCATGAACCCTAATTTGGGCTTTCATTTGCATCTTTCTTGCATTTCCTTGCATGACTTGACTTGTCATTGCATTTTGTGCATTCTCATGATTCATTTAACATCTTAAGACATGTATGAATCATGTTTGATCATTGCATTGCATATTTGCCATGTCATTTGTCTTGTATGTTCCATAACATTTCATGTTCATTCATGTTCCTTAACTTGCATCATTTGCATCCATGGCTTTGTATGAACATCTCATTGTCTTGTCTCATGTTCATAGCACTCCATAGCATCATCATCATCATCAACATGCTTCTGGTTTTTGCTTATCATATCATTTCATCTCATTTAGCATTGTATTGCATTTGTTTCTAACATTGCAGGTGGTAAGTAACTTGAGAAGTGGATTTGCCTTCACTTCTCATAACTCTTCTTTTCATCTCTCTTGCATCCATTGCTGCATTTCTATGTGTGTTTGGGTTTGAGCTTGCTCATTCTTCCTCCTCCCACTTTCTTTCTTCAAGTGACTTGACTTCTTGAATGAAGCAAGTCACTTTGCTTCTCTTGATCCTGTTCATCTGCTTCCTGGTGGCTCCTTTGAAGATTGTTTCTTGCAAACCTCACAAACCTTAGGGACAACCAAGCATGATAATGAATTAGGGTTTTGATTAGTCTCCCCATAGTTTTTACCTTTGTGTCTCTCTTTGAGTCTTCTCTCCTCACCTCATAATCAGGGACTAAACCCTCAAGGCTTTAAGACTTTGTGATTAAGATCCTGCCTGCATCCTTCTTTTAGGATGGAGTGTATAACTTTAATCCTAAGTCTTGGACCCTTAAGGTGTTGAACTCTCTTAATTAATCCATCTAATAATCATCAAGACATTACACTTGTAACTTGGGCCTTGCATTAGGGTTCTAATTCTTCCTTAATTGGTTAAGAAGGACTAACCCTAAAGTTAATGGACAAGTCCCCCTCAAGTTGTCTTACAAATCATAAAAAACACTTCATCATCATATCATTAATAAAATCCACTTAATCAAAGGTTTGTTCTGTCATGGGTTTAATCCCTAATCATGGATTAAGCTGAGGATCCTTCCTCAGCTTAAACACCCTCATCTATTATCCTTCTTTTAGGATAGTGTAATGAGCCTGTTAAATCCCTGATTATGGCTTAACCTCATTACTTAACACTAAACAAAAATCACAAAAACATCTAAATAATCACAAGTAGGTTAATGATCTTAACCCTACATCAAAGGTGATTAAGTGTGAGAATCTGACTTCACACTTAAGGTAATTCTCATTACCCCTAATCAGAGGGATGATGTGATGAGTTTACCAAATCCATTGATTTAGGTTTAAGCTCATTATCTTATGACAAACTCCAAAAAGAAATAAAAGACTGAAAACACAAGAACAAACAATAATCGTCTCCTCCGGGATTCTTTTCTCATCACCTTCACTCACAACCGAGAACTTGCTTCTTCCGTCTAATGCAAGACAGTTTGCATCTGTGCCAGACAGATCTTACACTTGAGCATAGACTGCAAGCAGTTCACCAGTCAATCCTTTCAGTCTCTTTGGGTCGAACTACGGTGTTCTGACTTCCTCATTGCACGAGAGGATACGTAGGCATAACTTAACGGTTATCGAACAAAAGTCTCTGTATATTCCCCCTCTTTCCAGCTTCATTCTTTAAGCCTCATGTTCTTGAGCATTCCTGATCTCACACTGACACTGTACGTTTATACACTCCACTTCCTTCACACTGACACCTGTACATATTGCTTTCCAGCCATTTTACACACAGATTGCACTGACACTACCCCTTTAAAACACAAATCTTTTAAGCGTGGATCCCGTCGAGTACGACGGACAATCTGGGTGCTAATACCTTCCCAGGTTGTAACCAACCCCCTTTCTCAGTCTCTCTGGTTCGCAACCGTCTTATCCATCTTTTTCTAGGTCTATGCAGCATTACCTTTCCTCCGGGATAAAAATGCCTAGCTGGCGACTCTTTTCATCTCCAGTGAGTTCACGGCTGTGTGTTCTCACTGTTCCCTTCGCCGACCGTTCGCGTCTGTACCTTCATCTGACCCTGTTTCATTTGTCGGGAGCGACAGTACGACGGACGATCTGGGGTGCTAATACCTTCCCAGGTCATAACCGACTCCCGAACTCAGATCTTTGGTTCGCAGGACCTTGTCCTTTCCTTCTTCCTCGGGTTTGTGCAACATTACCTTTCCCATTCATTCGGGATAAAAATGTCTGGCTGGCGACTCTACCTTTTCCGCGCCACTTTCGCGTTTGTACTAGGATGAAAATCCCGGGAGCGACAGAATCAAACAAGGTTTATTACTACAGTGATTTAAAATCAATTGCTTTGTGCAGAGTTGATTATCCTTGTGATTCAAGATTGAGGATGTTATATCAGATGTTCTAACATCTTTTAATCAAAGGTTTGGAGAATCATGGGAGGGGTTCTACATTCACTCATAAGTCTCCTAGGCTTTTGACCTATGATTATTGGCTTCATATATTTTACTGGAAAGTATTGAGACTTGTCCAAATGGTGATTCAAATTTTTAAGATTGAGATGGAAGACTATGAAGACATCGTAATCTTGATGACTACTTGGATTGGTTTATTTCTGGTCCAAGTACTTTAGGGCATTCCAGAATGCTCATCATGGAGTTCAAATAGGTGGAAATATTATCAAATTCTTGAAGATGACTCTACTCAAGGAAAGGTGGCACCCTTGGTACATCTATAAGGTTTAGTTCTAACTAATCCTTCTGAAGATTCAAACAGTGGCCGGTTTGAAGTCTTTGGAGAAGCACTGACAAGTATTCATCAAGATGTGAACTTGTATGACATAATTACAAAATCAACAGAATGGAGGTTGTCTACTCAAACTTGGTTGATGAATCACGTCTATGAGAGAATGGGACTCTTGTTCTATAAAGGGAGGAAAATCTTTCAAGTGGAAGAAGACGAAACTGAATTCAATAGCTAAATGTCAAATCATGATATTCTGATATCTAGTTGAACATCAGAATCTTAGTTGGTGGAGTGGCACATCAACTCAAGATAGGGTGATCTACAGGAATGAACAATGATGTATCAAAAAGATCGTTCTCATGGCAGTTTGCAAGAGTTGCAGGAAGGAAGATAAGTTACATTATACATGGCTTAGGGAGTCTAAGTGTGTATTGCTATTGAGGAAGTGGATAGATATAACATGAAGATCAAGTTTCACTTTGTAGATCGGGATATCTTTGTGAGATTTCTGACAAACATGAAGAATACAATATGTGGCAATTGGCTTTTTCATATGAGGATTCATGAAGGAGGTGATCAAACTATGGCATTTGGTTAATCTCAATAGTGGATTCTAAGAATCACGATAATTATCACGTGGCAGCTGGTTAGTCTTGAAGATTGTCTTGAAGCAATTTACTCTTGGGAAGAAGGGTGATGAGTTAAATAGTCAAGGAGATTATTTCTTCTTGAAGGTGGATGAGAGTTTATTTCTCTCTTTCAGGAGTTCTTATTCAAGCTGGTGGCACATTGTTGATTGGAGTTCTTCAGTTCTTTGGATTACTATGCTATAGTAATTCCAATTGGTGGAGCATATCAAGAATTTTGTCTTGGTGTGTGGAAGATGTTCTAACTTGGTGTAAGGACATTATCTGGGTTGTATATCATTGGTGAAGGATGATTATGCTCTGGTTCTGGAGCTTATTACCTACATTATCGCCTAAGAAGTGTCTACATAGTCATACGGGAGATTGATGAAGTAGAAGGCCTGCCTTGTAAGGAGAATGTAGAGAAGACTGAAGTAGATCAAGTATTGATTGCTTGGAAGTCTGCATGTGGATAATCAACAATTGATCAGGAGTATTCCAAATTATTATACGGGAGAATAATAGGGAATGATTGCCTTTGAAGAGTTGGGTGACTGTCTATTTTTAAAATTATTATGGAAGTACTTTGTCTAACAAGTCATGATTTTCTAAAGCATGTGTCTAATATCTGACGCAGAAAGGAGGAAAAAAATGATTTTGATGTTATTCCAAAAATTTGTTACTATGAGGATGGTGATCCTTATGTGCCTCACGGATAGCATGATGGTTTTCATGTGTGAGTGACTGCTATTTCTTGTCAAAGGGGACATTGGTGCCAAAATGAATGAGATTCCACAGGTGGATGGATAGAGAGTGAGCTCTTGAAGACATTAAAGACGTGTCTTATGCCTTTCATTCATTTTTACGCGAGTGATCAGTGTCGCTCCCCCGAAAAGACACCGGGTCAGACAGGGTACAGACGCGAACGGTCGGCGGAAGGAGAAGATGAAGTGAAGTGAATAGAGTCGCCAGCTAGGCATTTTTATCCCGAAGGAAAGGTAATGTTGCATAAACCTAGAAAGATATGGATAAGACGGTGGTGAACCAGAGAAACTGAGAAAGGGGGTTGGTTACAACCTGGGAAGGTATTAGCACCCAGATTGTCCGTCGTACTCGACGAGATCCACGCTTGAAAGTTTGTGTTTAAAAGGGTAAGTGTATGTGTTGTCTGTGTGCAAAAGCTGGAAAAGAATATACAAGTGTCAGTGCTAAAAAGGTGAATGCTCAGGAACTGAGGCTTAAAAGAGAAAGCTGAAAAAGGGGGAAGACATAGAGACTTTTGTTCGATAACAGTTAAGTTATGCCTACGTATCTATAAACACCCCAAATTTGCCCTCACCCATTCACACCATGGCTTGTGATCTTTTCATATGCATAAGTTCAATCATAGCATCTCATATTGCATATTTGCTTCACTGCATTGGTTCAAAGTCATCTGCATCTAGGGTTTGTGATCTGAGCAGTCCAAGAGCCATTTGAGCCACTCCAAAGGTCATCAATCACTTCAAAGGGGTACATGTATGTTAAATCATCATATTATATCCTCTCAAAGTCAAGAATGTCAAAAAATCACAAGAACTGAGAATGGCATGGAAGCAGAGCCAGGTTTAACTGCACAGATGACCTAGAATTAGGGTTTTGGTTTCAAAGGCCATAAATCCAAATTTTTTGGTCATTCTTGTTTCTATTGGTCTCTATATGGTATAGGGATCATGCATATCAATTTTAATGAAGAAATTACATAGGGAAGGCATCTGATCAAGAGTTGACTTTTTGAGCAAGTCAGTGCAAAATCAGGGCATCTGAGGCCCTCAATGACCCAACCAAAGGGTGTTCTTCATCATTTTGATTATGTATGATCTTTATTTGATCATATAAGATGTTAGAAGTTCACAAAATTGAAGAATTTCAAGCCATTTGCAAAGTTGACTTTTTGGGAAAATGACTTGTAATGGAAACTTGCCATTTTGGGAAACTTTTTCAACCCTTGTTTTTTGATTCAAAAATGCTTCAAATGAGAAAACTTTGGTCATGAAAGTTGTAGAATGGATCATTCCCTTTTCAAAAAGTACAAGAACTTGTCCTAATTCATTTTGGATCAAAAGTTATGGCTTGTCAAAGTTGGGAAAAATCACATAATTTCAAGTTTTCCACCAAAGAGGCATTTTGCAAAATGGTATGATCAAGCATTCTAAAGACTTCAAATGTGCACAAACTCATTACAACATGATCATGTGACTTCTAAAAATTAGAATTGGCCCAAGAATTATGCATTTTGATGCCTTGAACTTCATGAATTTCCAAAGGGGCCAAACTTTGTGAAAATTGCAAAACATCTCATAAACTTCATTCAACTTGCTGAATCATCTCAAAACTAATCCCATGGACATCCTTAATCTCAGCTGAGCTAGGACAAGCCAATGAGCTAGCTACACCATTGCCCATACCTCAAGTACAACACTTTTGACTTTTTGGCAAAAACACCCATACCAATCCCACAGTGACACAACAACTCTCTGCCCAATCCAGACCTTACAAACACACTCCAAGGATTCATTTTCAAAACACAACTCATACTGAAACACTCCCCAAGCCAGCATTCTCATTTTCCACCTCTTATGCAACTTCCTTCGAAACTCATCATACAAGCATCAAACATTGAAACAAACTTCATAGAACATCTCAGCATGTTCCACTGATCACAAACCAACCATTGTTTTGGCCTGAAACCTCCCACATCACAAATACGATTTTCACACTCCCTTGGCCTGAGCTTCTTCCAACTCCCTCTAGAGACCATATAAACTCCAGCTAAGTGTCAAAAGCTTCAAAGGAGGATCATTGGAGCTTGTTTGAACCAAAGAAGCAGCCAGAAAGTCCCTGTTTCGAAAGCTCAATCTCAGGTAGCATGATGAACAAATTTTCCAGAACTTTAATTTTTTGTTAGAATATTGTTCTATATGTTGCCCTGATCATGGGGATCTATTTATTTTTGAAAATGAGCCAGAAACAAGCATGTTATGATGATCTGAAAGTTTGCCCGTAAAAATGTTTTTGCTTGTTTCCCTTGATTCAGTGAAAATAAATGTTGTTTGATTTAGGGTTTATGCTTAGTGGTGTTCATAGTTTGATTCTGGAGAGTTTTGTGAGGATTTGATGCGTATTGAGAGAGATTGAGGTTTTGGCTTGCCGGAGAAGATGACCGGAACACTGTTCCGGTCATCTGAAAGTAATTAGGGTTTTGGATTAGGGTTTAATCATAATTAGGCCAGTTTGAATTTGGGCCGTCCATTAGCGCGCCAAGTCAATTCCCGCCCCTGTGAGTTTGAATCTCATCCATTGGATTGGCTGACTTTCCTATTTTTCATTTAAAATTCATTTTATTTTCATTTGTTTTGATTTATTTTGTACATTTAATTTAAAATAGCAAAAAATGTTTAAAAATCATGAAAATTTTTGTCAAGGTTTTCATTATTTTTCAGAACACAAAAATATTTTTATTTTTATTTTTTGCATTAAAAATTATTTTTAAATCATTTAAAAGTTTATTTTTAATTAGTTAATGAAAATTAATTAATTAAAAATACTTTTAGGTATTTAAAAATCACAAAAAAATTCATGTAACATTTAAAAACATTTAGAAACATTGTCCAACTCTCAAACCAAATTTCTTTTTTGATCTTGTTGCCTTTTGATCATTTTCAATGGAATTAAATTCATTAATAGGCAATATTTTGTGACAAACTTCAAAAATTCATTTCTGCCTAACCATTGAGAGTTGGACAATGATTCTTTTTGCATTGCCTTTTGTATAGCATGTAGTTTATAGGATAAAATTGGTTTGAATTGATCTTGCATTTTCATTTTGTTTTGCATTTTTCTTGTCAAGGTACCTTAAAACCCTAGCAATCTTAGGAAATTCATAACCCTCATTAGGTTAAGAGTTAGAACCCCTCCTTTGGGCAGTGAGTTTGTATAGGTTTAGGGTTCCTTTGATTGCATTTTCAAATTTTTATCATGTCATTTTCTTCTGGTTTTGGATTTTTGCTTTGTATGTTGCATATAACCCTAATCCATGCCTTCCTTTGCATCCATCTTCCATTTGCTTGCATCCAATGACTTTCCATGACATTTTGTGCATCCATTTGATTCATAACACATCTTAGGACATATTAGAATCATGTTTGATCATTGCATATTTCATTTGCCATGTTATATGTCTTTTGCATTCCATAACTTTTCATGAACATTCATGGTTCAAAGCATGCTTCTCTTGCATCCATATGTTTGTATGATCATTATAATGCCTTGCCTCATGATTGCATCATCTCTTAGCATCATTAACATCATACTCATGCTTCTGGTTTTGGTTTGCATCATCACATTTCACCTCATTTGCATTGCATTTCATTTCTTTTGTTGACTTTTCAGGTGGTGAGTTTGTTTTGAGAAGTGGATTTGCCTTCACTTCTCACAATCTCTTTTCATCTCTCTTATGCATCATTGCTGCATTTTATCTTGTGCTTTGGATTGAGCTTGCTCATTCTTGTTCATCTTACTTTCTTTCTTCAAGCAACTTGTCTTCTTAAGTGAAGCAAGTTGTCTTGCTTCTCTCTGTTTCTTTCTCCTTTCATCTGCTTCTCTCCTTGGTGGTTCCTTGAAGATTTATTTCTTAAACCTCACAAAACCTAGGAATGACCAAGCATGATAATAATTAGGGTTTGATTAGTCCCCCACTTATCTTTTACCTTTGTGTCTCTTTGAGTCTTCTCTTCTAATCTCATAATCAGGGACTAAACCCTAAAGGCTTTAAGGCTTTATGATTAAGCTTATGCCTGCATCCTTCTATTAGGATGGAGTGTATAACTTTAATCCTAAGTGTTAAACCCTTAATGTGTTTAAATCCTTTAATCAATTCACTTAATAATCATCAAGACATCAAGCTTGTAACTTGGGCCTTGCATTAGGGTTCTAATTCTTCCTTAATTGGTTAAGAAGGACTAACCCTAGTGTTAATGGACAAATCCCCCTCAAGTTGTCTTACAAACCATAAAACTCACTTCTTCACCTTATCATTAACTAAAATCCATCTAATAAAGGCTTTGTTTTGTCATGAGGTTAATCCCTAATCATGGATTAAGTTGAGGAGCTTTCCTCAGCTTAAACATTCTCATCTATTATCCTTCTATTAGGATGGTGTAATGAGTCTGTTTAATCCCTGATTATGGCTTAAGCTCATTACTTTACACTAAACAAAAACAACAAAAACATCTAAATAATCAAAAGTAGGTTAATGATCTTAATCCTACATCATGGTGATTAAGTGTGAGATACTGACTTCACACTTAAGGTATTCTCATTACCCCTAATCAGAGGGAAGATGTGATGAGTTTACTAACCCATTGGTTTAGGCTTAAGCTCATTAACTTATGACAAACTTCAAAAAGCAATAAAAGACTGAAAACACAAAAAACAAACAATAAACGTCTCCTTCGGGATTCTTTTCTCATCTCACTCACTCACAAACGAGAACTTGCTTCTTCCGTCTAATGCAAGACAGTTTGCACCTGAGCCAGACAGGTCATACACTTGAGCATAGACAAGTAAGCAGTTCACAAGTCAATTCACCTTTCAGTCTCTTTGAGTCGAACTACGGTGTTCTGACTTCCTCATTGCACGAGAGGATACGTAGGCATAACTTAACAGTTATCGAACAAAAGTCTCTGTATATTCCCCCTCTTTCCAGCTTTATTCTTTTAGCCTCATGATCTTGAGCATTTCATTCTTGTTCTTACACTGACACTTCACTTATACACTTCACTTCTCTTACACTGACACCTGTACTTCCTTTTCCAGCTCTTTTATACACAGATTGCACTGACACTACCCCTTTAAAACACAAATATTTTAAGCGTGGATCCCGTCGAGTACGGCGGACAATCTGGGTGCTAATACCTTCCCAGGTTGTAACCAACCCCCTTTCTCAGTCTCTCTGGTTCACAACCGTCTTATCCATATCTTTCTAGGTTTATGCAGCATTAGCTTTCCTCCGGGATAAAAATGCCTAGCTGGCGACTCTTTTCTTCACTCTTGAGTTCACTCCCGTGTGTTCTCATTCCTCTTTTCGCCGAACGTTCGCGTCTGCACCCCTTCTGACCTGAGGTGTCATTTTGGTGGGAGCGACAGCTTGGCGACTCTGCTGGGGAAACTTATACTGTAACCAGGGCTTCTGGTTCTTTTTGTGGGTTCCTCCTAGCGCTTGTTTGATTTGTGTTTACTGGGGTGTTATGTGCTAATTGTGTTTGTATATTTGCTTTATTTATTGCTTTATGTACAATTTTGTTTATTGCTTTCTTTACAATTTATATACATCATTCTGTCATACTATTCTGGCTGGATCTGGTTTATTGTTTTGATGGGTGGGGTCCTATTGAGAGTTTAAGGTCCTATACCAGGGACCTGAGTGACACCTAGGCTAGAGTGGTTCATGTTCTTTCCCATTCCATTTCGGTCTGGTGCGGGAATATGAAACACGGTTCAGATGTGGGTTTCTTCTTGAGAACTCTGTGCTACAGATTTCCTGTAGTGTTAGGGCTATCTGGGAAGCCTGCTAAGTCTGGATGACCTTTATTATGAACTTCAGAAACTGAGGTGAATTAGAGGAGGATCTTTTATGGTTATTGTAAACACTGTACCTCCGGGTTAGAAGTGTTTACACTTCTGATAACTGATCCAAGTCTGAGGATCTTTGTTTTAGAACACTACCTGTGAGGGGGTTGGGCTGTTTACAGGTTTGCAGGAACCCTTGGCCACATCATACCCTGATACTTGTTGTGTTTAAGAATGCTTCACTTTGGACAGTTCTTGTGATTTAACCCAGGACATGTGACTCTTTATTTGAGTCCCCCACCTTGGTTACTGGACTTTTGAACCTCCATCTGGACTTCTTAAACATACATGGACTTTATATCAGACAGAAATCAGATCCAGCTTGATCACAAACCATTGCATATCATTTGCATGCATCATCATTGCATCATTTAACATTTGTTTATTTGTTTTTCTGGGTATCCACATTACATCTGGCTTGGTTTTGACCCCTTCATCTGCATAGACCCTTCTTCATCAGTTATCTGCTTCAGTTATCTTCATCAGTTGCCTGCTTCAGCTACTTTTATCACCAGCCTATCAGTGGTTCATCTCCAGTACCAGTCTTCATCATCAGCATCTGTTTTCAGCTCTTCATCAGCAGTCATGGTACCCAAGAAGAGCAACATTTCATACCATTTCTTTGAGCCTGTGCTGGCTGGCATCAGACAGGTTCAGGAACTTATCACTCCAGGCCACATCCCATTATTCAGAGAGCATTATGGAGGCATCCTTGATATGGTTATGGACTTAGACCCTTCTCAGAGGAGTTTGATCCACACTTGCCTACAGTTCTATGATCCTCCTTTGAGATGCTTCACATTCCAGAACTTTCAGCTGGGACCTTTACTGGAAGAGTTCTCATCATTGATTGGAGTACCTGTCGGGGGTAATATCCCCTTCAACCCAGAGATGACTTCTCCCAGCAATGGAGAAGTGGCAAAGGCACTATATTTGGAGCCTATTGTGATTGAGAGGAACATGACTACAAAGGCTGGAATCCTGGTCTACACTTGGACTTTCTAACTTCTCAGGCCATCCTGAAGGCCTCCTTGGGAAAATGGGAGGCAGTTTGTGCATTGTTAGCCCTCAGTATATATGGGGTTATACTTTTTGCAGACGAGCCCAAGTTTATTAGCAAGAATGCTATTCATCTCTTCCTTCTGAGGAACCCAGTGCCCACATTGCTGGGGGATTTCTATTATTCTGTTCACCAAAGGAATGAGAAGCAAAGGGGGAGGTTGGTGAGATGTTGTGCTCCCCTGTTTCATACCTGGCTGCTCAAACACTTACCCAAGACTGATGCTTTCTTGAATCCTCACCAACAGAAGAATTGGGCTAGAAGACTCATTGCTTTGACTTCAGATGACATCAGATGGTGCACCCAGAGCACCAAAGGAAGGGACATAATTACTAGCTGTGGGAAGTTCCCCAATGTACCTCTGGTAGGAGTGAAGGGTTGTATCAATTACAATCCTTTGCTGTTCAAGAGACAATTGGGCTATGCTTTAGTTCACCCTCCTAGAGTGCAAGACTTGGCTGAAACCCTATATTGTGAGATAAAATCTAATCTAGCTGTTGTCAGACAAGCATCCTGGGCTTGGGACAACATCCAGACCAATGGGATGACCAATATTGGAAGGTACAATAATGTGGTTTCAGCTCAGTATTATGAATGGTCTCATGCTAGGGCTCAGATTTCTGGGATGCCTTTCACCATTGAGGATGCACCGGGACCATCCACAGCACCACCCCCAGCCACTGTCAGCCTGGAGGAATTTGAGAAACTGAAGGAAAGGAATGAGAATCTGTCTCAAGCTCTGAAGAAGACCCTCTAGGAAAGGAGTGATGGTCGTCTAGACATTGAGAGGTTAGAGAAGCTAAAGGTGGAGCATCTAGCCAGGATTGAGAAATCAGAGGACTACATCAAGAAATCAAGAGCTGGAGAGCAGATTTTGAAAAATGCCTGTAAGGAGGCCCAGTTTCAGAAGGCTAGAACTGATCTCTATCTGAAAGAAAGTCAAGCTAGGTGGGTCAGGATCACTGAAGCTCACACTCAGGAGGATAAAAGAACTCAAGACAGGATTGAACAGTTGGAAGCCATTGAGAAGAAACAACAGGAGGCTTTGTTAGCAGCCCAAAAAGAAATTTCAGAACTGAAGATTAAGGCTGGTGTGAAGAGGTCAAAGGACCAAGGCAGACACAAGAAGTTGACCACTGCTATTGCTACCAGAAACCTTCTCATCAGGAACATCACAGAGCATCCGACTGGTCCTGTAACTGAAGCACTTTTGAAGGAGGTCAAGAAGGATGAGTTTGGCTTAGATGTCTGATTTCTTTGTTTGTTGTTATTTCCATTTCATGTATTTTTCTTTTTTTTGTATTATGACCCTTTAGGGGCATATGTTGTAAAAAAAAACTATGTATGATCCACCATTTGTAATGTATTTGTTAGTTTCTTTTCTCCCAAGCAACATCAAAGAATATTCCTTAGGGTCTGGAAAGGTCAAAACCAAGTGCCAAGTCGGATACCATGGAAACAAATAAGCATACTGCATTACATGCTAACTGTTGTTTTGTTTTGTAGGTTTTGTCATTATTTGTATCTAACTCTGTTGTGATTCAGGAATTATTGCTCGCCGTCGGGTGTTCCCTCTCAACCGTCCGCACAGATATCCTACTCGCAACAACCTTCCTGGTATCCAGATGGATCAAGTACAGCAAGAGCTGACAGAGGTCAGAACCCAGATGGTTAACGAAAGGCTGGAGATGAGAAACCAAATGACCCAGTTCATGGAGGTAATGAATGGCTTGGCTCAAAGTCAAGAAAGGTTGAGGGCATTGGTAGAAAGACAGACCCCAGAAGAACCTCCCCTGGGAACTGGAGGAACAAGTAACAATGAAAGGGGTCAGCCTCATGTTAATCCACCAGTATATGGGCCTCATCTGCATCCGGATGTAAATATCCCGGGTAATGTGCAAGGAAATACTACTGGAGGAAGGATCTTACAGGAAGACCCCCAAGAAGAGCAGTTTACTGTAATGGGAGCTGGGGATGAAGTTTATGATAGGAGATTTGATGAAATTGCTGAGAAGTTGAGATCTCTGGAGTCTCAAAACTCCCTAGGTTTTGATGTTATGGATATGGGGTTAGTGGATGGGGTAAGGATTCCCCACAAGTTTAAACCCCCGTGTTTCGAGAAATACAATGGAACTTCCTGTCCACGAACTCACTTACAGTCTTTTCTGGGGAGACTTAAGGCATACACCATGGATAAAAAACTGTGGATGTTCTATTTTGAAGATAGTTTGACTGGGGCTTCAAGGGAGTGGTACTCTCACTTAACCAGGGCTACTATCAGATGCTGGAAGGACCTAGCTGAGGCTTTCATCAGACAGTACCAATACAATCTGGACATGGCTCCTAACAGGACCCTCTTGATGGGAATGTCTCAATCCTCCAGAGAAAGCTTCAGGGAATATGCCCAGAGGTGGAGACAGCTTGTTGCTGCTGTCCAGCCACCCATGTCGGAAAGAGAAATGGCCGACATGTTTATGAACACTCTGCAAGGAACATATATTGATAGGCTAGCTGCCTTTTCTTCCACCAGTTTCGCTGACGTAGTCATAGCTGGAGAAAGAATTGAAAGCCTTCTGAAGATGGGTAAGATTTCTTATAATGGTGCTAGTTCGTCCAGTAATCCCAGGAAGCCTTTTGTGGGACCCCGCAGGACCGGTGAGACAAATGCCATTCATGCCAGCAGGGGTAGACCTCAGTATGTTCACAGATTTGTGGCAGCTGTCACTATTCCAGCTCCGATCCCTCAACAACCAGCATATCAACCACAACAACAATCACACTATCAGCAGCAAGTTCAGTATCCGCCACAGAGAAACTACAACAACAACAACAACAATCAACAACAAAGACCCTTTCAGCAAAGACCATCACAGGCAAATAGGGTGATTGATCCAATCCCTATGCCTTATGCCGCTTTATTGCCACAACTCCTGAAACTCAACTTGGTTGAATTAAGGACATTGGCACCACCAGATCCCTCTAATCTGCCAAGAAATTATGATGTCAACGCCAGATGTGCTTTCCACTCCAATGCACCTGGCCACAACACGGAAAAATGCAGGCCTTTACAAATGAAAGTACAAGACCTGGTGGATTCTAAAGCCCTCAACTTTGCACCCCCTCCAAGTGTCACCAAGAATCCCATGCCCAATCATGGAGGGCCAAGAATTAATGCCATTGAGGAAGACAAGCCATCTTTCTTAATCACTAGTGTTGGACAGATTCAGACACCTCTGGTCGAAATAAAAGCTCAGCTTCTAGAATGCTAGATGTTTCCCGGGTGTGAGCTCGGTTGTGATTATTGTAACATTTCGGTCAACGGGTGTGATAATTTGAGAAGTGGCATAGAGGGTCTTATCAAAAGTGGTATACTTCAGATCACAACAACGGCTCCTACAAATCCGACAATCCCTTTGACAACAATTCCTGACTCTTCTACAACTGCAACAACAATCATTCCGACCAATTCATCAATATCATCAACAATGGCTCCATCCATCACTTCAACAAACCAGACGTCAACAACCATTTCTTCTACAACATCAGCACCCATTTATTCAGCAGAATCTTCTACAACGCCAACAGATATTTCAGCAGTCACCATCTACTATGATCCAGCATATGTTCCTCCAAACAACAATTTTCAACAACAAGCAGTGGCATCTCCTGCCAGGTCACCAGTCACCATCTACTACAATCTGCACACCATTTCAGTACCCTCCTCTGCAGCAGTCAGTCCAGTTACCATCACGGTGCCTGGACCCGTTCCATATGAAAGTAGTAATGCCATACCTTGGCATTATGGCTCTGACCTCTACTGCAACGGGGAGAAAATCACTTTGGATTCTTCAACCTCTTCTCCATAGATTGATAATGTTGGGGGAGGCGGAGGCTTCACCAGAAGCGGACGCCTTTTTGCCTCACAATTGCAAAGACCTAATGCCGAAGCAGAAGCTGTTGCAAAAGCAAAGGGGAAGAGTGTAATACCTGAAGAACCAATCATCAAAGAAACTCAGAAGACATCTTTTGAGCAAGATGTAGATGAGTTCGTGAGAATCATAAAGAGAAGTGATTACAAAGTGGTGGATCAGCTTCACCAAACTCCCTCAAAGATCTCCATATTATCCCTGTTGATGTGTTCTGAAGCTCACAGGAATGCATTATTGAAAGTCTTGCACGCAGCATACGTGCCAGAGGAGATCACTGTTAATCAGCTAGAAACTGTGGTGGCAAATGTCAACACCAGTCATAGACTAGGCTTCACCAATGCTGACTTAACATCTGAGGGACGTATCCACAACAAGGCTTTACACATCACTCTAGAATGCAAGGGTGCTGTTCTATCTCATGTGCTGGTGGACATTGGGTCTTCACTCAATGTTCTACCGAAGAAAGCCTTGGTGAAGAGAGCACTTGATGGCTCTAAAAGATCAGTGCTTGGGGAGATTGATCTGCCTGTGATGATTGGCCCGCAGACCTTCAAAATTACCTTCTACGTGATGGACATTCAGCCGGCCTACAGTTGTTTGTTGGGTAGACCTTGGATCCATGCCGCTGGCGCTGTTACGTATACCCTTCACCAGAAGCTGAAATTCGAGTGGGAAGGCCAGATCATCACCATCTGTGGTGAAGAGGATATCTTTGTTAGCCACCTGGCTACGTACAAGTATATTGAAATGGACGGAGAAATCCATGAAACGATGAGCCAGGGATTTGAGGCCCTTAACATAAATGAAGCTTCTGCTATACTGGGAACCTCCATGACATCTTATCAGTAAGCCAGGAAGGTTGTTGAAGAGGGGATTGCCCAAGGATGGGGCAAGCTTTTGCCTGTGGAGAAGAAGGAGGACAGATTTGGGTTGGGTTACAAACCAACTCAACAAGATCAATCAGAGGCTGCCAAGAAGCCCAGTTTTGTCAGCGGGGGAATGCTCACCCCGGATGCAGTGAATAACTTGGAAGACGAGTCGGAAGATGAGCGCAACCTGGAGAGCTAGATACGTCCAAGGATCCCGGGGAGCTGTATCTCAAACTGGTCTTCCCAGGAAATTATAAGGGTTACTCCTGTAGAGTAATTATTATTTCCTGTATATTTTAAGCATGCATCAAGTCTTGCATCTTGCCCAAGATGACAAGACTCATTTTGTAATCAGTCCATCTTGTAATTTTGTGCAAACAGATCAATCAATGAATATCGGACATCTTTTGCAAATGAGTCTTTTTCTTTTCCGCTCACTGTTTTTCATTTTTCTTTTTGTACAAAAATAAAATGGCAATGTTTTCCAAAATGATAACTTTGTTTCACCTTTTTCTAAACAAAGATTAAAATCGATCACTAAAATGAACAATCTAAACCCTTGTAGAGAGTGCCTTTCAGACTACACCGACAACAACACAGCTATGACTCTGTATGACTTTGACAATCCAATCAATCAAGCTGATGAAGGGGTTGAAGAAGATTATGAGCTTCCTGAAGAGCTAGCCAGGTTGTTAAGGAAAGAGGAGAAGGTTATCACTCCTCATCAGGAGGAGGTCGAAACGGTTAATCTTGGTACTGATGAAGATGTGAAAGAGGTTAAGATCGGGGCCTGCTTACAAGACTTAGTGAAAGAACAACTGATTGATATGCTTCGGGAGTATGTGGATGTCTTTGCTTGGTCTTATCAAGATATGCCAGGGTTGGACACCGATATTGTCATGCACAAGCTGCCTTTAAAAGAAGACTGCCCACCAGTAAAACAGAAGTTGCGCCATACTCGCCCAGATATGGAAATGAAGATTAAAGAAGAGGTGCAAAAGCAGTGGGACGCCGGGTTCCTTGCTGTGACTAGCTATCCGCCATGGGTTGCTAATATTGTACCTGTGCCTAAGAAGGATGGCAAGGTGAGGATGTGTGTGGATTACCGGGATCTGAACAGAGCCATCCCGAAAGATGATTTCCCTTTACCTCACATTGATGTATTGGTGGATAATACGGCTCAGTTCTCGGTATTCTCCTTCATGGACGGATTTTCAGGATACAATCAGATCAAGATGTCACCTGAAGACATGGAGAAGACAACTTTTATCACACCCTGGGGCACGTTCTGTTACAAGGTGATGCCATTCAGACTGAAGAATGCCGGTGCAACTTATCAACGGGCTATGGTGACTTTATTCCATGACATGATCCATAAAGAAATAGAATGTTATGTGGATGACATGATTGCCAAGTCCCTTACAGAAGAAGACCACCTGGTAAATCTGTTGAAGTTATTCAAGCGTCTGAGGAAGTACCAATTGAAGTTAAACCCCAACAAGTGTACGTTTGGGGTGCGATCTGGTAAGCTGCTGGGATTTATTGTAAGTGAGAAAGGGATTGAAGTTGACCCTGATAAAGTCAAAGCCATCCAAGAAATGCCTGCACCTAAGACAGAAAAAGAAGTTCGAGGGTTCTTAGGAAGATTGAACTACATCTCACGGTTCATATCTCACCTTACAGCAACCTGTGAGCCTTTGTTCAAGCTGTTAAGAAAAGAACAAACGGTCAGGTGGAACGAAGACTGCCAGAGGGCCTTTGACAAAATCAAGGAATATTTGCAAGAGCCTCCAATCCTTATGCCTCCAGTGGAAGGAAGACCTCTGATAATGTACTTGACAGTGTTAGAAGAGTCAATGGGGTGTGTACTGGGCCAGCATGACGAGTCTGGTCGAAAAGAGTATGCAATATACTACCTAAGCAAAAAGTTTACCGACTGTGAACAACGTTATTCACTGCTCGAGAAAACTTGTTGTGCTTTAGCGTGGGCTGCTCGCCGACTAAGGCAGTATATGTTGACCCACACTACCTTGTTGATTTCAAAGATGGACCCAGTTAAGTACATTTTTGAGAAGCCAGCACTTACCGGACGGGTTGCAAGATGGCAAATGATCCTCACAGAATACGACATTCAGTACACATCTCAAAAAGCCATCAAGGGAAGTGTATTGTCTGATTATCTTGCTGAGCAACCCATTGATGATTACCAGCCTATGAGATTTGACTTCCCTGATGAAGACATCATGTTCATTAAAGCAAAAGATCATGAAGAGCCTGTTCACACTGAAGGACCTGACCCAGAGGAAGAATGGACTATGATGTTTGATGGGGTTGTTAATATGAATGGTCGTGGTGTTGGTGCAGTACTCATTACACCTAAAGGAGTTCGCATGCCTTTCTCGGCAAAACTCACTTTTAACTGCACTAACAACGAAGCTGAATACGAAGCTTGCATTATGGGTCTTGAGGAAGCCATTGACCTCAGGATCAAGACTTTGACTGTATTCGGAGATTCAGCTCTGGTAATTAATCAAACCAACGGCAAATGGTACACCCACCAAGAGCATCTGATACCTTACAGGGATTATACAAGGAGGTTATTGACTTTCTTTACAACGGTCAAGCTTGAGTATATCCCTCGGGACGAGAATCAATTTGAAGATGCTCTTGCCACCATTTCATCCATGATCAAAGTTCAAGCTGCCAACTTTGTGCCTCAGATTTCAGTGTCCAGACTTGACAGACCAGCATACGTGTTCTCAGCGGACATTGTCAAAGATAATAAGCCTTGGTTCCATGATATCAAATGCTTCTTGGAGGATCAGACATACCCACCTGGGGCATCTTCCAATGATAAGAAGACACTAAGAAGGCTAGCTGGTAGTTTCTTCCTGAATACTGACGGGTCCCTGTATAAGAGAAACTTTGATATGGTACTCCTCAGATGCGTTGATAGGGCAGAAGCGGACTTGTTGATGCACGAGGTGCATGAAGGATCCTCTGGTACCCATGCCGGAGGGCATGCAATGGCTAAGAAGTTGCTAAGATCAGGCTATTACTGGATCACAATGGATGCCGACTGTTGTGCCTATGCCAGAAAATGCCACAAATGCCAGATTTATGCGGATAAAGTACATGTGCCTCCAAATCCTCTGAATGTGATGTCTTCACCCTGGCCCTTTGCCATGTGGGGCATTGATATGATTGGCAAGATTAAACCGACTGCTTCAAACGGCCACAGATTCATCCTGGTTTCTATTGATTATTTCACCAAGTGGGTTGAAGCAGCTTCATATGCAAATGTTACAAGGCAAGTGGTAGCCCGATTTCTGAAGAGAGACATCATCTGTCGGTACGGAGTTCCCGAGCGGATCATTACTGATAATGGTTCCAATTTAAACAACAAAATGATGGAAGAACTGTGTCGGGACTTCAAGATCCAACACCACAATTCTTCTCCTTACAGGCCAAAGATGAATGACACTGTTGAGGCAGCTAACAAGAATATCAAGAAAATTGTGCAAAAGATGGTGGTTACCTACAAAGACTGGCATGAAATGCTACCATTTGCCTTGCATGGATACCGTACGTCAATCAGAACATCCACTGGGGCAACACCGTATCAACTTGTGTATGGTATGGAAGCAGTCCTACCTGTTGAAGTTGAATTACCCTCCTTACGGGTACTAATGGATGTTAAGCTGAACGAAGCAGAATGGGTCCGATCCCGATACGAACAACTGAGTCTGATTGAAGAAAAGAGATTAGCTGCAATCTGTCAGGGGCAGCTGTATCAGAAAAGAATGAAGAAAGCCTTCGATCAGAAAGTCAGGCTCCGAGAATACCAAGTAGGGAATCTTGTGCTGAAAAGACTCCTCCCTCCTCATACAGACCACAGGGGCAAGTGGACTCCGAACTATGAAGGACCATTCGTAGTAAAGAAAGTTTTCTCCGGTGGAGCACTCATGCTCAGTACTATGGATGACGAAGACTTCCCGTCCCCTGTGAATTCAGATGCAGTTCAAAAATACTTCGCATAAAAATGACCCGCTGGACATAAAAACAGAATGTAAGTCCAGGCAAAAATAGGGCATCCCGGCGAGTCAAAAACAGAATAAAAGACTCGGGCAAAAATAAGGGAAAATAAACAAAAAATGTACACCCGCTGAGTTGAAAAGCCGCATTGGACAACTTAGGCAAAAATGGGTATCCCGATGGATTGAAAACCCGAAAGGGCGATCCATGCAAAATAAGGGAATAAGCGAACAACTGCATTCTGAATTCGTCTGTATCGCTCACAACTTGGTAAGCTTCAAAAAGGATCAAGCTTCTTTCAGAATCAAATTTCTTCAGAAAGCAAGATGAGAAGAACGTCAAATGTCATATGAGTCATAGCAAAGGGAAGCTCCTTGAAGCGTCATCAACATTGCCAATACCTTTTATTTCTCAATTTATAACAATATCCTCATTTTAGGGGATTTGTTTCCTTGACTGTATTTGCCAATTCAGGGCACATGAATCAATAAAATCAGATTTTTCAGTCATGTTTCGTCTCGTACATTTTATTTGCAAGGATGTCCGATGTCTTTAAGATATTGATTGCATAAATACAGATGCTTTTCTTCTAAAAATACGTGCGTGCAGGAAATATACTTACTCCCGGGAGTGTTAAAACTCCTATGATAGAATCCGGTAAGGGATACCTCGGGATTACTTGTGCGTTTCTCTGACTTTTCAGGATTGCAGGTATTCAAAGCACAACATGGGGCATGAAAACTTCATCCCAGCAATCTGGCAAATCACCATCTACTCAATCTTAGCACCAGAGGTGCTCTTTCCCCAGCTGTGTTGCCATTTGTTACTTCCTCCTCACCCAAGTACAAAAGCCAGGGAACCACCTCCCCATAGAGTCTCAACCTCTATCCAGAAGAGCAACGCCTGGAGATCTCGCAACAGGGTGAAGAAAGCTTTTGCAAACCCCAGTTGGGTCCCTCATTACTGAAATAGGTCTATCAGTGGCCTATATCCCCAAGCAGAGTCCCATATGTCAGATCTACCAATGATCTCATCCCCAGCTGGGATGTCCACTCCAAACAAGATCAGCCAGAGATCTCCGCAGCAACGGGATCCGTATCCCGGATCGGTATCTTTTGCATAATCATAGCATTCGCATCATATTCTCCCCGCAAAGCATAGCATTCCGTCTAATACGGAGCATTACGACAAAAGTCAAACATATTGCATAATCATAAGCCATGTGCTGAATCAAACACTTGTAAAATACTGACAATCCATCAACAAGATACAGAAAACTCCCCAAATCCCCCGGCAGAAAGCCAAGACATTTGCCTTACACTCATAAACACTAATACACACTCCTTTTGGCACTCGTCCGTGTCATCACTCCCCAGTAAAGTCGCCCGAGCATTCTTTACCAACAGACACTTATATACTACAAGATACTTCTTGACACCCGTCCGTGTCATATCCCCAGTAGAAGGCCAAAGCGTCCTCTTTGCACTCACAGATGCATATACAAATTCCCTGACACCCGTCCGTGTCACCTTCCCCAAAATAGCCACCTAAGCACTTTGTAAATCATATACTTGTTTATATTACACTTTTCTGCTTTTGACACTCGTCTGTGTCACTCTCCCCAGCAAGTTGAACACTCATCTGTACACCATTCATACTTATTATTCCTATTTCACTCATACAGGTACTCGTCCGTATCTTGTATACACCACTAATCCTCTCAGATTCGACCCTCGTCCGTGTTCTTTGTTAACCAGTTGGTACTCGTCCGTACCATCATCTCAGAGCATGCGTCAAGCGTTTGTTTCTACCTGATACTCGTCCGTATCATAGTCTTAAGGATGCTTGTTCGAATCTTTAATCCATACACTTATGTCTTCTTGAATTTAGACACTGGTCTGTGTCTACCACTCCCCAAAAGAGTCCCTACAGAATCAACACTCGTCCGTGTTCTTTGTTAACTAGTTGATACTCGTCCGTATCATCATCTCCGAACATGTGTCAGCATTTGTTTCTATCTGATACTCGTCCGTATCATAGTCTTAGGGATGCTCGCCCGCATCTTTAATCTATACACCGTACACCAAACACTAATATCTCTCATTTCTTGGATGTAGACACTCGTCCGTGTTTACTTGTCCCAGCAAATCCCTGTGAACTATTTCCTTTCTATCTGACATTCGCCATATGTCATGATACCTTTCGGCAGCCGTACCCTGCCCGGTGATCGTCCTTCACCTTTGGATGACCGTCCCTCATCCTTTCCCTAGCGGAGTCTCCGTTATTGGAACCCTTTTCTATCCGGCATTCGTCCTATGTCGTGATATTTAGCAGTCGTCCCCTGCTAGATGATCGTCCTTCACCTCTTGATGATCGTCCTTCATCATTTTATCCGATGGTCGTCCCCATCGTTGATTTTGTTATCTGACATTCGTCCTATGTCATGATACCTTCAGAGCAGCCGTCCCCTGCTAGATGATCGTCCTTCACCTCTTGATGATCGTCCTTCATCATGCTTATCCGATGGCCGTCCCCATCGTTGATCTTTGTTATCTGACATTCGTCCTATGTCATGATACCTTCAGAGCAGCTGTAGCCTGCTAGGTGATCGTACTTCACCTCTTGATGATCGTCCTTCATCATGCTTATCCGATGGTCGTCCCCATCGTCGACCTTTTATCCGGCATTCGTCCTATGTCGCGATATTTTTGGCAACCGTACCTTGCCAGGTGATCGTCCTTCACCCTTAGATGACCGTCCCTCATCTTATACCCAACAGAGCAGTCGTCCCCTGCTAGGTGATCGTCCTTCACCTTTGATGACCGTACCTCATCATTTATTTTTACCTATAATCCCCAGAGAATCTTTGTCACATTATTTTGATGGCCTTCCCCATCATAATTTCTTATATCCCCAGCATGTCGGCCGTCCCCGTCATTGCTTTTTCCACAGCAGTCGTCCTCTGCTCGACGGTCGTCCCCCGTCGCCCGCACTTTATAAATATACTTTATTTTATTTTACAATCTATATCCCTTTTATTCTTCACTCTGTGAGTGCAAATTTTGGATTGTCTTTGGTATTCAACCACAAGTTATCTTGTTTGCCTGTTAAGCCGTTGCTTACATCCTGCACAGCTAACTCATGCTTGAATAGGGGCAGTTGTAAACACCCCATATTTTCCCTCACCCATTCACACCATGGCTTGTGATCTTTTGATATGCATAAGTTCAATCATAGCATCTCATATTGCATATTTGCTTCACTGCATTGGTTCAAAGTCATCTGCATCTAGGGTTTGTGATCTGAGCAGTCCAAGAGCCATTTGAGCCACTCCAAAGGTCATCAATCACTTCAAAGGGGTCCATGTATGTTCAAGCATCATATTATATCCTCTCAAAGTCAAGAATGTCAAAAAATCACAAGAACTGAGAATGGCATGGAAGCAGAGCCAGGTTTAACTGCACAGATGACCTAGAATTAGGGTTTTGGTTTCAAAGGCCATAACTCCAAATTTTTTGGTCATTATTATTTCTATTGGTCTCTATATGGTATAGGGATCATGCATATCAATTTTCATGAAGAAATTCCATGGGGAAGGCATCTGATCAAGAGTTGACTTTTTGAGCAAGTCAGTGCAAAATCAGGGCATCTGAGGCCCTCAATGACCCAACCAAAGGGTGTTATTCATCATTTTGATTATGTATGATATTTATTTGATCATAGAAGATGTTATAAGTTCACAAAATTGAAGAATTTCAAGCCATTTGCAAAGTTGACTTTTTGGGAAAATGACTTGTAATGGAAACTTGCCATTTTGGGAAACTTTTTCAACCCTTGCTTTTTGATTCAAAAATGCTTCAAATGAGAAAACTTTGGTCATGAAAGTTGTAGAATGGATCATTCACTTTTCAAAAAGTACAAGAACTTGTCCTAATTCATTTTGGATCAAAAGTTATGGCTTGTCAAAGTTGGGAAAAATCACATAATTTCAAGTTTTCCACCAAAGAGGCATTTTGCAAAATGGTATGATCAAGCATTCTAAAGACTTCAAATGTGCACAAACTCATTACAACATGATCATGTGACTTCTAAAAATCAGAATTGGCCCAAGAATTATGCATTTTGATGCCTTGAACTTCATGAATTTCCAAAGGGGCCAAACTTTGTGAAAATTGCAAAACATCTCATAAACTTCATTCAACTTGCTGAATCATCTCAAAACTAATCCCATGGACATCCTTAATCTCAGCTGAGCTAGGACAAGCCAATGAGCTAACTACACCATTGCCCATACCTCAAGTACAACACTTTTGACTTTTTGGCAAAAACACCCATACCAATCCCACAGTGACACAACAACTCTCTGCCCAATCCAGACCTTACAAACACACTCCAAGGATTCATTTTCAAAACACAACTCATACTGAAACACTCCCCAAGCCAGCATTCTCATTTTCCACCTCTTATGCAACTTCCTTCGAAACTCATCATACAAGCATCAAACATTGAAACAAACTTCATAGAACATCTCAGTATGTTCCACTGATCACAAACCAACCATTGTTTTGGCCTGAAACCTCCCACATCACAAATACGATTTTCACACTCCCTTGGCCTGAGCTTCTTCCAACTCCCTCTAGAGACCATATAAACTCCAGCTAAGTGTCAAAAGCTTCAAAGGAGGATCATTGGAGCTTGTTTGAACCAAAGAAGCAGCCAGAAAGTCCCTGTTTCGAAAGCTCAATCTCAGGTAGCATGATGAACAAATTTTCCATAACTTTAATTTCTTGTTAGAATATTGTTCTATATGTTGCCCTGATCATGGGGATCTATTTATTTTTGAAAATGAGCCAGAAACAAGCATGTTATGATGATCTGAAAGTTTGCCCGTAAAAATGTTTTTGCTTGTTTCCCTTGATTCAGTGAAAATAAATGTTGTTTGATTTAGGGTTTATGCTTAGTGGTGTTCATAGTTTGATTCTGGAGAGTTTTGTGAGGATTTGATGCGTATTGAGAGAGATTGAGGTTTTGGCTTGCCGGAGAAGATGACCGGAACACTGTTCTGGTCATCTGAAAGTAATTAGGGTTTTGGATTAGGGTTTAATCATAATTAGGCCAGTTTGAATTTGGGTCGTCCATTAGCGCGCCAAGTCAATTCCCGCCCCTGTGAGTTTGAATCTCATCCATTGGATTGACTGACTTTCCTATTTTTTATTTAAAATTCATTTTATTTTCATTTGTTTTGATTTATTTTGTACATTTAATTTAAAATAGCAAAAAATGTTTAAAAATCATGAAAAATTTTGTCAAGGTTTTCATTATTTTTCAGAACACAAAAATATTTTTATTTTTATTTTTTGCATTAAAAATTATTTTTAAATCATTTAAAAGTTTATTTTTAATTAGTTAATGAAAATTAATTAATTAAAAATACTTTTAGGTATTTAAAAATCACAAAAAAATTCATGTAACATTTAAAAACATTTAGAAACATTGTCCAACTCTCAAACCAAATTTCTTTTTTGATCTTGTTGCCTTTTGATCATTTTCAATGGAATTAAATTCATTATTAGGCAATATTTTGTGACAAACTTCAAAAATTCATTTCTTCCTAACCATTGAGAGTTGGACAATGATTCTTTTTGCATTGCCTTTTGTATAGCATGTAGTTTATAGGGTTCCTTTGATTGCATTTTCAAATTTTTATCATGTCATTTGCTTCTGGTTTTGGATTTTTGCTTTGTATGTTGCATATAACCCTAATTCATGCCTTCCTTTGCATCCATCTTCCATTTGCTTGCATCCAATGACTTGCCATGACATTTTGTGCATCCATTTGATTCATAACACATCTTAGGACATATTAGAATCATGTTTGATCATTGCATCTTTAATTTGCCATGTTATATGTCTTTTGCATTCCATAACTTTTCATGAACATTCATGGTTCAAAGCATGCTTCTCTTGCATCCATATGTTTGTATGATCATTCTAATGCCTTGCCTCATGATTGCAGCATCTCTTAGCATCATTAACATCATACTCATGCTTCTGGTTTTGGTTTGCATCATCACATTTCACCTCATTTGCATTGCATTTCATTTCTTTTGTTGACTTTTCAGGTGGTGAGTTTGTTTTGAGAAGTGGATTTGCCTTCATTTCTCACAATCTCTTTTCATCTCTCTTATGCATCATTGCTGCATTTTATCTTGTGATTTGGATTGAGCTTGCTCATTCTTGTTCATCTTACTTTCTTTCTTCAAGCAACTTGTCTTCTTAAGTGAAGCAAGTTGTCTTGCTTCTCTCTGTTTCTTTCTCCTTTCATCTGCTTCTCTCCATGGTGGTTCCTTGAAGATTTCTTTCTTAAACCTCACAAACCCTAGGAATGACCAAGCATGATAATAATTAGGGTTTGATTAGTCCCCCACTTATCTTTTACCTTTGTGTCTCTTTGAGTCTTCTCTTCTAATCTCATAATCAGGGACTAAACCCTAAAGGCTTTAAGGCTTTGTGATTAAGCTTATGCCTGCATCCTTCTATTAGGATGGAGTGTATAACTTTAATCCTAAGTGTTAAACCCTTAATGTGTTTAAATCCTTTAATCAATTCACTTAATAATCATCAAGACATCAAGCTTGTAACTTGGGCCTTGCATTAGGGTTCTAATTCTTCCTTAATTGGTTAAGAAGGACTAACCCTAGTGTTAATGGACAAATCCCCCTCAAGTTGTCTTACAAACCATAAAACTCACTTCTTCACCTTATCATTAACTAAAATCCATCTAATAAAGGCTTTGTTTTGTCATGAGGTTAATCCCTAATCATGGATTAAGTTGAGGAGCTTTCCTCAGCTTAAACATTCTCATCTATTATCCTTCTATTAGGATGGTGTAATGAGTCTGTTTAATCCCTGATTATGGCTTAAGCTCATTACTTTACACTAAAAAAAAACAACAAAAACATCTAAATAATCAAAAGTAGGTTAATGATCTTAATCCTACATCATGGTGATTAAGTGTGAGATACTGACTTCACACTTAAGGTATTCTCATTACCCCTAATCAGAGGGAAGATGTGATGAGTTTACTAACCCATTGGTTTAGGCTTAAGCTCATTAACTTATGACAAACTTCAAAAAGCAATAAAAGACTGAAAAGACAAAAAACAAACAATAATCGTCTCCTTCGGGATTCTTTTCTCATCTCACTCACTCACAAACGAGAACTTGCTTCTTCCGTCTAATGCAAGACAGTTTGCACCTGAGCCAGACAGGTCATACACTTGAGCATAGACAAGTAAGCAGTTCACAAGTCAATTCACCTTTCAGTCTCTTTGAGTCGAACTACGGTGTTCTGACTTCCTCATTGCACGAGAGGATACGTAGGCATAACTTAACAGTTATCGAACAAAAGTCTCTGTATATTCCCCCTCTTTCCAGCTTTATTCTTTTAGCCTCATGATCTTGAGCATTTCATTCTTGTTCTTACACTGACACTTCACTTATACACTTCACTTCTCTTACACTGACACCTGTACTTCCTTTTCCAGCTCTTTTATACACAGATTGCACTGACACTACCCCTTTAAAACACAAATATTTTAAGCGTGGATCCCGTCGAGTACGGCGGACAATCTGGGTGCTAATACCTTCCCAGGTTGTAACCAACCCCCTTTCTCAGTCTCTCTGGTTCACAACCGTCTTATCCATATCTTTCTAGGTTTATGCAGCATTAGCTTTCCTCCGGGATAAAAATGCCTAGCTGGCGACTCTTTTCTTCACTCTTGAGTTCACTCCCGTGTGTTCTCATTCCTCTTTTCGCCGAACGTTCGCGTCTGCACCCCTTCTGACCTGAGGTGTCATTTTGGTGGGAGCGACAGTATCCTCTCGTGCAATGAGGAAGTCAGAACACCATAGTTCGACTCAAAGAGACTGAAAGATAAATTGACTGTGAACAGCTTACTAGTCTATGCTCAAGTGTATGACTCGTCTGGCTCGAGTGCTAACTGTCTTGCATTAGACGGAAGAAGCAAGTTCTCGTTTATGAATGAGTGTGATGAGAAAAGAATCCCGGAGGAGGCGATTATTGTTTGTTTTTGTATTTTCAGTTTTGTTATTGTTTTGGTGTTTTGCATAAGTTAATGAGCTTAAGCCTAAATCAAAGGCTTATAAACTCATTATATCCTCCCTGATTAGGGATAATGAGCCTACTTAAGTATGAGATAAGCACCTTAACTTAATTACCATGATGATGTAGGATTAAGATCATTAACCTACTTGTGATCATTTAGATGTTTTTGGGTTTTTGTTTAATGTTAAGTAATGAGTTTAATCTCTAATCACATATTAGTGAACTCATTACACCATCCTAATAGAAGGATAATAGATGAGAACACTTAAGCTGAGGAAGATACCTCAACTTAATTCATGGTTAGGGATTAAACTCATTATATAACAAGCCTTTAGTAAATGACTTTTAATTAAAGGATGAGATTAAGAAGTGGATTTTATGGTTTGTAAGACAACTTGAGGAGGACTTGTCCATTAAACACTAGGGTTAGTCCCTCTTAACCATAAGGAAGAGTTAGAACCCTAATGTAAGGCCCAAGTTACAAGATAAAGTCTTGATGATTATTAAGTGATTTGATTAAGAGGTTTAAACAAATTAAAGGTTTAACACTTAGGATTAAAGTTATACACTCCATCCTAAGAGAAGGATGCAGGCATAACCCTAATTCCAAAGTCCTAAAACTTTAAGAGTTTAGTCTCTGATTATGAAGATTAGAAGAGACACTCAAGGAGACTCAAAGGTAAAACTAAAGGGGGACTAATCACAACCCTAATTATTATCATGCTTGGATGTTCCTATGGTTTGTAAGGCTTGAGAAAAATCTTCAAGGAATCCACCAATGTAAGAAGCAGATGAAAGGAGGGAGAATCAGAAGAATAAGTTACTTCATTGAAGAAGATAAGTAACTTAAAGAAAGAAAGTGAGAAAGAAAGAAAACAAGTGAACAAGTTCACTTCAAAGAAACCAGCAAGATGCATATGAAAGGGATAAAGAGAAATGAGAAGTTAAGGCAAATCCACTTCTCAAAGTAACTTACCACCTGAAAATGTTAGCATGAATACATAAAGTTCAAGGCATAAAGAAATGAAATGAAATGAGATGAAATGACCCAAGTCAGAGGTGTTTATGCAATGTTAATGTCATGTGAAATGATGAAAAGGCATACAAATTTGTAACACCCCAAATTTGCCCTCTTCTTTTTAAGCATCATCATCATATCATAATCATCATAAGCATGGTATCTTTGCATAGAAAAATAAAGCATAGCACTCTCATGTTCTAGCATTGGGCATATGATCAACTATTGGTGTATTTGAGGCCTTAAAAGCCAAAGCAAGAGTCCAAGTAGACTTGTCCAAGTCCCATGAAGAGTTTACATGACATTCACAAGCTCAAGATCCTTTATAAGAGCCCAGAAGGTTGGGAGGTCATCAGAGAATCCAAGCTAGGGCAAACTCCTGCACATTGGTTCTCAAATTAGGGTTTCACTTTCAAGCAGAAATTCTTTATGACTTTGGCCATTTCATGTGGGCAAAGTCCTTTATATGATAAGAGGTTCCTATGGATGAAATTTGGTGAGAAACTTCCTTATGGAAGGCAGTTATTTCATCAGTTGCTTGTATAAGAAGAAATTGGTCAACTGTGCAATTTAAAAGTCAACTATGAGAATTCAAGGGGTCCAATCCCATTTTTCAAGTCAAGGGATGTCCTTAAGGCCTTAGAAGAGGTTTGGCAAAGTCAAAAATCAAGAATCAAGGGGTTTTGAAGAACTTTCCATTTTTGGCACATGGCTTGTAATGAAAGTTTCCATTTTTGGCAAGTTTTGCCCTAATTTTCAAAGCCTTCTTTCATGATGAAGATGACCTCAAATGAATTTCCATTAAACATGAAAGTTGTAGGGTATGGTCTCCCATTTTCAGAAAGTACAAGAACTTGTTAATAGCATGTGTTAAGCTCAAGTTAAGGCCAAGAGAAGTTTGAATTTTTTAGGGATTTACCTTATTTTCAAATTTAAACCAACTTGCAAAATGGCATGTATTTTATTTTCAAGCCATTTTATGGACCCATTATGATCATAATGCTTCAAGGCCATGCATGAGAAGAATTTTTGCCCAAGGGAACAAGAGAATTCGTGCATGGGATGGAAGATAATTCACATTTTGCAATTTTGCAAAATCTCATGAAAAGCATGATCCAAGTTTCTCTTTGATTAAAATTTGATCCGAAGGTGGAGAATGCATGTAAAAGAGTCAGCATGTGCAAGAAAAGAATGCATAGCACGAGTGAATCACCACTTCACACCACTCTTGCTTTTATTGCAAAATCATCCTCCCACCCATTCCTCACGTGCATTCTCTCTCATTTCTTCAGCATGAATCATTGACATCATATATAAAGCATCTAGGGTTTCATTTGCTCCAGAGGCGCCACCATTTCATCACTCCAAAGTTTTTGCACTTCAAGCATATCCCTTCGAATATCATCACACACTCACTCTCTGCGAAAACCAATGGCATATTCATGATCAGTGAAGTGTAAGGAGTCAAGATCCACCCTCAATTTAATCTGAATCCAAGGATTTCACATATTGCAAGATTGGTGCAGTTGCTTTCGAGTTCAAAGATTCAGAGGAATTTAGACTCTCTCTTGCATTTATTTTTCAAGGAGAGGTTAAGAGGCATTGATCTGCAGTGTTTGGAGCTCTATCTTGGTGATTCTCAAGCTCTTCAGGTTCAGGTATGAGCTGAAATCCATGGATCTATAACTTGTATTGATTGTGTGCATTATGATCTGTGAGTGTTGCTGGTAAAACTGAGCTTTTTAAATTTGAATTTGGTTGATTATTGAGTGAGATATGTGGATTCAAAGTTTGATGTATGGTTTGGTTTTGCTTCGATCCGGTTTGTGTGTTGATCTAATGAGAAATCTAAGTTCATATTCGAAATCAGCATGTCCTAATTGATTGATCTGGAGATTATGACTCATTTATGTGCATGTTTGTTCTTGGCTATGAGTTTTTCGGTGACCGGAGTTAGGGCTCCGTCACCGGATTCTGGAGATTTGAATGAGGAAGATAACTTCTCCACCCTTGGATATTTGGATCCGGACGAAGGAGATGTTGTCAACACATTAATGGGAGGGCCTCCCTCTCACGTGTTTTATAAAGTCTGAATAATGCCAAATGTGATGATACACCATAGCTATTGTGTACCCACGCGCAAACCCTTCTGATTGTTGACTTGTGTGATTTTGTTTGATCCTGTTGACTGCATCTCATACGCACGTTTGATCCATTGGCTGTTTATTTCCCTGAATTTTTATGAATTTCCACCATAAATAATGTGTGCATGCGCTGAGTCATTGGGCCTCTCCTACTATTCGCACCCCCTATTCTACTAAGCCCATTAGAATTAAACTGAATCTCTTGCTATATGCACCCCTGGCCCATTTCATTTATTTTATTATCTTTATTTTATTTCAGTTAGCTTTTTAATTAATTAAAATAGTTAGGGGTTCATAAAAATTCCAAAAAAAATCATGAATGTTAATTTGAGTTTTCTTTAATTTTTGATATTTTTATTTTTTATTTATTTTCATTTTTCACGCTGGAATTAATTGTTGCTTTTTGTTTTTATTTCATTTTTAATACATGCTGACTTGTGAATTTCATATCTTGATCATCCTTGGGAATTTTGAGTTGATTCTTTTTGCACTGGATTTATATTGAGATGTAGTTTATTGGTGATTTTTCTTCTGATTTTTAGAAGCTTGCTTGATAATGTTTAGTCTTTAACTTGTGTGTGAAGTCTCATAACCCTAATCCATGTTTAAGCATCTCTTTAGCCCATTTTGCTTCTGATTTTGATCCTATCCTTTTAGCATGTTAATATTAGATGTTTGAAGAGCCTTTGTGCAAATTTGTGGAATTTTTGGATGAACTTTTGATTTAATGAGAATTTTCTTGTTTGCTTCTCTCTTTTTGTATCCTTTTTGGTCATATGCTTAGTCCTTAGGCTAGGAGGGCACTTGTGCCAACTCCCTTAGGTTGTTTAGAACTCTTTTAGGATGAGGATATCTCCCTGGTCTTGGATTTTGTGTTTGTGCTTGGAGAAGTTTTTTAGTTGCTTTCCTTTGAAGTTTATTCACTTATGTACATGTTCACTTCACTTCTTATGCTTATATGTTTCTCATGTTGACAATGTTTAAGCTTGTATGCTTCTTTTCTTGATCTCTTTTGTTACTTAGGCACATTCTTGGCATGTTAAGGTTCTGATCTTGAAGTGAATGATGTTTGTTTACTTTGCATTCTTTGTGCTATCTCATAATTGTTTTGTTTTGTCATGGTGATTTGTAATGCTTTATGTTGAGTTGCTTGATCCACTTTTCATCCTATGATGTGTGCTTGATCTTGGCCTTTGAGATTGAAGTTTCAATTCTGGTTGTGATGTCTTGGCTTGATCTTTTGTTCATTGGTATCTCATTTGGTCTTAATTGCTTTTGTTTTGCTACTTGTTTATGCTTTTAACCATTTCAGGGGCTTTGGTAAGTGAGAGGTGTGGATGAGATTCCCAAATCTCCAACTCTTTTCTCTTCATCTTTCATTATTGCTTTCTAATTTGTGTTTTATGTGCTTGGGCCATCCTTTCTATCTTCTTACCTTCTTCTTTCTTCTTCTTTCTCTTTTTCAGGATAGTTGAAGCCTCACTAACCTTAGGATACCATTTTTGCATGATAACTATAGGATTAGACTTTTCCCCCATTAGATTTTACCTTTAAGATCTCTTTGGTTCTCTTCTCTTCTCATCTCAAAAACAAAAACCTAAAAAACATTTAATAAGGATTGAAGTGGTCTCCTGTGTGATAGCCTTATTCTATGAGGCACTTGTAGTCTTCCCATCTTGGGATAGTACAAGCTTGTCTATCATGATGCACAAGTCTGATCATGAGACCATCTTCATCAAGAAAATCATAAAAAACACTTCTTCATTTTAAATTACAAAAACACTTAATAAATTCAACGAGTTAGTAAGCTTAGGCCCTAATCTCTGGAATCAAGTTTTGGGGATCTTCTCCTTACTTGAGTGTGCTTGTTCTATTATTCCATCTTGGAATGTAGTAGTAAGTACACATTCCATGGAAAAGAGCTTGATTTCACTTCCTTGTGCCCCACCAATAAAAGCTCATAAAAAACACTAGACAAACAATAAACGTCTCTCCTTCGGGACTTCTTTTCTCATCACCTTCACTCACATCGTACGAATTTGCTCCTACTTGTCATTTTGCAAGACGGTAACGCACTCGTCGTCCGAGCCTGCAACACCTGAGCATTGACATAGGCAGTTCAAGCCTAAGACACAAGCAATATTTTTCACCCCTAGTTAAGGGAACTACGGCGACTCTGATCCTCATTGTCCAGATGAGATACGTAGGTAGTGGGGTAGAGCCCGTTGGAGCACTCTTTTATTTTCCCTACATTTTCCCCCCTTTCTTTTCTTTCTTATCCAGTTCCAGTCATTCCTTTGCAGCAATTTTCATTTCTTCACCCTTTGAAACAGTTTCTTTGCAAGCGTGGATCCCGTTGGGTACGGCGGACGATTTGGGGTGCTAATACCTTCCCAGATCGTAACCGACTCCCGAACCCAGTCTCTTTGGTTCGCAGGACCTGTGTCCTTCCTTTTCTTTTCTTCTGGTTTGTGCAGCATTACCATTCCCGTTCCTTTGGGATAAAAATGCTTGGCTGGCGACTCTACCTCTTCCGCGCCACTTTCGCGTTTGTACCAGGATGGAAATCCGGGGAGCGACAGCTGGCGACTCTGCTGGGGAAGTCCTAACCAGAGTATCTCTGGTTCCCTTGAGAGTCTCTCCTAGGGCATGCGTGTTTCTGTTTCTTTGGGTGTTGATTGTTTGCTGTTGTGTGTATATATTACTATTGTTTTATTTACAGTTTTATTTACAGCTTTATTTATAGTTTTCAGTATTTATTTTCATGCATCATATATTATTACTGGACTGTCTGGACTGGATTTTCTGTTTGGTGAGACTTGGGTGATACTGTTACTGTGAGATGAGCTCATTACCAAGGCTCGAGTGCACCTTAGGACTTAGAGTGGTTCCACTTTGGCCTCATGAGATCTTGTCATTGGGGTAGTATTGAGTTCTACGCCCAGATTTGCGACCGTCTTGGAAATGTCTTGATTTGGGGATCTTCCTCTTTCATTTCATAACCTTGATAGTTATGTGCAGCTGGGGACCGATCATTGAGAACCTTGGGGAAACATCCCTCTCTAGTGGTGACAGTGGCAGACCACATTGTGTGGCAAACCCATTCGCACCCGAGGGCCCACCTGGAACTCACATAGGATGACCTTGTTTTCCCAGACTCACGCTGAGGCCTCCCTGAGTAGTACATAATGCCAAACCGATTCCTGATTTGGTCATGAGCCATTTCTTGGAAATTGTGAAAGTATTATTGTTATTCGGCTTTGAGAGTCCGTGATGTTTGACCCGGAGCACACCCGTGAGATTGGGAGGGATTTACAGGTTTGCAGGAACCCTTGACCTCCACATATCCTCATTATCAATATGCTCTCTGTTGTGATTTAGTTACTATGGTTCTGGATTTCTTCATCTTTGGTTTTGATGGTTCATATCAGATGGTTATGGTTCAGAGAATCTTGGTTTTCAGTCACTTGGGGCCATAATATCCAGTATCCAGATGGTTCCAGATTGATCATATGCCTGCATTACATTTGCATCGCATCATACTTGCATTAACTATTTGTGTTTCCATTTTCAGGTTATTGTTTACAGTTTAGCACCCAGTTCTGGTAATTGTAAGTTTTCTAGATGGTAGAAGTTAAGAAAATTACAAGAAAGAGAAATGTCCATTACACTTTCCTTCAACCAGAAGTCAAGAGTGTTCAGAGACTATCAGGGCTGATGAATGATCAGGTTTTAGGAAACTTCAGAAAAAGGTATGGTCAGATTTTGAAGTACATGGATAAACCTACTGCATACCAGAAGGATAGCTTGCACACTTTGCTTCTGTTCTATGACCCCCTGCTGCGGTGTTTTGTATTTCCAAATTATATCTTGGCTCCTACCTTGGAGGAGATTTATAGTATTTTGGGTATTCCTGTCATAGATACTTTGCCTTACTATGGATCAGAGATAGTTCTCAAAGAAGAAGACATATCCAGATTCTGTCGTATACCAGCTGCTAAGGTCAAGAAAGCTTTACGGGTTAGTGAGGGTAGAGGACTTCCCTGGGATGTACTTATACCAGAGACTGAAGGGTATGCCAAAGAGAGTAAGTAGGGAGATTTTGGTGTTGTGGTGGCCCTGATGGTATATGGATCTAGTCTTTTCCCGGGAGAAAAGGAGTTTGTGAGTTTGGAGGTGATCTCCATTTTTGCTAAAAGTAACCCTGTACCAACCTTGTTGGGAGATTTCTACTACAATATTCATTACCGGAATGAGAAAGGAAGAGGTGGACTGGTGAGTTGTTGTGTTTCATTATTCGCTGATTGGTTTGCTAAGCAATTACCAAAGTCAGGCCCTTTCAAAGAAATGAGAGAAGAATGGAGCTGGTCTAGGAGGCTAATGGGACTAACTTCTGAGGATATAGCTTGGGGTTATAACAGGGATTTGTTAGGAAAGGATTTACTTGTTAGTTGTGGGAGTTTTGCTAATGTGCCCTTGCTAGGGAGAAAGGGTGTGATCAGTTACAATCCAGTTTTAGCCAGGAAACAATTTGGCTATCCTCTAAGGAATCCACCAGGTATTGAAGAAATAACTGAGTCTTTGTATTTTCCTGTGGAGGGAAACAAAGAGTTAGTCATACAGGCATCTCAGGCTTGGGCTTACAGGGTGAAGAAAGGTAAGAAGGATTTTGGAAGGGTGGATCCCAAGACATATCCTCCTTTTGCTACATGGTTACAGAAGCGCGTAGAGGAATTGCTCATGCCATTTTCAGTGGAAGCTCCCTTGTATCCCAAAGAAGTGACATGTCAGAACACTGTTTCTCTTGAAGATTATAAGAAGTTGGCAGAATTGGCAGAATTTTGTAGATGTTTAGAATTGGCAGAATTTTTGACCAACAAGAAATGTTGAATTCAGTTCAGGATGTCCCATCAGATGTTGGGACATTATCAAACAGAGTATAAGTAAATGAACTTAATTCAGGATGTCACACCAGATGTTGGGACATTGGATCAGTTAATGATATAAGTTCAGTTTACAGGATGTCACATCAGATGTTGTGACATTGTATCAGTAAATGAAGTAAGTTTTCAGTTTTTCAGGATGTCCCAACAGATGTTGTGACATCTCAAACCTGCTACCAGAATTAATTAATGACTAACAGAACTGAGTAAATTAAGGAAAGTTATCTGGAATTAATTATGGAAGGATGAAACAGAATAAGGCGCATCTGTAGGGAGTTTTGTTATGTGTCTTCAGCATAATCAGAAGAACTGAATCACCTAGAATCTAGGAAGTAACAAACCCTAATTCAAGGTGGTGGCAGCATGCGTTTCAGGATTGGATAAACCTACAGAAAGCCCAAAATCCAAACACCTATTTAAGCAACAGAAACACTCAGAATAAGTACGAATTTCAGAAGACCAAATAGGGTGTTTTGTGTTTTTAATAGCAGGTTGTTTTTAATTGTACCACTTTATGAGCTTTTAAGAAAAAGTGTATTTGTGTCTTGATTGAAACTGTGAAGTAAGATCAAGCTGTTTTTTTTGAAGTATGACTTCAATTTTATTAAACTTGTAAACAAGATCACTGTGTGATTGAGGGGGAGTGAGTTGGTACTCATATCTAAGTTGTGTCTTAGGTAGAAATTGCATTGGGTAGATATTAAGTGAAAGGTTAAACTGGGTGGTTTAAGTCTAGAATTAATATTACTTATAGTGGATTTCCTCCTGGCTTGGTAGCCTCCAGATGTAAGTGTGGTTATACACTGAACTGGGTTAACAAATTACTGTGTTGTTTAATTTTCCTGCACTTTAAGTTTTGGTTAAGTTGTCAAGTGTTTAAACATCTCATTCGACATCTCATACCTGATCACAGAATTTCAATTGGCATCAGAGCAGGCACCCTGCCTGTTTATTCTGGGTGAGATCTAGGGAATACAAATTCTGGGAACATGGACAGAGATGTAGGATCAGTAAATAGACCACCTATACTGGATGGATCTAATTATGACTACTGGAAGCCAAGAATGATTGCATTCTTAAGATCACTTGACAATAGGGCCTGGAAAGCAGTCAACAATGGATGGGAACACCCTGTCCAAGACACCAAAGATGGAGCAAAAGTGTTGAAACCTGAAGAAGAATGGAGTAAGGAGGAAGAAGATTCAGCACTTGGCAACTCCAAGGCCTTAAATGCTTTATTCAATGGCATTGATAGGAACATCTTTAGACTTGTGCATCACTGTGAGCTGGCCAAAGATGTTTGGGACACTCTCAAAACAACTCATGAAGGAACATCAAAGGTGAAGATGTCAAGACTTCAACTTCTCACCACCAAGTTTGAAAACTTGAGAATGAAGGAAGATGAGACAATTCATGAATTCTACATGAACATCTTAGAAATAGCCAATACTTCTGGAGCTTTGGAAGAAAAAATGACTGATGAAAAGCTTGTAAGAAAGATTCTCAGATCTTTACCAAAAAGATTTGACATGAAGGTCACAACAATAGAAGAAGCTCAAGACATATGCAAAATGAAAGTTGAAGAGCTCATTGGTTCCCTTCAAACATTTGAGATGGGAATGAATGACACAATTGTAAAGAAGAACCTAAGCATAGCCTTGGTGACAAATACTGATAAAGAAGAAGAAAATGATGAATCAGAAACTGATGAAAACTTATCAGAAAACATTGCTATGCTTGGAAGACAATTCAAAAAGATTCTCAGAAGGATGGAAGACAAGTCCAGACCAAGTGGAAGATATACAAACTCTTCTGAGAACAAAAGACCTTATGATGCTAATAGAAGGTCAAATTATGATGAAAAGACCAGTCAAGAAAAAGGAATTAAATGCCATGGATGTGAAGGATATGGACACATCAGGAATGAATGTCCTACCTATTTAAAAAGGCAAAAGAAAGGTCTCTCTGTAACTTGGTCTGATGAAGACTCAAGAGGTGATTCAGAAGAAGAATCAGCTAAGCATATCACTGCTCTAGCTGGATTATGTGAATCTGAAAGTGAATCCAGTGATGGGGAGCTTACTTTTGAAGAACTTGAGCAATCATACAGAGAACTAGTCAAAAGAAGCACTGAAATATGCAGGGAGAGTATAAAGCTAAAGAAGCAGATTGAGGCACTAAAGGATGAAAAAGCAAGTGATCTAGAGATCATTGACACCTTGAAAAATGAAGTAAGTCTTCTCAACTCCAAGTTGGAACATATGTCCAAATCTGTTAGAATGCTGAACAGTAGCTCAAGCACACTGGATGTTATTCTCAACAACAATAAGCATTCAGGGGATAAAAGTGGACTGGGATTTAACAAAGTTCATAAGGTTGAATCTAGCTCTAGCAAAACTACTTCAAAGTCCATACAGTCAAACAAGATGTCCCAACAGATGCTTCAACATCATGAAAAGAACACAAAGTCAAACATAATGTTCCAACAGATGTCTCAACATCCTGAAAGGAACATAATGAAGAAGAAGTATCAAAGATGGAGATGTCATCATTGTGGAAGATTTGGACATATCAAACCTCATTGCTACAAGTTGCATGGATATCCAAATCAGATGTATCAGCAACCTCCTAAGCAGAAAATAGAAGTTACCAAGAAAGTGTTGCATAGACATCAAAGAGATCAGCAACCCCCTAAGCAGAAGACAGAGGTCATCAAGAAGGTATGGGTACCAAAAGCTAGTCTTCATGCTGATCAAAGCTACATGCCCAAGAACAAGATCAACAAACAACCTTGGAGCTCTATTGATGAACAATGCACAGGGCAGAAGTATCAAAAGAAATCTCAACACAAATGGTCAAAGAAAGGTGTTGCATATATAGCTCATACATCACTAAGAGTTTCAGCTAAAGAAGACTGGTACTTTGACAGTGGATGTTCAAGACACATGACTGGATTGAAGAATATGTTAGTATACTTAAAGTCATATTCATCCAGATATGTAACCTTTGGAGATGGAGCTAAAGGAGAAATCAAGGGAGTTGGGACCTTGGACTGTCCAGATGTACCAAGACTAGATGATGTGCTGCTGGTAAAAGGTTTAACTGCTAACCTGATCAGCATAAGTCAATTATGTGATCAAGGGTACAGTGTAAACTTTACCAAAACTGAATGCATAGTGTCTAACAAAGAAAAAAAGGTTGTCATGAGAGGAGCCAGATCTAAAGACAACTGTTACATGTGGGAACCTCAAGACTTCAGTCTCACTTCAACTTGCTCTTTAGCTAAAGAAGAAGAAGTGAAATTATGGCACTAAAGACTAGGTCATCTTCATTTCATAGGCATAAAGAAAATCATATCTATGGAAGCTGTGAAAGGTATTCCTAAACTGAAGATTGATGATGGCAAAATATGTGGTGAATGTCAAATAGGCAAGCAAACCAAGATGTCCCATCCAAAGCTCCAACATCTGACAACTTCCAAAGTTTTAGAATTATTGCATATGGATCTTATGAGACCTATGCAGGTTGAGAGCCTTGGTGGTAAGAGGTATGCCTATGTGGTGGTTGATGACTTTTCAAGGTATACATGGATAAATTTCATGAAAGAAAAGTCTGATGTATTTGATGTATTTAAAGACTTATGCCAAAGAATACAAAGGGAAAAAGCCAACTGTGTGATCAGAATAAGAAGTGATCATGGAAAAGAATTTCAGAACCAAAAATTCTTAGATTTCTGTTCTTCAGAAGGATTCAATCATGAATACTCTTCACCAATCACTCCTCAACAGAATGGGATTGTTGAGAGGAAGAATAGAACTATTCAAGAATCAGCAAGAGCTATGATCCATGCTAAAAAGTTACCTTTGTACTTCTGGGCTGAAGCTATGAACACAGCTTGTTACATCCATAACAGAGTCACTCTAAGGAAAGGAACTTTGTCCACAATCTATGAAGTCTGGAAGGGCAGAAAACCCACAGTTAAGTACTTCCATGTGTTTGGAAGTAATTTTTATATTCTGGCTGATAGGGAGCAAAGAAGAAAAATGGATCCTAAAAGTGATGAAGGGATTTTTCTTGGATACTCTATAAACAGCAAAGCATATAGAGTATTCAACTCTAGAACCAAAGTTATCATGGAGTCCATAAATGTGATAATTGATGATGCTCCTACAGATGTTACAGAAGATGTTGGAACATCTGCTGACAGCCAAACTGAAGCTGAAGAAAAGAGTGATCATTCTGACTTCACTCAAACTGATGCAAGTACAGAACAATCCAGCAAACCTCCCTCCATCAGAATATAGAAGGATCATCCCAAAGATTTGATAATTGGTGATCCCAACAGAGGTGTAAGCACTAGATCAAGAGAAGTGATTTCAGGTTCCTATTTTGTTTCAAAAATAGAACCTAAAAACATCAAGGAAGCTCTAACTGATAAATACTGGATTTGTGCTATGCAAGAGGAATTAGGTCAATTCACAAGGAATGAAGTGTGGAACCTTGATCCTAGACCTGATGACATAAATGTGATTGGAACTAAATGGGTGTATAAGAACAAGTCAAATGAGCAAGGAGTTGTTACAAAGAACAAAGCTAGACTTGTAGCTCAAGGATACACACAAATTGAAGGAGTAGACTTTGATGAAACCTTTGCACCAGTAGCAAGGCTTGAATCAATCAGACTACTTTTGGGAATTGCTTGTATCTTAAAGTTCAAGCTATTTCAAATGTATGTGAAAAGTGCCTTTTTAAATGGATATCTTAATGAAGAGGTATATGTAGAACAGCCTAAAGGATTTGTTGATCCAAGCTGTCCAAATCATGTATACAAACTAAAGAAGGCTCTTTATGGTCTGAAGCAAGCTCCAAGAGCATGGTATGAAAGGCTGACTACTTTTCTTATCAAGCAAGGGTACAGGAAAGGTGGAATTGACAAAACCTTGTTTGTTAAAGATGAAGAAGGAAATGTCATGATTGCTCAAATATATGTAGATGACATTGTTTTTGGTGGGATGTCAGACAGGATGGTTAAACATTTTGTCAATCAGATGGAATCTGAATTTGAAATGAGCCTAGTAGGAGAATTAACCTACTTTCTTGGACTGCAAATAAAGCAAATGGAGGACTCCATGTTCATTTCCCAAAGCAAGTATGCTAAGAACATAGTCAAGAAATTTGGGATGGACAGTGCTACTCATAAGAGAACTCCTGCCCCCACACATTTAAAGCTGACTAAAGATGACAAGGGTGAGAATGTAGATCAAAGCCTATACAGAAGCATTATTGGAAGCTTGTTATATCTGACTGCTAGCAGACCAGACATAGCATTTGCAGTAGGTGTATGTGCAAGATATCAAGCTGATCCAAAAGTTAGTCATCTTAACCAAGTCAAGAGAATTCTAAAATATGTTAATGGTACTTGTGACTATGGCATAATGTACTTTCATGGATGCAAACCAATTCTCACTAGCTTCTGTGATGCTGATTGGGCTGGAAGTGCTGATGACAGAAAAAGCACTTCAGGAGGATGCCTCTTTCTAGGAAACAATTTGATTTCTTGGTTCAGTAAGAAACAAAATTGTGTATCCTTATCTACTGCTGAAGCTGAATATATTGCAGCTGGAAGCAGTTGTTCACAGTTGGTTTGGATGAAGCAAATGCTCACTGAGTACAATGTCCCACAAGATGTCATGACATTGTACTGTGACAACTTAAGTGCTATTAACATATCAAAGAATCCTATCCAACATAGCAGGACCAAGCATATTGATATCAGGCACCATTTCATCAGAGATCTTGTAGAAGAAAAAGTGATCTCATTGGAACATGTAGCTACAAATCTGCAATTGGCTGATATATTTACTAAAGCCTTGGATGCTACCCAATTTGAAAATCTAAGGGGTAAATTGGGAATCTGCTTATGTGAAATTTAGCAGTTATGGAAATGTGCCAACATGTCATATGACATCGTGTGGCATGATCACCAGATGGCAACACCAGTCTGGTCAAGCACCTTGTGTATTCCTCTCCTAGAAATTCTCCAAGTAACGGCTCTTATAAGAATATCAGCCCACGTTCAGCTATTCATATTCTCATCTTTCTCTCACAACAAATTGCTTGCTATAGCTAACTCTCAGAGATCATCAAACTCAACCAATCTCAATCTTTTTCTTCACCACATTCTCAAAATGGCTCATCACCAAAACCCTAACATCTCTGAAGAAATCCTCAACAAGGAAGATGTGGTGCATGCAACCCCCATTTCTGTGGTACCCATGGATTCAACTCCAATGGATGAAATCAGAGGAAGTGTTCCTCTTACTCAAAAGCCAAGAACCCCTACTGTGAAAAGGGCAAAGGACCCTGTTTTCAGCAAGGCCAAAGGCATGCCTTCATCATCAAACACCACTCCAAAAGCTTCTGTATATGTGGATGATTCCATAAAGGAGCTGGTAAACAGGATCTTATCTGAGCAAAGAGTGGTAAGTGGCATATCTATCCCTCTGAACACCATGCCAGCTCCACAAGAAGATCAACAAACTCAGGCTGAAAAGGACACTCTTGCTCAACAGGATGTCCCAATAGATGTTGAACCATCTGAAGACCAGCAAAAGGTCTCATTTGATACTGCTGATGATACATCTGAGGACCAGCACAAGGCCTCCACTGAAGATCAAACCTCTGTTGATCCACCAGCTGAAGAGGAGTCTGCTCAACCTCCTCCTGTTGTGAACATAGAGCATGATTCTGATACAGAAATCATTGCTTCTGTAAACCCTAGCATAGCCAAAAGGCTTAGGACTAGGAAAGAAAAGATGAATGCAGGACATGCAACTCCTGAGAAGAAGCAAGCTACACCAAAGAAGGACAAAGCTAAAGTTGTCTTTGGTCCTACAAAACAATAGAGCAAGGTGCAAACACAAAAGAGGAAAGTTGTCACTCCTCCAGATTCAGATGTTGAAGAAGATGTCCCAACATCTCCACCAAAGAAGAAACCAGCACCCTCAAGGTCATCAACTGCTGTTCCAGAAGCTCCTTTGGACAACATCTCCTTTCATCATGTTTCAAGTGTGAATAGATGGAAGTTTGTTTATCAAAGAAGGGTAGCACTTGAAAGAGAGCTGAGCAGTAATGCACTTGAGTGCACAGAGTTAATTGATCTCATTTCTTCTCTCCTTGCTATGAGCTGCTAGTCAAGGAATTCATAGTCAATCTCCAAGAAGATTGTGCTGATGGTAAGTCTGCTGACTTTAGAAAAGTATATGTAAGAGGGAGGTGTGTAGAATTCTCTCCTAGGGTTATCAACCACTACCTTGGAAGAGAATTTGATGGTCCAAATGAGTTAGGGAAGACTGATAACCAGGTTTGCAAGGTTATCACTGCTAATCAGGTCAAGACTTGGCCAGTTAAAGGGAAGCTCTCAGTTAGCATGCTGACAAGGAAGTATGCCATGCTGAATAGGATTGGCACTGCAAACTGGGTCCCTACCAACCATACATCCTCAATATCAATTGGATTGGGCAGGTTCATATATGTTGTGGGCACCCAAACAAAGCTGGATTATGGGGCTTATATATTTGATCAGACATTGAAGCATGCTGGATCATCTGCAACTAAGCTGCCAATTGCCTTCCCTTCCTTGCTGTGTGGAATAATGCTGAGTAAATATCCTGGTATCCTCACTGAGAAGGACACAATTTGCAAAAGAGAAAGCCCTCTGGCATTCCACTACAAACTGTTCCTGAGTCATCATGCAGCTGATGTTGAAGCTCCCTCTGGGACATCTGCTGGTCCTTCAAAGGCAAAGTCTCCAATCTCCAAAGCTGCCTTGATTGCTGAGCTGAAGATCACATGCAAAGAACTGGATACAAGGAAGCAGAAGCTTGAGGAGATTATCCAAAGGATGGAGATTGAAGAAAGTGCTCAGAAAGCTGCTACTTCTGATGAGGAGACTGAGGAAGAGGAAGAAACTGACTATGAGGAGTCTGAGTGAAAATTGTATGTGAGGAATATGTAATGACAACTTCTGCATTGTAATTTTGAATTAGTAACTTTGGCCCCAAATTTATGTCTAACAAGGGGGAGAACAAGAACAACAACAACAATGTATGATGCTGTTTAGTTATTAATGAAAAACTTTTGTTTGCTTCTGAACTAAATCTGTGATGTTAATGAAAATTTCTGTTGCAACAAGACTGAATACATGTATGTTTGAGGGGGAGTAAACTCACACATGACTCAACAGAAAAGAACTGCTATTCTCTGATAAAAGAACTTCTGCTGCACTCTGATAACCAGAAAAATATGTTAGCCAAAAATTAGCCAAATGGGGAGTTTGTAGATATTTAGAATTGGCAGAATTTTTGACCAACAAGAAATGTTGAATTCAGTTCAGGATGTCCCATCAGATGTTGGGACATTATCAAACAGAGTATAAGTAAATGAACTTAATTCAGGATGTCACACCAGATGTTGGGACATTGGATCAGTTAATGATATAAGTTCAGTTTACAGGATGTCACATCAGATGTTGTGACATTGTATCAGTAAATGAAGTAAGTTCAGTTTTTCAGGATGTCCCAACAGATGTTGTGACATCTCAAACCTGCTACCAGAATTAATTAATGACTAACAGAACTGAGTAAATTAAGGAAAGTTATCTGGAATTAATTATGGAAGGATGAAACAGAATAAGGCGCATCTGTAGGGAGTTTTGTTATGTGTCTTCAGCATAATCAGAAGAACTGAATCACCTAGAATCTAGGAAGTAACAAACCCTAATTCAAGGTGGTGGCAGCATGCGTTTCAGGATTGGATAAACCTACAGAAAGCCCAAAATCCAAACACCTATTTAAGCAACAGAAACACTCAGAATAAGTACGAATTTCAAAAGACCAAATAGGGTGTTTTGTGTTTTTAATAGCAGGTTGTTTTTAATTGTACCACTTTATGAGCTTTTAAGCAAAAGTGTATTTGTGTCTTGATTGAAACTGTGAAGTAAGATCAAGCTGTTTTGTTTGAAGTATGACTTCAATTTTATTAAACTTGTAAACAAGATCACTGTGTGATTGAGGGGGAGTGAGTTGGTACTCATATCTAAGTTGTGTCTTAGGTAGAAATTGCATTGGGTAGATATTAAGTGAAAGGTTAAACTGGGTGGTTTAAGTCTAGAATTAATATTACTTATAGTGGATTTCCTCCTGGCTTGGTAGCCTCCAGATGTAAGTGTGGTTATACACTGAACTGGGTTAACAAATTACTGTGTTGTTTAATTTTCCTGCACTTTAAGTTTTGGTTAAGTTGTCAAGTGTTTAAACATCTCATTCGACATCTCATACCTGATCACAGAATTTCATGTATAACTTTATTCCTAAGTGTTAAACCCTTAATGTGTTTAAATCCTTTAATCAATCCACTTTAATAATCACTAAGACATCAAGCTTGTAACTTGGGCCTTGCATTAGGGTTCTAATTCTTCCCTAATTTGTTAAGAAGGACTAACCTTAGTGTTAATGGACAAGTCCCCCTCAAGTTGTCTTAAAAACAATAAAATCCACTTCTTAATCTTATCATTAATTAAAATCCACTTTAATAAAGGTTTTGTTTTGTCATGAGGTTAATCCCTAATCATGGATTAAGTTGAGGAGCCTTCCTCAGCTTAAATGTTCTCATCTATTATCCCTCTATTAGGATAGTGTAATGGGTCCATTAAATCCTTGATTATGGCTTAAACTCATTACTTAACACTAAACAAAAACTCCAAAAACATATAAATAATTACAAGTAGGTTAATGATCTTAATCCTACATCATGGTGATTAAGTGTGAGGTGTTTACTTCATACTTAAGGTATTCTCATTACCCCTAATCAAATGGAGGCTGTGATGAGTTTACTAACCCTTGGTTTAGGCTTAAGCTCATTTTCTTATGACAAACCCCAAAAGTCAATAAAAGATTGAAAATATAAAAAACAAACAATGATCGTCTCCTCCAGGATTCTTTTCTCACCTCATTCACTCACAAACGAGAACTTTTTTCTTCAGTCTAATGCAAGACAGTTAGCACCTGAGCCAGACAGGTCATACACTTGAGCATAGACAAGTAAGCAGTTCATCAGTCAATTTATCTTTCAGTCCCTTTGAGTCGAACTACGGTGTTCTGACTTCCTCATTGGACGAGAGGATACGTAGGCATAACTTAACGGTTATCGAACAAAAGTCTCTGTATATCTCCCCTTTTCCAGCATTATTCTTTAAGCCTCATAGTCTTGAGCTTTGCACTCCTTTCCAGCACTGACACTTCTCTTATCCACTTCACACTTCTTTTGCACTGACACTTGCATTCTTTCCCATCTTTTGCACACAAAACAACATTGACACTACCCCTTTGAACACAAATCTTTCAAGCGTGGATCCCATCGAGTACGACGGACAATCTGGGTGCTAATACCTTCCCAGGTTGTAACCAACCCCCTTTCTCAGTTTCTCTGGTTCGCAACCGTCTTATCCATCTTTTCCCAGGTTTATGCAGCATTACCTTTCCTTCGGGATAAAAATGCCTAGTTGGCGACTCTTTTTCAGTTCACCCTTGTGTTCTCTCCCTTTCGCCGACCGTTCGCGTCTGTACCCCTCTTGGCCCCTGTGTCATCAGGCGGGAGCGACACCTCCAGTTCTAGTACGGCCACTTATCATGTACTTGACTATGTTAGAAGGGTCGATGGGGTGTGTTCTAGGCCAACATGACGAGTCTGGTCGAAAAGAGCATGCAATTTACTACCTTAGCAAAAAGTTTACCGATTGTGAATCCCGTTATTCACTGCTTGAGAAAACTTGTTGCGCTTTGGCATGGGCTGCTCGCCGACTGAGACAGTACATGTTGACCCATACACATTGCTAATCTAAAAAATGGACCCTGTCAAGTATGTTTTCTAGAAACCAGCGTTTACCGGAAAGGTTGCAAGGTGGCAAATGATCTTAACAGAGTATGACATACAATATACTTCCCAGAAATCCATCAAAGGAAGTGTGTTGTCAGATTATCTTGCACAGCAGCCACTTGAGGACGACTATCAGCCGATGAAATTTGATTTCCCTGATGAGGACATCATGTACCTCAAAGCAAAAGATTGCGAGGAACCACTTCCGGAGGAGGGGCCCGACCCTGAATCCAAATGGAAGTTAATGTTTGATGGGGCAGTCAATATCAACGGACATGGAGTTGGTGTTGTTCTTATCACCCCTGAAGGTATTCATTTTCCTTTCGCTGCCAGAATTACTTTTGGTTGCACCAACAATGAAGCGGAATACGAGGCGTGCATAATGGGAATAGAGGAGGTTATTAATCTTTGGATTAAGACCCTCGATATATTCGGAGATTCAGCCCTTGTTATCAATCAGATTACCGGCAAGTGGTATACACATCAAGAACACTTAATTCCTTATAAGGATTATGCCAGAAGATTGTTGACGTTCTTCACAACGGTTAAGCTTCAGTATATACCACGAGATGAGAATCAATTTGTCGATGCATTGGCTACTCTTTCTTCGTCCATCAAAGTCTTGTGTTGGAACTATGTGCCCAGGATTGACATTTCCCGGCTTGACGCACCAGCTTATGCTTTCTCTGTAGACGCAGTGACTGATGAGAAACCTTGGTACTTTGATATTAAGCTTTTCCTGGAAAAACAAGAATACCCAGCTGGAGCGTCACCCAACGACAAGAAGACCTTAAGACGACTTGCTGCTAGCTTCTTCTTGAATACAGATGGGGTTTTGTATAAGAGGAACTTTGATATGGTCTTGCTCATATGCGTGGATAGACACAAAGCGGGCATGTTAATGCAAGAAGTCCACGAGGGATCTTTCGGTACACATACAGGAGGACATGCTATGGCTAAGAAGTTGTTAAGATCAGGGTACTATCTGCTAACAATGGATGCAGATTGTTGTTCGTACGCTCGTAAGTGCCACAAATGCCAGATTTATGCAGACAAGGTGCATGTTCCTCCCAGCCCGCTCAATGTCATATCATCTCCGTGGCGCTTTTCTATGTGGGGCATTGACATGATCAGGAAGATAGAGCCTACTACTTCAAACGGTCATCGTTTCATCTTGGTTGCGATTGATTACTTCACCAAATGGGTTGAAGCAGCATCTTATGCCAATGTTACTCGTCAGGTGGTAGCCAGATTTTTGAAAAGAGACATTATTTGCAGATACGGAGTGCCCGAGCGAATCATTACTGATAATGGTTCCAACTTAAACAATAAGATGATGGCAGAATTGTGTCGGGACTTCCAGATTCATCATCACAATTCTTCTCCCTACCGACCAAAGATGAATGGTGCGGTGGAAGCAGCGAATAAGAATATTAAGAAGATTGTGCAAAAAATGGTTGTCACTTACAAGGATTGGCATGAGATGTTACCGTTTGCGTTGCATGGGTATCGAACGTCAGTCAGGACGTCAACCGGGGCAACTCCTTTCTCATTGGTATATGGCATGGAGGAAGTCTTTCCTGTCGAGGTAGAAATTCCTTCATTGCGTGTGATGATGGATGTGAAGCTTGATGAGGCTGAGTGGGTTCGTGCTCGATATAACCAATTGTGTCTAATTGAGGAAAAGAGATTAGCGGCTATCTGTCATGGTCAGCTTTATCAGAGGAGAATGAAGCGAGCTTTCGACCAACGAGTACGTACTCGAGAGTATCAGGTGGGCGAGCTGGTGCTCAAAAGGATCGTTCCTCCAGGTTCAGATCGCAGGGGCAAGTGGACCCCAAACTACGAAGGCCCATTCATAGTGAAGAAGTTTTCTCAGGTGGAGCGCTGATGCTCACTACTATGGATGGAGAGGATTTCCAATCCCTTGTTAACTCGGACGCAGTTAAAAAATACTTCGCATAAAAAGACCCGTTGGACACAAAAACAGAATTAAAGTCCAAGCAAGAAAAGGGCATCCCGGCGAGCTAAAAACAGAATAAAAAGCTCGGGAAAAATTTAGGGAAAACAAATAAATAAATAAATGTACACCCGCTGAGTTGAAAAGCCACATCGGACAGCTCAAGCAAAAAAGGGTATCCCGGTGGATTGAAAACCCGAAAGGGCGATCCACGCAAAATAAGGGAATAAGCGAACAACTGTGGTTCGGGTAATCTGAACCAAATCACTGTTTCGTACAGCCTGACAATATCAGAAGGATAGGAATTAGTCCCCTCATCTTTTTCAGAAAGCAAAGGCAAGAACAGAAAGTTTTGAAGACATGCTGGTCATAGCAAGAAGGAAACTCATTGGAATGCCATACACATTGCCATTAGGATAGTTTCTTTTCTCAATTTTTTGGTAGCTACCTATTTCCAGGTAGTTGCTTCCCGATGTAAAACTTTTCCCATTCAGAGGCCTCTCAATAAACGAATATTCTATCAAAAGTTGTGTTGTGTTTTGTTTATTTTGTTTGCAAAAATGTCCTGAATTGTTGGCAAAAAAAAAACTTTGCATTTGAAACATGGTTGATTTTGCTAAAATAACGATATTCTAGGGAAACATTTAAAACCATCTTTGAGTGTCGAGTGACGATGGATGAACAAATCATACCATGCAAGTCATCGGGGCACATATGTGTATATTGTTGTTGCATGTTTTGCAGGATGGTATCGCACTTTCCCAAGCAGAAAGTGTTCCCCCCAACTGAGACAAATCAGATGGAATTGATTCCCAACAGATTTTCAAGGCTAGGTAAAGAGTTGTTTTCCCCAAGCGGATTATCTTTCCACAAGAGAAGTATTCCCAGTAGGCAGCTTAACGCCTGATTTCCCCACAGAGGTCATGATTGGGATTTACTCCCATTATTGAGATATTCCCCAGAGAAGTCGCCAATTTATTTTTGGCTAATGTGATGATACAAGCAATTGTTCATTCCCCAAACTAGGGTTAAGTGTCAAAGCCTCTTGACCTGGTTCTCCCCTGCAGAGTTGTGATTCTTGTTGCCAATCAGGTATTTGTTTGTTGCTCCTCTGCACTCCTCAGCACTCGTCGGTGTTTGATAGTTGCTCGTATGCACGCCTCATCACTCGTTTGTGTTTGAGATTTGCTTGTTGCTCGTCTGCATTCCCAAACGCTCGTTTGTGTTTGTTATCTGTTCGAAGCCCATTTGCATTGTTTGGATAATCGTCTGTATCATTCCTCACACTCGTCTGTGTTAGCTTATATCCATATGTGTTGATTTGATAATCACTTTGGTACTCGTCTGTATTGCTACTCCAAATGCTCGTCTGTGTTAGGTTTCTGGTATTCGTCTGTACCAGTGGCTGATATTCGTCTGTATCATCGCCTGAAGCGCTCGTCTGCGTTTCTTAGATCATCCTCTGATATTCATTTGTATCATTGACTGCGGGCACTCGTCTGTGTTCTCTAGATGATCGTCCAACACTCGTTCGTATTGAAGAGGTTTAAAGTCCTGACGGTGGGATTAAGCGTCCAAATGGTTACCGGTCCTGGCGTAGCAGGTTTATCCGAAGGAGGTTCGTCTGTCTCAGACACCACTTATCTACGCAAGATTTGTGAAGAGGGTTCGTCCAATCCTAATATTTGTGAATAAGACTTGTTTGTCTTATACCATATATCTACGGATAATATATAAAGAGGGTTTGTCTATCCTGATTATGCATGTCTATCCCACAGACCTACGTGCATTCGGTCCTGGCGTAAGGGGTTATCCGAAGGAGATTCGTCTGTCTCAGATTATATGTTGCAAAATGTATGAAGGCTCGTATGTCCAGCACCTGGCATAACAGGTTTGTTCGAAGAAGACTCGTCTGTCTAAGTTTTTCTATCCGAAGTACCAATTCAATTTGGAAGGAGCTTGTCTGCTTTCTCCTCACTTCAGTCACCAAAGCATCATTTGGTTGGGTTTATTTCCCATTTGCCTGCATTCTCCAGCAGAGTGCAAATTTCAGGTCTTCTTGGTATTCAACCACAGTTCATCTTGAATGGTCGATAGCCGTGCTACCGTCCTTTTATGATTAACAATTGCTTGAATAGGGGCAGCTGTAACACCCCAAATTTGCCCTCTTCTTTGTAAGCATCATCATCATATCATAATCATCATAAGCATGGCATCTTTGCATAGAAAAATAAAGCATAACACTCTCATGTTCTAACATTGGGCACATGATCAACTATTGGTGTATTTGAGGCCTTACAAGCCAAAGCAAGAGGCCAAGTAGACTTGTCCAAGTCCCATGAAGAGTCTACATGACATTCACAAGCTCAAGATCCTTTACAAGAGCCCAGAAGGTTGGGAGGTCACCAGAGAATCCAAGCTAGGGCAAACTCCTGCACATTGGTTCTCAAATTAGGGTTTCACTTTCAAGCAGGAATTCTTTGTGACTTTGGCCATTTCATGTGGGAAAAGTCCTTCATATGATAAGAGGTTCCTATGGATGAAATTTTGTGAGAAAATTCTTTATGGAAGAGAGTTATTTCATCAGTTTCTCGTATAAGAAGAAATTGGTCAACTGTGCAATTTAAAAGTCAATTGTGAGAATTCAAGGGGTCCAATCCCATTTTTCAAGTCAAAGGATGTCCTTAAGGCCTTAGAAGAGGTTTGGCAAATTCAAAAATCAAGAATCAAAGGGTTTTGAAGAACTTTCCATTTTTGGCACATGGCTTGTAATGAAAGTTTCCATTTTTGGCAAGTTTTGCCCTAATTTTCAAAGCCTCCTTTCATGATGAAGATGACCACAAATGAATTTCCATTAAACATGAAAGTTGTAGGGTATGGTCTCCCATTTTCAGAAAGTACAAGAACTTGTTCATAGCATGTGTGAAGCTCAAGTTATGGCCAAGAGAAGTTTGAATTTTTTAGGGTTTTACCTTATTTTCAAATTTAAACCAACTTGCAAAATGGCATGTATTTTATTTTCAAGCCATTTTATAGACCCATTGTGATCATAATGCTTCAAGGCAATGCATGAGAAGAATTTTTGCCCAAGGGAACAAGAGAATTTGTGCATGGGATGGAAGATAATTCACATTTTGCAATTTTGCAAAATCTCATGAAAAGCATGATCTAAGTTTCTCTTTGATTCAAATTTGATCCGAAGGTGGAGAATGCATGTAAAAGAGTCAGCATGTGCAAGAAAAGAATGCATAACACGAGTGAATCACCACTTCACACCATTCTTGTTTTTTTTGCAAAATCATCCTCCCACCCACTCCTCACGTGCATTCTCTCTCATTTCTTCAGCATGAATCATTGACATCATATATAAAGCATTTAGGGTTTCATTTGCTCCAGAGGCACCACCATTTCATCACTTCAAAGTTTTTGCACTTCAAGCATATCCCTCAGAATCTCATCACACACTCACTCTCTGCAAAAACCAATGGCATATTCATGATCAGTGAAGTGTAAGGAGTCAAGATCCACCCTCAATTTAAGCTGAATCCAAGGATTTCACATATTGAAAGATTGGTGCAGTTGCTTTAGAGTTCAAAGATCAAGAGGAACTCAGGCTCTCTCTTGCATTTATTTTGCAAGGAGAGGTTAAGAGGCATTGATCTGCAGTGTTTGGAGCTCTATCTTGGTGATTCTTAAGCTCTTTAGGTTCAGGTATGAGCTGAAATCCATGGATCTATAACTTGTTTTGATTGTGTGCATTATGATCTGTGAGTGTTGCTTGTTACACTGAGCTTTTTAAATTTGAATTTGGTTGATTATTGAGTGAGATATGTGGATTCAAAGTTTGATGTATGGTTTTGTTTTGCTTCGATCCGGTTTGTGTGTTGATCTAATGAGAAATCTAAGTTCATATTCGAAATCAGCATGTCCTAATTGATTGATCTGGAGATTATGACTCATTTTTGTGCACGTTTGTTCTTGGCTATGAGTTTTCCGGTGACCGGAGTTAGGGCTCCGTCACCGGATTCTGGAGATTTGAATGAGGAAGATAACTTCTCCATCCTTGGATATTTGGATCTGGACGAAAGAGATGTTGCCAGCACATTAATGGGAGGGCCTCCCTCTCACGTGTTTTATAAAGTCTGAATAATCCAAATGTGATGCATACACCATAGCTATTGTGTACCCTCGCGCAAACCCTTCTGATCGTTGACTTGTGTGATTTTGTTTGATCCTGTTGACTGCATCTCATACGCACGTTTGATCCATTGGCTGTTTATTTCCCTGAATTTTTATGAATTTCCACCATAAATAATGTGTGCATGTGCTGAGTCATTGGGCCTCTCCTACTATTCGCACCCCCTGTTCTACTAAGCCCATTAGAATTGAACTGAATCTCTTGCTATATGCACCCCTGGCCCATTTCATTTATTTTATTATCTTTATTTTATTTCAGTTAGCTTTTTAATTAATTAAAATAGTTAGGGATTCATAAAAATTCCAAAAAAATTCATGAATGTTATTTTGAGTTTTCTTTAATTTTTGATATTTTTATTTTTTATTTATTTTCATTTTTGACGCTGGAATTAATTGTTGCTTTTTGTTTTTATTTCATTTTTAATACATGCTGACTTGTGAATTTCATATCTTGATCATCCTTGGGAATTTTGAGTTGATTCTTTTTGCACTGGATTCATATTGAGATGTAGTTTATTGGTGATTTTTCTTCTGATTTTTAGAAGCTTGCTTGATAATGTTTAGTCTTTAACTTGTGTGTGAAGTATCATAACCCTAATCCATGTTTAAGCATCTCTTTAGCCTATTTTGCTTCTGATTTTTATCCTATCCTTTTGGCATGTTAATATTAGATGTTTGAAGATCCTTTGTGCAAATTTGTGGAATTTTTGGATGAACTTTTGATTTAATGAGAATTTTCTTGTTTGCTTCTCTCTTTTTGTATCCTTTTTGGTCATATGCTTAGTCCTTAGGCTAGGAGGGCACTTGTGCCAACTCCCTTAGGTTGTTTAGAACTCTTTTAGGATGAGGATATCTCCTGGTCTTCGATTTGGTGTTTGTGCTTAGAGAAGTTTTGTAGTTGCTTGCCTTTGAAGTTTATTGACTTATGTACATGTTCACTTCACTTCTTATGCTTATATGTTTCTCATGTTGACAATGTTTAAGCTTGTATGCTTCTTTTCTTGATCTCTTGTGTTACTTAGGCACATTCTTGGCATGTTAAGGTTCTGATCTTGAAGTGTATGATGTTTGTTTACTTTGTATGCTTTGTGCTATCTCATAAGTGTTTTGTATTGTCATGGTGATTTGTAATGCTTTATATAGATTTGCTTGATCCACTTTTCATCCTATGATGTGTGCTTGATATTGGACTTTGAGATTGAAGTTTCAGTTCTGGTTGTGATGTCTTGGCTTGATGTTTTGTTCATTGGTATCTCATTTGGTCTTACTTGCTTTTGTCTTGCTACTTGTTTATGCTTTTAACCATTTTAGGGGCTTTAGTAAGTGAGAGGTGTGGATGAGATTCCCACATCTCCAACTCTTTTCTCTTCATCTTTCATTATTGCTTTCTCATTTGTGTTTGATGTGCTTGGGCCATCCTTTCTATCTTATTTCCTTCTTCTTTCTTCTTCTTTCTCTTCTTTAGGATAGTTGAAGCCTCACTAACCTTAGGATACCATTTTTGCATGATAACTATAGGATTAGACTTTTCCCCCATTAGAGTTTACCTTTAATATCTCTTTGGTTCTCTTCTCTTCTCATCTCAAAAACAAAAACCTAAAAAAACATTTAATAAGGATTGAAGTGGTCTCCTGTGCAATAGCCTTATTCCATGAGGCACTTGTAGTCTTCCCATCTTGGGATAGTACAAGCTTGTCTATCATGATGCACAAGTCTGATCATGAGACCATCTTCATCAAGAAAATCATAAAAACACTTCTTCATTTTAAATTACAAAAACACTTAATAAATTCAACGAGTTAGTGAGCTTAGGCCCTAATCTCTGGAATCAAGTTTTGGGGATCTTCTCCTTACTTGAGTGTGCTTGTTCTATTATTCCATCTTGGAATGTAGTAGCAAGTACACATTCCATGGAAAAGAGCTTGATTTCACTTCCTTGTGCCACACCAATAAAAGCTCATAAAAAACACTGGACAAACAATAAACGTCTCTCCTTCGGGACTTCTTTTCTCATCACCTTCACTCTCATCGTATGAACTTGCTCCTACTTGTCATTTTGCAAGACGGTAACGCACTCGTCGTCCGAGCCTGCAACCCCTGAGCATTGACATAGGCAGCTCAAGCCTTAAGACACAATCAATCTTTTTCACCCCTAGTTAGGGGAACTACGACGACTCTGATCCTCATTGTCCAAATGAGGAACGTAGGCAGCGGGGTAGGGCCCGTTGGAGCACGCTTTTATTTTCCCTACATTTTCCCCCCTTTCTTTTCTTTCTTATCCAGTTCCAGTCATTCCTTTGCAGCAGTTTTCATTTCTTCACCCTTTGAAACAGTTTCTTTGCAAGCGTGGATCCCGTTGGGTACGGCGGACGATTTGGGGTGCTAATACCTTCCCAGATCGTAACCGACTCCCGAACCCAGTCTCTTTGGTTCGCAGGACCTGTGTCCTTCCTTTTCTTTTCTTCTGGTTTGTGCAGCATTACCATTCCCGTTCCTTCGGGATAAAAATGCCTGGCTGGCGAATGTACCTCTTCCGCGCCACTTTCGCGTTTGTACCAGGATGGAAATCCGGGGAGCGACAAAAATGCATATGTATGATCATAAAAAGATGAGATGCAAATGGAAGCATGCTTTGAAGTTTGAAAGTTCATGAAAGTTAATGAAAATGAAATGAATGCAAATCATGGCAAATGGATGAAGAAATGATCAAGAATGATTTTAACATGTTCTAATATGTCTAAGATGACATATGAATGCAAGAAATGTCATGGCAAGTTCATGTATGGATGCATATGCAAGATGAATGCAAATGAACATGTGAAATTAGGGTTTTAGGGACATATGAGATGCAAATGACAAAGACAGAAGCAAATGACATTATAAAAATTGGAAATCAAGCTCAAACAAAACCTAATCCCATACTAGGTCACACCCCAAAGGAGAAGGTCAGAATCCTTACCACTCAAAGGTTATGAATTTCCTAAGTTTCTAGGGTTTTTTGGGTGATTCTCAAAGGAAAATGCAAATCAATTCAAAAATGCAAGATAAATTCATGAGATAAATGACCTATAAACTACATGTTATGCACAAAACAATGCAAAAAGAATCATCTTCAAACTCTTCTTGGTTAGGAAGAAACGTTTTTTTCAAGTTAGGGTTCAAAAATATAATTTAAATGACCCTTAATTCAAATAAAATTCTCAAGTTATGATCAAACCTAAAAAGAAATTTGTGTGAAGAGTTTGAAAATGTTTCTAAATGCAAAGGGATGATTCATCATTTTTTTGGTGATTTTTAGAAACCTAAATGTATTTTTAAATAATTAAAAATAACATTTAAATATTTTAAAAATACTTTTTTATGCAAAAATTAAAATAAAAATCATTTTCTGATTAAGAAAAATATTTGAAACAAAAATGCCAAAGGAAATATTTTTTGAAAGCTTTTTGGTATTTTTAATTAATTGAGAAAGAAAAATACAAAGAAAATGAAATAAAAATAAAATAAAGGGGAAGTATGCAGATCCAAGGGCCAGGATTCAAACTCAAGGGGGGAGGGTTGACTGGCACGTGAATGGGTGGCTGAGATTCACTCTGACTAATTTTAATTAACTAATTAAATAAACAGGATTAGGGTTTTAATGAAGCCATCTGGGCCCTTCATGCGCGCTGCAAACCTAAGATCTAAGGGTCAGCATTTAAACTTAGCTAATTAATGAGATTAGCCCTAATGACTCTCAGGTGACCGGAACAGTGTTCCGGTCATCTTCTCCGGCAGCACCTTCATGCTATCTCACTCCCTAGGCTACCCCAACCCCTCTAAAGCTCCAGAATCAATCCCCTAACATCCCTAAGCAAGAATCAGCCATCAAAACATATTTATCATGCATCAAAAACAAGATTCGAATCAAATCGTAAAACTGAACAAAACTTTCAGAAGTTCAATACATGCTTAATACTAAACCATTTTCAAAAAAAATTACATCAGGATGATCAGTGAAGCATGGAGATTCATTTAGAAACTTAAAATGCAAGTTCTGGAAAAAAAATGTTCTTGAGGTTACCTGAGATTGAGCTTTCAGTTCTTGAGCTTTCTGGACCTTTCTTTGGTGCAAACCAACCCCAATTAGCTTCCTGAGAATGCTTTGATGCTTGGAGTGAGTTTATTTGGCCTCTTTCTGAAGTTCAGTTTTGAGAGGTGAAAAATCGTATTTGTTGTGTGATGTGTTTCAGGCCATTTTAATGGCTGGGATTTGTTCCTTAGGTGATGCTGAGTTGAATGGTGAAGAAAGTTTGAAGTTTGAGTGGTTGTGCTATGAATTTCGAAGAGAAGAAGGTATGAGGTGATTTTTGGCAATCTGAGTCTTGAGAGGTTTTCAGGCTTGAATGTGTTATGGAGTGAGGTCCATGAGGTTCACATAAGTCATGATGATTGGTTCAGAGAGTTGGTGTGGCATTGTTTGATTGGTATAGGCCAAATTGCAAAAAGTCAAGGTTATGTGTACTTGAAGCATGGCACGGGTCAGAGGTGTTTCTATGGCTTTTCCTGCCTCAGCTTGATTCATGGAGGACCATGGGATTGAATTTGATGAGTTGGAAGGCTTGGATGAAGAGTTCTCATAGGTTTTGCAAAATTCCCTCTTTCAAGTTTCTTGTGAATCAAGTCATGAAAATGCCAAATTCTTGGGCCTATTCTGATAATTAAAGGTCACATAGGCATGTTATGAAGTGTAGAAGTTGGTTAGAGGTCATTAGAATGCTTGAACATGCCATATTGCAAAATCCCTCTTTGACATGAAACTTGAAATTTTAGGATTTTTGCCAACTTTGAAAGGCCATATCTTGAGTTCTAGGATGAATCAAGACATGTTCTTGTACTTTTTAAAAAGGTAAAGACCTAATCTACAACTTTTATGACCAATAATTTTTCATTTGAAGCATTTTTGGTTGAGAAAGAGGAGGTTGAAAAACTTTCCCAAAATGGAAAGTTTCCATTACAAGTCATTTCCATTTTTGGCAAGTTTGCAAATGGCTCAAAATTATTAAATCTTGTGAACTTCCAACCACTTATAAGATCAAATAAAGATCATAGAACTTCAATTTGATGAAAATACCCCTTTGGTTCCATTGTTGGGGGCCTCAGATGCCCTGATTTTGACTTAACTTGCTCAAGAAGTTACCCAGTGAACAGATGACTTCCACAATGAATTTCTTCATAAAACTTGGTACACATGATCCTTATAACATCTTAAGAACATTAGAAACAAGAATGACCCAAAAACTTAGAGTTAAGGCCTCTGAAACCAAAACCCTAATTTTGGTCATTTGTGTAGTGAAAACCCTAGCTCTGCTTCCATGCCTTGCCAGATCTTGTGATTTATTGACTACTATGAACTTTGATGGATATAATATGATGATAGAACACACATGGACCCTCTTGGAACACTTTCAGGCCTTTGGGAGGGATCAGATGGAATCTTGGATTTCTTAGATCACAAACCCTAGATGCAGATGAACTTGAACTATGCAGATGAAACAAAAATGAAATATGAGATGGTATGCTTATGCTTATGAAAGATCACAAGCCAAGGTATGATATGAGTGAGGGAAAATTTGGGGTGTTTACACTCAGGGGGAGCATAGATTGTTTTAGATAGGGGGAGTTGCCTCTTGATCTAAGCATATACTGCAGGGGTGCAGTCTACACCAAGCTTGTGGTGAGTTTCAAGCAGATTTTTCCATCCAGGAGGGATGAAGATGTCAAGTGGGATGTCTTAACATTGTATTGATGCAAGTTAGGGGAGACCAGACAATACAAATATATGATTCTTATTGGATGCTTAAAGAATCATTGACAAGTCTAGGATAATTTATTTTTCTCTGCAGATTATTGTGAAGGTGTTGTGTAATTTGTGTCAGGACATGTTTGCATGTAATTGATTTTCCTTGGATGGTGCTCTTAAAATAATAAACAATCAATAGTCTTGGCCTTTGCGCAGTTGGTGGAGTTATTGGCTCTTTTAATTGACCAGCGTTTTGATCAATGGTTCGTTACTTTCAAAGGAAATTACTCGCTATAAATTGGATTGTTGTGACACTTCTTAGTCTCATATTTTCCTTCCTTCAAGTGAAGTACTCGATGGCGTTTTTCAAAATTTGGATGGGTTGTTCCTGGGTTTTGAGTTGTCTTAGTTACTTTTGCAAAGTTTTGGATAAAAAGGGGAAAACGATTAGTGTTATCTTGTTGTTGGGTTCATTGAAATAGTGGTAGTGCAAGAATGGTGCAAAGGGAAGATGATGTTCTATAATCTTAATATACAAATTTCTATTTGTTTGTATCTTGTGATCTGAGTTTTGAAGCAGGTTGTGTCTTGTGACCTGAGTTACATTGGTTGTACACTTTGTGTTACGAACTTTAGATTTGCTTCTTATTAATAGTTCTCTTATGCCTAGAAAAAGAAGACTTATTCTTCAAATAAGACAAATGATTGAAGGGAATATGCTTCAAATCCTTTATGATACTACCAACAAACATGAATAATTCCTGAAGAAGGTTTTAGCCAAACTTTGTCAAAAGGGGGAGATTGAAAGCTCCTGGTGTTTGATAGAATTTTGGTAAAACCTAATGGTGAAGAAAACGTGCAGAAGTCAAAGATGTCGAAGAAGATGTTCTATCACGTTAATAGGGTATCCTGAACTATTACTTTAGTAGGTTTAATTCTATAACAAATCTTTTCAGGATTTGTTTTTCTCGTAAAAGACTAGATCAAGGAGCAAAGATAGAAAGTCCATGACAAAAGACTATATATATATATATATATAAAGACTTAGACCTTGGGTTAATTATGCCTTATGTAACAATTGTAACCTAGTTCTCTTTTGTAAAAATAAGGGTTTAGGTTTTGAGAGTCATTGGCTCTTAAGGTTGTAATTCACCTCTGCAGTATGGGATGCAGAGAGGATGACATATGTACATGTACACTACCAGAATCCTTTAGGTAATGGTTGTTGTATGGTTCTTGGACAAAACTTTTAAGCATGTCCAAGATAACTTGTAGGTCAAGAAACTGTGACAGGTTTCGTGATGGCAGAAGCAGATTCAACACAGGTTATGAAGGATGTGAGTAAGTTCTCTTATCAGAGTTATAAACGGTGGAATTTAGCTTTGGTAAATATGTTCATTAGGGTAATGATTAGGATATAAATTTGTAAATGAGGGAGTTTAGATTTTTGGAAATACTACGATTTAAAGGAGTCTTAATCCGGGATTGGTATCCCCCAGATGTAGGTTTGTTAACAGCGAACTGGGTCAACATATTATGTGTTCTTATTATTCTGCAATTATCTATTTTATGTTATATGTTCTTGACTGAGATGTACCAACATGATGTCTCAACATCTGTTGGTATTTGTGTTGCATCACTTCAAAACAGCAACTGTGTAGTTCTCTTGTTTCCTAAAGTGTAGTAATCATTGTCTTAACATTAAAATGGGACATTGGAGTATCTGCATAACCAGAATTTCACTCATGAGCATGTTATATCCGTGAACAATCAAATGGCTATAGTGGCGCCTACAAATTTGTTAAAATGAAACTCATAGCGAGAACTTTTAAAGACGTAACACTCAGGTGGTATATGAGTCTTCTACGCCTCTCTGTTACAAGTAACTAAGACCTGGCCAAAAAATTGGTACAACATTTCTCAGCAAGCAAGCACCAGAGGGTGTCTATTACTACTTTATTCAGTGTCAGGCAAAGGCATTTTGAGTCCCTCGGAGAGTATCTAGCTAGATTCAATGAAGACACTCGTAAGGTATCATATCCTAACCAAGTGTTGTTTGTAGGAGCTTTTCGAAATGGACTACGAGCCATGCAATAATGAATCCCTGGCTCAGAAGCCGGTCACCCATATAGATGAAATCACATTCCGGACTGAATGCAACATAAAAGGTGAAGAAAACAACCAAGAGAAAAGGGCTCTTGATGGTGCAGAGAGAACAAAAAATAAAGAGGAAATTCCAATTCAGAAGAAGGAATCATCCCGAATAGCTACTCGAGAACGACATTCCTCCAGGACTTATAAATCAACACCTGAGCCGGATAGAAATTACACTCCACTGAACACCTGGAGGGGCGAAATCTTGAAGGAAGTCGGTAACCTGAACCTAGTCGTCCCAAGATGGAAAACTCGATCACGGGGAAGGATCCTGAGGAATGGTGCAACTATCATAGAATAAAGGGTCATCATACGGAAGATTGCCAACAATTGAAAAGGGAAATTGAGGTTCTAATCTATAGGGGTCATCTCTTATCCTATTTGAAAGATTCACGTTCATAGAAGAAAAACGGAGTGCTTGTCGAGACGACTCGGTCTCTAAGTAAACATCACAAAAGAAGGTTCCGGACACTGGATAGGATAATGAAATGAAGGCTTCCTTTCACTCACTAAATACCATAGCCAGAGGCTTTACAGGAGGAGGTGAAACTAGCTCATCCAGGAAGAGATACGCAAGTGCGGTCATGCATATTGAGTAATCCCTCCCAGAAAAGATGAAAAAGGATCCTGGTGCGGTCATGTTTTCCAAGCAAGACGCCATAGGAGTGCTAGCCCACAAAAAAGATCCTATGGTCATGAAAATATTCATACGAGATTAGATTGTGAAAATAGTACTAATAGACCCTGAGAGTTTAGCAGACATATTATACTGGGATACCTTCCATGGAATGGGACTTGACGCCACCGAGCTCTTACCATTTAATGGGAGTCTTACAGGATTCTCGTGAGAACAGGTACAGGTACTCATACACTTGGCATTACCAACAACCTTTAGTAACACAGACAATAGATAGACCATCCGAGTTAGATGCATCATTGTCAATGCCACCCCACCCTATAACATCATTATAGGTAGACCCTCATTCAACACTCTGGAGACTTCACTATTAACTTTATACCTCTCCATGAAATTCCCACTCGATGAAGGCCGAGTTGGGATAATCAAAGGAGACCAAGGGCTAGAAAGAAAGTGGTATAAGGTAGCTTGAAACTAAGGAAAAAAGAGCCACAAAATGAGATAAGTTCCAAAGAAGACCTTAAGGTCCATATGGTTAATATCTGCATGCATGATGACTCAGAAATAAAACCCATTAAAGAGGACTCAAGGAGACTACAACATTTGGAAACACCTTCTAGGAACAACTTACTTTCTATGAAAGCTAATCCAAACGCTAAGTCAACTCCTCATAGAGGGGAAAAAGAGGTGAGGGAAAGTTAAAAGCAGTTGTAGAAGAAGAGATCCCAAACAAGGGGTCCTGAATAGAGTTGTGCCTCCCAATGTTGAAGGAATAGCTAAATTAACATCAAATTTTTCTCTATGTTTAAAATTGTAGGCCCAGGGTTACCAGGCGGAACACAATGCCTTGTTTGTCAGAATATTGTCAGCAAAAGAAGATGAAACAATCTGTCTCATGATGAAAGTCGATTCCTAATTAGTAGCCGGATTAATGATACGTATGTTCCAAGCAAGAGACCCTAATTTGATGAAATGTCTTAAATAAATGTCAGCAACGTACTCAACATATTTCAAGCTTAGGATAGAGTACTCCGCCAAACAAGGTAATCCATGGACCAGTCACATAGCCTACCCGACAAGTTCCAATGATCTAAGGATAAATAAATCTGTGTTACAAGAAGTAAAGAAAATGTCAAAGGTACGTTATTCAAACATATATGAAGATAATAAGGACAAGAAAAGGGACCAGTCAACAAAAATCTATAACGCTTTAGGACAATCGAGAGACAAGTTTGATTTTCTGGTAAAACACAATGCTCCCAAAAGCTCCAGCATCGCATACAAGGACATCCAACCAACCGGTTGGAAAGACCCTTCAAAATAAAGAGAATACATAAATTATTCCTTTAAAATGCTATACATGGTTAGAGGGAGTAGAAATATCTTGGAAATGAATACATTCAAGCTTGGATAGTATTTCAGTCAAACTTTATGTAAATCTCTCGATAAACAAATAAAAGGAGTCGGGTTGCACTATTTTCCCTTGAAATACAAGGGTTTTTAATGAGGTGCCCGACATTAATAAAATGGTGTATCTTAAGTTATAGGTACTCGGCTTAAAGAGTTATAATTCACTTTAAATCCCTATAAGTACGTCGGTTACATCCATGTAAATAGGTCACCACAAACGTGTTGACTTTCTCCGTGTAAGGTTGGATAAACTCCTATAAACACGTTGATTACATATGTGTACATAGGTCACCTAAAAACATGTTGACTTGCTCCGCATAACGTTAGATAAACTCCTATAAACATGTCAATTACATTTGTGTACATTGTTCACCCACAAACGTGTTGACCTGCTCCGCATAGGGTTTCCTAAACTCATATAAACACGTCGATTACATCCACGTACACAGGTCACCCACAAACACGTTGATTTGTTCCATATATGGGCATATAAAAACTCCTATAAGGCACACATTGTGTGTATAGGTCACCTAAAACGAGCCCATATCCATCCATGAAGGCATTAACTGCGCCACCAACATGGATCTCAATAGCCTGTTTGGAAAAGGACGAGGCATTTATGCTTCCCCTTCATCAAGAGGGAAACTTGGGGCTTATAAAAATAAAAACCTTGACTTATATAGTCTAAACATATCCCCAAAGGCCCTACTCACGAGACTCCTTATGCACAAACGAGTCTTAAAATCAATCTTGCCTTTGAGAAAAAGAGGCTCTGAGTTGCATAGCAGGTTACGCTTTCGGACCTATGTCCTCATTGGACAAATAATTTCCCACAAACATATCAATACACAAAGAGAAGGGTGCTCTTGTAAATGCGAGAATTCACTATGTATACATGAGGGTGTGTCAAAAGGTAAACACTTGTCTATAAGACTTGAGTTACCTAACAAGGTATCAATGACAAAGTACTCGAACACGACTCATTAAAAAGAGCTTGGGGCTTCCGGACAGTCGCTAATAAGGGACCGTGCAACAGGTCCCTAACATGACCAAATACTTACCTGATGAACGTTTAAAAGCCCGTCAAGGGCTTCTTAAAGACCAATTGCAAAGGTCTTATGATCTCTAAAACTTCTAGCGACATTTATTATCCAAGGTGTCATGATCGGCCACTTTGAGCCATCTTGACTCAAGTACCCGAGGGGATAATACATACATACACATGGAATTATTTTGTGTAATAAATTAAATAACTATTAAACAAAAAAGATAGAAGCATAGCCTCAATAAGGCCAGAAGTTGTCCATTACAAATTAAAAAGGCACGAAGGCTAAAATATTACAAAAAAAGGTAAGCTATCGCATTTCTTAACTGAAAACTAGAAAGTTGGTGGTAACAAGATCTCAACGGGTGACATCATCTGTGTCCTCAGTGTGTGGCATAAAGGATATTTTGAATGATTTCAAAACTTCTATGCCTTAAGATGTATTATGGGATCACAAGAAAAAGGAAGATTCCATCAAAAAGGGGTTTTTATAGGGAATTGAAATAAATGAGTCGACTCATTCTGATAAACAGGTCGACTCACACAGTTAGAAAAATTTGTGTCGACTCAATGAAAGCTTCATGTCGACTCATTTGATGGTTTTCTTCCATTGGAACTCTCGGGTCCCAACAGGCTGACTGAGGGACATTTTCAGGTCGACTCAAATATCACAAATAGGTCGACTCAAATTAATTTTCAGGTTGATGCATTCCTGTACATAGAACAGGTCGACTCAAAATATCAAACAGGTCAACTCATTCCTGTTGTGAGCACCCTTTTTCATTTTCTCTCTCTTTCTGCATTGTGTTTTAATTTTATCACTATTTTACTAACCCATATAAATAGATGTCATATTATTTTTGTCAAAATAACAAGAAAAATGAAATAGATACAAAAGTGCTTTCTTCATCTTCTCCTTATCTAGCATTCATCAACATTTACACTAAACAATTTTTGTTGATCAAAGTGCAAAATCAAGGTGATAACGTTCAAACGTGAGATTGTGATTTCAGTTTGGGTTGAGAGATTTATGGGTTTTTCTATAATAAATCTAGAGGTTTGTCCATCAAGATCATCACGATTGTAGGGTTTTTCACGCATCATTCGTTCGTAGATTCAGCCGAGTGATGAGGTTTGAAGATCATGGTGATCGTTCATTCATATCACGGTAACCGGAGGATTACGAAGAACGTTGTGGGTTCACAAGCATCGAAGCAAAGCGGTTGTGCTCAAAGTTTGGAGAATTGTAAATTCTTGCAATCAGGGAGCAATTAATTGGAGGTTTGCTCGACGCACGTGAAAGACTTGGTTCATCTCAAATCAAGGGGCAAGAAGGGTTATAGCAACAATCGCAATTCGGATTGGTTTGTTGTTCCAATTTTATTCTTGTATTAACATTGCAATATTAATAAGAGATTCCAATTCGGTTTGTGAATTGGGGCAGAGTACCCTTAGCGAGGACGGTATGGGAACTTCCTAAACAAATCTCGTGTGTTCTTCGTCCTTTTCATTTGTTAATTTTTCTGCACTATTTGAAGTTGTGTTGCTTGAAAAATTCTGTTTTAGATTAGTGTGTGCCTACCAAGTGTTTGTGAAATTGTTGCTATCATATTTGGATAGCAACTTGATAAAAAATTTTGCACTACACTAATTGTCAAACTATATTTTGTGTGAGTGCATACCAAGTGTTTGAAAAAAAATTCAAAACACACAACTTCTTACTCCTTGTGCTTATTTCTCATCCATATTCATTGTTAATAATGGGTTATTCAATTGTGCTAGATTTAAGTGATTAATTAGCATTGTAATAATTCATCTATTCATCTTTTATATCCCATTTGGTTTTCAACGCATATCCGATCACCGGTGACTTGATTTTATTTTAGACGTGTTTTTTCGGTGAACTTCCGCAAGTTATCTTTCAATTAATTTTTGAAAAACTTATTTTAAAAAGGGATCTATTCAGCCCCCCTTCTAGATTCACGCCATCGTCTAATAAGTAGTATCACGAGCATTGTCTCATCTAGTGTTTCACATATAACTTTTGAGAAAATGGATAACGATCCAACAAGGGCATATAATAGAGCACCTGTTTTCACTAGAGAAAACTATAGTCACTGGAAGGATTGTATGTAAATTCATATCAACTCTGTTGATAGAAATATATGGAAGGTTATTCAAGACGGTCCTATGCAAATAACTATGACCAGTGAGGCTAACCTTGAAATACTTAAACCAGAAGCACAATGGGATGAAAAAGATGAAGAGAATTATAGTTATAATTGGAAAGCTCAAAATATGATTATTGCTTCCTTGGGAGCGGATGAATATTTTAGAGTCTCACATCATACTACAGTGAAAGCTATGTGGGAAGCGTTACAGATTTCCCATGAGGGAACTGATGACGTGAAGCTAGCTAGAATTAATACATTGCAACAAGAGTTTGATCACTTTCACATGAACCAAGGGGAAAACATTGGTGAATTGGGAAATAGATTTTCTCACTTATTAAATCACTTAAATTCTCTTGACAAACCCACTCCCAACGATGTAGCTATTAACAAAATTCTAAGATGTCTTACTAGGAAATTGTTACCAAAAGTCACGACAATCAAGGAAGCCAATGATGTAAGAACTTTGGATTTGACCAAGTTAATTGGGAAGCTACAAGAGCAAGAGCAAGAGCTCTTGAATATACATGAGTATGAAGAAAGTGAAAAGAAAGAAAAGAATGAAAAATCTAAAGACAATGAGAAGAAGAAGAAGTATATTTCTTTGAAGGATTTTACTTCAAAATCATCCACCAAAAACGAATGTGAGAGTAAGTCTAATGACAAAGACGATGAATCTAATGAGAATATGAGGATATTTATAAGAAGATATAATAGGTACCTTAGAAAGAATGAAATCTCTCATTCAGATAAATGTCTTGTCAACTATAGAAGGCAATCAAATCCCTCTAAGAAAGAACAAAGAAAGAGTACTAAGTCAAAAGATTCATGTTATAATTGCAGAAAACCCGGTCATTACAAACCGGAATGTCCAAGGTTGAAGAAAGACAAAGGCAAAGATAAATATCAAAAGAAAGGAAACAAAGCAAGGAGAGAATATATCGCATGGGAAAGTGATAGTGAAGTCTCTAGAAACGCTAGTTCAAGTGATGAGGTTGAGAAAGTAAATGTTTGACTTATGGCTCATAACAAGGGCAAAAAGCAAGTAAGTCATTCTAAATATGAAAATTCTGAAAAATTGTCTTATCCCGATTTACTTAGTACTTTTAAGGTTCTCCACCATGAAGCTAAAGATGTTTTTAAGCGATTAGCCTCGGATAAGCTTATTTTTAAGCATTTGGAGAAAAAAGTTTCTGATTCTCAAGAGGAATTGGAAGCTCTTAAGCAGTCTATGGTGGAATCAATTAAGAAAGACAAACAAGGATGGTCTAAATTTCATAGTTGTAAGCCATTGAAAAAAAAGAAGTCAAAACTCTTCAAGCCAAACAAGACAAAGTGTCACAACCAAAGATGACATTTGCAATTGACCGTTCAAATTATAGAAACTCTATGAATAATCCATTTAAAAAAATACACCTATGTGGTGAAGGATCAAAATAGAAAATGGGACTCTAAACCAACCTTGAATTGTCTTTATTGTGTTAGACGCTGTGGCGAGTGATCTAGAGGGGGGGTGAATGGATCACACCCTTGTTTTCAAGGATTTTGAAAGTTTTTCAGAGTTTTCAAAGTATTATGGAAGCAAAGGTCCCGAATAGAATAAGCGTCTATTCTGAACCGGCCACTAGAAGACTAGACAAGCGATAACGTGCTGGAGTTTACGATTGCTATGATAAAGACTAAAACACACGATATGAAAACAGTTGAATGCACCTATCACTAAATCAATTTCCAATGAATCGAAAAACAAATTAAAACAAAAGTAAAGATAGAGAGGAGAAACAATACGCCGAGATTTGGTAAGGAAGTTCCCCACGGTCGTCCTCGCGTGTGGGTACGTCTCCCTCTCAATTTCAAATCGAAATTGAGAATTCTTATATCAAAGTTGCTGAATCCGTTGATTACAAGGTTCGAATACAAAAACCATAATTCTAAACTCCTAGAATTTCCTATTGTATCAACCTCCACTCGATTTGAGCCCAATCGAGATTTCCCGCAAGTTATACAATCAATCCACCGGTTCCACGACTCTCGCTGCGGCTGAATCTGACTTGTACAACGTGACTCACAAAACCCTCAAGAACACGCCCATTCTTGAAGGAAAACCCAGCTGGTTTTTCCCTTGAAACCTTCTATCAATCTTCAACTCAGCTGGATCTACGATCGTACCACTGAACGTTGTCTCGAAAGCCTTCAATTCACAGGACAACAAACACTCTTGTTGATGTTCTTGAATAAGATCTTTGAGAAGATGATGAAGATGTCTTGATTCTAGGTTTCAAGCTTGCTCAACAATGAAGTTCCAACACTCCAAAAACCCTATCTTGATGTGTTCTTCAATGTTCAATCACTACAAAATTCGTCTCTACAATTTCTGTAATCTGTGATCTGTAATATGAAATGAAAAACAAACGCCTATATATATTGCAGAATCTGTTAGGCAAATAACAGAAGAATGAATCGATTCAAGCTTGGATGAATCGATTCATACTGATTGAATTTTAGAAAAACAGAATTAGTTAAACTGCATGAATCGATACATCAAAGGATGAATCGATTCATTTTGCGAAATCCAGAATCCACACAACAGCATGAATTGATTCAAGCCATAATGAATCGATTCATTATGCGTATTTTTCCAAAAATCCATAAACAATGAAGAACAAGAGAACCAAAGAGATAAAAGCATATGTCTTAACATAGAACAAACATAAAACACTTTAAAATTCATAATCGATCAAAAACCAAGGGTGCTCACAAACTCCCCCTTTTTGATGATGACAAATTTTGAAGTGTGAGAGAGAACTCCCCCTGAGTTTGTGCTCATCATTGTCTTGTCACACGTGCCTTTTTCTCCCCCTTTGTCAACAGCAAGAAAGGGTTATAGATGATGGGCGAAAAACAGCAAAACTAAGATACAATGGCAAAAGTCATTCACAAAAAATGAGATAGAAAGCGCAAACAATTTAAAACAAAAGCAAATGACATAAACAAGCAGTGAAATTGTCAAGAAAAGTTACGAATTACAAAGCCAAACCAAAACAAATTGTTCAAACATGAATTACAAAAGAAACTTAAGCAACACACAAATATGAAATGCAAAATGAAATGCTTCAATGAGGGATATGGCCACCACACGACTCCGCATCATCACGGTCAGGGTCACGGAAGCTTGGAGGAGGAGGTGGAAGAGGAATTTCATCTGGATTCTGCCCCATGAACGCATAACGCCGAAAACGCCTCTGGACTTCGGTACTTTGAAACCTTTCCATAATGCCCGGGTGCGAACGGCAGTCATCCATAAAGCCTGACATCTCATTATAAAACACTTGATGCCACTTAACTAGCTCAGTATGCCAGGAATATTGATTATGGTACATGCGAGTATGTTCATCGTGCCACTCACGATGCTCCTTATGCCATTCAGATTGTTGGACATGCCAAGCACGAGCTTCATCATGCCGGGCATTGTTTGCCACTTCCAATTGTGCAAACATATCAGTGAGATAAGCTGGAGCAGCAGTGGAGGAAGTCGGTGCAGCCGTCGAGGGAGCAGGATCATAATTAGTGGGAGACCACCTTTGTGGTATCCACTCACCCCATCCGGTGTTTGCAGGTGCATCGGGAGCAGGAATTTCAGCTTCTTCCATATCTTCATCTCTGATTTCTTCCACATATATGTGTTCAGCCGGGTTATCAAAGTTGTAAATGCGAGTACGTGTGATACGTTCAAAGAAGTAGTAACAGCGAAGCTCGATGTCCCATCGATACCCCATATGAGAAAGTGTGGCATTGTTGAATTCCTGCACACTAGAGACTGGTAGAAGAGGCACAGGAGGAAAAGTAACTTTCCAAAACTTTAGAATCCTCATGATTTGAGAAGCATAGGCAAGAGTTATGTTCTTGGAGCTGTTTCGTGTAAGGAAGATGCGCTTGACAAAGTAATTTGCCCAATTTAAGGGAATCTTGTTCTGCAAAATATAAAGCAAATGGATATCCGGCTTGTCCAAACGAGAATGACCACCGGACCTTGGACGCAATATGTGCGAAAGAATCCAATGCAGGATTCGTGGTACACTTTTGATCATACCTGAAGTTAGTGGCTCATCATCAGCAAGGGGTCTATCCAACTTAGAAATGGATGCACAGAATACCTTCAAATTAAACTGAGTTTCGAAACTCTGGTCATGCCACATTTGCAAATCATCAACTTCAGATGGCATACCGAACACTGTGGCCCAATCAGCAGCCTCAAAACGATAGGTTCTTGTTCCAATTAAACACTTAAACATATATCCTCTTGCAGTTCTCACACCAGCATAGAACGTACGAATAAAATCCTCATGATACTGATCTTTAACATATAAAAAGAATCCAAGATTTTGTGTGTTGACCAAAGCCGCAACTTCTTCTAATCCTAGAGTACGAGCATCACTAGGATCAAACATATGAGGTTTCATAACTAACCTTGATTTGAAGGAAGTTTCAAATTCTTCAATGACAGCCGAATGAAGGATAGCAGCCCCGGATGGAGGGATTTCAGGAATAGGAGGAGCTTGAGAAAAAGACCCAATAGGTTCCTTTCCTTTTCTCTTGCTTCTTTCTCTTGGGATCATGACTCTTGGAGGCATTGTGAAGTTTTTAGGGTTTGAGAGAAGAAGAGGGGTTTTTGGGATAGTTAGGTTTATGATGCTGTAAACACCCCAAATTTGCCCTCACCCATTCACACCATGGCTTGTGATCATCCTCATATGCATAAACACAATCATATTATCTCACATCTCATTTTTGATTCACTGCATAGTTTATAAGTCATCTGCACCTAGGGTTTGTGGTCTGAGCAACCTCAGGGCATCCTGAGCCACCCCAGAGGCCACCAATCAACTCAAAGGGGTCTACATGTGTTCAAGCATCATAGTACATCCTCTCAAAGTCAAAAATGCAGAGGAATCACAAGGACTAGGGTTTGAGTGGATGCAGAGCCAGGTCAAACTGCACAGTTGACTGAAAATTAGGGTTTTGGTTTCAGAGGCCATAACTCCAATTTTTTTGGTCATTCTTGTTTCCATTGCTCTTTATATGGTATAGGGAGTATGCATATCAATTTTCATGAAGAAATTCCATGGGGAAGTCATCTGATCAAGGGTTGACTTTTCAGACAAGTCAGTGTAAAATCAGGGCATCTGAGGCCCCCAATGACCCAACCAATGGGTGATCTTCATCATTTTGAGTGTATATGATCTTTATTTGATCATGGAAGAAGGTTGAAGTTCATAGAAATCAAGAATTTAGGGTTTTTGCAAATGTTGACTTTTTGGGCATAGTTGACTTTTCAAGAATGCATCATTTTAGGTCATTTTTCAAGCCTTGATTCTTGATCCAAAAAGGCTTCAAATGGAAAAACTTTGGTCATGAAAGTTGTAGATCTCATCTTTCCCTTTTCAAAAAGTACAAGAACATGATCAAACTCTTCTTGGATCAAAAGTTATGGCAAGGCAAAGTTGGCAAAAATCATTGATTTTTAAGGCATGCCTCAAATGGAAATTTTGCAAAGTCTTGAACCAAAGCCAATTGTGACCTCTAGTTCATTTCAAACCATTACATAAGCATTCTCTAAGTCACAAAAATCAGAATTGGACCAAGGTTCACATGTTTATGGTTTGTGTAATGAGAGATTTTCATGAAAAGGCAAAAAGTAACCAAGTTGCAAAACACTCATTTCTCCTCACCAACTTGCTGCATTGGTCCTTGAATCAAGCTAGCCTCACACACTCATCATGCTGCGCAGCCCATGCCCATTGTACTTGCCTAGCACCTCACCATACTTGCCTTACACAAAAGTTGACCTTTTTGCAAAAGTAAACTTACCTATCATAGCAGGCCATGTCACATCCTCTGGCCACTTGGATTAAAATAACATATCATTTTGCAAGCCATTCCATGTACTAAGCAAGGCTGAAACATCTCATACCAACACATACACAAGAACACTCCATTTTGCTTTTGCCTTCGAAACTCTCTGCCCAGCTCACATACATCCAAACCATCTTTACCAATCATCTCACCATGTCTCATTGAGCCCAAAGCAACCAAGAACCAGGCCTTAAACAAGCTACAACATCACTGCACCATTTTCACACCAGCTTGCAGTTTCATTCGAAACTCTCACCCTAGCTCACCAACATACAAACAAACACTCCAGACCTTCTCCATTCATCCTCAGGACCACAAACCATCATTCACAATGGCCTGAAACCTCCAGAAACTCCATTGCCATTGCTGACTGAGCTGAAGCAGGAGCTTTCGAAACTCACTATCTAGCCAACTTAAATTCTCTTTGAGCATTCAAACATCTTCTGGGGACCAAGTGGAGTAGTTTGCACTGAAGGAAGTGGCCAGAAAGTCTTCAAACTGAAAGCTTCGAATCTCAGGTAGCCTGAAATTTATTTTTCCAGAAATTGTTTTTCTTGTTACAAACTTGTTCTATGTGCTTCACTGATCATCCTGGTATCATTGGTTTTGAAAATGGCTTTGATTTGAGAGTTTAATTTGTCTCTGAAGCTTGCGTGCCCTAGTTTTTATTCCTTTCGATTCAGCTTGTTTAGGAAGAAGAAATGTGTTTTAGGATAGGGGTTTGATTCGTGAGGATGTGAGGAACATTTCCCAGTTTTTAGATTTCATTTTTGATACGTTTTTAGGGAGTTTGAAGTTTCTCAGGGAGAGAGCTGGCCGGAGAAGACGACCGAAAGTCTTCTCCGGCAGCCTGAAAGTGATTAGGGTTAATTGTCATTAATTAGGCAACTTTGAATCTGGTCCCTTGGATGGACTCTCCCGCGCGCGAATGAAAGGCTGAGATGAGCCATTAGAAACCCTAATCCTGATTATCCATTTAATTCCTGATTAATTAATTCATAATTTCAAATTTAACCAAGTTTGAATTTGGACCACTGGATCACGCGCCAAGTCAACCATCTCCTCCCCAGATTGCATCCCAGCCTCTCATTCTGATTACTTTTATTTTATTTGATTTTTAATTCATTTTATTTCATTAAACTTGCATAATTATTTTAAAATAGCAAAAAATACATAAAAATTATGAAACTTTTTCCTCTGAGTTTTATTAATTTTTATGACACAAAAATATTTTTATTTTATTTTTTATCATCAAAAAAGTATTTTTAAATATTTAAAAGATTATTTTTAATTGATTAATGGGAATTAATTAATTAAAAATACTTTTAGGTATTTAAAAATTACAAAAAAATTCATGAAATGTTCTAAGACATTTAGAAACATTGTCCAACCTTCAAACCAAATTTCTTTTTTGATCTTGATGCATTTTAAGAATTTTTCATTGAATTAAATCATTTTTTATGCATTATTTTGATCATGGGTTCAAAAATTCATTTCTGCCTATTGGAGAAGGTTTGGACATTGATTCTTTTTGCTTTGTTTTGTGTTTAGCATATAGTTTCTAAGATAAAATGGTCATAATTTGATCTTGCATTTTCTAATTGTTTGGCATTTCTTTTGTTAAGAACCCTAAAAACCCTAATAACTTGTAAAAATCATATCTTGAGATTGGTTAAGAGTTGAGAATTCCCCTTTGGGCAGTGGTTCATTATAGGTTTAAGGTTTCATTGAGTGCCATTTTCCATTTTTTATCTTAGGGTTTGCTTCTGTTTTGGGTTTTTGTTTGTTGTTTGATTCATAAACCCTAATTTGGGATTTCCCTTGCACCCCTCTTACATTCTCTTGCATAACATGACTTGTCTTTGCATTTTGTGCATTCTTGTGATTCATTTGACATTTCAAGACATATAGAAAACATGTTTGATCATTGCATTGCATATTTGCCATGTCATTTGTCTTGTATGATTCATAACTTTTCATGTTCATTCATGCTCCTTAACTTGCATCATTTGCATTCATAATCTTGCATGAACATTCCCATGTCTTGCCTCTTGTTTGCAGCACCTCATAGCATCATAATCACCATCAATATGCTTCTGGTTTGATCTAGCATCATACCATTTCATCCCATCTAGCATTGCATTGCATTTCTTTCTAACATTTCAGGTGGTAAGTAAACTTGAGAAGTGAATTTGCCTTCACTTCTCATAACTTTTCTTTTCATCTCTCTTGCATCCATTGCTGCATTTCTATATGTGCTTGAGTTTGAGCTTGCTCATGCTTGTTCCTCCCACTTTCCTCCTTCAAGTGACTTGACTTCTTGAATGAAGCAAGTCACTTTGCTTCTCTTGATCCTTTCATCTGCTTCCTGGTGGTTCCATTGAAGATTGTTCTTGCAAACCTCACAAACCTTAGGGACAACCAAGCATGACAATGATTAGGGTTTTGATTAGTCTCCCCTCCTAGTTTTTACCTTTGTGTCTCTCTTTGAGTCTTCTCTTCTCATCTCATAATCAGGGACCAAACCCTAAAGGCTTTAAGACTTTGTGATTAAGCTTATGCCTGCATCCTTCTTTTAGGATGGAGTGTATAACTTTAATCCTAAGTGTTAAACCCTTAATGTGTTTAAATCTCTTAACCAATTCACTTAATAAATATCAAGACATCACACTTGTAACTTGGGCCTTGCATTAGGGTTCTAATTCTTCCTTAAGTGGTTAAGAAGGACTAACCCTAGTGTTAATGGACAAGTCCCCCTCAAGTTGTCTTACAAATCATAAAACTCACTTCATCATCATATCATTAAATAAAATCCACTTAACCAAAGGCTTGTTTTGTCATGAGTTTAATCCCTAATAATGGATTAAGTTGAGGAGCTTTCCTCAGCTTAAACATTCTCATCTATCATCCTTCTTTTAGGATGGTGTAATGAGTCTGTTTAATCCCTGATTATGGCTTAACCTCATTACTCAACACTAAACAAAAACTCAAAAACATCTAAATAATCACAAGTAGGTTAATGATCTTAATCCTACATCAAAGGTGATTAAGTGTGAGAATCTGACTTCACACTTAATGTACTCTCATCACCCCTAATCAGAGGGAAGATGTGATGAGTTTACTAAATCCATTGGTTTAGGCTTAAGCTCATTAACTTATGACAAACTTTCAAAAGCAATAAAAGACTGAAAACTCAAAAAAAACAAACAATAATCGTCTCCTCCGGGATTCTTTTCTCATCTTATTCACTCACAAACGAGAACTTGCCTCTTCCGTCTAATGCAAGACAGTTTGCACCTGAGCCAGACAGGTCATACACTTGAGCATTGACAAGCAAGCAGTTCATCAAGTCAATTCATCTTTCAGTCTCTTTGGGTCGAACTACGGTGTTCTGACTTCCTCATTGCACGAGAGGATACGTAGGCATAACTTAACAGTTATCGAACAAAAGTCTCTGTACATTCCCCCTCTTTCTAGCTTTATTCTCTTAGCCTCATTATCATGAGCATTTCACCTTGTTCTTACACTGACAGTTTCATACTTCACATCACTTATACACTTTACACTGACACCTGTACATTCTTTTCCAGCTATTTTATACACAGATTGCACTGACACTACCCCTTTAAAACACAAATCTTTTAAGCGTGGATCCCGTCGAGTACGACGGACAATCTGGGTGCTAATACCTTCCCAGGTTGTAACCAACCCCCTTTCTCAGTCTCTCTGGTTCGCAACCGTCTTATCCATATCTTTCCAGGTCTATGCAGCATTGCCTTTCCCTCGGGATAAAAATGCCTAGCTGGCGACTCTATTCATTCTCCAGTGAGTTCACGGCTGTGTGTTCTCATTGTCCCTCTCGCCGACCGTTCGTGTCTGTACCCTTCATCTGACCCTGTGTCACTTGTCGGGAGCGACAGCTTGGCGACTCTGCTGGGGACCCTTATACTGCAACCAGGGCTTCTGGTTCTTTTTGTGGGTTCCTCCTAGCGCTTGTTTGATTTGTGTTTACTGGGGTGTTATGTGCTTGTATTTATTTTTGTTTATTGCTTTATGTACAGTTACTTTACTGCTTTCTTTATTGCATTTTGTATATATCATACTGTCATGCTGCTGGCTGGATCTGTTTGTTTGCTTTGGTGGGTGGGTGTTTCATTGAGAGTTAAGGTCCTATACCTGGGACCTGAGTGACACCTAGGCTAGAGTGAATCATATTCTTTCCCATTCCATTTCGGTCTGGTGCGGGAATATGAAACACGGTTCAGATATGGGTTTCTTCTTGAGAACTCTGTGTTGCAGATTTCCTGCAATGCTAGGGCTATCTGGGAAGCCTGCTAAGTCTGGATGACCTTTTAGTATTGACCTTCAGAGACTGAGGTGAATTAGAGGAGGAATTGTTATGGTTATTGTAAACACTGTACCTCCGGGTTAGAAGTGTTTACACTTCTCATAACTTATCCAAGTCTGAGGATCCTTGTTCTAGATCATCACCTGTGAGGGGGTTGGGCTGTTTACAGGTTTGCAGGTACCTTGACCTCAGAATACCATGTTACTTTGACTTTGTTAAGAATACTCCATGTTGGACAGTTCTTGTGATTCTAAAACCTTGGACTTGTGGCTCTTTATTTGAGCCCCCCACCCTGGTTACTGGATTTATAAACCTCATCTGGATTTCTTACACACTTGGACCTATATCAGGGCATTTTGATCAGATCCATCTCAGTCACAAACCCTTTGCATATCATGTGCATACATAACCATTGCATCATATTAACATTTGCTTATTTGTGTTTCAGGGTATCCATTTTCATCTGGTTTTGGTTTTGACCCCATCTGCATTACTGACCTATCTCCACCAGCACTAGCTTCAGCTTGTCAGCCATATACTTCAAATACTTGCACTAGCCAGCCAGTGGCCCACTCCTCAGCATCTTCATCAGCACTCTACTCAGTCTTCAGCATCATGGCTCCAAAGAAAAGCAACATCACCTATCATTTCTTCCAACCAGACTTATCAGACATCAGGAGGATCCAAACCCTGATCACTCCAGATCACATACCTTTATTCAGGGAGCATTATGGGGATATACTTGACTTGGTCATGGATCTGGACCCATCCCAGAGGAGTTTGATCCACACCTGCATTCAGTTTTATGACCCCCCATTGAGATGCTTCACCTTTCAAGACTTCCAGTTGGGCCCTCTATTAGAAGAATATTCATCTTTGGTTGGTTTGCCTATCAAGAGGGAAATCCCTTTCAACCCTGAAATGGTCTTTCCCAGCAATGGAGAGGTGGCAAAAGCTCTGCACCTGGAACCTGCTTTGATTGAGCAGCATATGACCTCTAAAGCTGGGATCCCTGGCTTTCATCTGGACTTTCTAATTTCTCAAGCTAGTCTGAAGGCTTCCCTGGGGGAATGGAGAGCTGTTTGTGCTCTGTTGGCCTTAAGTGTATATGGAATTGTGTTGTTTGCAGATGAGCCTCGATTCATTAGCAAGAATGCAATCCATTTGCTCATCCTGAAGAACCCAGTGCCAACTTTGCTAGGAGATCTCTATTACTCAGTGCACCAGAAGAATGAGAAGCAGAGGGGAAGGCTAGTGAGGTGTTGTGCTCCATTATTCCATGCTTGGCTTCTTAAGCATCTACCCAGGACAGATGCATTCCTAAATCCTCATCAGCAAAGCAACTGGGCTAAGAGGCTCACTACTCTCACTTCAGCAGACATCAGATGGTGTACTCAAAGCACCAAGGGCAGAGATATCATTACAAGCTGTGGGCACTTTCCCAATGTGCCTTTAATAGGGGTCAAGGGAAGTATCAATTACAACCCCCTGCTGTTCAGGAGGCAATTAGGTTATGCACTGGTCCATACTCCCAGGGAGCAAGACTTGGTTGAGACCCTCTACTGTGAGAACAAGATTAGTCTGGCAATTGTTAGACAGGCTGCCTGGGCCTGGGATCATGTTCAAACCAAGGGAATCACCACTCTGGGGAAGTGCAATAATGTGGCATCAGTCCAATATTATGAGTGGTCCCATGCCAGGGCCCAATTCTCTGGAATGCCCTTCACCATAGAAGACATGCCTGAGTCATCTTCAGCACCACCCCCTGCCACTATCAGTCTGGAGGAGTTTGAGAGCTTGAAGGAAAGAAATGAGAAGTTAACCCAGGCTTTGTAGAAGACCCTCCGGGAGAGGAGTGAAGGTGTGAGGGAGATTGAGAGGTTGGAGAAATTAAGAGTGGAACACTTGACTAAGATTAAGAAGTCTGGGGATTATATCAACAAGTCTAGAGCTGGTGAACAAATTCTGAAGAATGCTTGCAAAGAAGCCCAGTTCCAAAGAGCAAGGACAGACTTGTATTTGAAAGAGAGTCAGGCCAGGTGGGTCCGGATCACTGAGGCCCGTACTCTAGAAGACAAGAGAGTTCAGGACAAGATGGAGCAGATGGAAAAAGCCCTGGCAGCAGCCCAGAAGGAAATATCAGAGTTAGAAATCAGAGCTGGAGTGAAGAGGTCTAAGGACCAAAGTCAGAACAAGAAGTTGACTGCAGCTGTTGCAACAAGAAACCTTCTCATCAGAAATCTTACGGAGCGTCCGGCCGATCCTGTGACCGAAGCACTTCTTAAGGAAGTTCGTGAGGATGAGTTTGGCCTTGGAGTTTGATCATTTGCTTGTTGTTATTCCTATTCCATGTACTTTTGTTTTTGTGATGTATTTTGACCCCTTAGAGGGCTAGTGTTGTAAAATGAACAAGATGTATTATTTCACCTTCTGTAATATATTTGTGTTAGTTTCCATCTGGGTTTATTTCGAAAGCAACTTCAACAGCAACATCTTCAAGGGTCTGGAAGGGTCAAAACTGAAGACCAAACCGGATACCTTGAGAGCAAATAAGCATAACTGCATTGCATGCTAACCTCTTTTGTTTTGTAGGGTTTTGTTTTGTTGTTACTAACCTCTGTTGTGATATTCAGGAATTATTGCTCGCCGCCGGGTATTTCCCCTCAACAGGCCACACAGGTACCCAACTAGAAACAACCTTCCGGGAATTCAGATGGATCAGATGCAGCAGGACCTTACGGAGGTCAGAAACCAGATGGCCAACGAAAGGTTGGAGATGAGAACGCAGATAACACAGTTCATGGAAGTAATGAACAATTTAGCCCAAAGCCAGGAGAGGCTCAGAGCCTTGGTAGAGGGGAGGAATCAAGAGGAACCCCATGTGGGAACTGCTGGCACAAGTAACAACGAGAGGGTCCAACCTCATGTCAATCCCCCAGTTTTTGGACCCCATCTCCATCCAGAGGCCAACATCCCTGTCAATATACAAGGGACTGCCACAGCAGGGAGGGTACTGCAGGAAGACCCTCAAGAAGACCAGTTCACAGTAATGGGTGCTGGAGAAGAGGCTTATGATGGAAGATTGGATGAAATAGCTGAGAAGTTGAGGTCCTTAGAATCTCAAAATTCTTTGGGTTTCGACGTCATGGACATGGGTTTGGTAGACGGGGTCAGGATCCCCCATAAGTTCAAGCCTCCTTGTTTCGAAAAGTATAATGGGACTTCATGCCCCCGGACTCATCTACAATCATTTCTGGGAAGGCTGAAGGCCTATACAATGGATGAGAAATTGTGGATGTTCTATTTTGAAGATAGCTTGACTGGAGCTTCGAGGGAGTGGTATTCCCATCTGACAAGAGCAACAATTAGATGCTGGAAGGACCTGGCAGAGGCCTTCATCAGACAGTATCAGTATAATCTAGACATGGCACCCAACAGGACTCTCCTAATGGGAATGTCACAGTCGTCAAGGGAAAGTTTCCGAGAATATGCCCAGAGATGGAGGCAACTGGCTGCTGCCGTTCAACCACCAATGTCTGAGAGAGAAATGGCAGACATGTTTATGAACACTCTTCAGGGAACGTATATTGACAGGTTGGCTGCTTTCTCTTCCACTAGCTTCGCAGATGTTGTTATAGCTGGGGAGAGAATTGAAAGCCTGTTAAAAATGGGTAAGATCTCTGATAATGGTGCCAGTTCGTCCAGCAGTACAAGAAAGCCGTTTGCAGGCCCGAGAAGAGCTGGCGAGACCAATGCCATTCACACCAACAGGGGTAGGCCCCAATATGTTCAGAGGTCAATAGCAGCAGTCACTATCCCTGCTCCAGCTCATCCTCAGCCAGTCTATCAACCTCCTCAACAAAACTTCCAACAACAACCCCAGTATCAACAGAATCAATATCCTCCCAGGAACTACAACAGCAACAACACCAACAACAACAATCAACAGAGGCCATTCCAACAAAGGCCATCCCAAGCTAACCGAGTGATCGACCCGATCCCAATGCCGTATGCTGCCTTGCTGCCACAGCTTCTGAAACTCAACCTAGTTGAGCTAAGAACGTTGGCACCTCCGGATCCCAACAGTCTACCAAGAAACTATGACTCCAATGCTAGGTGTGCTTTTCATTCAAACGCACCTGGTCACAGTACAGAAAAATGCAGGGCCCTGCATATGAAGGTACAGGACTTGGTAGACTCCAAGGCTCTGAATTTTGCACCTCCGCCCAATGTCAATAAAAACCCTATGCCAAACCATGGTGGTCCTCGAATTAACGCTATTGAAGAAGACCAACCGTCTTATTTAATAACCAGTGTGGATCAAATCCGGACACCATTGGTGGAAATCAAAGCTCAACTCCGTGAAAACCAGATATTTCCGGGGTGTGAACTAGGGTGTCCATATTGCAATATCTCATGGAATGGGTGTGAGGACCTGAGGAATGGCATTGACAGCCTTATTCAGAGTGGCCTGCTACAGATCACTACATCATTCCCGACAAATCCGGCAACTTCATCAACAACGGTTTCAGAACCTCCTACAACCGCAGCAACCATTGTTCCCGACAATTCATCAGCACCATCAACAAGTACTTCACCTGTCCTTCCGAATGATCAGTTTTCAACAGTTTCTCCTGCTACAACTTCAGCTTCACTCCATTTCGAATCTCCAACAACAACAACAACAGTCCTTCCAACAATACCTCCTACAACACCAGCAATCAATCATGAAGATGTCTCTACTGTTACCATTTTCTACGATCCTGAAAATAATTCCGCCTACCATTCAGAAGGTGCTGCTCCCGCCAGAGCACCAGTTACAATCTTTTATGATCCACAAACAATTACAGTCCCTTCAGCAGCAGCAATCAGTCCAGTCACTGTCACGGTGCCTGGACCAGTACCATATGAAAGCAATAGGGCCATCCCTTGGCACTATGGCTCTGACGTGTACTGTGAAGGGAAAAGAATCACTCTTGAAACATCAGCACCTGCACCACAAGTAGATAATGTGGGGGGAGGCGGAGGCTTCACTCGAAGCGGACGTCTCTTTGCTTCGCAAGTCCAAAGACCTACAGCCGAAGCAGAAGCTGCTGCCAAGGCAAAAGGAAAAGGCCCGGTGCAGGAGGATCCAGCTGCCAAAGAAGCCCTGAAGACTCCATTCGATCAGGAAGTTGATGAGTTTATGCGGATCATCAAAAAGAGCGATTATAAAGTTGTGGATCAGCTTCACCAGACGCCATCCAAAATCTCCATCCTCTCACTGCTTATGTGCTCCGAAGCCCATCGGAATGCACTACTTAAAGTCTTGCACGCAGCTTACGTGCCTGAGGAGATTACTGTCAACCAATTGGAAACCGTGGTTGGGAATGTTACTGCTAGCAATGGGCTAGGGTTTACCAATTCTGACTTGACAGCGGATGGCCGCAATCACAACAAAGCCTTGCACATAACCATGGAATGCAAAGGAGCTGTCCTTTCTCATGTGCTGGTGGACACAGGTTCTTCCCTGAATGTCTTACCAAAGAAGGCTCTGGTGAAGTTAGAATATGACGGATTGGCATTGAGACCCAGCAACCTGGTGGTGAGAGCCTTTGATGGTTCGAAGAGATCGGTTCTGGGAGAGATTGAGCTGCCCGTGACAATTGGCCCGCAAACCTTTAAAACTATCTTTTATGTGATGGACATTCAGCCCGCCTACAGCTGTTTGTTGGGTAGACCCTGGATTCACGCCGCCGGCGCAATAACGTCTACCCTTCACCAAAAGTTAAAATTTGAGTGGGAAGGTCAAGTTGTCACAATCTGTGGGGAAGAGGACATTTTCGTTAGCCATCTGGCTACTTACAAATACATTGAGATGGATGGAGAGATCCATGAAACAATGAGCCAAGGTTTTGAAGCCTTGAATGTCAATGAAGCATCTGCTGTGTCGGGTATCTCCATGTCGTCTTACCAACAAGCCCGGAAGGTTGTTGAAGAAGGAACTGCCCTAGGCTGGGGCAAGGTTTTAGCTGTGGAGGAGAAGAAGGACAAGTTTGGGTTGGGTTACAGACCAACTCAACATCAAGCAAAGGTTGCTGCAGAGCCAGGTTTTGTCAGTGGGGGAATGCTTACCCCTGATGCTATCAACTGCCTGGAAGACGAGCTGGAAGAGGAGCGCAATCTGGAGAATTGGATTCGTCCAAAGATCCCGGGGAGCAGTGTCTCGAACTGGTCTTCCCAGGAAATTATAAGAGTTACTCATGCAAAGTAATTATTATTTCCTGTATTTTTTATAGCATGCATTAAAGTCTTGCATCTTGCCCAAGATGACAAGACTCATTTTGTAATCAGGGCCATCTGTACTTTTGTGCAAACAAGATTAAATTAATGAAATATCAAACATCTTTTTGCAAACGAGTCTTTTTCTTTTCTGCTCACTGTTTTTTCCATTTTTCTTTTTGTACAAAAATAAATGGCGGTGTTTTCAAAATGGCAACTTCATTTCACTTTTTTCTAAAGCAAGATTAAAATCAATCACTAAAATGAACAAACTTAACCCTTGCAGAGAGTGCCTTCCAGACAGCACCGACAACAACACGGCTCTGACATCGTATGACTTTGACAATCCAATCAATCAAGCTGATGAAGGGGTTGATGAAGAATATGAGCTTCCTGAAGAGCTAGCCAGGTTGTTAAGACAGGAGGAAAAGGTTATTACTCCTCACCAGGAGGAGGTTGAAGTGATTAATCTTGGTACGGATGAAGACGTGAAAGAAGTCAAAATCGGGGCCTGCCTGCAAGACTCAGTAAAGAGACAACTGATAGACCTGCTTCAAGAGTATGTTGATGTGTTTGCTTGGTCGTATCAAGACATGCCAGGGTTGGATACCGACATTGTTGTGCATAAGCTGCCTTTGAGGGAAGAATGCCCACCAGTTAAACAGAAGCTGCGCCGAACTCGCCCAGACATGGCTATGAAAATTAAGGAAGAGGTACAAAAGCAATGGGACGCCGGGTTCCTTGCTGTAACTAGTTATCCGCCGTGGGTTGCTAATATAGTGCCTGTGCCTAAGAAAGATGGCAAAGTAAGAATGTGTGTTGACTACCGGGATCTGAACAGAGCTAGCCCGAAAGATGACTTCCCATTACCTCACATTGATGTATTGGTGGATAACACGGCTCAGTTCTCGGTATTCTCCTTCATGGATGGATTTTCAGGATGTAATCAGATCAAGATGTCACCTGAAGACATGGAGAAGACAACATTTATCACACCTTGGGGCACGTTCTGTTACAAGGTGATGCCATTCGGACTAAAGAATGTTGGTGCAACATATCAACGGGCTATGGTGACATTATTCCACGATATGATCCACAAGGAAATAGAATGTTATGTGGATGATATGATTGCCAAGTCCCTTACAGAGGAAGATCACTTGGTGAATCTGCTGAAGTTGTTCAAGCGTCTGAGGAAGTACCAATTAAAGCTGAACCCCAACAAATGCACATTCGGGGTGCGATCTGGTAAGCTGCTGGGTTTTATTGTAAGCGAGAAAGGGATTGAAGTGGACCCTGATAAAGTCAAAGCCATCCAAGAGATGCCTGCACCGAAAACTGAGAAAGAAGTTCGAGGGTTCTTAGGTCGATTGAACTACATTTCAAGGTTCATATCTCACCTTACGGCAACCAGTGAACCCTTGTTCAAGCTGTTAAGAAAAGAACAAACGGTCAGGTGGAACGAAGATTGCCAGAAAGCTTTTGACAAGATCAAAGAATATCTACAAGAACCTCCAGTCCTCATGCCGCCAGTTGAGGGAAGACCTCTGATTATGTACTTGACAGTATTAGAAGAGTCAATGGGGTGTGTACTAGGTCAGCATGACGAGTCTGGTCGAAAAGAGTATGCAATATACTACCTAAGCAAAAAGTTTACCGACTGTGAACAACGTTATTCACTGCTCGAGAAAACTTGTTGTGCTTTAGCGTGGGCTGCTCGCCGACTGAGACAGTATATGTTGACCCACACTACCTTATTGATCTCAAAAATGGATCCGGTTAAGTACATCTTCGAGAAGCCAGCTCTTACCAGACGGGTTGCAAGATGGCAGATGATTCTCACAGAATACGACATACAGTACACATCTCAGAAAGCCATCAAGGGCAGTGTACTATCTGAATATCTTGCTGAGCAACCCATTGATGACTACCAGCCTATGAGGTTTGACTTCCCTGATGAAGATATCATGTTCATTAAAGCAAAAGATCACGAAGAGCCTATTCACACTGAAGGGCCTGACCCGGAGGAAGAATGGACTATGATGTTTGATGGGGCTGTTAACATGAATGGCCGTGGTGTTGGTGCAGTACTCATTACACCTAAAGGAGTTCACATGCCTTTCTCGGCAAAACTCACTTTCAACTGCACTAACAACGAAGCTGAATACGAAGCTTGCATTATGGGTCTTGAGGAAGCTATTGACCTCAGGATCAAGACATTGACCGTTTTCGGAGATTCAGCTTTGGTAATCAATCAGACCAATGGGAAATGGTATACACATCAGGATCATCTGATACCTTACAGGGATTATACAAGAAGGTTATTGATTTTCTTCACAACAGTCAAACTTGAGTATATCCCTCGGGACGAGAATCAGTTTGCAGATGCCTTGGCTACCATTTCGTCCATGATCAAAGTTCAAGTTGCTAACTTTGTACCTCAGATTTCAGTATCGAGACTTGATAGACCAGCATATGTATTCGCAGCAGATGTTGTAAAAGATGATAAGCCTTGGTTCCATGACATTAAGTGCTTCTTGGAGGATCAAACATACCCACCTGGGGCATCTTCCAATGATAAGAAGACTTTGAGAAGGCTTGCTGGTAGTTTCTTCTTGAACACTGATGGGTCTTTGTATAAAAGGAACTTTGATATGGTACTCCTCAGATGTGTTGACAAGACGGAAGCAGATTTGTTGATGCATGAAGTGCATGAAGGCTCTTTTGGTACCCATGCTGGAGGACATGCAATGGCTAAGAAGCTATTAAGATCAGGCTATTACTGGATCACAATGGATGCAGACTGTTGTGCTTACGCCAGAAAATGCCACAAGTGCCAGATCTATGCAGACAAAGTGCATGTGCCTCCCAATCCTTTGAACATAATGTCTTCACCGTGGCCCTTTGCCATGTGGGGCATTGATATGATTGGCAAGATTGAGCCAACTGCTTCGAATGGCCATAGATTCATCCTGGTTGCCATCGACTATTTCACCAAGTGGGTTGAAGCAGCCTCATATGCAAATGTTACAAGACAAGTGGTAGCCCGATTTCTGAAGAGAGATATCATCTGTCGGTATGGAGTGCCCGAGCGAATCATTACTGATAATGGTTCCAATTTAAACAACAAAATGATGGCAGAGCTGTGCCGGGACTTCAAGATCCAACATCACAATTCTTCTCCTTACAGGCCAAAGATGAATGGCGCTGTTGAGGCAGCAAATAAGAATATTAAGAAGATTGTGCAGAAGATGGTAATCACATACAAAGACTGGCATGAAATGCTACCGTTCGCCTTGCATGGGTACCGCACGTCAATCAGAACATCCACTGGGGCAACACCGTACCAGCTTGTGTATGGTATGGAAGCAGTCCTACCAGTTGAAGTTGAATTGCCCTCCTTACGGGTATTAATGGATGTTAAACTGAGTGAAGCAGAATGGGTTCGGTCCCGATTCGAACAACTGAGTCTGATTGAAGAGAAAAGATTAGCTGCAATTTGTCATGGGCAGTTATATCAGAAGAGAATGAAGAAAGCCTTCGATCAGAAAGTCAGGCATCGAGAGTACCAAGTAGGGGATCTTGTGCTGAAGAGAATCCTCCCTCCTCATACAGACCACAGGGGCAAATGGACTCCAAATTATGAAGGACCATTCGTTGTAAAGAAAGTTTTCTCTGGTGGAGCGCTGATGCTCAGCACCATGGATGGTGAAGATTTTCCATCCCCTGTGAATTCAGATGCAGTTAAAAAATACTTCGCATAAAATGACCCGCTGGACATAAAAACAGAATGTAAGTCCAGGCAAAATAGGGCATCCCGGCGAGTCAAAAACAGAATAAAAGACTCGGGCAAAAATAAGGGAAAATAAGCAAGAAATGTACACCCGCTGAGTTGAAAAGCCACATTGGACAGCTCAGGCAAAAATGGGTATCCCGATGGATTGAAAACCCGAAAGGGCGATCCATGCAAAATAAGGGAATAAGCGAACAACTGCACTCTGAGTTCGTCTGTATCACTTACAACTTGGAAAGCTTCAAAAGGATAAAGCTTCAATCAGAATCAACATTCTTCAGAAAGCAAGATGAGAAGAACGTCAAAAGTCATACGAGTCATGGTAAGGAGGAAGCTCCTCAAAGCGTCGTCAACACCGCCAGCATTTTGTTTCTCAATTTATAACAATCTCCTTATTTTAGGAGACTTGTTTCTTTGACTGTATCTCGCCAATTCAGGGCATATGAATTAATAAAATCAGATTTTCAGTCATGTCTCGTTTTGTACATTTTTATTTGCAAAGGATGTCTGATGTCTCTAAAGAATCAATTGCATAAGTACAGATGCTTTTCTCCCAAAAATAATAATAATAAAACACATGCTTGCAGGGAATATACTTACTCTCAAAAGTGCTTAACTCCTATGACGGAATCCAGTAAAGGATACCTCGGGACCTTTTGTGCGTCTCCTTATCTTTGCAGGATTGCAGGTATCCAGAACGCAACCTGGGGCATGCAAGTTACGTCTCAGCAAGCTGGCAAATCATTATCAACTCGGTCTATCTTCCACGTGACACTGGGAGGTGCCCACTTCCCCAGCGAAGTTGCCAAATCAACATGCACTCAATCTCAGCATCTGAAATGCTTTATCCCCAGCTGAGTTGCCTCTTGTTGCTCTCCCCAGCTGAGTTGCCTCTCATAATTCCCCAGCCAAGTTGCCGTGTCATCCTCAGCTGAATACGGAAGTCAGGGAACCATCTCCCCACAGAGTTCCAGCCTCTATCCAGAAGAGCAACGCAGGAAAGGATCACAACAGAGTGAAGAAAGCTTCTACAAACCCCAGTTGGGTCCCGTATTATAAGGATATGTCAATCAGTGACCTATATCCCCAAACAGATACATCATTAGATCTACCAATGATCTCATCCCCAGCTGGGATGTTCACTTCAAGCAGATCAACCAGAGATCTTCGCAGCAACGGGATCCGAATCCCGGATCGGTGCCTCTTTGCATAATCATAGCATTCGCATCATACTATCCCCCAGAGCGTAGCATTCCGTCTAATACGGAGCATTACGGCAAAAATCAAATACATAGCATAATCATAAGTCATGTTGTGAGTTAAACACTTGTAAATATTGACAATCTGTCATTATACAGAATACAATACACAAAAATCCCCACCAGGGTCCCAGCAAAAGCAGTTGCCTCTCCAATCACAAACACCAATATATACACCTTTGGACACCCCTCCGTGTCAAATCACCAGCAGAAAGCCAAAGACATCCTCTTTGCACTCACATATACTTATATACATTTTCTTGACACCCGTCCGTGTCATATCCCCAGCGCAGTCGCTTACACCTTTATCACCCATACACTTGTTAATATTTTACTTTTCTTTTTGACACTCGTCCGTGTCACTCTCCCCGGCAGATAAACACTCATCTATACATTATATATACTCACTACTCATTGGTACACTTATACAGATACTCGTCCGTATCTTGTATACATCATTTATATCCCCACAGATTCGACAGTAGTCCTTGTTCTTTGTTAACCAGTTGGTACTCGTCCGTACCATCATCTCAGAACAGTGCGTCTAGTGTTTGTTTCTACATGATACTCGTCCGTATCATAGTCTTAGGGATGCTCGTCCGCATCTTTAACCCATACACTGTGTCAAACACTTATGTCTCCTTGAATATAGATACTCGTCTGTGTCTACTATTCCCCAGAAGAGTTCTTTCAGATTCAACACTCGTTCGTGTTCCTTGTTAACCAGTTGATACTCGTCTGTATCATCATCTTTGAACACATGTCAGTTTGTTTCTACCCGATACTCGTCCGTATCGTAGTCTTAGGGATGCTCGTCCGCATCTTTAACACTTATACTTTCTTTTCTTGGTTGTGAACGCTCGTCCGTGTTCACTATATCCCCAGTAGATCGCCAACAAAGCATCTTTCTTTTATCTGACACTCGTCCTGTGTTATGATAAACCCTGAGAGCAGCCGTACCCTGCTAGGTGGTCGTCCTCCACTTCTTGATGGTCGTCCTCCATCATGCTCATCCGATGGCCGTCCCCATCAGTGATTTTTAACAGCCGTCCCCTGCTAGGTGGTCGTCCTCCACCTTTTGATGATCGTCCTTCATCATTTTATCCAATGGCCGTCCCCATTGTTTGATTTTGGTTATCTGGCATTCGTCCTGTGTCATGAGAAACCTCGAGAGCAGCCGTACCCTGCTGAGTGGTCGTCCTCCACTTCTTGATGGTCGTCCTCCATCATGCTCATCCGATGGCCGTCCCCATCAGTGATTTTTAGCAGCCGTCCCCTGCTAGGTGGTCGTCCTCCACCTTTTGATGATCGTCCTTCATCATTTTATCCAATGGCCGTCCCCATTGTTTGATTTTGGTTATCTGGCATTCGTCCTATGTCATGAGAAACCTCGAGAGCAGCCGTACCCTGCTGAGTGGTCGTCCTCCACTTCTTGATGGTCGTCCTCCATCATGCTCGTCCGATGGCCGTCCCCGTCGTTGACCTTTTCTATCCGGCATTCGTCCTATGTCGCGATATTTTCGGCAGCCGTACCCTGCCAGGTGGTCGTCCTCCACCTTTGATGGCCGTCCCCATCATATTTTCTTTTATCCCCAACAGAGCATCCGTACCCTGCTAGGTGATCGTCCTTCACCTTTGATGGCCGTACCCCATCATCTGTTTATTTCATTTATTCTTTAACCCGATGGCCGTCCCCGTCGTGGTCCCTTTTCCTTTTTAGCCCGATGGTCGTCCCCATCGTTGTTTGCTTTACCTTTATGAACCTGACGGCCGTCCCCGTCATGCTTCATTAAATCCTTAGAGAATTTTACAGTTTTATCTTGATGGTCGTCCCCATCATGATTTTATTTCCCCAGCTAGTCGGCCGTCCCCGTCTTGGCTTTACCTTCTATCCCCAGCATGTCGGCCGTCCCCGTCATCGCTTTGTTTTCCGCACCTTTACAATATACTTTATTTTCTTTTACAATCTATATCCCTTTTCTTCTTCATTTCTGTGAGTGCAAATTTTGGACTGTCTTTGGTATTCAACCACAAGTTATCCTGTTTGCCTGCTAAGCCGTCGCTTACATCCTGCACAGCTAACTCATGTTTGAATAGGGGCAGCTGTAAACACCCCAAATTTGCCCTCACCCATTCACACCATGGCTTGTGATCATCCTCATATGCATAAACACAATCATATTATCTCACATCTCATTTTTGATTCACTGCATAGTTTATAAGTCATCTGCACCTAGGGTTTGTGGTCTGAGCAACCTCAGGGCATCCTGAGCCACCCCAGAGGCCACCAATCAACTCAAAGGGGTCTACATGTGTTCAAGCATCATAGTACATCCTCTCAAAGTCAAAAATGCAGAGGAATCACAAGGACTAGGGTTTGAGTGGATGCAGAGCCAGGTCAAACTGCACAGTTGACTGAAAATTAGGGTTTTGGTTTCAGAGGCCATAACTCCAATTTTTTTGGTCATTCTTGTTTCCATTGCTCTTTATATGGTATAGGGAGTATGCATATCAATTTTCATGAATAAATTCCATGGGGAAGTCATCTGATCAAGGGTTGACTTTTCAGACAAGTCAGTGTAAAATCAGGGCATCTGAGGCCCCCAATGACCCAACCAATGGGTGATCTTCATCATTTTGAGTGTATATGATCTTTATTTGATCATGGAAGAAGGTTGAAGTTCATAGAAATCAAGAATTTAGGGTTTTTGCAAATGTTGACTTTTTGGGCATAGTTGACTTTTCAAGAATGCATCATTTTAGGTCATTTTTCAAGCCTTGATTCTTGATCCAAAAAGGCTTCAAATGGAAAAACTTTGGTCATGAAAGTTGTAGATCTCATCTTTCCCTTTTCAAAAAGTACAAGAACATGATCAAACTCTTCTTGGATCAAAAGTTATGGCAAGGCAAAGTTGGCAAAAATCATTGATTTTTAAGGCATGCCTCAAATGGAAATTTTGCAAAGTCTTGAACCAAAGCCAATTGTGACCTCTAGTTCATTTCAAACCATTACATAAGCATTCTCTAAGTCACAAAAATCAGAATTGGACCAAGGTTCACATGTTTATGGTTTGTGTAATGAGAGATTTTCATGAAAAGGCAAAAAGTAACCAAGTTGCAAAACACTCATTTCTCCTCACCAACTTGCTGCATTGGTCCTTGAATCAAGCTAGCCTCACACACTCATCATGCTGCGCAGCCCATGCCCATTGTACTTGCCTAGCACCTCACCATACTTGCCTTACACAAAAGTTGACCTTTTTGCAAAAGTAAACTTACCTATCATAGCAGGCCATGTCACATCCTCTGGCCACTTGGATTAAAATAACATATCATTTTGCAAGCCATTCCATGTACTAAGCAAGGCTGAAACATCTCATACCAACACATACACAAGAACACTCCATTTTGCTTTTGCCTTCGAAACTCTCTGCCCAGCTCACATACATCCAAACCATCTTTACCAATCATCTCACCATGTCTCATTGAGCCCAAAGCAACCAAGAACCAGGCCTTAAACAAGCTACAACATCACTGCACCATTTTCACACCAGCTTGCAGTTTCATTCGAAACTCTCACCCTAGCTCACCAACATACAAACAAACACTCCAGACCTTCTCCATTCATCCTCAGGACCACAAACCATCATTCACAATGGCCTGAAACCTCCAGAAACTCCATTGCCATTGCTGACTGAGCTGAAGCAGGAGCTTTCGAAACTCACTATCCAGCCAACTTAAATTCTCTTTGAGCATTCAAACATCTTCTGGGGACCAAGTGGAGTAGTTTGCACTGAAGGAAGTGGCCAGAAAGTCTTCAAACTGAAAGCTTCGAATCTCAGGTAGCCTGAAATTTATTTTTCCAGAAATTGTTTTTCTTGTTACAAACTTGTTCTATGTGCTTCACTGATCATCCTGGTATCATTGGTTTTGAAAATGGCTTTGATTTGAGAGTTTAATTTGTCTCTGAAGCTTGCGTGCCCTAGTTTTTATTCCTTTCGATTCAGCTTGTTTAGGAAGAAGAAATGTGTTTTAGGATAGGGGTTTGATTCGTGAGGATGTGAGGAACATTTCCCAGTTTTTAGATTTCATTTTTGATACGTTTTTAGGGAGTTTGAAGTTTCTCAGGGAGAGAGCTGGCCGGAGAAGACGACCGGAAGTCTTCTCCGGCAGCCTGAAAGTGATTAGGGTTAATTGTCATTAATTAGGCAACTTTGAATCTGGTCCCTTGGATGGACTCTCCCGCGCGCGAATGAAAGGCTGAGATGAGCCATTAGAAACCCTAATCCTGATTATCCATTTAATTCCTGATTAATTAATTCATAATTTCAAATTTAACCAAGTTTGAATTTGGACCACTGGATCACGCGCCAAGTCAACCATCTCCTCCCCAGATTGCATCCCAGCCTCTCATTCTGATTACTTTTATTTTATTTGATTTTTAATTCATTTTATTTCATTAAACTTGCATAATTATTTTAAAATAGCAAAAAATACATAAAAATTATGAAACTTTTTCCTCTGAGTTTTATTAATTTTTATGACACAAAAATATTTTTATTTTATTTTTTATCATCAAAAAAGTATTTTTAAATATTTAAAAGATTATTTTTAATTGATTAATGGGAATTAATTAATTAAAAATACTTTTAGGTATTTAAAAATTACAAAAAAATTCATGAAATGTTCTAAGACATTTAGAAACATTGTCCAACCTTCAAACCAAATTTCTTTTTTGATCTTGATGCATTTTAAGAATTTTTCATTGAATTAAATCATTTTTTATGCATTATTTTGATCATGGGTTCAAAAATTCATTTCTGCCTATTGGAGAAGGTTTGGACATTGATTCTTTTTGCTTTGTTTTGTGTTTAGCATATAGTTTCTAAGATAAAATGGTCATAATTTGATCTTGCATTTTCTAATTGTTTGGCATTTCTTTTGTTAAGAACCCTAAAAACCCTAATAACTTGTAAAAATCATATCTTGAGATTGGTTAAGAGTTGAGAATTCCCCTTTGGGCAGTGGTTCATTATAGGTTTAAGGTTTCATTGAGTGCCATTTTCCATTTTTTATCTTAGGGTTTGCTTCTGTTTTGGGTTTTTGTTTGTTGTTTGATTCATAAACCCTAATTTGGGATTTCCCTTGCACCCCTCTTACATTCTCTTGCATAACATGACTTGTCTTTGCATTTTGTGCATTCTTGTGATTCATTTGACATTTCAAGACATATAGAAAACATGTTTGATCATTGCATTGCATATTTGCCATGTCATTTGTCTTGTATGATTCATAACTTTTCATGTTCATTCATGCTCCTTAACTTGCATCATTTGCATTCATAATCTTGCATGAACATTCCCATGTCTTGCCTCTTGTTTGCAGCACCTCATAGCATCATAATCACCATCAATATGCTTCTGGTTTGATCTAGCATCATACCATTTCATCCCATCTAGCATTGCATTGCATTTCTTTCTAACATTTCAGGTGGTAAGTAAACTTGAGAAGTGAATTTGCCTTCACTTCTCATAACTTTTCTTTTCATCTCTCTTGCATCCATTGCTGCATTTCTATATGTGCTTGAGTTTGAGCTTGCTCATGCTTGTTCCTCCCACTTTCCTCCTTCAAGTGACTTGACTTCTTGAATGAAGCAAGTCACTTTGCTTCTCTTGATCCTTTCATCTGCTTCCTGGTGGTTCCATTGAAGATTGTTCTTGCAAACCTCACAAACCTTAGGGACAACCAAGCATGACAATGATTAGGGTTTTGATTAGTCTCCCCTCCTAGTTTTTACCTTTGTGTCTCTCTTTGAGTCTTCTCTTCTCATCTCATAATCAGGGACCAAACCCTAAAGGCTTTAAGACTTTGTGATTAAGCTTATGCCTGCATCCTTCTTTTAGGATGGAGTGTATAACTTTAATCCTAAGTGTTAAACCCTTAATGTGTTTAAATCTCTTAACCAATTCACTTAATAAATATCAAGACATCACACTTGTAACTTGGGCCTTGCATTAGGGTTCTAATTCTTCCTTAAGTGGTTAAGAAGGACTAACCCTAGTGTTAATGGACAAGTCCCCCTCAAGTTGTCTTACAAATCATAAAACTCACTTCATCATCATATCATTAAATAAAATCCACTTAACCAAAGGCTTGTTTTGTCATGAGTTTAATCCCTAATCATGAATTAAGTTGAGGAGCTTTCCTCAGCTTAAACATTCTCATCTATCATCCTTCTTTTAGGATGGTGTAATGAGTCTGTTTAATCCCTGATTATGGCTTAACCTCATTACTCAACACTAAACAAAAACTCAAAAACATCTAAATAATCACAAGTAGGTTAATGATCTTAATCCTACATCAAAGGTGATTAAGTGTGAGAATCTGACTTCACACTTAATGTACTCTCATCACCCCTAATCAGAGGGAAGATGTGATGAGTTTACTAAATCCATTGGTTTAGGCTTAAGCTCATTAACTTATGACAAACTTTCAAAAGCAATAAAAGACTGAAAACTCAAAAAAAAAAAACAATAATCGTCTCCTCCGGGATTCTTTTCTCATCTTATTCACTCACAAACGAGAACTTGCCTCTTCCGTCTAATGCAAGACAGTTTGCACCTGAGCCAGACAGGTCATACACTTGAGCATTGACAAGCAAGCAGTTCATCAAGTCAATTCATCTTTCAGTCTCTTTGGGTCGAACTACGGTGTTCTGACTTCCTCATTGCACGAGAGGATACGTAGGCATAACTTAACAGTTATCGAACAAAAGTCTCTGTACATTCCCCCTCTTTCTAGCTTTATTCTCTTAGCCTCATTATCATGAGCATTTCACCTTGTTCTTACACTGATAGTTTCATACTTCACATCACTTATACACTTTACACTGACACCTGTACATTCTTTTCCAGCTATTTTATACACAGATTGCACTGACACTACCCCTTTAAAACACAAATCTTTTAAGCGTGGATCCCGTCGAGTACGACGGACAATCTGGGTGCTAATACCTTCCCAGGTTGTAACCAACCCCCTTTCTCAGTCTCTCTGGTTCGCAACCGTCTTATCCATATCTTTCCAGGTCTATGCAGCATTGCCTTTCCCTCGGGATAAAAATGCCTAGCTGGCGACTCTATTCATTCTCCAGTGAGTTCACGGCTGTGTGTTCTCATTGTCCCTCTCGCCGACCGTTCGCGTCTGTACCCTTCATCTGACCCTGTGTCACTTGTCGGGAGCGACAGATGCAAATGATGTAACTGATGTAAATGAGATAATGAGAGACATAATGGAGATAATGGAGTTTTGAAACAGTTACAAATGTAATGGATGATGCTGATGTGTCGATTCATTAAAGAAAAACTGAAATTTCGTCAGTATGAATCGATTCATTGATGTATGTATCAATTCATTATGCGAAAATTTTTTAAAAGGCAACTGCTATGAATCGATCCAAGAGAGTATGTATCAATACATACTGTAACTGTCTTTAAAAAAAATTCACAAAATTAATTCATGAATCGATTCAAGCTAGGTGGGATCGATTCATATTGCGAATTTTTGGTTTTGTAAATGAGAATGAATCGATCCAAGTGAGTATGAATCAATACATACTGTAACTGAATTTTAAAAAATATCCAAAATTAAATCATGAATCGATTCATGAATGTTGGGATCGATTCATTATGCGAAAATTTTAATATTTCAGTGATTTTTCAAGAATTGACACATTTATGCAGAAGCAAAACAATCATTATGCATTTAAATGTAATACAACAAGGTATGCAAGCTTAAGAATAACAAAAATCAAAGTTCAAACACTCATATGAACAGAAGTTCATGTAAACAAATGATCATTAATCAAAACATACATTGATCATACAATATTATCAAGGAGAGGAGAGGAAACGATATTACCTCCATCGTAATATTCTCATAAGGCACTATTGAAGGCTACAATCAAAACTTAGAAAATATGATGAGATAAATGGAAGTAATATCAATCAAGCTTAAGACACCAAAGCGGAGAGATCAAGAATTCCCAACTCGCGACGAATGTTGAAGAACGGTTCAGTTGCCAAAGGTTTAGTGAAAATGTCAGCAAGCTGATTTTTAGTATCAACATGCTCAAAAATGACATCGCCTTTTTCAACATGATCGCGAAGAAAGTGATATCAAATCTCAATATGTTTGGTGCGCGAGTGTAAAACAGGATTCTTAGAAAGGTTAATGGCACTAGTGTTGTCACACTTAATTGGAATATGTTTCAGTTCAATATCAAAGTCTTGTAGTTGTTGTCTTAGCCACAGAATTTGAGCACAACAGCTACCGGCTGCGACATACTCAGCTTCTGCAGTAGACAAAGCTACGGATACTTGCTTTTTACTATGCCAACTTATCAAAGAATTTGAAAACAGATGACAAGTGCCACTAGTGCTTTTCCTATCTGATTTGCAGCCAGCAAAATCAGAATCGGAATAACCTACTAAGCTACAATCACTTCCTTTGGAATACCAAAGCCCATATTTAGGTGTTCCATTGAGATAGCTAAATATACGCTTGACTGATTTTAGATGAGATTCCTTAGGATTTGATTGATATCTTGCACACATACACACACTAAACATGATGTCTGGTCTAGACGCAGTAAGATACAAAAGAGATCCGATCATACCTCTATACCTCTTAACATCAACACACTTACCATGTTCATCTTTATCCATGTTTCCATTGGTAGGCATAGGAGTGTCAATAGATTTAGAATCATTCATTCCAAACCGTTTGAGCAGCTCTCTACAGTATTTTGTTTGACATACTGTTGTACCTTCATCAAGTTGCTTAATTTGGAGGCCTAAGAAGTAATTCAACTCCCCCATGAGACTCATCTCAAACTCACCCTGCATAACATTAGAAAATTCCTCGACCAAGTGTATGTTAGTTGAACCAAATATGATATCGTCTACATAAACTTGAACTAAAAGAATGTGTTTTCCTTAGTGTTTAATGAAGAGTATATTATCCACTTTACCTCTAGAATATCCATGATCAAGTAAAAATTTACTAAGTCTTTCATACCATACACGAGGTGCTTGCTTAAGACCATATAAAGCACGTTTTAACTTGTAGACATGATCTAGATATTCAGAATTTTCAAAACCAGGAGGTTGTGAAACATATACCTCTTCATTTATAACACCATTTAAGAACACACTCTTTACGTCCATTTGGTAAAGCTTAAAATTCATGGAACACGCATAGGCAAGCAAAAGACGTATGGCTTCAAGGCGAGCAACTGGAGCATAAGTCTCCTCATAATCTATGCCCTCCTCTTGGTTATACCCTTGTGCTACCAAGCGTGCCTTATTTCTAGTTATCACCCCGTTTTCATCTAGTTTATTCCTAAAAACCCATTTAGTGCCTATGATGTGATGATCTCGCGGACGTGGGACAAGTTCCCAAACGTCATTTCTTTTAAATTGATTTAGCTCTTCTTGCATGGCCATTAGCCAAAATTCATCAACCAAGGCCTCTTTGGCGTTTTTAGGTTCCACTTGTGATACAAAAGCGAAGTGAGAACAAAATTTACTTATCTTAGAACGAGTCAAGACTCCCTTTGAAATGTCTCCCAATATATTGTCTATGGGATGGTCTTTAGAGGATTTCCAAGCTAGTGGAAGATCTTTTACTTCGGATGTTCCTTCCTCTTTATCTTTTTCAATACATGTATCTTCCTCCTTCTCAATAGCAACCGCTTCGGATTGATCAATTTCCGAACCAGCTTCTTTGAGTATGTCTTGTGTAGATACACCTGCATCATTAAAAGAGATACCTTTTCCGACAATTTTTGGGTAAGACTCATCAAAAGAAACATGGACAGATTCTTCGACAGAAAGTAAACGCCTATTATAAACTCTATATGCTTTGCTTGATTGAGAGTAACCAAGAAAAATGCCTTCATCAGCTTTGGCATCAAACTTCCCAAGGTTTTCCTTACCGTTATTCAAGACAAAACATTTACAACCGAACACATGAAGATGAGACAAGTTGGGCTTTCTACCTTTTAGGATTTCATAAGGAGTTTTATTCAAAATAGGACGAATTAGAATCCTATTGAGAACATAACAAGTCGTACTAATTGCATCGGCCCAAAAGTATTTTGGTAAGCCACCCTCATTGAGCATTGTTCTTGCCAATTCCTCTAAAACTCGATTTTTACGTTCCACAACACCGTTTTGTTGTGGAGTTCGAGGAGCTGAAAAGTTATGCTCAATGCCATACTTGTCACAAAATTTATCAAAGAGGTGGTTTTGAAATTCACCTCCATGATCGCTTTGGATTATAACTATTTTAGAATTCATTTTATTTTGGGACAGCTTTGCAAAACTTTTGAAAGCAGAAAAAGTTTCATCTTTGCTATGAAGAAATATAGTCCAAGTAAATCTAGAGTAGTCATCTACTATTACGAAACCGTAATAGTTTCCACCTAAGCTCTTTGTCCTAGATGGTCCAAAGAGATCCATATGGAGAAGCTCAAGGGGTCTTGAAGTTGAAATTATATTTTTAGATTTAAAAGAGACCCTTGTTTGTTTTCCCATTTGGCAAGCATCACATAGATGATCTTTTGAAAACTTTATTTTTGGAAGACCTATCACTAGATCCTTGGATATAACCTTGTTAAGAAAATCGAAATTAACATGCGCTAAGCGTCTATGCCATAGCCATGAATCATCATTTAAGGCAACTAGACATTTAGTGCTTGTTAAGGATACACTCAAAAGATCAAGCATATATATATTGTTTACTCTAACACCCTTAAATACAACATTTTGTTCGGAATGTTTAATTTTGCAACATGTTTTTGTGAAAGACACTTTATAACCTTTGTCGCATAGTTGACTTATACTTAACAAATTGTGTTTAAGTCCCTCTACAAGATGTACATCAGAAATAGTAGTGGTAGAGGGATTCCCTACACTACCTTTACCAAGTATTTCTCCTTTTTTATTGTCTCCATAAGTAACATACCCCTTTTTCTTTGCTTTGAAGTCAATAAAAAGCGATATGTCACCCGTCATGTGCCTTGAACATCCGCTATCCAGAAACCATCTTCCTTCCATGGATGCAAGACACTCATCCTACAATATCAAAAGAGAGAAGTAGGTACCCAATTTTTATTGGGTCCAAGTGGGTAAGTAATAACATGGTTGCCTTTAAGCTTCCATTGGTAAATGCCTTTAGGAACAAGAAATCTTCTAAACTTGCATTTCTCAATGGTATGGCCAGCATGACAACAATAGTGACAAACACTATGATAATGATAATGTTTACTATTGGTCTTTAAATCCTTTGGAACAAAAGAATATTTTGCATACGGAGGATTTAATGACTTTTTGAACAATCTAGTATCAACGTCATAAGTAATCTTAGGTTGCAAGGCTTTCTCCAATTTGGCTTTAAGAGAGATGACCTCTTGTTACCAAATGTGGCACCTTTCACAATGCCTAATTTTACTACAACCATCAATATCAATAGCTTTTGAATTTTCTGCAATACTAGCTTTCAAGCATTCTAGATCTTTTTCAGCATATTGTACTTTACCTTCCAAGTATGAAAAAAATTTCTTATCGGAAGCTAACCTTTTGAATGCTTCTTTAGCTTCATTATGCAGTTTTTCAAAAGCTACTTTTAATTCAGAAAAAGACAAGGAAGAAAAGTTGTTATAATAAGCTTGTTTTACCTTTTTATCATCACTTTTCTTCTTGTGATGGGACTAATTTTTAGTGTGAGCCATAAGACACAAATTTGCGGTTTCATCGCTAACACTTGTGCATTGTGTACTTGATGAATCACTATCACTTTCCCAAGCAATGTAAGCTCTTCTTTGCTTATTATTATACCTTCTTGGAGGAGCTTTTCCTTTATCCTTTTTCTTTAAAGGGCAATCCATTTTATAATGACCGGACTTGCCACAATTAAAACAAGACCCTCTTTCTCTATTCTTCTTAACCTCTTCCTGTTTTGTATCCATAGATTGTCTTCTAAAGTTTATGAGATTTTTGTCGGAGTGCTTTATTCCATTCTTTCGAATGAATCTATTATATCTCCTAACAAAAAGTCCCATTTCTTCATCACCGGAGTCTTCGTCACTACTTGACTCATTGTTGCTTAGCTTTTTTTGTGAGGACTTTGAGTTTGAAGCCATAAGAGCTATAGGCCTCTTCTCACCCTCTTTGTCTTTGTTCTTCTCTTTTCCCTTTTTACTTTTGTTTTCAAACTTTTCTAGACTTTCTAGTTCTTGCTGATGTTCCTCCAGCTTTCCAAACAAAGTAGTCATTGTGAGTGTCGTTAGATCATTGGCTTCCTTGATAGCTGTCACTTTAGGTTGCCATTCCCTGCTAAGACATCTCAGAATTTTATTAGTAGCAATATCATTTGAAACCGGTTTTCCAAGTGCATTCAAACGATTAATAAGATGAACAAATCTCTTTTGCATGTCGGGAATTGATTCTCCTTGTTTCATGCGAAAAAGTTCGAACTCTTGATTAAGTGTGTTAATGCAGGACTGTTTTACTTCAGTTGTACCCTCATGAGCAATTTCTAAAGCATCCCACATTTCTTTAGCTGTCGAGCAATGGGAAACTCGATAATACTCATCTGCACTAAGTGCTGAAATTAGCATATTTCGAGCTCTCCAATCACTTGACCACTTTTTCTCATCTTTTTCATCCTAATCGTCTTCTGGTTTAGGTACTATGGCTCCTGCCTCATTCATCATGGTAATTTGAAAAGGACCATTTTGAATGGCAGCCCATACGCGCCTATCAACAGAATTTATATGTACTCGCATGCAGTCTTTCCAATAGCCATAATTTTCACCGTTGAAAACAGGAGCTCTATTATACGCCCCCTTTGGTTCAGAATCCATAACGTTACAGGCAGCCACAAAGCACCAGCGAACCGGTTCTCTGATACCACTTGTTAGACGCTGTGGCGAGTGATCTAGAGGGGGGGTGAATGGATCACACCCTTGTTTTCAAGGATTTTGAAAGTTTTTCAGAGTTTTCAAAGTATTATGGAAGCAAAGGTCCCGAATAGAATAAGCGTCTATTCTGAACCGGCCACTAGAAGACCAGACAAGCGATAACGTGCTGGATTTTACGATTGCTATGATAAAGACTAAAACACACGATATGAAAACAGTTGAATGCACCTATCACTAAATCAATTTCCAATGAATCGAAAAACAAATTAAAACGAAAGTAAAGATAGAGAGGAGAAACAATACGCCGAGATTTGGTAAGGAAGTTCCCCACGGTCTTCCTCGCGTGTGGGTACGTCTCCCTCTCAATTTCAAATCGAAATTGAGAATTCTTATATCAAAGTTGCTGAATCCGTTGATTACAAGGTTCGAATACAAAAACCAGAATTCTAAACTCCTAGAATTTCCTATTGTATCAACCTCCACTCGATTTGAGCCCAATCGAGATTTCCCGCAAGTTATACAATCAATCCACCGGTTCCACGACTCTCGTTGCGGCTGAATCTGACTTGTACAACGTGACTCACAAAACCCTCAAGAACACGCCCGTTCTTGAAGGAAAACCCAGCTGGTTTTTCCCTTGAAACCTTCTATCAATCTTCAACTCAGCTGGATCTATGATCGTACCACTGAACGTTGTCTCGAAAGCCTTCAATTCACAGGACAACAAACACTCTTGTTGATGTTCTTGAATAAGATCTTTGAGAAGATGATGAAGATGTCTTGATTCTAAGTTTCAAGCTTGCTCAACAATGAAGTTCCAACACTCCAAAAACCCTATCTTGATGTGTTCTTCAATGTTCAATCACTACAAAATTCGTCTCTACAATTTCTGTAATCTGTGATCTTTAATATGAAATGAAAAACAAACGCATATATATATTGCAGAATCTGTTAGGCAAATAACAGAAGAATGAATCGATTCAAGCTTGGATGAATCTACTGATTGAATTTTAGAAAAACAGAATTAGTTAAACTACATGAATCGATACATCAAAGGATGAATCGATTCATTTTGCGAAATCCAGAATCCACACAACAGCATGAATCGATTCAAGCCATAATGAATCGATTCATTATGCGTATTTTTCCAAAAATCCATAAACAATGAAGAACAAGAGAACCAAAGTGATAAAAGTATATGTCTTAACATAGAACAAACATAAAACACTTTAAAATTCATAATCGATCAAAAACCAAGGGTGCTCACATATTGTTGTAAGAGGGGTTACACTATTGCTAAATGCCGATTTAGGAGATTCTTAGTTCCTAAAGGCATTTTACAATGGTTGCCCAAATGAAACCAAAGTTTCACTCACACACAAGGACCCAATGAAAATTGGGTACCTCTCTATCTTGTTTAATCATGTAGGTGGAGTGTCTTGAGGCTACAAAGAAAAGATGGTTTCTTGATAGTGGTTGCTCAAGACATATGACAAGTGACGTCTCCTTATTCTATGACTTTGTGGCTAAGAAGAAGGGATTTTTACCTATGTTGATAATAACAAGGGTGCAATACTCGGTAAAGGCAGTGTAGGTAATCCCTCTTCTACATCTATCTCAAATGTCCTTTTAGTTGAAGGCCTTAAACATAGTCTTATTAGCATTAGTCAATTATGTGACAAGGGATATAAAGTCTCCTTTTCAAAAGAAGGTTGCATAATTGAACATGATGATAAGAAGAATGATGTGTTTAAGGGCTTAAGGGTGAATAATATATACATGCTTGACTTGAATGATGTGTCTGTTAATGATCCTAAGTGTCTAGTCTCTAAGAGTGATGATTCTTGGCTTTGGCATAGACGCTTAGCACACATTAACTTTGACTTGCTCAATAAAATTGTATCCAAAGATTTGGTAGTTGGTCTACCTAAAATAAAATTTACTAAAGATCACCTTTGTGATGCATGCCAAATGGGGAAGCAAACAAAGGTCTCTTTTAAATCCAAAAACATTGTTTCAACGACTAGACCTCATGAACTTCTTGGTATGGATCTACTCAAAAGTCTAGGAGGAAATTATTATGGTTTTGTTATTGTGGATGACTACTCAAGATTTTGTTGGACAATTTTCTTAGCAAGTAAAAGTGACACCTTCTCCGCATTTGAAACATTTGCCAAGTTATCTCAAAATAAACTTAACTCTAGCATTGACACAATTCGAAGTGATCATGGAGGTGAATTTGAAAATCACCTTTTTGAAGCATTTTGTGAGAAACATGGAATTGAACATAATTTTTCCGCTCCTAGAACTCCACAAAAAAATGGTGTCGTGGAACGCAAAAATCGTGTTCTATAGGAGTTAGGAAGAACTATGATCAATGATAGTGGACTTTCTAAATATTTTTGGGCCGATGTTATAAGCACGACATGTTACGTGTTAAATAGGGTGATCAGTTGACCTATTTTTAATAAAACGCCCTATGAACTTTTAAAAGTAAGGAAGCCAAATGTATCTCATCTCCATGTCTTTGGTTGTAAATGTTATGTGTTACATAATGGTAAAGAAAATCTTGGTAAATATGAATCAAAAGTAGATGAAGTTATCTTTCTCGGATACTCCAACTCAAGTAAAGCTTATAGAGTATACAACAAGAGATTGCTTATTGTTGAAGAATTTGTGCATGTTTCTTTTGATGAATCTTGTCCGGAAATTATCGGAAAAGGTAGTTGTGTTATTGGTGCAGGTGCTTCTTCTGAAGAGATTGTTAAAGATCATGAAGTGTCTTATGTTGAACCTATTCCGGATAAAGCTGGGGAGGAGCCGGATAAAGGATCTGAACTCAAAGATGAAGATCATGCATCAATTTAAGATGATCTACCTTTGGAGTGGAAAACTTCTAAGGATCACCCCATTGACAATATTCTTGTAGATATATCAAAAGGATTCAACACTCGATCAAAGATAAGTAATTTTTGTTATCATTATGCTTTCGTCTCTCAAATTGAGCCTAAGAACTCCAAAGATGCTTTACTCTATGAAAATTGGTTTTTCGATATGCAAGAGGAACTTAATCAGTTCAAAAGAAACGAGGTTTGGGAATTTGTCCCACCTTCACGAGGTCATCAAGTAATTGGTACAAAATGGGTGCTTAGGAATAAGAGATACGAAAACGGTATTATTACTCGCAACAAGGCCCGTCTTGTTGCTCAAGGGTATACCCAAGAGGAGGGCATAAATTATGAGGAAACTTATGCTCTCGTTGCCCGACTTGAGGCTATACTCCTTTTGCTTGCATTTGCATGTTCACAAAATTTTAAGTTATATCAAATGGATGTCAAGAGATCTTTCCTTAACGAATACATAAATGTGCCTTGTATGGTCTCAAACAAGCTCCTAGAGCTTGGTATGAGCGCCTTAGTATGTTTTTATTAAATCAAGGATTTTCAAGAGGAAAGGTTGATACTACTCTTTTCATTAAACGGAAAAGAAATCGCTCAATCTTAGTTCAAGTGTACGTAGATGATATTATCTTTGGGTCTACTGATATAAAATTGGTCAAGGAAGTCTCAAGCTTTATGCAAGGTGAATTTAAGATGAGTATGATGAGAGAGCTTAATTACTTCCTTGGACTTCAAATTAGACAACTTGAAGAAGGCACTTTCATAAGTCAAACAAATTATTGTAATGAGCTTCTCAAGAGGTTTGATATGACTAATTCAAAACCTATCGATACACCCATGCCAACCGCAACAAGTTTAGATCGTGATGAGAATAGTAAGGATGCTGACATAAAAAGGTATAGAGGTATGATCAGCTCTCTTCTTTATCTTACCGCATCTCGTATGGATATAATGTTTAGTGTTTGTATGTGTGCTAGATTTCAATCTTGCCCAAAGGAATCACATTTAAAATCAGTTAAACGTATTATTAGATACCTTTGTGGTACTTTTAAGTTTAGACTTTGGTATCCTGAGGGTAGTGATTGTTCTTTGGTAGGCTTTTCCAATTCTGACTTTACCGGTTGCAAAGTAGATAGAAAAAACACTAGTGGTACTTGTCACTTCTTTTCTAACTCTCTTGTAAGCTGGCATAGCAAAAAGCAAGTTTTTGTTTCCTTGCCAACTGCGGAGGCGGAATAAGTTGCGGTCGGAAATTGTTGTGCCCAAATTTTATGGCTCAAACAATAATTGATCGACTTCAACATTAATCTTAAAAATATTCCAATTTTATGTGACAATACTAGTGCGATAAATCTCACCAAAAATCCAATTTTATTACATTCACGCACTAAGCATATTGAAATTCGCCATCATTTTCTTGGAGATCATGTAGAGAAAGGAGAAGTGGTATTTGAGCATGTTGAAGTTCAAATCAACTTGCCGATATTTTTATAAAACCACTCACCATGGAGCCTTTCTTTCACATCCATAGGGAACTTGGTGTTCTCAATATTTCGGATCGGTCTTAATGCTTGGAATATGTTTATCATATATTATCTCTTGAGTTATCATATCCTATCACTAACAACTAGTCTTCTTGAAGTACATCTATTTGGTTTATCCTTCTTACATTTCAAAAGTGAGAGGTAATATCATTCTCTTTTGTATTATTCAACTAACATGTTTTATCTAGGATATTTGTTTGTCATCTTTGATATAAAGAAGTAATTGTGAGTGTGTTCATGTTTTTGGTAGTTATTTATCTCTTGTGTTGATCAATATGTAGAAATATTAAGATATATGTCATTAGAATGTATTATGGTATTATGTCATGAAGTTTTTGAGTGAATTCTTTGAAAATTGTGTTGAAAAATTTGCTAGAACACACAAGTCCCAACAGGTCGACCCATTGCATTGAACCAGGGACCCTCGCATCGACCTATTCAACTGGCTGCATCGACTCATTTGATATTAAAAATACGTTGACTCATTAAATCTTGTGATTCGACTCAATGACTTTTGCGTTGTTCAAATCGCCTTAGAATACACGTTTTTCTGCGTTTTCTCTTCCCTAGGTCGGCTCACACGATTTTTAACATCTAATTAAGTTTGGTTTAATTTCCTTTATGTGATTTAATCATATTTTATGCCTTAAAAATCCATGCATTGCATTTTCTCATTCATATTTATCACAAAGAACTCTCTCTTCTCTCAAGAACCCTAAACCCCAAATTTCTCTCCTTTCTCTCCAAGTCTTCATCAATGGCTTCAATAACTACAGGAAAAAGAACTTTGAAGGGCTCTTCATCTCAATCGACACTTCCCATAACTGCTTTATCACTTCTTCCATCTGATCTTACTGAAATTTATGATAGAAAGTTCAAAAATAGGAAAATCATTCCTCAATATGTTTATTTAAAGAGATTTGCCTCTTAAATGGAAATTCCTCACATTGTTGAACTGATTGATTTTCTAGAAATCAACCCTTTCTTATCTTGTCAAGTTGAATATAATGAGGATATGATTCGTATGTTTTATGTTGGTTTGATTGGAAAATTTAAGGGTTTTGAGTTTAACTTCAGAATGGGTGACAAAATGTTTGTTGTGAATGCGCAAATTTGGAAAGATTTGTTCAAAATTGATCCTACTGCTCCTAGTATTTTGATGACTAATTCAGATTATGTTGATAATTACAAATTTCGTAAGGAATTGAATGGGATGCTAAAAGATCCTTTCATTGAGTCCATTATCAACACCGAGTTGTTTCCGACTTCCACCACTACCGGAAAAGTTAATCATACCAATCAAATTCTTCATTGGATTGTTTCACACAATCTTCGTCCCAAGAAAAGCGGCTTTTCTCGCATTGACATTTTTGAAGTTCACCTAATATATATTCTTCGGAACAAAGTGACAGTGAATTGGCCACAATATTTTGCGAGTCGTGTTTTTTCCCTTAAGAGGAAGAAGGGTGTTGCTCTTGCTTATCCTTCAATTATTCAAGCCATCATCAACAAAGAAAAATTTTATGGTTGAAGGTATTCCATTTGTCACTATTTCTAAAAACAATATTTTTCAACAAAAATCACTTAGCTTGATGGGTCACATATGGGATCCTAAAGAGAAGCGATATAGGTTTCTTGTTCGGGCTGGTTATGGGAATGATAATGAGGATGAAGTTGAGGCTGAAGTTGATCCTAATCAAAATGAGGATCAAAATGTTTCTCCAATGAACACTGATGAAGTACATGTTGATAACGAGGATTGGTATCATGCACCTTCCGACAATTCTGCACAAAATGGGAACCAAGGTTAAGGTGAATGGCAGTACACGGGGTGGACTCATAATGTAACGTTGTTTTCTCCTCCATCTCCACCACCTCCACCACCACTGCAAGAAATTAATTCCAGAATCATGAATATGCTTTAGAATATGCACTTGCAACAACAAAGTTATTATGAAGCTCAATCTGAGCGTTATGCTGAATTGGAACGGAGACTCGGTGAGCAAGACAAGGCTTTTGCCTCTTATGTATTGGTTCAAGATGAACGATATACCGCTTTGCAAGCTCACTTCAACACCCTAAACACAAATTTCAACCACTACACTTCTCAACATGAGGTCGAACGTCACACATCCGTTTACCATCGTCGTCATCTTTCACAAAGGGGTTCAAGACCATGAGAGCATGTTGCATTGCATCTCATTTTCATATGCATTATTTTTGGTTTTTGTATTTTCTATATGACAATAGTTAATGTTTCCTTATGTTGGTTGACTTGTCTCTCCTATATTATTTTGGATAATGTTTAATTATTTTTGTTGGTTTGGTTATCTTGTCTTATTTATTTGCCGATTATTATTATTTCGTCTCTTATTGTGTGTTTGTTGGTGATTGTCTCTTATTGCAATGTGACACCTAATAATATTTCTCGTTATCTGGGTTTTGTCTAAAAAGTTTCTCTCCTTTTGATGTTGTCAAAGGGGAAGACGTGATTGGTAAAGGTTGTATCATTTTAGCGGCACATATTTAGGGGGAGCATGGTGGTGTATAAAATTCTTTTTCAATTCCAATAAGTTTTTCCATCATCAAAAAGGGGGAGTTTGTGTGACATAAAGGATATTTTAAATGATGTCAAAACTTATATGCCTTAAGATATATTATGGGATCACAAGAAAAAGAAAGATTCCATAAAAAAAAGGGTTTTTGCAGGGAATTGAAACAAATGAGTAGACTCATTATGCTAAATAGGTTGACTCATATAGTTAGAAAGATTTGAGTCGATTCAATGAAAGCTTCAGGTCGACTCATTTGATGGTTTTCTTCCCTTGGAACTCTCGGGTTCCAACAGGCTGACTGAGGGATATTTGCAGGTCGACTCAAATAACATAAACAGGTCGACTCAAATCAATTTTTCGGTTGATGCATTCCTATACATAGAACAGGTCGACTCAAAATATCAAACAGGTCGACTCATTCCTGTTGTGAGCGCCATTTTCATTTTCTCTCTCTTTCTGCAATGTGTTTTAATTTTATCATTATTTTACTAACCCATATAAATAGCTTTCATATTATTTTTTTCAAAGTAACAAGAAAAGTGAAATAGACACACAAGTGCTCTCTTCATCTTCTCCTTCTCTAGCATTCATCAACAATTACACACAACAAGTTTTGTTGATCAAATTGCAAGATTAAGGTGATAACGTTCAAACGTGAGATTGTGATTTCAGTTTGGTTTGAGAGATTTGTGGGTTTTTCTTGAATAAACTTAGAGGATTTGTCCTCCAAGTTCATTGCAATTTGAGGGTTGTGCGCGCATCATTCGTTCATAGATTTAGCAGAGTGAGGAGCTTTGAAGATCAAGGTGATCGTTCTTTCATATCACGGTAACCGGAAGATTGTGAAGAACGTTGTGGGTTCACAAGCATCGAAGCAAAGAGACCATGCTCTAAGTTTGGAGAATTGTAAACTCTTGCAAGAGGGGAGCAATTAATCGGAGGTTTGTTCGATGCGCGTGAAGGACTTGGTTCATCTCAAATCAAGGGGCAAGAGTTATAGCAACAATCGCAATTCTGATTGGTTTATTGTTCCAATTTTCTTTTTGTATTAACATTTCAATATTAATAAGATATCCCAATTTGGTTTGTGAATTGGGGGAAAAGTACCCTTAGCGAGGATGGTGGGAGAACTGCCTAAAAAATCTTGTGTGTTCTTCGTCCTTTTCATTTGTTAATTTTTCTGCACTATTTGAAGTTGTGTTGCTTGAAAAATTCCGTTTTGGATTAGTGTGTGCCTACCAAGTGTTTGTGAAATTGTTGTCATCATATTTGGATAGCAACTTGATAAAAATTTTGCACTACACTAATTGTCAAACTACATTTTCTGTGAGTTCACATTAAGTGTTTGAAAACAATTCAAAACACACAACTTCTTACTCCTTGTGCTTATTTCTCATTCATATTCATTATTGATAGTGGTTTATTCAATTGTGTTGAATTTAAGTGATTAATTAGCATTGTAATAATTCATCTATTCATCACTTATATCCCATTTGGTTTTCAATGCATATCCGATCACCAGTGACTTGATTTTATTTTAGACGTGTTTTTCCGAGAAACTTCTACAAGTTATCTTTCAATTAATTTTTGAAAAACTTATTTTTAAAAAGGGATCTATTCAACCCTCACCCCTTCTAGATTCGCGCCATCGTCTAACACTTACGGCCATCGATTGTGGTTGTTGATTCTCCTGAGTTATCTTCCGTCGGGCCAGTCATCTCCACAAGGTGGTCATCCTTCACCACCTTCAAATAATCTACCTCTGTCAAATCTAATTATGGGTGAAGATATAGGACTTGCTCTTTATCCCTATCAAAATCCTCGTCGCCAGTAGAGAGAATGTCAATCTGAGTCCTCTTAAGAGATTCCTTAAGCTCATTATTGGAAACCAAGAGCTCAGTGTTTAAGTTCTCGACCTATTTCAAATTCTCGGTAGATTGAGACAAGGTAGAATTATGTTCTGACTTTAAATCATCCTTTTGTGTCTTCTCTTCAGCCATAGCCTTCTCCAAACCATCAAGTTTATCAGATTGAGTATTATAAGCCTCCTTCAGCCGGGTGATCTCACTTTTAAGCTTAAGCTCAATCTCTTGGAAACTTCCAGTTAGTTCAAATAAACCTCGCGCTAAGACCGCACCCCTCATTAGATACGAGATGAAGTTCTGGGTAATTTTCTGATTATCAATGGATTTAACTTTGTTAACATCCTCAGCTGCATTAAGTTGGTCATATAGAAATTTAAAACCATCAAGGTCATTTGACCAGAACTTAAATTCTTCGGGTGCTAAACTTTCTCTGGGACCTTTCATTAAAGAGCTAATCTCTAAGCTTGTCTGATGAATATCTTCATCTGAAACAATCTTTAATTTCTTTGGATCCGCCTGTGAAATATCTTTCGGGTTAGAAGTTGCCACAGGCTGAGACTCATTCTTGGTTGGAGGTGCTTTAGTACACGTTCCTCTTAGCCATTTAGGATCACATGTCTCTAACCCTCTTAAATCTGACTTTGATGTAGAAGGGCCCCCAATGCCTTTACGAGCCTCCCGAGCATCTTTTATTAATTTCCTCTTGGGAACTGACAAATCAGACATCCTATTTGCAAAAGGAAAAAAGCTCGGCATAAAAACAAAAGATGACAAAGGCGATGCATGAAATAATAATTACCCAGGAAAAGAAGAAGTTTGTCGTCAACTAAAGGGAGCAATTCCTTAACTTTCATCATCCGAAAAGATCCCAAAATGGAAAAGGATTCAATCTCGGACCTAGTCAATTTGTCATAATCAAACCCGGTAATTGATAATGGGTCCTTTGTCCAATAATGAGGAAAACAAGAATGCCCATCTGAAGCATATAAAACCTGAGGATATGTCGGTCCACAACGAACCTTAACAAAGTGGTGCTTATAATGCTTATAGCTGGATGCATAAGCTTGAAGAAAGCTCCTTTGGCGAATCCTACATATTTGAATCCAACTCCGGTTATTAACACCTTTCACCTCGAAGTAGGAAAAAAGTAAACCAACAGTCGAAGTGATAAATAAAAATCACACACTCGCTCAAAGGCCTTAATGAAACCCCAACTATTAGGACATAGCTGGGACGAGGCAATATTGACGGTCTTCAATACATCAACCTCAAAATATGTGAATGGTATCTGAATATCAAAATCTTCAAGAATAATAGGATAAAAATAAAAGAAATCCTCAGAAATATTCTTTGGTCGAAGAGAACAAACTCATCCTTGTGGGATACATGCCTCCAAAATAACGCCATCTTCAGAACTGGTGGACGATATTTTCCGTAAGGAACGAACCATTTTGATATTAGTATTGTCAGCAATGCTATTCTTATAGCCCATGACTTCAAAGTCAAAGGGAACATTGGTTTCCATTAAAATTTCTACATAACTTGAAGAATCAGAATCAAAGTCACTTTCAGAAGAAAGAACTTCGTCACAAAATTTATTCGTAATTCTCCTATGATCCTCTATCCCTAAGGGATCATTCAATGCTCGTGAATATTCTTCCCATAGATCTCTTCTGTTTTCGTCACTCCTATGAATAACCCTCCCCTCATTTTCACATTCCCTAAGGACTACCATTGTTATTAAAATAAAAAGAAAAAATTAAGGCAAAAGTCAAATACCTGGGTAAAGATGGTGAACTTGAGGGCTTGAGGTGTGCTTAAATAAAAGGAAACATAAGAAGAAGAGGAGAAGGAGAAATGATTTTAAATACATAGGTCCAACGTTCAAGAATAGCTAGAGACTAGCTATTCATCAGGCATTAAAGTCGTCATAAGGCTAGGAACGCTAATATACATGCTCTTTCAGAAGCTATGTTTTTCCACGTAGAAGCCTACATAAAGATCGGACTATACAGATGGTTAAAATATGTATGGGCTTAAAGAATTACCGAGCACTATACTTGTAGAACATGAACAATACTCGTGGAGCTTATGTTCATACCTAACCCAAAAAAATTTTAGATCGGGTTGTGTAGTCGAAAATGACAAGGCAAGAACGATGGTACAAAAGCAGAATTGCTTGGATTAGCATAGGAGTAAGATCATTAACCATCACAACTCAGACTAGATTTACATTTTCCTACTCGGAACAACCAGCCTGGCAAAAACTGTCTCATATGAAGACGGGAACTATGCTCGCGCAACCCAACATCCGGACACTCATTCATTTGTCAGACTAAGAGACGTAACAGTTTAGATGCATCAATGTTGACCGTTACTAGGTCTTCAAGACAGAAAATGATGAAGAAATGTTACACATTGAAGGGCCTGCAACGACAGAAGGCCAAGAAACACTTCTGAATGACCTCCCTAAAGACAGATAGAGAAGATGACTATATATGGGGCTCCCGACAAAGGGATAAGTATGACACACTTATCTTGAGACTTACTACTTTTGTACAGCTCTCGAATCCCCCAAAGTATTACAAAATACATACGGCGTAGCTCCCTTTGCTCAGAAGGAGGAGAGCTAGCACCTTTGGTGTTCTAAACAAATTTGGCTAGAACAACTATCGCTAAAAAACAACGAAATTCGAAAAGTGAAAATCAACCTTAAATCCCTAATATATAGGCACTAAATAGCGATAATATCAATGACTATGATTAAATAGAAGCTTAAAGATCACATCCAATAGTCAAGATAAAGCCTCAATTTTCCAGTGAATCTCAAGTACACTCAAGTCAGTCTACGCATGTCACCTTTTACCATAGACATATAAGAGAACATGGAGACCTTCCCTGAGGTAACATTTCAACTACTCAATGGCATTAAATGTGCATGTTCTCAATGTTACCTACTCCCACCTAATGCCACAACAAAAATTTCTCATTTCTTAACAACACCTTATTAACAGACACAATTCCTCAATAGAACATATACTTGGATTGATCTCAAAACTCCAGCTTGAACAATCCCTAATTCATCACTAATATCAAAGATTTGACGGGAAACTATTTCTGGCTAACCAAAGTCCCAACTAGACAGACTCAATACAATAGTCCGTTCTAGGAAAAACTCTTCACTTATAGATGATATCCGCTATATGCCTTATGTGCTCATCTCCACCGTTGATGTACATCCAAATGGACATTTGCATCCCACAACTGATCAATCAAGAACAGTTATAAATGTCGCTCATATATAAAAGAGACTCTGAGTCACACTCATGTATTCTTCTCATTCATACTTGCATAATTTCACTTCTCAAATATTGACTTGAGCGTTCAAGTACTAACATTATATAAGTGTCTCACTATTTGATGTTTGAAAAGCTCAACCATCATATCAGAAATCTGGTCATCTTCAATCTCTCATCCATTTTTCAAAAATGGAATAGTAAGATATTTACCTAACTTATTATTGAAGTAGAGAAACCATCTCCTATTTTTTTTTTCCTTCTCTTGAATATGTTTCATTGGAGGCAAGCTCCTTTATATTAATATACAATGACTATTCATCTTGTATTCATTTTATAGTTTTCTCCCCTAATGAATTAACCTTTGCATTCACTAATGGGTAAAATATGGTGGTGACCACGCTGACTAGCTTTGATACATACAAAGACTGCTCCACTTTATACGCTGGTTGATGGATATGCCTTGCGATTTGGTTTTGTTCTTTCTTACACAGACTTGAACCTTTTCTTCTCTTTTTGTACTCTGACTGCGACTTTCTACAGTCACACTTTGCTTCTTTCTTTCTATGCAAGTTTATGTGAATTATGAATTTCTTAAGAATCTTGTTTTTCAGGATGTGATTATGTTAAGGGCCCTGTTTATTAGCACGCACCTAAGTATCATTATGGCCTTGATTGAGATGAGTTGGACATAGATTTTTCATCTATTTTCATTAATAATACTTTATAATTTTTTTCAACAAACGGTCATTGAAATTTGCGACCCTTTTGGTTAATAGGAAAACTTTATAAATGTCAAAAGAAATTCCACTAAAGAATGGAACTTGAGGTGAGAAAGAAAGGAAACAATCGACTAACAATATACTACGACTAGCATACGAGAGAGTGATAATTTGAAATTTAATATTGTTTGAATAAAATGGATATTTTGTCAAACAATATTTGATTAGCAATTTATCTTTTTGTCAATTATAAATTCACCATGACCATATATATATATATATATATATATATATATATATATATATATATATATATATATATATATATATATATATATATATATATATATATATATATATATATATATATATATATATATATATATATATATATATATATATATATATATATATATATATATATATATATATATTTTAAATGTTCGTCATAATCATTCCAACCATCTATTTGTCGTTTACAATGTCATAAATACATTCAATGTGTATAACAATAGTTTTTCGGTGGTAGCAAAGGAGGAATATTTGTCTACATATCAAGGAGACATAGTTTGATATCACTGTCAGTTTTAACTGACTACCAAACCCAGGTTGGTTCGTCATCCTCATTTGCATTGTTGAACACCAAAATAAGCTTATCAATTCTTCTATTTTTTTCAGCGTCTTGAATCTCTCCATCCAACCAATGGATCAAACTCTTTTTAAAATGCTCAAAAATCTGAGTGTTCCAAAGCGAGATCTTCATAAGAGGCTTGAGAATCAAATAATAATCATGAACATCACTTTTAAGAATTATGTTACACATTTAGAAGAAGAAGAAAAAAACGAAATGAGATGATATGTGAAAAATGGTGGAGGATGAAGATTTATCTATAAAAAAAAGGCTAAATATGTCTGAGGTCCCTATAAATATTTCAACCTCTAAGTTTAGTCCCTCTAAAAATTTCCTTCAAACTTTGGTCCCTCAAAAGTTTTTCGTCCCTAACTATGGTCCCCCCCGGTTATTTGTCACTAATGGAGGATGACATGGCGTGCCAGTTGGAGTTTTTTCATTAGTTGATGTGGCATGTATTTTACATGGTGGAAATTGAGAGGTATTTTCTTCATTTCAAGTTGAACTGTCACCTTCAATATTGTGCCCTAGCTTTCCTTAAGTGTTTCCTTTTCTAGTTGAATATCAGTCATTTTCAACATCGTGCCCTTGTATTCCTCAGTTATTTTCAAGTTATTTGTTGTATTCAAGGGATAACAAAGCTGTGTAGCTGTGTTGCAATGGTCCCAAGGAGAAAGTGTTTGAATCCTACTTTTGGTCCCAACTATGTTTCTTTGTCGATGTATTGTTATTTACATTCTTTTTATGTATAAGTGGTCCCATTACATATTAAATCCTTAGTTTGGTTGTTGTAATGACATAAATAAGTTGACCTAATTTTGTTGTTGACTGAAAGTAAAAATTAGGGTAAGTTGTTATGTTGTTGACTGAAAGTAAAATTTTGGTGTTCATTTTGAGGATAGTAAGGAGGAAAGAATGATAGGTTTTGATGAAGGTTTAGATGATGTGGTTATTAATGATGCTGATAGAGAACAAAACAAACCAGCTGCTGCAACTAATGAGGGGAATAGTCAGCAAGATAATAAGGTATATATCACTAAAAAAATGGGCAAGGAACATGTTATTGAGGATGAGTACATGACAAATGAACTTGATAGTGGGGGTGATAATTATAGTTGTGATGAAAGACCATGCATACTGGGGTTTAGTGAGGAAGAATCTTTGAGCATAAATTTTGTTTTTAAAGTTGGTATGGAGTTCTCTTCTTTAAGACAGTTCAAGGATGCTATCCTAGAACATAATGTATTGAATGGGAGGAAAGTAAAGTTTGAAAAAAAATGATGTTCTTAGATGTAGGGTAGTATGAAAGGACAAGAAAAACTGTGATTATATTGTGTTATGCAGTAGGGTTCTTACATCAACCACATATAGGATCAAAACATTGTTTGTAAAGCACAAGCGTGGTAGGAAATTTTACAACAGAAATGCAAGAGCATAGTAAGTTGCAAAAGTGATTATGGATGGTTTGAAGACTAACTCTAGAATGAGGTTAAGTGAGGTAGTGACTGATGTTAGAAAGAGGTATGCAACTGAGATACCAGGGTGCAGAGTTTTCAAGGCAAGACAAATAGCAAGTGTCGCTCCCGATAAATGAAACTAAGTCCAGATAAAGGTACAGACGCGAACGGTCGGCGAGAGGGACAATGAGAACACACAGCCGTGAACTCACTGGAGATGAATAGAGTCGCCAGCTAGGCATTTTTATCCCGGAGGAAAGGTAATGCTGCATAGACCTAGAAAGAGATGGATAAGACGGTTGCGAACCAGAGAGACTGAGAAAGGGGGTTGGTTACAACCCGGGAAGGTATTAGCACCCAGATTGTCCGCCGTACTCGACGGGATCCACGCTTAAAAGGTTTGTGCTTTAAAGGGGTAGTGTCAGTGCAATGTGTGTATAAAAGGGAGCTGGAAAAGGATGTACAGGTGTCAGTGCAAAAAGAAGTGTGAGGTGTGATATATACAGTGTCAGTGTAAGGATAAGAGTGAGATGCTCATGAACATGAGGCTTAAAAGAATGAAGCTGGAAGGAGGGGGGATATACAGAGACTTTTGTTCGATAACTGTTAAGTTATGCCTACGTATCCTCTCGTGCAATGAGGAAGTCAGAACACCGTAGTTCGACCCAAAGAGACTGAAAGATGAATTGACTTGTGAACTGCTTACTTGTCAATGCTCAAGTGTATGACCTGTCTGGCTCAGGTGCAAACTGTCTTGCATTAGACGGAAGAAGCAAGTCCTCGTTTGTGAGTGAAGGTGATGAGAAAAGAATCCCGAAGGAGACGATTATTGTTTGTTTTTGTGTTTTCAGTCTTTTATTGCTTTTGAAAGTTTGTCATAAGTTAATGAGCTTATGCCTAAACCAATGGGTTAGTAAGCTCATCACATCTTCCCTCTGTTTAGGGGTAATGAGAGTACCTTAAGTGTGAAGTCAGATTCTCACACTTAATCACCTCTGGTGTAGGATTAAGATCATTAACCTACTTGTGATTATTTAGGTGTCTTTGGTGTTTTTGTTTAGTGTTGAGTAATGGGATTAAGCCATAATCAGGGATTAAACAGACTCATTACACCATCCTAATAGAAGGATAATAGATGAGAATGTTTAAGCTGAGGAAAAACTCCTCAACTTAATCCATGATTAGGGATTAAACTCATGACAAAACAAACCTTTATTAGATGTATTTTAGTTAATGATATGATGATGAAGTGAATTTTATGGTTTGTAAGACAACTTGAGGGGGACTTGTCCATTAACACTAGGGTTAGTCCTTCTTAACCAATTAAGGAAGAATTAGAACCCTAATGCAAGGCCCAAGTTACAAGTATGATGTCTTGATACTTATTAAGTGAATTGATTAAGAGATTTAAACACATTAAGGGTTTAACACTTAGGATTAAAGTTATACACCCCATCCTAAGAGAAGGATGCAGGCATAAACTTAATCACAAAGCCTTAAAGCCTTTATGGTTTAGTCCCTGATTATGAGATGAGAAGAGAAGACTCAAGGAGAAACACAAAGGTAAAACTATGAGGGGAGACTAATCAAAACCCTAATTCATTGTCATGCTTGGTTGTTCCTAAGGTTTGTGAGGTTTTCAAGAACAATCTTCAAAGGAGCCACCAGGAAGCAGATGAACAGGATCAAGAGAAGAAAAGTGACTTGCTTCATTCAAGAAGTCAAGTCACTTGAAGAAAGAAAGTGGGAGGAACATAAATGAGCAAGCTCAATCTCAAACACATACATAAATGCAGCAATGGATGCAAGCGAGATGAAAAGAAAAGTTATGAGAAGTGAAGGCAAATTCACTTCTCAAGTTCACTTACCACCTGAAATGTTAGAAAGAAATGCAATGCAATGCTAAATGGGATGAAATGGTGTGATGCTAAACAAAACCAGAAGCATGTTGATGATGATAATGATGCTATGGAGTGCTACAAGCATGAGGCAAGGCATGGATATGTTCATACAAGTTCATGGATGCAAATGATGCAAGTTAAGGAGCATGGACTTACATGAAAGGTTATGAAGAATACATGGCATACAACATGGCAAATGCAAGATGCAATGATCACACATGCTTTCTATATGTCTCATGATGTCAAATGAATCAAATGGAGGCATGGAATGGCATGGCAAGTCATGTTATGCAAGAGAATGTAAGAAGGATGCAAGAGAAAGCCCAAATTAGGGTTTATGAAACAAACATCAAACAAAACTCAAAAAACAGAAGCAAACCCTAAGATAAAAAATGGAAAATGCCAACCAAAGAAACCCTAAACCTATACTAAACCAAAGTCCAAAGGGGAGGTCTCAACTCTTAACCAAACTCAAGTTATGATTTTTCTAAGTTATTAGGGTTTTTAGGGCTCTTGAACAAAAGAAATGCCAAACAAATTGAAAATGCAAGATCAAATCATGGCCATTTTATCTCAAAAACTACATGCTAAACACAAAACAATGCAAGAAGAATCAATGTCTAACTCTTCCTAGATAGGCAGAAATGATTTTTTGAACTTATGTTCAAAATAATGCACAAAAAATGATTTAATTCAATGAAAAATTCTCAAAATGCATCAAGATTGAAATTCTGTGATCAGGTATGAGATGTCCTAAGAGATGTCCCAACACTTAATAGGACATTTGACAGATTTAACCAAAACTTAAACAGCAAGAAAAGTAAACAACACAGAAGTTTGTTAACCCAGTTCAGTGTATAACCACACCTACATCTGGAGGCTACCAAGCCAGGAGGAAATCCACTATTAGTAATATTAATTCTAGACTTAAACCACCCTGTTTAATCTATCACTTAATACTTACCCAATGCAATTTCTACCTAAGACTCACTTAGATAAGAGTACCCTACTCACTCCCCCTCAATCACCCAGTGATCAAGTTTACAAGTTTACAGAAGTTGAAGACATCCTTCAAACAATAACAGCTTGATCTTACTTCACAGTTTCAATCAAGTCACAAATGCACTTTTGCTTAAAAGCTCATAAAGTGGTACATAAAAAACAACCTGCTATTAAATCACTAGACACCCTATTTAGTCTTCTGAAATTCATACTCAATTCTATGAGTTTCTGTTGTTTAAATAGGTATCTGAATTTTGGGCTTTCTGTAGAATGATCCAGCCCTAATGTGCAGCAGCTGTCACCTTGAATTTAGGGTTTGTTACCTCCTATATTCTAGGTGCATTAGGTCTTCTGTTTTAATCTGAATCTTCAATTTAAAACTCCCTACAGATGCGCCTTGTTCTGTTTTATATCCATCATTAATTAATTCCAGATACTTCTCCTTAAATATCTCTGATCAGTTAATCATTAATTAATTCTGATAGCAGGTCTGAGATGTCTCAACATCTGTTGGGACATCCTGAAAAACTGAACTTAATTTATTCACACAATGTCCCAACATCTGATGAGACATCCTGAAATAAATTCACATACTCTGTTTGATAATGTCCCAACATCTGATAGGACATTCTGAACTGAATTTAACATTTCTTGTTTGGTCAAAAATTCTGCCAATTCTTAAACATCTACAAACTCCCCCTTTGGCTAATTTTTGGCTAACATCTTTTCTGGATTTCAGAGTGCAGTAGAAGTTCTTTTTATCAAAGTATATCATTACTTTTCTGTTGATTCTTATTTGAGATTACTCCCCCTCAAACATATATGTGTTCAGTCTTATTCCAACAGAATTATTCATTAAATCACACTGATTCAGTTCAGACAGAAACAAACAGATTTCATTCAAAATAACCAGCAGTACAAATTTGTTGTTGTTCTCCCCCTTGGTAGGCACAAAATTAGGGGCCAAAGAACTATTATCCAGAATTACAAATCATTGTTGTCATTACAAATGCCTCACATACAGAGATCACTCAGATTCATCACTCTCAGTAGCTTCCTCCACTTCAGTGTCTTCATCTTTATCAGCTTCACTTTCAGCTTCACTGTCTTCACCAGATGCAGCATTCTGATCTTCTTCACTTTTCAACATTTGAATGATTTCCTCCAGCTTCTTCTTCCTAGCTTCAAGCTCTTTGCAGGTGCACTTTAGCTCAGCAATTAATTCTTTCTTGGAGATAGAAGACTTAGCAGTTGAGGGACCAGCAGATGTCCCAGAAAGGGCTTCAACATCTGCAGCATGATGACTGAGGAATAACTTGTAGTGAAAAGCCAGGGGGCTCTCTCTCTTGCAGGCAGTATCCTTGTCAGTTAAAATCCCAGGATATTGATTGAGTACAATACCACACAGCAATGATGGAAAGGCTATTGGTAGCTTGGTTGCAGAGGAGCTGGCATGCTTCATGGTTTGATCAAAGATAAAAGCTCCAAAGTCCAGCTTGGTTTGAGTCCCCACAGCATAGATGAATCTGGCCAGACCAGTTGAGATTGATGAAGTGTGGTTGGTAGGCACCCAATTAGATGTACCAATCCTGTTCAGCATGGCATACTTTCTGGTAAGCATGCTTACAGATAGCTTTCCCTTCACAGGCCATGCCTTGACCTGGTCAGCAGTTATCACCTTACAGACTTGATTATCTGTCTTGCCTAGCTCATTTGGTCCATCTGTTTTTCTTCCTAGATACTGATTTATGATTTGGGGAGAAAACTCCACACATCTACCTCTAACATAAACTTTTCTAAACTCAGAGGACTTACCATTTGAGCAATCCTCCTGAAGATTCACAATGAACTCTTTGACAAGAAGTTCATAGCAGGGAGAGAACTCTGAGACTGTCTTGAATAGTCCTGCATCAGAGATTAGGTCAATGAGTTCTGTGCACTCAAGTGCATTGCTGCTTAGTTCTCTTTCCAAAGCAACCCTTCTTTGGTACACATATTTCCATCTGTTGACACTGGAGACATGATGGAAGGATATGTTGTCCAAGGGAGCTTCTGGAACAACAGTTGAAGCTCTAGCTGGTGCTGGTTTCTTCTTGGGAGGAGATGTTGGGACATCTGATCCAACATCTGAATCTGATGGTGTTGCAGCTTTTCTCTTCTGGGTTTGAACCTTGCTCCATGGTTTTGCTGGACCAAAAGTGGCTTTAGCCTTGCCTTTCTTTGGACTAGCCTTCTTCTTCTCAGGAATGACAGGTTCATCTTGCATCTTTCCTTTCCTGGACCTTAGCCTTTTGGCTATGCTGGGTTTGACAGATGCTATGATTTCTGCATCAGAGTCCTGCTCCAGATTGACTACTGGAGGGGATTGAGCAGACTCCTCATCAGCTTGTTGATCAGCAGAAATTTGATCTTCATTTGATTCTTTAGCCTGTTCCACAGAAACTTCTTTATCACTTTCACTTGAGGTTTTATCCTCAGTTTGTTCAACATCAGATGAGTTCTTTTTCTTATCTTCTGATGTTCCAACATCTGTTGGGACATCTTGTGCTGCAGCAGTGTCCTCTGTATCTTGAGTTGGTTCTTCTTGAGGTGCAGGAATAGTGTTCAAAGGAACAGAGATCCCTCTCACCACCCTTTGTTCAGAAAACACTTGGTTGACAATCTCCTTGATGGAATCATCAACATATTTGGAGTATTTAGCATGAGAGGGGATGTCTTTAGCTTTGCTTCTGATTTGATCTTTACCTCTTTTTGGTGTTCTTGCCTTTTTAGAGTGAGAGGCGCTTCCCCTGAGCTCGTCTAATGGTGTTGATTGCATTGGTACCACAGAAATAGGAGTGGCATGAACCACGTCTTCCTGGTTGAGAACTTCATCAGCTGTTTTAGGGTTTTGAGACATTGTTGAAGAAGATGAATGTGCAACTTTAGGGTTTATGATTTCTGAAGGATTACTAGTTAATGTGATTCGCTTGTGATGGTGTGATGAGACTCTTGATAGCTGCTTATAAGGAATTACTAAATAAGTAGCCGTTACAGTCCAAATGATTAGGAATGAAATTCCCAAGGATCTAGTCCAGACTAGCTTTGCCATCTGGAACTTATGCCATGCAATGTCATATGACATGTTGACACATCTCATTAACTGCTAGATATCACATAAACAGATTCCAAGTTTGCCCCTTAAGTTCTCAAATTGTGTAGCATCCAATGCCTTGGTAAAGATATCAGCTAATTGCAGATCTGTAGCTACATGCTCCAATGAAATCACCTTTTCTTCTACAAGATCTCTGATGAAATGATGTCTGATATCAATATGCTTTGTCCTGCTGTGTTGGATAGGATTTTTAGATATGTTGATTGCACTTAAGTTGTCACAGTACAATGTCATGACATCCTGTGGGACATTGTACTCAGTGAGCATCTGCTTCATCCAAACCAACTGAGAACAACTGCTACCTGCTGCTATGTACTCAGCTTCAGCTGTAGATAAAGATACACAATTCTGCTTCTTACTGAACCAAGAAATCAGATTGTTTCCTAGAAAGAAGCATCCTCCTGAAGTGCTTTTTCTGTCATCAGCACTTCCTGCCCAATCAGCATCACAGAAGCCAGTGAGAATAGGTTTGCAACCATGAAAGTACATTATGCCATAGTCACAAGTACCATTAACATATTTAAGAATTCTCTTGACTTGATTGAGATGACTGACTTTTGGATCAGCTTGATATCTTGCACAAACTCCTACTGCAAATGCAATGTCTGGTCTGCTAGCAGTCAAGTATAACAAGCTTCCAATCATGCTTCTATATAAACTTTGATCTACATTCTCACCCTTCTCATCTTTAGTCAGCTTTAAATGTGTAGGAGCAGGAGTTCTTTTATGAGAAGCATTTTCCATTCCAAATTTCTTCACTATGTTCTTGGAGTACTTGCTTTGTGAGATGAACATTGAGTCTTCCATTTGCTTAACTTGCAGACCAAGAAAATAGGTTAATTCACCTACTAGACTCATTTCAAATTCAGATTCCATCTGCTTGACAAAATGTTTGACCATCTTATCAGACATCCCACCAAACACAATGTCATCAACATATATTTGTGCAATCATGACATTTCCTTCTTCATCTTTAACAAACAGGGTTTTATCAATCCCACCTTTTCTGTATCCTTGCTTGATAAGAAATGTGGTAAGTCTTTCATACCATGCCCTTGGAGCTTGCTTCAGACCATAAAGTGCTTTCTTGAGTTTGTATACATGATTTGGACAGCTTGGATCAACAAATCCTTTAGGCTGTTCTACATATACCTCTTCATTAAGATAACCATTAAGAAAGGCACTTTTCACATCCATTTGAAATAGCTTGAACTTTAAGATACAAGCAATTCCCAACAGTAGTCTTATTGATTCAAGCCTTGCTACTGGTGCAAAGGTTTCATCAAAGTCTACTCCTTCAATTTGAGTGTATCCTTGAGCCACAAGTCTAGCTTTGTTCTTTGTAACAATTCCTTGTTCATTTGACTTGTTCTTGTACACCCATTTTGTACCAATCACATTTATGTCATTTGGTCTAGGAACAAGATTCCACACTTCATTCCTTGTGAATTGACCTAATTCCTCTTGCATAGCACAAATCCAGTATTCATCAGTGAGAGCCTCCTTGATGTTTTTAGGTTCTATTTTGGACACAAAACAAGAACCTGAAATCACTTCTCTTGATCTAGTGCTCACACCTCTGTTGGGATCACCAATTATTAAATCTTTGGGATGATCCTTCTGTATTCTGATGGAGGGAGGTTTGCTTGAATCTTCTGACCTTGTATCATTTTGAGTGAAGTTATATTGATCATTCTTTTCTTCAGCTTCAATCTTGATATCAGCAGATGTTCCAACATCTTCTAGGACATCTGTAGGAGCATCATCAATTATCACATTTATGGACTCCATGATAACATTTGTTCTGTAGTTAAATACTCTATATGCTCTGCTGTTTATAGAGTATCCAAGGAAAATTCCTTCATCACTTTTAGGATCCATTTTTCTCCTTTGCTCCCTATCTGCCAGAATATAGCATTTGCTTCCAAATACATGAAAGTACTTCACTGTGGGTTTTCTGCCCTTCCATACTTCATATATTGTGGACAAAGTTCCTTTCCTTAAAGTAACTCTGTTATGGATGTAGCAGGCAGTGTTCATAGCTTCAGCCCAGAAATACAGAGGTAGCTTTTTAGCATGTATCATAGCTCTTGCAGATTCTTGAATAGTTCTATTTTTTCTCTCAACAATCCCATTTTGTTGAGGAGTGATAGGAGAAGAGTATTCATGATTGATTCCTTCTGAAGAGCAGAAATCTAAGAATTTTTTATTCTCAAATTCCTTTCCATGATCACTTCTAATTCTGATCACACAGCTAGATTTTTCCCTTTGTAATCTTTGACATAATTCCTTGAATACATCAAAGACATCTGACTTTTCTTTAATGAAATTTATCCATGTATATCTTGAAAAGTCATCAACCACCACATATGCATACCTCTTACCACCAAGGCTTTCAACTTGCATAGGTCCCATGAGATCCATATGTAACAATTCCAAAACTTTGGAAGTTGTCAGATGTTGGAGCTTTGGATGGGACATCTTGGTTTGTTTGCCTATTTGACATTCACCACATATTTTGCCATCATCAATCTTCAGTTTAGGAATACCTCTTACAGCATCCATAGATATGATCTTCTTTATGCCTCTGAAATGAAGATGACCTAGTCTTTGATGCCACAGTTTAACTTCTTCTTCCTTAGCTAGAGAGCAGGTTGAAGTGAGACTGAGATTTTGGGATTCCCACATGTAACAGTTGTCTTTAGATCTGGCTCCTTTCATGACAACCTCTTGTTCTTTGTTAGTCACTATGCATTCAGATTTGGTAAAGTTTACACTGTATCCTTGATCACATAGTTGACTTATGCTGATCAGGTTAGCAGTTAAACCTTTAACAAGCAGCACATCATCTAGTCTTGGAACATCTTGACAATCCAAGGTTCCAACTCCCTTGATCTCTCCTTTAGCTCCATCTCCAAAGGTAACATACCTGGATGAATGTGACTTTAAGTTTACTAGCAAATGCTTCAATCCAGTCATGTGTCTTGAGCATCCACTGTCAAAGTACCAGTCTTCTTTAGCTGATACTTTCAATGATGTATGTGCTATGTATGCAGTACTTTTCTTTGACCAGATGAGTTGAGATTTCTTTTGATGCCTCTGCTCTGAGTGTTGTTCAGCTGATCTCCAAGCTTGATTGTTGATCTTGTTTTTGGGTATGTGGCTTTGATCAGTCTGAATGTCAGCTTTTGGTCTCCAAACTTTCTTGATGACTTCTGTCTTTTGCTTAGGAGGTTGCTGATTTCTATGCAGCATTTTCTTGGTACCTTCTACTTTCTGCTTGGAAGGTTGCTGACACATTTGATTTGGATATCCATGTAGCTTATAACAGTGAGGTTTGATATGCCCAAATCTTCCACAGTGATGACATCTCCATCTTTGATATTTTTTCTTCATTTTGTTCTTTCCAGAATGTTGAGACATCTATTGGAACATTATGTTTGTCTTTGTGGTTTTTGAAGTAGTTTTGCTAGAGTTTGCTTCATCTCTGTTATATCCCAGTCCACTTTTGTCCCCTGAATGTTTATTATTGCTGAGAATAACATCCAGTGTATTTGAGCTGCTGTTCATCATTCTAACAGATTTGGACATATGTTCCAGCTTAGAATTGAGAAGAGTTACTTCACTTTTTAAGGAATCAATGATTACTTGATCACTTGCTTTTTCTTCTTCTAGTACTTCATTCTGCTTCTTTAGCTTTATGACCTCACTGCATACTTCAGTACTACTCTTGTACAGATCCTTGAAGGCTTGCTCAAGATCTGCATAAGTAAGCTCTCCACAGCTGGAATCACTATCATATTCACACAGTCCAGCTAAAGCAGTAATGTGCTTAGCTGATTCTTCTTCTGAATCTCCTGAGTCTTCATCAGACCAGGTCACAGAGAGTCCTTTCTTTTGCCTCTTTAAGTAGGTAGGACATTCAAACTTGATATGTCCATATCCTTCACATTCATGGCATTTGACTCCTTTATCTTGACTGGTCTTTTCAGCATACTTTACTCTTTTGTTAGCATCATAAGATCTTCTGTTCTCAGAGTTTGTGTTTCTTCCACTAGGTTTGGATTTTCCTTCCATTCCTCTGAGAATCTGTTTGAATTGTCTTCCAATCAGTGCAAGGTTTTCTGATAAGCTTTTATCATTTGCTGGTTCATCATCTTCTTCTTCATCTGTATTTGAAACCAAGGCTATGCTTTTGTTCTTTTTAGCATGTGTGTCATTCATTCCCATCTCAAAAGTTTGAAGGGAACCAATGAGTTCTTCAGCTTTCATGGAACATATGTCTTGAGCTTCTTCTATTGCTGTGACTTTCATGTCAAATCTTTTTGGCAAAGATCTGAGAATCTTCCTTACAAGCTTTTCATCAGTCATCTTTTCTCCCAAGGCTCCAGAAGTATTGGCTATATCCAATATGTTCATGTAGAACTCATGAATTGATTCATCTTCCTTCATTCTCAAGTTTTCAAACTTGGTGGTGAGAAGTTGAAGTCTTGACATTTTTACTTTTGATGTTCCTTCATGAGTTGTCTTGAGGGTATCCCACACATCTTTGGCCAGCTCACAATGATGCACCAGTCTGAAAATATTTCTATCAATGCCATTGAATAAAGCATTTAGGGCTTTTGAGTTGCCTAGTTCTGAATCTTCTTCCTCTTTACTCCATTCTTCTTCAGGTTTCAGAACTTTTGATCCATCTTTGGTGTCTTGGACAGGATGTTTCCATCCAACATTTACTGCTCTCCATGCCCTGTTGTCAAGTGATTTTAAGAATGCAATCATTCTTGGCTTCCAGTAGTCATAATTAGATCCATCCAGAATAGGTGGTCTATTTACTGACCCTATATCTCTGTCCATGTTACAGAATTTGTTTTCCCTAGATCTCACCCAGTATAAACAGGCAGGGTGCCTGCTCTGATGCCAATTGAAATTCTGTGATCAGGTATGAGATGTCCTAAGAGATGTCCCAACACTTAATAGGACATTTGACAGATTTAACCAAAACTTAAACAGCAAGAAAAGTAAACAACACAGAAGTTTGTTAACCCAGTTCAGTGTATAACCACACCTACATCTGGAGGCTACCAAGCCAGGAGGAAATCCACTATTAGTAATATTAATTCTAGACTTAAACCACCCTGTTTAATCTATCACTTAATACTTACCCAATGCAATTTCTACCTAAGACTCACTTAGATAAGAATACCCTACTCACTCCCCCTCAATCACCCAGTGATCAAGTTTACAAGTTTACAGAAGTTGAAGACATCCTTCAAACAATAACAGCTTGATCTTACTTCACAGTTTCAATCAAGTCACAAATGCACTTTTGCTTAAAAGCTCATAAAGTGGTACATAAAAAACAACCTGCTATTAAATCACTAGACACCCTATTTAGTCTTCTGAAATTCATACTCAATTCTATGAGTTTCTGTTGTTTAAATAGGTATCTGAATTTTGGGCTTTCTGTAGAATGATCCAGCCCTAATGTGCAGCAGCTGTCACCTTGAATTTAGGGTTTGTTACCTCCTATATTCTAGGTGCATTAGGTCTTCTGTTTTAATCTGAATCTTCAATTTAAAACTCCCTACAGATGCGCCTTGTTCTGTTTTATATCCATCATTAATTAATTCCAGATACTTCTCCTTAAATATCTCTGATCAGTTAATCATTAATTAATTCTGATAGCAGGTCTGAGATGTCTCAACATCTGTTGGGACATCCTGAAAAACTGAACTTAATTTATTCACACAATGTCCCAACATCTGATGAGACATCCTGAAATAAATTCACATACTCTGTTTGATAATGTCCCAACATCTGATAGGACATTCTGAACTGAATTTAACATTTCTTGTTTGGTCAAAAATTCTGCCAATTCTTAAACATCTACAAAGATCAAAAAATAAATTTGGTTTGAAGGTTGGACAATGTTTCTAAATGTCTTAGAACATTTCATGAATTTTTTGGTGATTTTTAAATACCTAAAAGTATTTTTAATAAATTAATTTCCATTAATCAATTAAAAATAATCTTTTAAATATTTAAAAATACTTTTTTAATGATAAAAAATAAAATGAAAATATTTTTGTGTCATAAAAATTAATAAAACCTAGGAGAAAAAGTTTCATAATTTTGTAAGACTTTTTACTATTTTAAATGAATTAAACAAAACAAATAAGAAAAATATGAAAATAAATGAAAATAAAGGAAAGTCAACAGAATGGAGGGATGAGATTGAGTCTGAGTTTGAATTTGTTGACCACGCGCGCTATCCAAGGGCTGTGGTTCTTTCTGAGTTAATTAAATTAATTATGGATTAATTAAATAAAACACGTGGATTAGGGCTAATGAACGCATCTGGACCTTCCATTCGCGCGGGGAGTCAAACATTTCAACGCATCCAACGCTCTAGATTCAAACTGGCTTAATGACAAGGATTAGGGCATAATCACATTCAGGCTGCCGGAGAAGACTTTCGGTCGTCTTCTCCGGCCAGCATCTCCCCTGAAAATCCCCAAAACCCCCAAAAACCTAACTAAAATGAAATCTAAGAATTGGGAAATGATCCCCACTCACTCACGAACCAAAACCCCATCTCAAAACCAATTTATATTTCCCCAGAAGCATGAATCGAAACAAACAAATTTTAGGGCACGCAAGTTTCAGAGATCAATTAAATGTTCATTTCATCACCATTTCAAAAACTAAAAGCATAATCATGATCAGGAAGACACAAAGAACAAGTTTAGAACAAGAGAAATGATTTCTGGAAAAATATTTTTCAAGTTACCTGAGATTCGAAGCTTTCACTCTGATGACTTTCTGGCCACTTCTCCTTGTGCAATCCACTCCTTAGGACCTCTTGATGATGTTTGAATGCTTTGGAGCAATTTATGCTGGCTGGTTGATGAGTTTAGACAGCTTCTGCTTCAACTCAGTTGAAAATGGCAATGGAGTTTCAGGCAGTTTCAGGTCATTGTGAATGGTTCTTTGTGATCAGAATAATGAGTGGAGAAGGTTTGTGGTGTTTGTTTGGATGTTTGTGAGCTATGGAGAGAGTTTCGAATGAAACTGCAAGTTGAGGTGAGAAATGGCAATGGGGTGTTCTTGCTTGTTTCAGGCCTGGCTCTTGGTGGTTTGAGGTCTATGAAGTATGGTGAGTTGAAGTGTGGAAATGATTTGGATGTTTGATGGCTGGGCAGAGAGATTCGAAACAAAATGCAGCTGGGGTGTGTTTTGTGAATGTGTTCCTATGAAGTGTTTCAGCCTTGCCTCTTGATACATTTTGCTTGCCAAATGATATTGTATTTTAATCCTATAGGTCAGATGATGTGACCTGGCCTATAGTGATTGGTAAGTTTGCTTTTGCAAAAAGTCAAATTTTGTGTAAGGAAAGTATGGCTCATGATCTAGGCTAGTACAAGATATGGTTCTGGTGCAGCATGGTGTGTGTGTGATGTTGGGAAGGTCCAGCAGCCAATGCATCAAGTGGAGAGAAGCACAATGATGTTTTTGCAAGTTGGCACACTTTTGAAACTTCATGAAAAAGTCTAGTTACACAAACCATAACCATGTGAAACCTTGGTCCAATTCTGATTTTTAGGACCTATTGAATGTTTGCATACTGGTTTGAAGTGAATTAGAAGTTGCAATTGGCTTTGGTTCATGATTTTGCAAAATTCTCATTTGAAGCATGCCTTGAAAATCAATGATTTTTGCCAACTTTGTCACACCATAACTTTTGATCCAAGAAGAATTTGATCATGTTCTTGTACTTTTTGAAAAGGGAAAGATGAGATCTACAACTTTCATGACCAAAGTTTTTCCATTTGAAGCATTTTTGGATCAAGAATCAAGGCTTGAAAGATGACCTAAAATGAAGCATTCTTGAAAAGTCAACTATGCCCAAAAAGTCAACATTTGCAAAACTTCCAAATTCTTGATTTCTATGAACTTCAACCTTCTTCCATGATCAAATAAAGATCATGTACACTCAAAATGATGAAGATCACCCATTGGTTGGGTCATTGGGGGCCTCAGATGCCCTGATTTTACACTGACTTGCCTGAAAAGTCAACCCTTGATCAGATGACTTCCCCATGGAATTTCTTCATGAAAATTTATATGCATACTCCCTATACCATATAGAGACCAATGGAAACAAGAATGACCAAAAAATTTGGAGTTATGGCCTCTGAAACCAAAACCCTAATTTTAGGTCAACTGTGCAGTCAAACTTGGCTCTGCATCCATCCAAACCCTAGTTCTTGTGATTCTTTTGAAATCTTGACTTTGAGAGGATGTAATATGATAGATGAACACACATGGATCCCTTTGAAGTGATTGGTGGCCTTTGGAGTGGCTCAAGAAGCTCTTGGATTGCTCAGATCACAAACCCTAGATGCAGATGACTTAGAAACTATGCAGTGAATCAAAAATGAAACATGAGATGATATGATTGAGCTTATGCATATGAGAATGATCACAAGCCATGGTGAAATGGGTGAGGGCAAATTTGGGGTGTTTACAGCAAGACATATTGTTGAAGGTGACTCAAGCAAACAATATAGTCTATTGTGGTCTTATGGTGCTGAATTAAAAAGGGCTTCACCTGGCAATACATTTAAGATTAGTACATCTGCTCCAAGTGAAGGATTGAAACCAAGGTTTGAGAGATGTTATATGTCATTTGATGGAACTAAGAAGGCTTTGACCAAGGTTTGAGAGATGCTATATGTCACTTGAAACACAAATATGGAGGAATTATGTTGATTGTTGTTGGTAGATACCATAATGACCAATACCTTCTTATTGCCTTTGTTGTGGTAGAAATGGAGACCAAGGATTCTTGGAACTGGTTTTTGCAGTTGTTAATTGAAGACATAGGTGATGGAAGGTAGTTCTTCATTTATGACTAACAAAAGGTACTCATCATATTTGACATTAACACTTATTATTCTTTGTTGTTTCTTGTTGTATTACAATTACTTAATATAACAGTTATAATTATTTGTTAGGGTTTGGTCCAAGTATTTGAAGAAGAGTATCTTGCTTATGAACACAGGTTTTGTTTAAGGCATCTATATGTCAACTTCAAGAAGAAATTTGGTGGAAGGACTTTGTTCAGAGGTTTAATGATGGCTGCTACAAAAGCCACTTACTTTGAGGCACGTGAGGCAAAAATGCTTATGATAAAATAGGTCAATGTGGCAGCTTATGAGTGGACAGAGTCTATTCCAAAGAAAAAATGGTGTAAGCATGTTTTTCTAACTTTTTCTAAGTGTGATGTCTTAATGAATAACCTGAGTGAATCATTTAATGAAACAATACTGTTACAAGGGATAAACCTATCATTACAATGTTTCACTACAAGAAAAACATGTTTTAGCTGCAAACTTTTAGCGTCGGCCCTGACTCCGACGCTAATGGTGTTGACATTACGTCATCAAAAGCCCTCGCTAACGGGTAAAAAATATTTGTTATATTATTTTCATAGTAGCGACGGCTTTGTGCGACGCTAATAATGGTGCGAAATTAATTGATTTTCCCCCACAAATTTTGTTGCCTCCTTTTTAAAGTTTTAGATAAATATTTACTTTTTATAGTAGCGATGGCTATATGCGACGCTAATATTGGTGCGAAATTAATTGATTTCCCCCACAGATTTTGTTGCCTCCTTTTTAAAGTTTTAGTTAAACATTTATTTTTTAATAATAGCGACGACTTTATGCGACGCTAATATTGGTGCGAAAATAATTCATTTCCCCCTACAAATTATAATTTTTATATTAGCGGCGGTTGAAACCAACGCTAATATTAGTACTAAAATGTTCTACTCCCCCAAAGTTTAGTTACTTTTTTTATTGTTTTAATTATTTATAACAATAATTTTTATTAAAACTATAAATTATAAAAAAAAAGACTAAAAACAAAATATATAAAATTAAATATATAAAATTCCTAATTTCATATAATATTTTTTAAATTTATTGTAAAAATAAATAAGATAATCTAAAACTATAAATTTAAACTTCTAAAAAGATAAATTTATTTTATTATTTTAATTAAAAAACAATATATATATATATATATATATATATATATATATATATATATATATATATATATATATATATATATATATACACTTTAATTATAAATATAAAAAACTCAAATTCTAAAATAATTGTATTTTTATTATTTTAATTGTTTATACCAATAATTTCAAATAATTAAAAATTATTAAAAAAAAGTAAATAAAATATAAACTAAAAAACAAATGAGTTGTTGTTTCAGCTTCAGCGTACATTTCTGTTTCAGAATCACCAAATCATCAACCTCAATCAACCCTAAATCAAAAACAAATGAGTTGATGAATCATCAACCTTCGGAAGAACCCTAAATCAGCAACCTTCGGAAGAACCCTAAATCATCAACCTCAACCCTAAATCAGAATCGTACGTTGAAGTTACTCTCCCTCAATCATTTAGCATCGTACTCCCTCAATCAGAGCTGAACCCTAAATGATGAGTTGCTGTTTCAGAATCACCGACGAGTTGCAAATTTGAGATTCAAGGAGACGTTCGCATGGCCTGCATTCAAGGACAAGACATGTTCGCCATTTCTTTTCTTATATATATATATATATATATATATATATATATATATATATATATATATATATATTTGTCAAATGTGTGATTTTGTAAGTTGTTTATATTTTGTAAGTTGTTTAGATTTGTTGAATGATTCAATATACATTCAAAGTTATGGATCACCTGCACTTCTCACATTTGACATGAACATTAAATAATGGAAATGGTCACATAAATGCCCTGTTACAAAGAGGTTCCCTCTACATCTTTTCACTGGTTTCTGCTTCGAGCCAAGGCTTGAAAGTGCTCTGTAGTTTGTTATTCTCTATAATATCAAACAGCTGCTATTAACAATTGTTTCAAGTTTTTGGTGATTATCTACTATTTTTACTTGAAAATTTATATGATTTCTGTGTTTCAACTTGCTTATAAGATGGTGGATTCATGGATACCATAGTGTTTATATAACATTCGAAAAGTACAACAAGATCTATATGCTTTTTAAAGCTCTCAATTTATATAGTTTTTATAATGCATTACAATGAGATGAACAACATATTAGTTTTTTTATTCCGGTCTTATTAATCATATAAAGCAGAGCATGTCACTGTCACAGAAAACAAACATTTCTTAGTTTATCCAGAAAACTAGATTTGACAAGAATTGGCTTATCTGTATAGTTTGATTTACAAAGGAATATTTGAGACAAGTTCTTTGCAGAGTATAATGGCGCTATCCCGCTAGCGGAGCGGATGCCGACTGCTATCCCATTTTTAGGGTTGGCTGCTCCGTCCTACAATCAGAAATTTCCTTCTTTGGTGGGGACTTAGTTATTCTAATGTTTTTCTTTGTAGTGAAAATGTCTTTTAGAATGAGCAAACGTTCAGGTTGTTCCTGCTACATAAATAGTTTATACTACATAAGCATTTATATAGAAAAGGTGGGTTTTCTTTTTCTTTGGTTGAGATGTGACAAATAAAGTTTAGAATAAACTTAATTTTGTAAATGGCCAGCATAACATAATTTCCTTCGACGTGAAAGCAGGTCGGGATTCTCCATATATTACAAGTATTAATTTTGACAATCTATTAATATAGTACTTAGTTCAATTAGCTACTCTTATTTCAAAGATATAACTTAGTTGTTATTGACAGTAAAGAGGGTATTTGATTAAGTTGTTATATATCCCAGTTTGAAGTTGTAGTTAGTTAAGAATTTGTTAGAACTCAACCAACTTCTAACTCTACTATATAGAATGCTAAATCAGTTGTGAAGTTTTAAGCTTTGAATTAATAAACAAGATGAATAAGAGATTCACTTTGATGCCTTGGCTTGTAGTAAGCTAACTTTCTATTATGAGTTAATGTTGTTTATGTTAGGGTTATTGATGCCTTTCTCAAGAAAAAAATTCTCACTTGATTTGTGTGAATGTGTGTTTATAAATTTGTGGCTTATATAAATCTCACCGTTTCCATTGTTTCTCGTTGTTTCCAGAAATCGCTCGTTTCTCATTGAAGAGTTCAAGAAATCGCTTCTGCATTTCATCACTTTAAAGGTTCGATTCTGCTTCTTGTCACTTCATCACTTTAAAGGTTCGATTCTGTATTGATCCTATACTGTTTGTATGAACTTTGTAGGTACCTTGTCCCTGCTGATCTCACAGTTGGACAGTTTGTCTATATTGTCCCTGTTGTATCTCATTTTCCTTGAAGGTGATTGTGGAGAAGGAAGAGAAGTGATATCCCAAGTATTGACAAGAAGAAGTAATTTTTTGTTAATAATTTTAATATAACCTGGAAATGTCACATTTATTGTCCCAAGTTTAGAAGTTATATTTTTGGTTAATTGTGAAGTTCTGCTATTGACAGGAAGTTCTGCTTCTTTCTGCTGCACGACGAGTTCCACATTCAACAACGAAGAACGATTCGGTAACGTTCGATTTTGTAACGACTTCATCTGCAGGTATTCATCTGCTTGTTTACTTGTTCCTGATGTCATTCTGCTTATTCTTGTTCCTGTTGTCATTCTGCTTCTTCCTGTTGTCATTCTGCTTGTTCTTGTTCCTGCTGTCATAGTATGAGAAACTCTGTTTTCATAAAAATATATAGTATGGTCACATAAAATCAAATCTATTTTGTATATCTATGATAAATCATAGAATTTATGTGAATAAGAATATTGCTGAAATCACACTGTTACAAGTTTTTAACATACATAGGCACCACATAATGAACTTGCAATAGAACTTGCTAAATATTAACCAATCCATTTGCAATCTTTCTAGCAAGTACGTTAGGTTTTAAAACAATAAAATTGGACGTGTGACTGTTTCATATATGGCACATTATAATGCAATATAAGTAGAATTGTTACACGACACATCGATAGGTTACCAGAGAATTAAACATCTCACCACTGTGAGAGATCTTGACAACCTATCCTTTTTCCAGTCCATAGTAGCTAGCTATGGCATCAGTTTTTTGCATCAGAGGTAGCTAAAAAGAACAATAAAATAAGAAATAATTAATGGTATAATTAATATAAAAAGCTATGTTTTTACAATCTGAAAGCCAAAATCAAAACAAATAATTACTACATAGTGCTAGCTGGTTATAGACAGCCAATAAGCATGTTTTGTTACATTGACCACCAAGTCATTCAACTACAAGCAATGTACCATGGTGGTATTAGCAGTTGCAATTTTTTTATAAGAATCTTAAATCATGCAATATGAACTTAACAAATTAGGAATATTACAGCTAATCTATAACTTGGAAATGAAAATATCATTGAATGAGCTCTGTAGCGAGTATGCATCTAGATATATACAAGGCTAATTTGGTCATAGATGAGCTGAAGTTAGCATGTTTAATCTCAAATGTAAAGAAGGAAACTAGATAATCGTTATTTTGTTCCAATCATTGGTTAAACAATGCTAAAATAAAACATTTATAGCTTTAGACCTAAATCACAAGTTTACGACACCATTTCTACAAGGGAAAGCAATTGTTATTAGAGCAATAGTCTAACAAATATTAATGTTTTGACAACAAATTTTAACATTGGGAACCTGATATATCATATTAATGAAAGAGGTCAAAGCATGATTACCGCATGATCAATAGAGTTATGAAAAATCTAGTAGAGACAAACAATCCCTATGATTCCTCCATGGAAACCTTTTCATTGTCGTAGTTTGGAAATAATTGTGCCTCGTCGTTTCTACTTAAAAAAAACCATTAACATTAATAATTTTAAATTAAACTTATAATTTAATTAAATTACATCTCATAATAATTTTGAATTTTAAAGTGAACTTATAATTTAATTCTATTATATCTCATAATAATTTTGAACGTATAGAGTAGGCATTAATTTACCCTGGCATGGGGACAATTCTAAAAGCAATTGTATAGATTTTATAAATGAGTCAATGATCACATAATTGTTCTACTTTCCCTTTTATTCTCATAAAAAGTCTCACCTAACCCATCAAGGTAAATTATAACATACCATGAAAATTATCAGTACTAATCAATCCAAACTTAGATAAAAATGTTAAAATGGAAGTATTAATCAAAATTATTAGTACTAGAAGTTATGTTGGTAGCCAGATTGTTAAATGGTTCACATGCTTTGATAGAAAGGTGTACCATTGTTGTGTATGTTTTTTTATCAATTAGAAATTTATATTTGTTTTTTATGTAGAAAATGGATCGGAGTTGGATGTATGATAGAGTAAACTCCAATAGGTATGGTTTGAAAGATGAATTTGTTAGTGGAGTTGAAGATTTTGTCAATAAATTCATTAATCGGCCAGAATTTTTAAATGATGGAGGGATAAGGTGTCCTTGTATAAAATGTGTCTGCATTCCATTGAAAACACCTAGTGAGGTTAGACATCACTTGTACAAAGATGGTTTTTTGCCCAACTATTATACATGGACTCATCATGGAGAAGATAATCATAATGTAGATTTTGGTGGTCATTCTAGTAGTGGCGGAAATGCTAGTGAGAATAATCATGGTGATCAAGAACAATTTGATGCAATGAATGAAATGGTCTATGATGCTAGTACACAATTTGTCAATGTCCCCAATGTGAGTGCTAATATGGAAAACAATACAGTTAGTGAGGGCGAGGAACCAAATGAAGAAGCTCAACGATTTTATGATGTATTGACCTCTGCAAACAAACCTATTTATGAGGGAGCTTCTGAATCCAGACTATCTATTTCAGTTAAGTTGTTGGCTGCCATGTCTAATTGGCATGTTCCTCATAAGGCCATGGATTTTTTCACTCAAATGCTTAAGGATGTTTGTCCAACAAATCAATGCTTACCTGAAAACTATTACCAAGTGAAGAAGTTGGTGTCTAAGTTGGGATTAGAGGTTAAGAAAATTGATTGTTGTGTGAATGGATGCTTATTATATTATAAAGAAGACATCACTTTAACTCAATGTAGAGTTTGTGGAGCTGCTAGGTATGTTCCTCGAAAGAGTGGAATAGGAAAATACAAAGATGTGGCAGTGAAGAGAATGTTCTATTTTCCAATCATTCCGAGGTTACAACGACTTTATGCTTCAAAGGAATCTGCAACTCAAATGAGATGGCATCGTGAGAACACAAGCAATCCAAATGTTATGCGTCACCCATCTGATGGAAAAGCATGGAAACACTTTGATGATGTTTATCCCAATTATGCTAGTTAACCAAGAAATGTAAGATTGGGTTTGTGTACCGATGGGTTTACACCTTACATTCAAGCCTCTAGTTCTCCGTATTCGTGTTGGACGATAATAGTCACACCCTACAATCTCCCTCCTGAAATGTGTATGACCAAACCATATATGTTTTTTACTTGTCTTGTACCTAGACCGTACAATCCAAAAGTTAAAATAGATGTCTACTTGCAACCATTGATTGATGATTTGTTGCACTTGTGGAGAGATGGCATTGTGACATATGATATCTCTATGAAACAGAATTTTGTAATGAGAGCGCATTTAATGTGGACAATTAATGATTTTCCAGCATATGGTATGTTGTCTGGATGGGGGACACAAGGTAAATTAGCATGTCCTTATTGCATGGATAGTACAAAGGCTTTCACTTTACGATACGGGGGAAAAAGTTCTTGGTTCGATTGTCATCGTCGGTTTTTGCCAATGGATCATCCGTTTAGAAAAAGTAAAAAGAGATTTACAAAAAACAAGATTAAGAAAAAAAGACCACCTTACATGTTTACAGGACATGATCTCTGGGAAGTTGTTCGTGATTTTCCAAAAGTCACTGCGAGTGACTGGGCCCCCAAATTTCCAGGATATGGGAAACAACATAATTGGATCAAAAGAAGTATATTTTGGGATCTTCCATATTGGAAGGATAACTTATTAAGGCACAACCTTGATGTAATGCACATAGAGAAGAATGTATTTGATAATGTGTTTAACACTGTCATGAATGATCCTGTAAAAACAAAGGACAATGAGAAAGCCAGATTGGATTTACCTTTGAACTGTTTACGTGGAGATTTAGAGTTGTGTCCTCTACCTAATGGAAAGATGGCTAAGCCAAAGGCAAAGTTTTCTGTGACATCTGAAGAGGCAAAGCTGGTCTGTAGATGGATTAAGGAACTAAAAATGCCTGATGGCTATTCCTCGAATATTTCTAGGTGTGCTGATGTCACCAAGGGTAGGATGAAGGGGATGAAATCCCATGACTGTCACGTATTCATGGAATGTTTGCTTCCAATTGCTTTTCGTTCCTTGCCTATTGAGATATGGAAGCCGCTAACTGAGTTAAGTCGTTTTTTTAAAGACTTGTGTTGTAATACATTGAAGTTGGAAGACCTTGTTAGGTTGGAAAAAAACATTCCCATCATCATATGCAAGCTAGAAAGAATTTTTCCACCTGGTTTCTTTGACTCGATGGAACATCTCCCGATTCACCTACCTAATGAAGCAATCCTTGGTGGTCCTGTACAATATCGTTGGATGTATCCATTTGAAAGGTAAATGATGTGTAATTTTTGTAGATTATTTTAATGAAATAACATCTTTTAACCGTTTCACTCTTAGATTAATGGGAGACTACAAGCGTTCAGTGAAAAATAAAGCAAGGGTTGAAGGTTCAATATGCACTGCCTACTTGCATCGTGAAACTACTTATTTTTGCTCTCATTACTTCAAGACTGTTAGTTTGTTTCCAAGTACAAGTTTAAGAAACGATCCTGGGTTATATCATGAGAATGTCCAACCAACACTTTCTGTTTTTAGCAAATGTGGTCGTCCTAGTAGAAAGCCTCGGGACTATTGGGTGCTTGATAAGGAATGGGAATCTGCTCACATGCACATCCTAATCAATTGTGATGAGGTTAAACTGTATCTTGCGTAAGTACATTTTAGAAAACAACTGATTAACTCTCAACCATTGTGTATAAATACTTCATATATTTTATATTCGGTGTCAGATTGTTCATGCAATATCATCGTATTAATGAGGAAGATGCTTCTGGTCTTATACACGAGCAATTTCCTTCATGGCTAAAGGAATATGTAAGTATACTTCTAACATTTATGTAGTTTGCCAATGAAATCTGTCTAAGGTTAAAAGTATATTTTTTTAGGTCAATGATGAGAGAAATGGAACTCCTAGCCCATACGTGAAGGCATTAGCTCTCGGTCCTAATCCTAAGGCAACATCATGGCACATCTACTTTGTTAATGGGTACAAGTTCCACACTGAAGAGTGGAGTCATGGTAAAAAGACAACTAATTGTGGGGTACTTGTTAAAGGAATTACAAATGGAGGAGAAAATAATTTTTATGGTGTCATCCAACATATCCTTCAATTGGAATATCATGGCTTTAGCAACAAGATTGCCCTATTTTACTGTGCTTGGTTTGATCCTACAACTAATAGTGGAACAAGAGTTAATAAGGAGTACAATATTGTTGACATTAAGATGAATAAACGATATCGTCAATATGACCCGTTCATTCTTGTACAAGAAGCAAAACAGGTGTATTATGTCCCTTATCCAGATATGTGTAGAAACATGCGTGGATGGTGTGCTGCAATCACCACAAAACCAAGGGGTTATGTGGAAATAGATAACACCAAGGATGAAATGCCTTATCAATCTGATGAAATGTCAACAGTTTTGCCTATTACAGGGTTTGAACAAATACATGGTTTAGCCGACGAAGGATTAATTGAAGAGGTCGAGCCAGTACTAGTGACAAATGATCCATAGTATGTGTGTTTTTTTCGTGTTTAGTATACTAATTGCATCTTGATTTTTTTATGATTGTTGTGTACCAAAAAAGATTTTTAGAAACATAAATTAGTGAAACATGAAAATATGCTACTGATAATTGATGGTAAGTTAGTTGTATAAGTTAGTAGTATAAGTTAGTATAGTTTTAGTAACTAAAATGCTAATTGATGGTAAGTTAGTAGTATAAGTTAGTAGTATAATAGAGATATGTTAGTAGTTTAAGTTAGTAGTTTAATTTATTTATATAATGAAAATACATATATGCATATTTGTTTCTATGATTGTAGATGTCAATGTTCTTGAATACTAATTGGTTTTTGTCTAAATTGTGTAGAATTTTGTGGCTTGCACTCGGTGTAATTTGAAATGACAAGAGAAGGTTCAAAGAAGGGAGCACCAATGAACAAGAAACCGTAAGATGACAAAAACTTTCACTATTTGATTTCTTTAAATTTAATATCTTTTGATACATTTTTGCTAATGCAGTGTTGACAGATTATGTCGGACACGACATATGCCACCTAGGGCCCTTGCTATAAACACATCTCGCATGAAGCATGACACAAGGAACCAAACGCGTCCAAGAATGCAAGCACCACCAATTCGGGCAACCCCTACACCACCATCATCTCACACAACCGCAACACCACCACCGCCTCATACAACTCCATCACCACCACCGCCTCATACAACCGTAGCACCACCACCGCCTCATACAACCGTAGCACCACCACCACCTCATACTACCGTAGAACCACCACCGCCTCATACTATTGCATCACCACCACCGGTTCAGACAACCGAATCACAACCTAGTTTTGATGAATGCACATTTGTTCCTACCCCTGGAGTGACACTACAAGTTTTGCAAGGTCCAGCTGTCCATCACACCACGGTAGCAGCAGAGGAAGAGGAAGAGGAAAGGGACCAAACAATTTATGAGGAGGAATAGGCGGTCGCGGAACAAGCATTTTCTGGTGGACAAAGGCCAATGATTAGCATTATGGGCAATGGGTAAGAAATTTAGTATTCAAAATGATTTGTCCCTCTAATATTCATGTTTGGAATTATTATTAATTTATTATTAGATTATATACTCATATCAACGTTATTGGATATGTGTTATTGAATACGTCTTACTTCAAATTACTATCTTTCAATTTCTTAATACTGCAGGTTAGCTCCGAGTGATGTTGTTGCTGCAGCTATTAGAAAAGTTTTAATACATAATTATTGTGGAAATTTCATGAGATATAGTGAGCTGAAACTCAAAGCACGTGGTAGAAGAGATGAGAGAGAGGAATACTTTAAGATGTTTAAAGTAAGACGTAATTTCTTTTTTTACCTTTAAGATGTTTACGGAATACTTTAAGATTACTTATAATTATATTCAAAACTAATCCTATTTCTTTAATCAGGATCTTGTTCAGTGGGAGCCGTGTGATGAAGGAAAAATGCGAGATTTGTTTCATAAAGCTTGTGGTAAAAGAATAGTTGATATATTTGGTAAGATTAGGAAGAGTGGGAAAAAGCCGTCTTGGTTGGGTGAAAAGTATTATGCATATCTTCTTGACAGGTGGAAAAGTGAAGAATTCAAAAAGCTCTCTGAACAAAACAAGACTAATCGAGCATCAACTAGAGGTGGGGCGGTCCATACTACAGGACGTAGAGCTCATCATGATGTTGCTCTAGAATTGGTATGTATTCTATTTGTAATCCAATTGATCACACCACACACCAAATAAATATATTCCTAAAAGCAATGTTTTATATAATATTGGTTAAAACATTTTGCAGTATAGAAATTTCTAGTCTCATACTTCTGATTTGTCAATAAACTTTTATAAATTAATGCCAATTGCGTAAGGTATCATTGCCACTAGTGTTATAAATTAATGTCAATACTATTATAAATTAATGCTTTAACACTAGAAAATAAACTATTGTTGTTGTTTCATGAAATTGTAGGAGAAGAAATTAGGTCGACCGCCAAATCTCGACGAGCTTTTCATGGCCACCCATAAAAAGAAGAATGGGCAGTGGGTAGACCGTCGTGCAGAAAAAACACATGTAAGCTAATTAATTCTATTAGAAAGTGTGTTGAATTAATTAGTTAACTTTGTTAGATTTTGATTTGGAATTAATTAGTTATGATGCTAATTGATATGCTGCTAAATTGTATGTATGTTGTTAGTATGTATGATGCTAAGTGGAACTTGTTAAAATGTTAGGAACTTGTTATAATGAATGTATGTATGTATGTTGTTAGTATGTATGCTGTTAAGTGGAACTTGTTAAAATGTTAGTATGTATGTTGTTAAGTGAAAGTGTGTTGGATTCTTTTTAGGTAGTACATCAAATTAAAATATTTATTAGAGATATGCTCTAACTATTATGAATTAGTGGTTTGAATTGTTTATGCTCACTGTTATGAATTAGTGGAATTGTTTATGCTCATTGCATGTGATGTTATGTGTGTTATGTTTTACAGGAAGATTATGTGAATCGTTTGACTCAAGTCACTCAAACTGATAATAACGTGGATGGGTCAGACAAGTTACAAATTTGGAAAGAAGTTGTCGGGGGTAAGACGTGTGGCCGTTGCTATGGAACTGCCCGATTGGCGATTAACGTACGATATGGTGTGTCTTATTTGACACAAGTGACTGTTAATCAGAATAGAGAGGTGGATAGCCAAGCGATTGAGGCGGCTAGAGCTGAGTCTGCCATAGCACGTGAAGAGGCTGCATTAGCTAATGCACGTGCAGATAAAGCTATAACCGAGACAGAAGAGTTGAAAAGGAAGTTTGAAGAATTTCAAAAAGAGATGTTTGCTTGGAAGTCGAGTCAGGCAGGTCATTCCACTGCTCATGCTTCTAGTGTCCAGCCTAATACTCATGGGCATTACGATGATGACTCTGATGAGCACTCATTGGATCTAGAAGATATGAGTGATTGATGTTAGTGTCATATGCATGCTCTTTTTCTTTGTTTTGGGACTTGGATCATCAAACTGTTGATTTTCACAAATTTTATATTTTGTGTTGTGTTGGTCTTTGACATTTTTATGTAGTAATATAGTGGATGGACACAAGTTTAATATAGTGTCAATATTTTGATTTTGATGTAAATTTGACATCTTAATTAATGTAGAAATATTATGGATTTAAAGTTTGTTATTTTGTGTTAGAAATTATGATGTGATAATACATCAATGAATGGTTTGAAATAAAAAAAAAGGGTTCAGTAAATTGTAAAAGATAGATTTGATTTTCAACAGGAATAAATTTAAATAAAACAAATTTTCAAAAAAAAAAACATTTAGCGTCGGTTAAAACCTATGCTAACAAGAATTACAAAACAGCGAAATGAATTAGCGGCGGTTTTTTGAGACGCTATAAAACACAGAATCTGTTATATAGCGACAGCTTTTAGCGTCGTAAATGTTTAAATTAAATGTGTAGCGACGGCTTAGACCCACGCTAATAAATAGGAAATTATGTTTAAGTGTCGCTTAGAACCGCCACTAGATGATTATTACGTCGACAAAAGTCGTCGCAATTTGTTTTTAATATTGCACATTAGCGTCGGCTTTAGTATTGTACCGTCGGCCTAGCGTTCCTTGTAACCGACGCTAGTTTAGCGCCGACTCGTGATTATGCTTTGCTTCCAAGGGTAGAACGTCTGCCCCGACTCCGACGCTAAGCCGATGCTAAAAGGTATTAGCGTCGGTTTTATGCCTTTTAGAGAGGGCTTTAGGCCGACGCTACTACGCTGTTTTCTTGTAGTGTTTGAGTGAATTAGGAATTACTTAAAAAAAAAACCTAAAAAAAACAAATACACTTAGGCGTCAAGGGGGTATGACGTCTCCTCTCGTTCTTATAGTACATGCACAACTCATATTGATGCACTAGTGGGAAATCTGTGCGTCCGCGCGGGTTATTGTTTGAATCGTGGATATGTCACCAATTAGGATATGAAAAAAAATTGTAAATATTAAAATATTAGAGTTATAGTAAATAATTTAATCATCAATGTATTTTTTCCCGTATATAAATATTATTTTTGTTTGACAATATTTATAAAAAAAAATTGAATCAATCGTAAAGTTGTTCCTATTTTTAACAATAGTATTTTTCCCCTATAAAATAATATTTCAATTAACAATGAATTTTAATCGGGTATTCCCATATATAAAAATAATTGAATCAAAATATATATAACTATATATAAAGGGGATAAACACTTTTGGTATTACATATTTTCTATTCCATAATTACCCTTCACTTATTTCATATTTTGCAACTCAAGACATCAATTTAAGTAACTTCTATATGCAATAACCACCTAGAAGTGGTAAGAAATAGAGATAAAATAACCATAAAGAAGTTATAAGGAAGAGAGATGAGCATAACCTTATAAGAACAAAATTCATAATAATTGACGATTTTCTCTCTTAATCATATACATGGTTTCTTACAAATGAATATTCATATCATGGTCATGAAGAAGGAAATGACATAATGGATAAACTTCAAGTGAATAATGTCATCAAAACAATAATAATAAGACAAGACGTTCAATCAAATCTCAAGGTTTTTCCTCCTATTTAATATTTTTATTATTTGTGTTGTTTTCATTTCTTTTTTTTTATTGATTTCTCTAGATAATTTATATTATTTTTCACAAATGGAAATTCATGTAATGATGTATGTGTCACGATAAAGGAGTGAGAGGTTATCTTTGATTTCTCCCTTTTTATTTTTTGTGTCCCTTGATGCAAGACTAAAGTAATACATTTAACTATTATTATTTGTTATTCTAACATTATTTTTACTTTTTAATTTCTTTTATTTATATGTAGTTATTATACAATTTATTTGTAGAATTAACTACATTAAAGAAAATTAATTTAGTGTAAACAATGTACTCTTTAAATTAATTTAGATTTGGATGTATAATTTGCAGTGACGTTATCTTTATGTGCAGTAATAACCTCTTTAGAATAAATGAATACTCTTCAAACTTTTTCTTTTTGGTGCAAATTTATTATACTTCTAATGTAGTATTTAAATTTTTTTTCATTTTACTTTTTCTTTCCTAATATATTCTTTATGTGTTCATTTGTTATTTATTATCTATTCTATTACATATATAAAGAGGATACGTTTGTTTGGTCTTGCATATTTTGTTTCCTAAATTAACATTTAATTGTTACTATATTTACACCATACTCATTCCACTAATTGTTGTGTGGTTACAAATGCTAATAAATCACTTAAACTCAAAAAATAAACTGATAATTAGTTAAAAATATTACTTTAGCCTTGCATCAAGGGAAACAAAAAAATAAATAGGGAGAAATCAAAGATAACTTCTCACTCATTTGTTGTGGCATACACCATTACATGAATTTCCATTTATGAAAAATAATATAAATTATCTAGAGAAATCAATTAAAAAAAAGAAATGGAACAACACAAATAATAAAAATATTAAATAGGAGGAAAAACCTTGAAATTTGATTGAACATTTTGTCTTATTATTATTGTTTTGATGACATTATTCACTTGAAGTTTATCCATTATGTCATTTCCTTCTTCATGACTATGATATGAATATTCATTTGTAAGAAACCATGTATATGATTAAGAGAGAAAATCGTAATTATTATGAATTTTGTTCTTATGAGGTTATGCTCATCCCTCTTCCTAATAACTTCTTTATGATAATTTTATCTCTATTTCTTATAACTTCTAGGTGTTTATTGCATGTAGAAGTTACTTAAATTGATGTCTTGAGTAGTAAAATATAAAAGAATAATTATGGAATAGAAAATATGCAAGACCAAAAGTGTCTATCTCTTTATATATATATATATATATATATATATATATATATATATATATATATATATATATATATATATATATATATATATATATATATATATATATATATATATATATATATATATATATATATATATATATATATATATATATATAAATTGATTCAAATGAAAATAAAATTTGAAATAAATTTAAATTTAAAAGTTCTTTAAGTTGTAACAGATTTACTTTAATAATTTAATTCAAATTATATGTAATCTAATTTATATTCATATTATATAAAAGAATTTAGATCTAAATGAAATAAATCTAAACGAACAAAATTAAAGAAACCAAAATGCATGTGATGTATTTTTAGATCTTTACTTTTATATAAAAGTAACAAAACAAATACAAAATACATACAAGTCCTCTATATAAATAATAATTTGACATAAATAAAATATAAAAAAAATCAGTATTTTTATTATATCTCCCATGCTCTTTCAGCAAGGAACAAAGTCAAAATAAAACCTTAATTAGGACAGTAGTTAAAGAAAAAACCTTAACTAGGATTATGAATAAAAAAATAAAAAAGAGAAAGCACACACACTATGAAGCAACAGGGTATGGTACCATTCATCTAAATATAAAACAGAAAAGCTTGTGTATCCCATGATTCCATGATTTTATCACCTGAAATAAATCTTATGCTCAGAGAAGAAGATCTCTAGGTACCTAACAAAAGAGGCACTCTAATCTTATTTTATTAATTAAATTAACAAGAATTAACCTATCTCATGCCCTTTTGTTTGGAGTGAAGGGAACACTCAAAGAGTCCAATCAAGTTCTTCCCTTTAATCTCTATCTTATTGGGTCTAACTTTTTGGTGCCACTAAAAAATATTAACTTTCTTTTGCACGTTTAGGTGTTATTTTATCATCATGGTTGCTTGTTGGAATAAAATATTAATTTCCTCAATTAAGTTTTTTTATTTATTTGTTTTCCACTAATATTCTGTCTATTCAACCAATTAGTCCGATTCAGGAATCAGTTCTGATATTAAGAGATTTCGACCATCTTTTGGTTATAGTTGCAGATGATCGGAACGTAATTCTTTCTATCAAATTTAGTGTTAATTATCATTGGATTAATATAACTATTAAATTTTTTAATTAGATAATTTGTTGGTTGTGGATTAGTGGGTTACCTAATTAATAAGAAATCTCCATAAGCTTGGTTTTGGTCAGTGTCCACTAAGAGGGAAGAAGAAAGGGACATGAGTGAGTGAATCATCAATGTATGAGAGTTGCTTAAGTAAACATATAGTGTGTGTGGACCAATCATTTTGTAGTTTGCTTTCGAACAAAAATGGTGTCAATGTGATGCCATTTTTCTTTGTATTCTTTTTGTATTAAAATATATTTTAAATGATTAACAGTAAGAAAATTATTATGTGTGCTAGAAGAATAGAAACAATTACAATAAAACAATCTTAAGTAAGATTTAATTTATTGGTTAATAAAAAAATAAAATCACAATAACAAGATAAAAAATAACACGTTTCAATTTAAAATGATCTACTCTTAGATGAGATTGATTATTTAATTCATTATCAATCAAAACTCTTAACAAAAAATTACATGAGTTACAATAAATTAACTCAACAAATTCGTAAATTCACTTCTTAATTTGTATCGATTTGTGACTCAATATCTTCTCCTTTAAATACATAAATTACTTAATCTAAAAATATTTTAAAGTGTTTTTCAATCCTTAGATAACCTTTAAAGGTATTCTAAATTTTAAGGTTAAATTTTTCTATGAATCATTTTCTTTGTCTATCTAAGTTCCTTTCACTAGAAAAACTCCTCCCATTATAAAATTACGGAGAAAAAAATCACATAAGAATGACATGGTTTTCAAAATAATCCGTCAAAAATTCATAATTTTTGACAGAACGACAAATCTCCACCTTACCGCTATCTCTGAGTTTTGATCAATCTTCTACAAAATTGATTTAGTCCAAACAATGATTGAATCTTGACCTAACTAATGACTTGATGAACACATTAATTAGATTATCTTCTAACATAATATATTCCACCATAATATTCTTCGAATCAATCACGTTCCAAATGAATTATGATCGAACATATGTCAATCTTTTTTGTCTTCTCATGATACATTTGATGATTAGCGACAAATCTCCACCTTACCGCTATCTCTGAGTTTTGATCAATCTTCTACAAAATTGATTTAGTCCAAACAATGATTGAATCTTGACCTAACTAATGACTTGATGAACACATTAATTAGATTGTCTTCTAACATAATATATTCCACCATAATATTCTTCGAATCAATCACGTTCCAAATGAATTGTGATCGAACATATGTCAACCTTTTTTGTCTTCTCATGATACATTTGATGATTAGCCAAATGGATTGCATTTAGGGATGAAAAAATAACATGTATCCGCAAATAAAATCTGTCATGGGCATGATAGAATTGGTTAATGGGTATCCACGAATAATATAAACAGATATTTAATTACCTGTTTCATTAGAGATACAGATTTAATGGTACACATACCCACGAGTATCCGTATCTGTTAATAATTATCAAAAAATAATTAAATATCTTTTAAAATTAATATATATTAATTACTTATCCTTTTGCAAAATTAATCATATATTATAGAATAGATTCTACTAAATCATATATGTAATTTATGGTATTTCTATTAATCACATGTGTAATATGTTATTATTTGTTTTATGTTTCTATAAATTAAGAGTGTTGCTATTTCGACACCCAAAAACCAACACTGTATGTTACACCGTCTTTACTACACTATATTATGTGCTTACTTTATGTAAGAAAAAAATATAATTATTAAACATGATAACAAAAAAAACGTATAAAGATACGGTATAAGTGTAAACATTTAGTGTATGACTAGTATTTCTCATAAATTAATATGCATTATGTGATCAATTTTCTCACATTCTCAAAGCATAGTTTCAATATATATTTCTTTCAAGCTTGTTAAATTATGGCTTTCGTGGAAAGTTACAAGTAGATTTTCTATTTACGCATAATCTTCAAATTACATAAGGTAAAATTTTTTAATAAAAGAAAATATATTAAATTACAATTAAAAAAATATCCATGGGTATCCGTTAATACTCACGGGTATCTCAAAATCCACGGGTACCCGTCTAGCAGATACCCGCATGGATATGGACGAATACATATATCATATTTACTAAATGGGGCGGGTAACGGAGGACTAGTACCTGTCCCCATGGGTACTCATTGACATACCTAATTGCATTTGACTATCACAAGCATATCAATGATCAGTTATACATTTTTAACCTTGAATATATATTGTCACATGGAGCTCAACAATGTTATCCATGTCTGAAATAACATCGTGATATCAATCATATTGTTTATTCGACGATATCTTAATGTAATAAACAATAAGATAATTGATCGTACCTGGAGATCAGGATCCGATACGGCTGGCCTCGAGCGTTGTTGAAAGACGGTTGATGAGGAGAGGAGGGGGGTGTACCTGCAAGGCACTCCGATGCTGAAGTGAGACGCTGAGCAAAGAGTGAGAAAGTACAAGAATTAAGGTCAGAGATTTGAATACTTGGCCCTCTCAAATGAGAGGGTTTATATACTGGGCTAGGTGGAAGATTATTGGTCTACACCGTTGGACGCGGATCGCGGAATCCGTAAAGATAGGTAACAGTCAAAACTAGCCGTTGGAGGACTTCGTCTTGGTCGGTATAACCTTGGTCGACAGGGACCATTATTCTCAATATTGATCGACGTCGAGAGTTCTTCAGAGCCGGTTTTCTTGGCCCAATTCTGGGAACTGGGCCTGCCCAGAACAGGAGCCCCCCAAGTCATTGCTCGTGCGGAGGAGCGGTGACTTAGTAATGGTTTCGTGCTCAAGGGTATGCAGTGTGCGGGCCAGGAAGCTATCGTAGACGATCCTCGGTAGGCGAGCAGTCGTTACGTCGCTCGACAAGAGGATATGAAACGAAAAGTTAGCGTATTTGGGAATTCGCGCCTATTAATGCTCTGACGGCTAGCTTAGGGGCTAGTGCGTAGGTAATAACTGGCTTGGGGTAGGGGTCACGCGCGTCTACACGTGTTCCCTTCCCTATAAATAGAATCTCAAGGCTTTATTTTAAGCTTTTTCGTTTCATCTTCTTCTCCGCTACATCGCCCGTCCATCAACTGCTATTCTCAGCCGTCGACCACCGCTTCCAACCGTCGACCACCGTTTCCAGAATCAATTTCTTCTACAAATGGATTCCCAAGCTCAAGGTACGGCTTCTTTTTCGTGTTTATGTTAGTCATAGGATTGATATCTTAGAAATGCATGTGGTTTAGGGTAGATTTTCCGGTAGTTTTAGGTTTAAACTAGTAGGTAGGAGAATTTCTGCCACCGTTGTTCGTCGGCTATGAACCCTAGTTCGTGGTCGACGCATGTATTGGTCGACTTTGACTTAAGATATGATAAGTGTTTAGGTTTAGATTCTATTATCTCCGAAGTTGGGCGTTAGCCATCGCCTTGAGCGATGGTTAGCCGGAGGCTATGGCTCGGGACCTTATTCCTGGGTCGACGTGCGCCCTTTCACTTGTCGAGCGGTGGAAGGGTGGATTTGATATTATTAATCAAATTCACTGACGCCTTTCCTCTTCTTTTCAAGTGAAAACTCGCTTATGGACCCGCTGGACGTCTCCTCGGAAGAAACATCCTCGGAAGACTCTGGTTCTTACGCATCGGTTCCCTCCGACTCCGGGAGTTCTTCAGGAGAATCAGATGCGAGCACAATGGAGGATGGGGCTTCGACAGTGTTGCACCCAAAAATTTGCCCTCCCCAAGACAAGACATTGTGTACTAAGAGGTTCACAAGGTTCACAATACATCTCATGAGGTTCACAAGGTTCACAAAGTTCACAATTAGTCAGAAAGTTTGACAATTCCCTCAGACAATGCATCCTCCTAAGCAATGCATCCTAAACTAGGGTTTTGACTTTCATCAGGCTAAATGGACCCCCAAGACTTCAATTGAGCTTCATAGCATCCTATATGTGTTCAAGAATCCCCATGTCAAGTTTCAAGACTTTCCCAAAAGATTTGCTCAGTCAGATGATCAGATAGGTTAAAATCAGTCAAAGTAGTCAAAAGGTCAAACTGAGGTCAACTGTGGTCAAACCAAAGTCAAACTTCATGATTTTTTTCCAACATCAAGTATATGAAGTAAAATTCATCATTTGATCAAGGGTTTATCATGATCCATTAAGGAGATTTCAGATCATCAAGAATCAGGAGTTTCTAAATTAGGGTTTTCACAGGAAAAGTCAACTGAACTTTGACCAGCCGTAACTTTCACATGCTTCATCAAAAATTTTCCATCCAAAGCTCATTTTGAAGGAAATTGAATTCTATACAACTTTGTGTCTCACAAGCCAAGCTCAAAAATGCTTCATTTGGAAGGTATGAGCTAAGACATTATAGGTCCTTTTAAAAGTCAACAAAAAGTCAACAACTTCAAAAAAGCATAACTTGAGAATGGTAAAAGATATGGACATGATACCAAAGAGTTTGGTTAGAGGACTCTCTATGCTTTCCAAAATGTCCAAGAACACCCTCATAGCATTAAAATTGAAGGATTTGTGCCCTTGCAAAGTTGGGAAATTTTTGAGTGGTGTATGAAGTAAATGGGGTCTTAAAACCATAATTCTTCAAATGGGCTGACTTTTTTGTGATCCAATATGTTCCATGACATCATGCACGAAATTAATTTAATATTTTCATAATTTTATTCATTTTATTTTTATTTATTATGATTTTTTATATTAAAAATCATTTTAAATCCAAATAAAATATAAAATGGTGAAGATTTAAAATGATTTGTCTTCTAGAATGTCATAAAGCTTATTTGGATCTAATTGATACAAAAATTATGAGGATTATCTTAAAATAGCAAGTTCATATCAAGAATATTCAAATTTTCAAAGCTAATCTTTTTCAATCTTCAACTATCCAAATATCCATCAAATTGGTAAAGTCTTTAACCGAATTCATTCACTCATACATAAAGAACATTTAGCAAGCACAAGAGCACGAATTAACAGCCTCTCATATCATCTTCAAGCTTCAAAAATTTCATCAAAAACTCCAATTCGGTTTGGTACTTCTAGCCACTCTCAAGACAAACTAAAGGTTGCAAATTGTTCCTTGAAGGTCACTTAGTGTTTCTGGATCATAAAACCATTCATCCCTGCACTAAATCATGGAAACCGAATCTGTGTTTATGCTCATATTGCAATTTTTCGTTTTTACATATTAACTCATGATTAATCATATTTGACTGGTGTTTTGTGTTTGTTATGATACAAGGAATGTTTCTGGATGAATCAATTGGAGTTTAGGGACACGAATGAGGATTCACCATTGTTAGGGTTTTTTCGGCCAAATTAGGATTCAATGATTTAATCAATATAAATAATTTCTAAAGACGTAGATTAGTTGCAAATTTCCTCAGGAATTCAATGATGGTCTCAATTTTGTGAAATTTTGCTGATTTGTTGATGTTTGAGTTTCGTAGGGTTTGTTGCAGCTTGAAATTCGCAGGAAATATGGTAGCAAAATTCGTAGCAAAATTCGCAAGTCAAGAGGAAGAAGATGAAGTCCAGCGCGCCAAATTCATATTTCAAATTTTGATATTATATTTTATGATATTATTGTTATATTTATTTCAGAAGAACAAGCTGTCTCAGTTGGTTAGCATGCGCGTGTGAGATAGAAAGGGTCCGGGGTTCAAACCTACCCCAAGCCATTTGTTTTTTGTTATTTTCATTGATTTTCGCAGGTTAAAAATAAAAAGAACACAACCTATTTTGCTATCAGCAGTGCGCAGCTGGTTCAGTGGTTGGCTTGTTGGTCCAAGGAGAATGAGGCCTAGGGCGTGGGTTTGATCCCTGCCCCAGGTAAGTTTCAATTTTTCTTTTGTTTTTTTTTATTTTTTCTTTTGTTTAACTATTTTATTATTAAGAAAATAAAATTATGTTTAATATGTAAATAATTCTAAATTAATATGTAAATATTTATATGTTCTAAAAGATTCTGAAAAATATTTTCTAAAACTAATTTCTTATTTATTTGAATTAAAATATGTGTATACTTGTTTAATAATTAAATTAGTATTATGTATTAAATTAAAATATTTTTGCACCTAAAACCCTAATTATATTTAAACCCTAATTTATTTTCTAACAATTCAAAACCCTAATTTTCTTTTATAATTTTAATTTCTTATTTTTATTATGTTTGTTTAATTATACTTAATAAATATTTTTAATATATATATAATTAAATTATTAAACTATTAATCATGTTTATTAGTATATAATTATTATTATTTATTCCTCTTCTTAAAATTCTTAAAAAAATTATTTATCTAAATTTAAAATTTTAATTTGATTTTATATTATTATGCTAACCTCTTTTTCTCTTATATTTATTTTTATTATTACTAACCTTTTATTTATTTATTATAATTGTTATTTAAATTGTTTTATTATAATGTAACTGTACAAGCTATGTAATAATTGTAGTATTGTTATTGTTTATTTATTTAAATTGCTATGGTTAGTAAATTAGGGGGTGAAAACATGTTTGTATCTTAAAATCAATTTAGATCACTAATTATAAGATAAATACTTGAATTTGTACACGCACACACGTAAGTCGATCTTGGATCGCCATCTCACTTCTTAAGGGTTACCTCTCATGTTGCCTAAATAAAAGGTCAAGTAAGGTGTATAAAGCAAAGTCCCTTCTCTTATTAATATCATCTTGTCCCTTTAAAGATTATAAGATCAAGTCCCTTCATGGTTGCCTTCGTAAATGATCTTGTCCCTTTCGAATAAATGATGATAGTCCCTACGAATTGCTAAGTACACCTTACAGTTGCCTAAACACAGATGACCCTTCACATGTCCCTTACTACATCCAAGGTAATGACTACCTATTCCTTAATAATAGGGATAGTCTTACCATTGAAAGAACATTTAAGAACAGAAAAGATTCAAATTAGGGTAGGTTCCTCTTAAGTACTTGCTCACTCATTCAAAAACATTTCATAAATACTTCACATTTTCAAACAATTTTCAAAACAAAGTCTTTATATATATCCGTACAAGGGTCATTATAAAGTACTTAAGAAAATTTTTAATCACACACTACACTTCTCAAAACAATTTAAAGTGAGCTAAGTAACTAAGAGCCCATGGATAACCATGGATGTAAAGGGTGCTAACACCTTCCCTTTACATAACCTACCCCCCGAACTCAAAAATCTTTTAAGGTCTTTCCTATTCTTTTATGCCCTTTCCTTTTGGATAAATTAAAAGTCGGTGGTGACTCTTGCTATCCGCAACATTTAAACTAAAGTCAGTTCTCCCACCGTGTTACAGACAGACTCACCTCGTTGCCCTGAAGAGATAAGGACCTCGCCTGAAGAATGGGTAGTGGAGGACCTACTCGACAAAGTATCTTCGTTTTCGAGGCCTCGCGCGGAGCCGCTGCCCGCTGTTGGTGAACCTGCGGACTGGATTGTCACTTGCCCAGGGGATGACGACCACATCTTCTCGGACTTTGGCGGTCGGAAGTTTTCTATGTATGAGTACGCAACTTCGGTTCTGGGGGTAACTTTGCCCTTCAGTGACCTGGTTTGCGTTGTGCTCGGGCATCTGGGTGTTGCCCCATCTCAGCTACACCCCAACTCCTACGCGTTTCTGAAGGAGTTTGAGGTAACGTGTGCCTATCTGGGTGTTGGAGCCATGCTTCCTCTGTTTTTTTGTTTATTTTCGCTGCAGCGTCAAGTCGGGCGAGGGACTGACCGGAAGGGATTTGTCTCTTTTAAGCAGAGGACCAAGATCTTTAAGGCTCACTCAGAGTCCATCCGGGCTTTCAAGATGGATTATTTTTTGATAAAACCTGCGAGCGCGGAAGTTGTGGGGGCGCTAAGTTTCGTGTGGATAGACACTGACGAGAACAACGAACCTAAGCTTGACGATCAAGGACAGGTGATTCCGAGGAGGCTTTGGCTATTTCCCTTCTCCTGGAACTACACTCACTACGAGCGACCGGTTAGCGAGTTCGTCCAGGTGGGGGACTCTCTGAACGAGGATGATGCGGCCAGCTTCGAGGCCTTTAGGAAATTAATAGCCTCTTTTACCCCGACTCCTTTGCTGGACGGAGAAGGGAAAATAATGCTGGATCAGGACGGGGGGAAGCTGTGGAGCATCCTCTGATTGACGTCATAGACTTGCTGGCGTGCAACACCGGGCAAGAATTGTCCGAGTTTTTTGGTATCTGTTTTATTTCTGCTTGTTATTATGTCTTGATAATATTCTGCCGTCCGTGACTAATCTAACTCTCATTTTTCTCTTTTTCAGGCTCCTTGTCGAACCTGCTCGACAAGATATAAGAACGTCTGCGTCAACAGCAGAAGAAGAGGTCACAGGTCGTTCAGACCAAGCTGACTGAGACAAACGGCTTTGGGTCGGGCCCCCTGGTCCAGGGTTCTCCGAGCGCTTCTACTGGTTCCCTAATGAAAAAGCACAAGTCTGCAGCGACCGTAGACTTGACGGCCAACGCTCCCCCCAAACCGAAGCATGTGTTGCCGCCTTGCTTCGTGAAGCGGAACTTCTTTGAAGGGACGAGCATGGAGGTCGACCGTGCAGACTCCCTGTTTCTCGAGGCGATGGATCGTCCTGCCCGACGACTGTCTTTGGCCCTGGACGCGAGTGCTGTCATGCGGGTCTTGTCCATGGCCTGGCAGACGGCAGAAGGAAACCTCGGGTAGGAGAGGGAGGTAGTGAGGCTAAAGGAGTAGTTGGTTAAAACCGAGAAGAAGCTGACAACGGCCACTGAAGAAGCCACTGCCACGACCAAAGAGCTGACCGAGTGGGGGAACATTATTGCCAAGCTGGAGGTTGACAAGAGGAGGGCTCTGGAGCAGAGTAAGAAGTTGAAGGATGCTTTCTGCTCGAAGGAGGATGAAGATGCTGAAACTAAGAGTATGGTGACTATGGCACAGTTCCTTGCTCGGATCGACCAAGATATGGAAGATCTGAACTCGTCGACTGAGCTCATTTTCCAAAATGATGTGGATCAAATAAGAGCTCTTCATCCTGAACTGGCCTTGGACACCAGCCGGATCAGCTATCTCTACAAAGTCGAGGATGGCCAGATAGTGGTTCCTTCGGACTTGGTCGTGGAGGATTCTCAGCCTGGGGCGACTGTTCAGCCCGGTCAGCCAGAAGTGCAGCCGGACCAAGGTGAGGGTCAACCTGGTGCTTTGGACAACGAGGATAATTAGTTTTGGCCTGCGTGCCGTTGTAATTTAATGTGTTTCTTTTTGGGGGCGTGGTCCCCTTTGTAAGTAACCACGAACAAGTCGGCCCTTCGAGGTCACATTTTTGCAGTAAAAGTTAATGTTATTAATGGTCTTTCATTTTACAATGTTTCCTGTTTAATTGTGCGTCCGTCGGAGGACTGTTTTCTGTGTTTTAAACGCTAAGTGTTTGACTTTCTTGTACTGATTGGATGTGATCGAATAAATACGGGGTGTGTTTGTGATCTGTTGGTTTGGGGGACCAATCAGATTTCGGAGTCTTGCTCCTGGTCGGTGCCCGGGCCAAGGTAATGGCCCGGGCTCCGAGGCTTGAACATCCCATCGCGAGCTGGGGTTCTGCCTGGTCGTGGTACTTAGGCGATGTCGGACTCGTTTGAGTATCCGCCCGTGCAACATTTTTCTCCTTCTCTTGGAAGGAGACCCTGATAATCATGTTATTTTGGGCTTCCGTGCTTGTACCTGGGCACGCAGTTCTTAGTCAGACCTATCGCTCCTCGCTTGAGAGTTGAGCAAGGTGACTTTGTAAGTTAGCTGTAATATTGCTTGAGCTTCTCGGCGTTCCACGGCCGAGCAAGTTCTTCCCCGTGTAGATTTTCTAAATAATAGGCTCCGTTTTCGATTTTTGCTCGGACGCGATATAGGCCCTCCCAATTAGGTGTAAGTTTTCCCTCGCGGGGGTCCATGTGATTTCACCTTAGAACGAGACTACCCACTTCGAACGTTCTTCTTATGACTTTAGAATCATATCGAGCGGCTATTTTCTGTTTGAGAGTGGCCTCTCGGAGAGCAGCTTTTGACGGATTTCTTTGACCAGGTCAAGCTCGTCTCTCAAAGCTTCGGAGTTGGTGTCCTGGTCCATTGGGGACTCTGTTCGTTTGGATCAGACGTGCATTTCCACATGGATTACTGCCTCGGTTCCATATGCCAACCAGAACAGGGACTCACCTGTCATTTAGTGGGGGTGGTTCTATATGCCCACAACACGCTATGTAACTTCTCGACCCAGTGCTTCTTGTGTTCGTCCAGTCTTCGTTTCAGGCCTCTTAGGATTACCCTATTTGCGGCCTCTGCTTGCCCGTTAGTTTGGGGGTGCTCCACTGAAGCAAAGTGCTATTTTGTTCCTACTGATGCAACAAATTCTTTGAAGTGTTTATCTGTAAATTGGGTACCGTTATCGGTCACAATGGAGAGTGGTACTCCGAACCGGGCGAGGATGTTCCTCTTAAAGAAGCGTAGTATGTTGAGCGCAGTGATTTTGGATAAGGCCTCAGCTTCTATCCATTTGGTGAAATAATCGACGCCCATAATTAGGTATTTATTTTGGCCGGATCCAACGACGAATGGTCCTAAGATATCCATCCCCCACCATGCGAACGACCAAGGTGAAGATAGTGATTTTAGCTCGGTAGGGGGTGCTACGTGTACGTCCCAGTGTCGTTGGCATTTGTCACACCTTTTTACGTGTTCTTTCGCGTCGTGCTGGAGTGTAGGCCAATAATATCCTGCTCGGAGAATCTTTCAGGCCAACGACCGTCAGCCCGGATGTTGTGCATTAATTCCTTCATGGACCTCTCTTAGTACGTGTGGGATGTTCTCTTCTTCTACGCATCTGAGGAGAGGTGTAGAGAATCCTCAATGATACATACGTCCACCTACTAGAGAGTATGAGCATGACCTTCGTCGTACGATGCTGGCCGTTTTCGGGTCCGCCGGTAACTCCCCGTTGGTCAGGTAGTTAAACACTGGGGTCATCCAGCAGTTCGTGTCGCCTACGAGATTAACGTCTAGGTGGATTGACAACTGTCCAATGCTTGGTCGGGGAAGCATTTTTTGTATGACGGATTTTTTGTTTCCTTTCTTTTTAGTGCTTGCCAACTTGGAAAGGACGTCAGCTCAGGTATTATTCTCTCGCGGGACGTGCTTGACCTCCACGCTTCTGAATCATTTTAGTTCGCCTTTTACAAGGGCTAGGTATTCGGCCATGTTATCGTTTTTAGCCTGGAAATCTCCTCGGACTTGGCTAGCGACCAGCTGAGAGTCCATGCAAATTGTGATCTCTTCCGCTTCAAGGTCGGTCGTGAGCCGTATGCCTGCTAGGAAGGCTTCGTATTCCGTCTGGTTGTTGGAGGTAGGGAAGGATAAAGTTAAGGACACTTCGATGATGTTTCCTTCTTCGTTTTCCAAGATAATTCCAACTCCGCTACCCGCCGGGCCAGATGCTCCGTCCACGAAGATAGTCCACTTGGATGGGGATTTCGGCTCCTGCTCGGTGAAAGTGAGTTATGCCACGAAGTCGGCCAGCGCTTGAGCTTTGAGAGCTTCTCTCCCCTCGAATTTGATGTTAAATTCGGACAATTCTAACGACCATTTTAGCATTCGCCCGGCCATGTCTGGTCGACCGAGCAATTGTCTTATGAGTTGGTTTGTTCTTACGATGATGGTGTGGGCCAAGAAATAATGTCGTAGCCTTCTGGCTGCAAAAAGGAGGGCCAGTGCCACCTTTTCTACCTAGAGGTATCAAATTTCAGGGCCGTGGAGTGCCTTTCTCGTAAAATAGACAGGTTTTTGTCCCTCGGGTAGGTCGCATATGAGGGCCGCACTTACGGCTTCGTTTGTTACGGCGAGATAGAGTAAAGTGTTTCCCCTTCTTCAGGCCTGGACAAAACTGGGGGCTCAGATAGTGCCTTCTTCAGGTGGGACATGGCTACTCGCATTCCTCCGTCCATTCAAAAGTAGCCTCTTTGCGGAGGAGCTTGCAAAATGGGAGGGCGTGTTGAGCGGATTTTGCCACGAATCGAGCGAGGGAAGTGAGGACCCCGTTTAGTGATTGTATAGATTTTTTATAATTAGGGGTTGGAAGTTCTGTGAGCGCCCGACATTTGTCGGGATTGGCTTCGATGCCTCGCTCGGTTAGATAGAATCCGAGGAACTTCCCTGCTCGGACCCCAAATGTGCACTTCTCGCGATTGAAACGCATTTTGCACTTCCGTGCCTGATCGAACACTTTTCATAAGTGGGATGCGTGTGTAAACACCCCAAATTTGCCCTCACCCATTTCACCATGGCTTGTGATCATTTCATATGCATAAACACAATCATACCATCTCATATCTCAATTTTGAGTCACTGCATTGGTTCTAAGTCATCTGCATCTAGGGTTTGTGATCTGAGCAATCCAAGAGCTTCTTGAGCCACTCCAAAGGTCATCAATCACTTCAAAGGGGTCTATGTGTGTTCAAGCATCATATCACATCCTCTCAAAGTCAAAAATGCCAAAGAATCACAAGAACTGGGATTGGTATGGAAGCAGAGCCAAGTTTGACTGCACAGTTGACCTAAAACTAGGGTTTTGGTTTCAGAGGCCATAACTCCAAATTTTTTGGTCATTCTTGTTTCCATTGGTCTCTATATGGTATAGGGAGTATGCATATCAATTTTCATGAAGAAATTCCATGGGGAAGTCATCTGATCAAGAGTTGACTTTTCAGACAAGTCAGTGCAAAATCAGGGCATCTGAGGCCCCCAATGACCCAACCAAGGGGTGATCTTCATCATTTTGAGTGTATATGATCTTTATTTGATCATGAAAGAAGGTTGAAGTTCACAAAATTCAAAAATTACAAGTTTTTGCAAAGTTGACTTTTTAGGGCATGGTTGACTTTTAAAGAATATGTCATTTTATGCCACTTTTCAAGCCTTGCTTTTTGATCCAAAAATGCTTCAAATGGAAAAACTTTGGTCATGAAAGTTGTAGATTAGATATTTCCCTTTTCAAAAAGTACAAGAACATGACCTAATTCATTTTTGATCAAAAGTTATGGTGTGTTAAAGTTGGCAAAAATCACTAAATTCCAAGTCATGCACCAAAAGGCAAAGTTGCAAATTCTCCTTTCAAGGCCAATTCAGTCATCATATGGGCTTCTAATTCACTCAACATGATCACACAACTTCTAAAAATCAGATTTGAACCAAAATTTCTCATGTTTCATGGCTTGTGTAGCAAGATAGTTCCATAAGAACCAAAAGTGATCAAGTTGCAAAACCACTCATCACACTTCACCCACTTGCTGCATTGGCCATTGAACCAGCCCTAGCCTCTCCCATCACCATGCTGCGCCAGCCCACACTCTTGTACCAAGCTAGAACTCAGCCCATGCCTTCCTTACACCAAAGTTGACATTTTGCAAAAGTGAACCTACCTATCACAGCAGGCCAGGTCACATCAGCTGACCAATGAGATTACTTTATGCAAGCCAAATGCTAGCCATTTCACATAGAAAGCAAGGCTGAAACACACAAGAACAAGACATTCACAAAAATCACCCCCTCAAGCAAAACCTTTCGAATCTCTCTCCACAACTCACAAACACACAAGCAGACTTCATAAACCTTTTCAACATCCCTCCCTGATCACTAAGCACCCTTAAAAACATTCCAAAGCTCAAAGAATCAGAAATACGATTCTTACACCATCCTGAACAGAACCTGATCAAACTTTCAAACCAGCTACCACAAACCCTTTCCAAGCATTGAAAGCTTCTCAGGAGGTCAAATGGAGTAGATTGCAAGCAGGAAACTAGCCAAAAAGTGTCAGAGGCCAAAGCTCCAGTTCAGGTGAGCTTCATGAACATTTTTTCCAGGAGTTTGTTTTTAAGTTCTTAATTGATTCCCTATGTTCCACTGATCATGATGATATGTTTTGTTTCGAAAATCATGGAGTTTTGAGCATGTATGTTGTTCCTGAAATTTTTTGACCTAAACCCCTTTTGCTTCGATTCAGCTTTATTATGTAAAATAAATGCGTTTTGGCTGTTGATTCTTACTCTATGATGTTTGGGGATGGATTCTGGGCAGAGAAATTAGGTTTTAGTGAGCTAGGGTGAAAGTTAGCAATTTTCAGGGAGGGTGCTGGCCGGAGAAGACGACCGGAAGTCTTCTCCGGCCACCTGAAAGTCATTAATGTGTGATTAGGGTTAGGGCTTCCAGTTTGAATTTCAGGCGTTGGATGAGTTGACCAAGTCTTTTCCCGCGCGCATCCAATGGCTTAGATCTTGTCATTAAGATTTAATTATGGATTAATAATTAATTAATTAGAATTAGGCTGGTTTGAACCTGGGCCGTCCAGATGCGCGCCCAGTCAAACCTTTTGAAACCCAGAATCAATCTCAGCCTCTCCTTCTGCTTACTTCAGTTTATTTTGATTTTTTATTTCATTTTCTTTCATTTAACTTCCATGATTTATTTAAAATAGTAAAAATTGTTTAAAAATTATGAAACTTTTTGTCAAAAGTTTCATTAATTTTTAAGACACAAAAATATTTTTATTTTCATTTTTAGCATTAAAAAAGTATTTTTAAATATTTAAAAGTTTATTTTTAATTGATTAATGAAAATTAATTTATTAAAAATACTTTTAGGTATTTAAAAATCACCAAAAAATTCATGAAATGTTCTAAGACATTTAGAAACATTGTCCAACCTTCAAACCAAATTTCATTTTTGATCTTGATGCATTTTGAGAATTTTTCATTGATTTAAAATCATTTTTATGCATTAATTTGATCCAAAGTTCAAAAAATCATTTCTGCCTATCCATGGGGAGTTGGACATTGATTCTTTTTGCAATGCATTGTGTTTAGAATGTAGTTTGTGAGATTTAATGGCCTTGATTTGATCTTTCATTTTCCATTTGTTTGGTAATTTTCTTGTTTAGGAACCCTAAAACCCTAGAAATCTTAAGAAAACCATAACTTGAAATTGGTTAAGAGTTGAAACCTCTCCTTTGGACATTGGGTTAGTATATGATTAGGGGTCCTTTGAGTGGCATTTTCAATTTTTTATCTTAGGGTTTGCTTCTGATTTTGATTTTTGTTTGATGTATTGTTCATAAACCCTAATTTGGGCTTCCATATGCATCCATCTTGCATTCTCTTGCATAACATGACTTGCCATGACATTTCAAGCATCCATTTGATTCATTTGACATCATAAGACATATTGAAAGCATGTTTGATCATTGCATCATGTATTTGCCATGTTGTATGTCATGTGCACTTCATAACTTTTCATGTATGTTCATGGTTCATAACTTGCTTCATTTGCATTCATGAACTTGTATGATCATTTCCATGTGCTGCCTCATGTTTGTAGCATCTCATAGCATCATTAGCATCATGTATATGCTTCTGTTTTTGTTTCTCATCATGTCATCTCATCCCATTTTGCATTACATTGCATTTCTTTTCTAACCTTTCAGGTGGTAAGTGACTTTGAGAAGTGAATTTGCCTTCACTTCTCATAACTTTTCTTTTCATCTCTCTTGCATCCATGCTGCATTTTTGTTTGTGTTTGAGTTTGAGCTTGCTCATTCTTCTTCTTCCCACCTTCTTTCTTCAAGTGACTTGACTTCTTGAATGAAGCAAGTTGCTTTGCTTCTCTTGATCCTTTCATCTGCTTCCTGGTGGTTCCATTGAAGACTTCTCTTGAAAACCTCACAAACCTTAGGAACAACCAAGCATGACAATGATTAGGGTTTTGATTAGTCTCCCCTCTTAGTTTTACCTTTGTGTCTCTTTTGAGTCTTCTCTTCTCATCTCATAATCAGGGACTAAACCCTAAAGGCTTTAAGGCTTTGTGATTAAGCTTATGCCTGCATCCTTCTCTTAGGATGGAGTGTATAACTTTAATCCTAAGTGTTAAACCCTTAATGTGTTTAACTCCTCTAATCAATTCATTTAATAATCATCAAGACATCAAGCTTGTAACTTGTGCCTTGCATTAGGGTTCTAATTCTTCCTTAATTGGTTAAGAAGGACTAACCCTAGTGTTAATGGACAAGTCCCCCTCAAGTTGTCTTACAAACCCTAAAAATCACTTCATCATCATATCACCAAATAAAATCCACTTAATCAAAGGCTTGTTTTGTCATGAGTTTAATCCCTAATCATGGATTAAGTTGAGGAGCTTTCCTCAGCTTAAACATTCTCATCTATTATCCTTCTATTAGGATGGTGTAATGAGTCTGTTTAATCCTTGATTGTGGCTTAACCTCATTACTTAACACTAAACAAAAACAACAAAAGCATCTAAGTAATCACAAGTAGGTTAATGATCTTAATCCTGCACCAAAGGTGATTAAGTGTGAGAATCTGACTTCACACTTAAGGTATTCTCATTACCCCTAATCAGAGGAAAGATGTGATGAGTTTACTAAGTCCATCGGTTTAGGCTTAAGCTCATTAACTTATGACAAACTTTCAAAAGCAATAAAAGACTGAAAACTCAAAAACAAACAATAATCGTCTCCTCCGGGATTCTTTTCTCATCCCATTCACTCACAAACGAGAACTTGCTTCTTCCGTCTAATGCAAGACAGTTTACACTTGAGCATTGACAAGCAAGCAGTTCACAAGTCAATCTATCTTTCAGTCTCTTTGGGTCAAACTACGGTGTTCTGACTTCCTCATTGCACGAGAGGATACGTAGGCATAACTTAACAGTTATCGAACAAAAGTCTCTGTATATTCCCCCTTTTTTCCAGCTTTATTCTTTAAGCCTCATACTCTTGAGCATTTCACTCCTGTTCTTACACTGACACTGTATATATTACACTTCACACTTCTTACACTGACACCTGTACATTCTTTTCCAGCTATTTTATACACAGATTGCACTGACACTACCCCTTTAAAACACAAATCTTTTAAGCGTGGATCCCGTCGAGTACGGCGGACAATCTGGGTGCTAATACCTTCCCAGGTTGTAACCAACCCCTTTCTCAGTCTCTCTGGTTCGCAAACCGTCTTATCCATCTTTTTCTAGGTCTATGCAGCATTACCTTTCCTCCGGGATAAAAATGCCTAGCTGGCGACTCTATTCATCTCTAGTGAGTTCACGGCTGTGTGTTCTCATTGTCCCTCTCGCCGACCGTTCGCGTCTATACCTTTATCTGGGCCATTTCCCATTTATCGGGAGCGACAGCTTGGCGACTCTGCTGGGGACCCTTATACTGCAACCAGGGTTTCTGGTTCTTTTTGTTGGTTCCTCCTAGCGCTTGATTGATTTGTGTTTATTGGGGTGTTATGTGCTTATTTGTGTTTGTATATGTTTTATTTTGCTTTATATACAGTTTGTTTTATTACTTTCTTTACTGCTTTACATATATCATACTGTCATGCTGTCTGGCTGGATCTGGTTTTGCTTTGGTGGGTGGGGTTTTATTGAGAGTTAAGGTCCTATACCTGGGACCTGAGTGACACCTAGGCTAGAGTGGTTCATATTCTTTCCCATTCCATCTCGGTCTGGTGCGGGAATATGAAACACGGTTCAGATATGGGTTTCTTCTTGAGAACTCTGTGTTGCAGATTTCCTGCAATACTAGGGCTATCTGGGAAGCCTGCTAAGTCTGGATGACCTTTTAGTATTAACATTCAGAAACTGAGGTGAATTAGAGGAGGAACATTTATGGCTATTGTAAACACTGTACCTCCGGGTTAGAAGTGTTTACACTTCCCATAACTGATCCATGTCTGAGGACCCTTGTTTTAGAACACCACCTGTGAGGGGGTTGGGCTGTTTACAGGTTTGCAGGTACCTTGGCCTCAGAATACCCTATTACTTTGTTTGTTTAAGAATACTCCATGTTGGAACAGTTCTTGTGATTCTAAACCCTGGACATGTGGCTCTTTATTTGAGCCCCCCACCTTGGTTACTGGATTTACAGACCTCCATCTGGCATTCTTGAACATACTTGGACCCATATCAGAGTATTTGATCAGATCCAGCTCAGTCACAAACCCTTGCATATCATTTGCATACATAATCATTGCATCATATTGACATTTGCTTATTTGTGTTTCAGGGTATCCACTTTCATTTTTGGTTTGGTTTTGACCCTATCTTCAGTATTGACCCATCTTCATCATCATCTGCTTCAGTTATCAATCATCCACTTCAGTCACCTGCACCAGCCAATCAGTGGCCCATTCTTCAGTGTCATCATCAGCACCTGTCTCTACTCAGCCTCAACAACATGGCTCCTAAAAAGAGTAACATCACCTACCACTTCTTCCAGCCAGAGCTAGCTGACATCAGGAGGATTCAGACCCTGATCACTCCAGATCATATACCATTGTTCAGGGAACACTATGGAGATATACTTGATATAGTTATGGATCTAGACCCTTCACAGAGGAGCCTGATCCACACTTGCCTTCAATTTTATGATCCCCCACTGAGATGTTTCAATTTTCAGGACTTTCAGCTGGGCCCTCTATTAGAAGAATACTCATCATTGGTTGGTATGCCTATCAGGGGTGGAATCCCTTTCAACCCTGAGATGGTCTTTCCTGGTAATGGAGAAGTAGCCAAGGCTTTGCATCTAGAACCTGTTCTGATTGAGCAGCATATGACTTCTAAGGCTGGAATCCCTAGTTTCCATCTGGATTTCTTAATCTCTCAAGCTACCCTGAAAGCTTCTTTAGGAGAGTGGAAAGCTGTCTGTGCTTTATTGGCCTTGAGCATATATGGGATCATATTATTTGCAGACGAGCCTCGATTCATTAGCAAGAATGCAATCCATCTTTTCATCCTGAAGAACCCAGTGCCCACTTTATTGGGGGATTTTTACTACTCAGTGCATCAGAGGAATGAAAAGCAGAGGGGAAGATTAGTGAGGTGCTGTGCTCCATTGTTCCACACTTGGCTTCTCAGGCATCTACCCAGGACAGATGCATTTTTGAATCCTCATCAGCAGAGAAACTGGGCTAAGAAACTCACTGCTATAACTTCAGCTGACATCAGTTGGTGCACCCAAAACACAAAAGGCAGGGATATCATCACCAGCTGTGGGCATTTTCCCAATGTGCCCCTAATAGGAGTTAAGGGTAGTATTAATTACAATCCTCTGCTGTTCAAAAGACAACTGGGCTATGCACTGGTCCACACTCCTAAGGCATAAGACTTGATTGAGACTCTTTATTGTGAGAACAAGCCTAATCTGGCTATTGTTAGGCAGGCAGCCTGGGCCTGGGACAATGTTCAAACCAAGGGAGTAACCATTCTGGGGAAGTGCAACAATGTAGCATCAACACAATATTATGAGTGGTCCCATGCCAGGGCTCAATTTTCTGGAATGCCCTTTACCATGGAAGATATGCCTGGATCATCCTCAGCACCACCTCCTGCCACTGTCAGCTTAGAGGATTTTGAGAGCTTGAAAGAAAGAAATGAGAAGTTGACTCAGGCTTTGCAGAAGACCCTCTGGGAGAGGAGTGATGGTAGGTTGGATATTGAGAGGTTAGAGAAGCTGAGAGTGGAGCATCTGGCTAAAATTGAGAGGTCTGAGGATTATATCAAGAAGTCTAGGGCTGGAGAACAAATTCTGAAGAATGCTTGCAAAGAAGCCCAGTTCCAGAAGGCCAGGACAGACTTGTATCTGAAGGAGAGTCAAGCTCGGTGGGTCAGGATCACCGAGGCTCGTACTCTGGAGGACAAGAGAGTTCAAGATAAGATAGAGCAACTGGAAGCTAGTGCAAAAGAGCAGCAGGAAGCCCTGGCAGCAGCCCAGAGAGAGATATCAGAGCTGAAGATCAAAGCTGGAGTGAAGAGGTCAAAGGACCAAAGTCAGCACAAGAAGCTAACAGCAGCTGTTACTACCCGGAACCTCCTTATCAGGAACCTCACGGAGCGTCCAGCTGATCCTGTGACCGAAGCACTTCTCAAGGAAGTTCGGGAGGATGAGTTTGGTCTTAGTGTTTGACCATTTGCTTGTTGTTGCTTTCATTCCATGTACTTTTATTTTCTTGTAATGTATTTTGACCCCTCAGAGGGCTTGTATCTGTAAACAAACTATGTACCATTGGCTTTTTGTAATATATGTATTAGTTTGTTTCATCCGAGTTTACTTCGAAAGCAACATCAACAGCATCTCCAAGGGTCTGGAAGGGTCAAAACTGAATGCCAAGCCGGATACCTTGAAAACAAATAAGCATACTACATTGCATGCTAACCTTTTGTTTTGTTTTGCAGGCTTTTGTTTTATTGTTGCTAACTCTGTTGCGATGCTCAGGAACTATTGCTCGACGCCGGGTATTTCCCTTCAACCGTCTGCACCGTTATCCAACCCGTAACAACCTTCCGGGCATACAAATGGATCAGATGCAGCAGGACCTTACAGAGGTCAGGAACCAAATGACCAACGAGAGGTTGGAAATGAGGAACCAAATGACACAGTTTATGGAGGTAATGAACAACATGGCTCAAAGCCAAGAGAGGCTCAGGGCACTGGTGGAAGGAAGAAATCAGGAAGATCCACATATAGGGACTGCTGGCACTAGCAACAACGAGAGGGTCCAACCTCATGTCAATCCCCCTGTGTTTGGTCCCCACCTTCATCCAGAGGTTAATATTCCTGCAAATGTTCAAGGGACTGCCGCTGCAGGCAGGGTACTGCAAGAAGACCCCCAAGAGGATCAGTTCACAGTAATGGGTGCTGGGGTGGAAGCTTATGATAGAAGGTTGGATGAGATAGCTGAGAAACTGAGATCCTTAGAGTCTCAAAACTCTTTGGGCTTCGACGTCATGGACATGGGCTTGGTAGACGGGGTCAGGATTCCCCATAAGTTCAAGCCTCCCTGTTTTGAAAAATACAACGGGACTTCATGCCCCCGGACTCATTTACAATCATTTCTGGGAAGGCTTAAGGCCTATACTATGGATGAGAAGCTCTGGATGTTCTATTTTGAAGATAGCTTGACGGGAGCTTCAAGAGAATGGTACTCTCATCTGACAAGAGCAACTATCAGGTGTTGGAAGGACCTGGCAGAGGCCTTCATCAGACATTATCAGTACAACTTAGACATGGCACCCAACAGGACCCTCCTAATGGGAATGTCACAGTCGTCAAGAGAAAGTTTCCGAGAATATGCCCAGAGATGGAGGCAATTGGTTGCTGCTGTTCAGCCACCTATGTCTGAGAGGGAAATGGCAGATATGTTTATGAACACCCTTCAGGGGACATATATTGACAGGCTGGCTGCTTTCTCTTCCACTAGCTTTGCAGATGTCGTCATAGCCGGGGAGAGAATTGAAAGCCTATTGAAGATGGGAAAGATCTCGGACAACGGTGCAAGCTCATCCAGTAGTGCAAGAAAGCCTTTTGCAGGCCCAAGAAGAACTGGCGAGACCAATGCCATCCACACCAACAGGGGCAGACCTCAATATGTTCACAGGTCTGTAGCAGCAGTCACCATCCCCGCTCCAGCTCATCCTCAACCAGTTTATCAACCTCCGTAGCAAAACTATCAACAACAACCTCAGTACCATCAACAAGCTCAGTATCCTCCGAGAAACTACAACAACGCCAACAACAACAACCAGCAAAGGCCATTCCAACAAAGGCCTCCTCAAGCTAATAGGGTGATCGATCCGATCCCTATGCCATATGCTACATTGCTGCCACAACTCCTGAAACTCAACCTAGTTGAGCTAAGGACATTGGCCCCTCCAGATCCCAACAGTCTACCCAGGAATTATGACTCCAACGCCAGATGTGCTTTTCATTCAAATGCACCTGGCCACAGTACAGAAAAGTGCAGAGCCTTGCACATGAAGGTACAAGACCTGGTAGACTCAAAAGCTCTGAATTTCGCACCACCACCCAATGTCAACAAAAATCCTATGCCACATCACGGAGGTCCCAGAATTAACGCTATTGAAGAAGACAAGCCGTCTTATTTAATAACCAGTGTGGGTCAGATCCGGACACCGTTGGTGGAAATTAAGGCTCAGCTCCTCGAATGTCAAATGTTCCCGGGGTGTGAGTTAGGGTGTGCTTACTGCAATATTTCAGTAAATGGGTGCGATAACCTGAGGAATGGCATAGACGGTCTCATTCAGAGTGGCCAACTTCAAATCACCACATCATTTCCAACAAATCCAGCAATCTCAAAAGCAACAATTCCGGTATCTCCTACAACTGCAGCAACCATTTTACCTGACAGTTCTTCGGTTTCATCAACAAGTACTTCATCTATCATCTCAACTGATCAGCCATCAACAAATTTTCCTTCTACAACTTCAGCACCACTCCAGTTTGAATCTCCTACAACAACAACGTCCATCCTTCCGACAATATCTCCTACAACATCAGCAATAAATCATGAAGACGTCTCAACTGTCACAATATTTTATGATCCTGAGAACAACTCTGCCTACAACTCAGAAGGTGCTGCTCCCATCAGAGCACCAGTCACAATTTATTACGATCCACAGACTATCACAATCCCTTCCGCAGCTGCAACCAGTCCAGTCACTATCACGGTACCTGGACCAGTACCTTATGAAAGCAGTAATGCCATCCCCTGGCATTACGGCTCCGACCTGTACTGTGAAGGACAAAAAATCACTTTTGAATCATCAACCCCTGTACCACAAGTAGATAATGTGGGAGGAGGCGGAGGCTTCACTCGAAGCGGACGTCTTTTTGCTCCACAAATTCAGAGACCCACTGCCGAAGCAGAAGCTGCTGCCAAGGCAAAAGGGAAAAGCTTGGTGCGGGAAGAGCAGATTGCCAAGGAAGCTTTGAAAACACCCTTTGACCAAGAAGTTGATGAGTTCATGCGAATCATCAAGAAAAGTGATTACAAAATAGTGGATCAGCTTCATCAAACGCCTTCCAAGATCTCAATCCTATCATTGCTTATGTGCTCCGAAGCCCATCGGAACGCACTACTCAAAGTCTTGCACGCAGCTTACGTGCCTGAAGAGATCACTGTCAATCAGCTGGAAGCTGTAGTTGGAAATGTTAATGCTAGTCATGGATTAGGGTTTACCAACACTGACTTGACTACGGAAGGCCGCAACCATAACAAGGCCTTGCACATAACCATGGAATGTAAAGGTGCTGTCCTTTCCCATGTGCTGGTAGACACGGGGTCATCCCTCAATGTCTTACCTAAAAAGGCCCTGGTGAAGCTAGAATATGACGGATTGGCGTTAAGACCCAGCAACCTGGTGGTGAGAGCCTTTGATGGCTCAAAGAGATCGGTTCTGGGAGAGATCGAGTTGCCCATAACGATTGGCCCGCAGACCTTCAAAACGACCTTCTACGTGATGGATATACAGCCTGCCTACAGCTGTCTATTGGGTAGGCCATGGATTCACGCCGCTGGCGCCGTGACCTCTACCCTTCACCAGAAGTTAAAATATGAGTGGGAGGGTCAAATCGTTACAATCTGTGGAGAGGAGGATATTTTTGTCAGCCACCTGGCTACTTATAAATACATTGAGATGGATGGGGAGATCCATGAAACAATGAGCCAAGGTTTCGAAGCCTTGAACATCAATGAGACGTCTGCTGTGCCTGGTACTTCAATATCATCATATCAACAAGCCCGGAAGGTTGTTGAGGAAGGAACTGCCCAAGGCTGGGGAAAACTACTACCGGTGGAGAAGAAAGAGGACAAATTTGGGTTGGGTTACAAACCAACTCAACAAGATCAAGCAGAGGCTGCGAAAGATCCCAGCTTTGTTAGTGGGGGAATGCTCACCCCTGATGCTGTCAACTGTTTGGAAGACGAGCTGGAAGAAGAACGCAACCTGGAAAGCTGGATTCGTCCAAAGATCCCGGGGAGCAGTATCTCAAACTGGTCTTCCCAGGAAATTATAAGAGTTACTCATGCAGAGTAATTATTATTTCCTGTATTTTTATAGCATGCATCAAAGTCTTGCATCTTGCCCAAGATGACAAGACTCATTTTGTAATCGGGCCATCTGTACTTTTCGTGCAACAAGATTAATCAATGAAATATCAGACATCTTTTTGCAAATGAGTCTTTTTCTTTTCCGTTCACTGTTTTTCCATTTTTCTTTTTGTACAAAAAATAAATGGCAGTGTTTTCAAAATGACAACTTTATTTCACTTTTAAAAACAAGATTAAAATCAAATCACTAAAATGAACAAACTGAACCCTTGCAGAGTGTGCCTTCCAGACAGCACCGACAACAGCACGGCTATGACTTCGTATGACTTTGACAATCCAATCAATCAAGCTGACGAAGGGGTTGAAGAAGAATATGAGCTTCCTGAAGAGCTAGCCAGGTTGTTAAGACAAGAGGAAAAGGTTATTACTCCTCACCAGGAGGAGGTGGAAGTGATCAATCTTGGTACGGATGAAGACGTGAAAGAAGTTAAAATCGGGGCCTGCCTGCAAGACTCAGTGAAGAGACAACTGATTGACCTGCTTCGAGAGTATGTGGACGTGTTTGCTTGGTCTTATCAAGATATGCCAGGGTTGGATACCGACATTGTTGTGCACAAGCTGCCTTTGAAAGAGGAATGCCCGCCGGTTAAACAGAAACTGCGCCGTACTCGCCCAGACATGGCAATGAAAATCAAAGAAGAGGTACAAAAGCAGTGGGACGCCGGATTCCTTGCTGTAACTAGCTATCCACCGTGGGTTGCTAATATAGTACCCGTGCCTAAGAAAGACGGCAAAGTAAGAATGTGTGTTGACTACCGGGATTTGAACAGAGCTAGCCCGAAAGATGATTTCCCTTTACCTCACATTGATGTGTTGGTGGATAATACGGCTCAGTTCTCGGTATTCTCCTTCATGGACGGATTTTCAGGATACAATCAGATTAAAATGTCACCTAAAGACATGGAGAAGACAACCTTCATCACACCCTGGGGCACGTTCTGCTACAAGGTAATGCCATTCGGATTGAAGAATGCTGGTGCAACATATCAACGGGCTATGGTAACATTATTCCACGATATGATCCATAAAGAAATCGAATGCTATGTGGATGACATGATTGCCAAGTCCCTTACTGAAGAAGACCACCTGGTAAATCTGCTGAAGTTGTTCAAGCGTATGAGGAAGTACCAACTGAAGTTGAACCCCAACAAGTGCACATTCGGGGTGCGATCTGGTAAGCTGCTGGGTTTTATTGTAAGCGAGAAAGGGATTGAAGTTGACCCTGATAAAGTCAAAGCTATTCAAGAAATGCCTGCACCGAAGACAGAGAAGGAAGTTCGAGGGTTCTTAGGACGATTGAACTACATCTCACGGTTCATATCTCACCTTACAGCAACCTGTGAGCCTTTGTTCAAATTGTTGAGAAAAGAACAAACGGTCAGGTGGAATGAAGACTGCCAGAAGGCATTTGACAAGATCAAGGAATACTTACAAGAACCTCCAATCCTTATGCCTCCAGTGGAAGGAAAACCTCTGATCATGTACTTGACAGTATTAGAAGAGTCAATGGGGTGTGTGCTGGGCCAGCATGACGAGTCTGGTCGAAAAGAGTATGCAATATACTACCTAAGCAAAAAGTTTACCGACTGTGAACAACGTTATTCACTGCTCGAGAAAACTTGTTGTGCTTTAGCGTGGGCTGCTCGCCGACTGAGGCAGTATATGTTGACCCACACTACTTTGTTGATCTCTAAAATGGATCCAGTCAAGTACATTTTCGAGAAGCCAACTCTTACCGGACGGGTTGCAAGATGGCAAATGATCCTTACAGAATATGACATCCAATACACATCTCAGAAAGCCATCAAGGGCAGTGTATTGTCTGAATATCTTGCTGAGCAACCTATTGATGATTACCAGCCTATGAGATTTGACTTCCCTGATGAAGACATCATGTTCATAAAAGCAAAAGATCACGAAGATCCTATTCACACTGAAGGGCCTGACCCGGAAGAAGAATGGACTATGATGTTTGATGGGGCTGTTAACATGAATGGTCGTGGTGTTGGTGCAGTACTCATTACACCTAAGGGAGTCCACATGCCTTTCTCGGCAAAGCTCACTTTCAACTGCACTAACAACGAAGCTGAATACGAAGCTTGCATTATGGGTCTTGAGGAAGCCATTGACCTCAGGATCAAGACATTGACCGTATTCGGAGATTCAGCTCTGGTAATCAATCAGACCAACGACAAATGGTACACCCACCAGGATCATCTGGTACCTTACAGGGATTATACAAGGAGGTTATTGACTTTCTTTACAACGGTCAAGCTTGAGTATATCCCTCGGGACGAGAATCAGTTTGCGGATGCTCTGGCTACCATTTCGTCCATGATCAAAGTTCAGACCGCCAACTTCGCACCTCAAATTTCAGTGTCCAGACTAGACAGACCAGCATATGTGTTCGCGGCAAATGTTGTTAAAGATGATAAGCCCTGGTTCCATGACATTAAATGCTTCTTGGAGGATCAAACATACCCACCTGGGGCATCTTCCAATGATAAGAAGACTCTGAGAAGGCTTGCTGGTAGTTTCTTTCTAAACACTGATGGGTCTTTATACAAAAGGAACTTTGATATGGTACTCCTCAGATGTGTGGACAAGACAGAAGCAGATCTGTTAATGCATGAAGTACACGAAGGATCCTTTGGTACCCATGCTGGAGGACATGCCATGGCTAAGAAATTGCTACGATCAGGGTATTATTGGATCACCATGGATGCAGACTGTTGTGCCTACGCCAGAAAATGCCATAAATGCCAGATTTATGCAGATAAGGTGCATGTGCCTCCCAACCCTTTGAACGTGATGTCTTCACCCTGGCCCTTTGCCATGTGGGGCATCGACATGATTGGAAAGATTGAGCCAACTGCTTCGAATGGCCACAGATTCATCCTGGTCGCCATTGACTATTTCACCAAGTGGGTCGAAGCAGCTTCCTATGCAAACGTTACAAGGCAAGTGGTAGCCAGATTTCTGAAAAGAGATATCATCTGTCGATATGGAGTGCCCGAGCGAATCATTACTGACAATGGTTCCAATTTGAACAACAAAATGATGGCAGAGCTGTGCCGGGACTTCAAGATCCAACACCATAATTCTTCTCCTTACAGGCCAAAGATGAATGGCGCTGTTGAGGCGGCTAACAAGAATATTAAGAAGATTGTGCAGAAGATGGTAGTCACCTACAAAGACTGGCATGAAATGCTACCCTTCGCCTTGCATGGGTACCGCACATCAATCAGAACATCCACTGGGGCAACACCGTATCAGCTTGTGTATGGTATGGGAGCAGTCCTACCGGTTGAAGTTGAGTTACCCTCCCTACGGGTACTGATGGATGTTAAGCTGAGTGAAGCAGAATGGGTTAGGGCCCGATACGAACAACTGAGTCTGATTGAAGAGAAAAGATTGGCTGCAATCTGTCATGGGCAGTTGTATCAGAAAAGAATGAAGAGAGTCTTCGATCAGAAAGTCAGGCACCGAGAGTACCAAGTAGGAGATCTTGTGCTGAAGAGAATCCTCCCTCCTCATACAGACCACAGGGGCAAATGGACTCCAAATTACGAAGGACCATTTGTGGTAAAGAAAGTTTTTTCCGGTGTAGCACTGATGCTCAGCACCATGGATGGTGAAGATTTCCCGTCCCCTGTGAATTCAGATGCAGTTAAAAAATACTTCGCATAAAATGACCCGCTGGACATAAAAACAGAATGTAAGTCCAGGCAAAAGCAGGGCATCCCGGCGAGTCAAAAAACAGAATAAAAGACTCGGGCAAAAATAAGGGAAAATAAACAAAAATGTACACCCGCTGAGTTGAAAAGCCGCATTGGACAACTCAGGCAAAAATGGGTATCCCGATGGATTGAAAACCCGAAAGGGCGATCCATGCAAAATAAGGGAACAAGCGAACAACTGCATTCTGAATTCGTCTGTATCGCCTACAACTTGGTATGTTTTGAAAGGATCAAGCCTCAATCAGAGTCAACATTCTTCAGAAAGCAAGATGAGAAGAACGTCAAAAGTCATACGAGTCATAGCAAGAGAGGAAGCTCCTTAAAGCGTCATCAACATTGCCAGCATTTTGTTTCTCAATTTGTAACGATCTCCTCATTTCAGGGGATTTGTTTCTTTGACTGTATCACGCCAATTCAGGGCATATGAATTAATAAAATCAGATTTTCAGTCATGTCTCGTCTTGTACATTTTCATTCGTTTGCAAAAAAATGTCTGATGTCCTAAAGAAAAAAACTGATTGCATAGAATACAGATGTTTATCTTCAAAAAATAAAAACACGTGCTTGCAGGAAATATACTTACTCTCAGAAGAGCCTAACTCCTATGACGGAATCCAGTAAAGGATACCTCAGGATTACTTGTGCGTTTCTCTGTCTTTTCAGGATTGCAGGAATCCAGAACGCAACTTGGGGCATGTAAGCTTCATCCCAGCAAGCTGGCAAATCAACACTCAATTTTAGCACCCGGTGTGCTCTTTCCCCAGCTGAGTTGCCTCTCATGACTTCCCCCAGCTGAGCTGCCACTTGCTACTGCTCCCAGCCGAATTGCCACTTCATCCTCAGCCGAGTACAGGAATCAAGGAACCATCTCTCCACAGAGCTCCAGCCTCTGTCCAGAAAAGCAGCGCATAGAAGATCACAACAGAGTGAAGAAAGCTTCTACAAACCCCAGCTGGGTCTTTAATTTATTGGAATAGGTCTCTCAGTGACCCGAATCCCCAAGCAGACATCATCTCATCAGATCTACCAATGATCTCATCCCCAGCTGGGATGTTTACTTCAGGCAGATCGGCCAAAGATCTTCGTAGCAGCGGGACCCGGACCCCTGGGTTTGGTATCTTTGCATAATCATAGCATTCGCATCATATTCACCCACAAAGCGTAGCATTCCGTTTTAACACAGAGCATTACGGAAAAAATCCAACACATAGCATAATCATAAGCCATGTTTTAAACCAACACTTGTGAATAATGACAGTTCATCAACGTACAAAAAAGTCCCCACCAGAGTCCCTAGCAAAAGCAGCTGCCTCACAATCCACAAACACCAGTATATACTCATTTTGACACCCGTCCGTGCCACCTTTCCCCAGTAAAGTCGCCTGAACACTCCTTGCAAACAACACCACCCGTATTACAGATATTTCCTGACACCCGTCCGTGTCATACTCCCAGCAGAAAGCCAAATACATCCTCTTTGCACTCACATGTACTTACATACACAATCCTTTGGCACCCGTCCGTGTCATATCCCCAGCACAGTCACCTACACTTTGTATATCAGATAATTGTTCATATTATACTTTTCTCTCTTGACACTCGTCCGTGTCACCCTCCCCGCAGATTCAACACTCGTCTGTGTTCTCTGTTAACCAGTTGATACTCGTCCGTATCATCATCTTTGAACACGCGTCAGTATTTGTTTCTACCCGATACTCGTCCGTATCGTAGTCTTAGGGATGCTCGTCCGCATCTTTAGTCTATACACAAAACATCTAAACACTTATACCCTTTGTTTCTTGGATGTAAACACTCGTCCATGTTTACTACTCCCCAGTAGATTTCCAACAAAGTAATTTTCTTTTTATCTAACACTCGTCCTGTGTTATGATAACCTTGAGAGCAGCCGTACCCTGCTAGGTGGTCGTCCTCCACCTCTTGATGGTCGTCCTCCATCATACTCATCCGATGGCCGTCCCCATCGTTGTTTTTTGGCAGCCGTCCCCTGCTAGGTGGTCGTCCTCCACCTCTTGATGATCGTCCTTCATCATTTTATCCAATGGCCGTCCCCATTGTTGATTTTGGTTATCTGGCATTCGTCCTATGTCATGATAAACCTTGAGAGCAGCCGTCCCCTGCTAGGTGGTCGTCCTCCACCTCTTGATGGTCGTCCTCCATCACGCTCATCCGATGGCCGTCCCCATCGTTGACTTTTTATCCGGCATTCGTCCTATGTCGCGATATTTTCAGCAGCCGTCCCCTGCTAGGTGGTCGTCCTCCACCTTAGATGACCGTCCCTCATCTTAACCCAACAGAGCAGCCGTCCCCTGCTAGGTGATCGTCCTTCACCTTTGATGGCCGTACCTCATCATCTGTTTATTTCATTTATTCTTTAACCCGATGGCCGTCCCCGTCGTGGTCCCTTTTCTTTTAGCCCGATGGCCGTCCCCATCGTTGGTTGCTTTACTTTTTGAACTTGATGGCCGTCCCCGTCATGTTTCATTGATCCCCGGAGAATTTTACAGCTTTGCCTTGGTGGCCGTCCCCACCATAATTCTTTTATCCCCAGCATGTCGGCCGTCCCCGTCATTGCTTTATTTTCCGCACTTTTCCCAGCATGTCGGCCGTCCCCGTCATTGCTCTTTACCTAGCAGTCGTCCTCTGCTCGACGGTCATCCTCCGTCGCCCACACTTTACAATATACTTTATTTTCTTTTACAATCTATATCCCTTTTCTTCTTCATTCTGTGAGTGCAAATTTTGGACCGTCTTTGGTATTCAACCACAAATTATCTTGTTTGCCTGTTAAGCCGTCGCTTACAACCTGCACAGCTAACTCATGCTTGAATAGGGGCAGCTGTAAACACCCCAAATTTGCCCTCACCCATTTCACCATGGCTTGTGATCATTTCATATGCATAAACACAATCATACCATCTCATATCTCAATTTTGAGTCACTACATTGGTTCTAAGTCATCTGCATCTAGGGTTTGTGATCTGAGCAATCCAAGAGCTTCTTGAGCCACTCCAAAGGTCATCAATCACTTCAAAGGGGTCAATGTGTGTTCAAGCATCATATCACATCCTCTCAAATTCAAAAATGCCAAAGAATCACAAGAACTGGGATTGGTATGGAAGCAGAGCCAAGTTTGACTGCACAGTTGACCTAAAACTAGGGTTTTGGTTTCAGAGGCCATAACTCCAAATTTTTTGGTCATTCTTGTTTCCATTGGTCTCTATATGGTATAGGGAGTATGCATATCAATTTTCATGAAGAAATTCCATGGGGAAGTCATCTGATCAAGAGTTGACTTTTCAGACAAGTCAGTGCAAAATCAGGGCATCTGAGGCCCCCAATGACCCAACCAAGGGGTGATCTTCATCATTTTGAGTGTATATGATCTTTATTTGATCATGAAAGAAGGTTGAAGTTCACAAAATTCAAAAATTACAAGTTTTTGCAAAGTTGACTTTTTAGGGCATGGTTGACTTTTAAAGAATATGTCATTTTATGCCACTTTTCAAGCCTTGCTTTTTGATCCAAAAATGCTTCAAATGGAAAAACTTTGCTCATGAAAGTTGTAGATTAGATATTTACCTTTTCAAAAAGTACAAGAACATGACCTAATTCATTTTTGATCAAAAGTTATGGTGTGTTAAAGTTGGCAAAAATCACTAAATTCCAAGTCATGCACCAAAAGGCAAAGTTGCAAATTCTCCTTTCAAGGCCAATTCAGTCATCATATGGGCTTCTAATTCACTCAACATGATCACACAACTTCTAAAAATCAGATTTGAACCAAAATTTCTCATGTTTCATGGCTTGTGTAGCAAGATAGTTCCATAAGAACCAAAAGTGATCAAGTTGCAAAACCACTCATCACACTTCACCCACTTGCTGCATTGGCCATTGAACCAGCCCTAGCCTCTCCCATCACCATGCTGCGCCAGCCCACACTCTTGTACCAAGCTAGAACTCAGCCCATGCCTTCCTTACACCAAAGTTGACATTTTGCAAAAGTGAACCTACCTATCACAGCAGGCCAGGTCACATCAGCTGACCAATGAGATTACTTTATGCAAGCCAAATGCTAGCCATTTCACATAGAAAGCAAGGCTGAAACACACAAGAACAAGACATTCACAAAAATCACCCCCTCAAGCAAAACCTTTCGAATCTCTCTCCACAACTCACAAACACACAAGCAGACTTCATAAACCTTTTCAACATCCCTCCCTGATCACTAAGCACCCTTAAAAACATTCCAAAGCTCAAAGAATCAGAAATACGATTCTTACACCATCCTGAACAGAACCTGATCAAACTTTCAAACCAGCTACCACAAACCCTTTCCAAGCATTGAAAGCTTCTCAGGAGGTCAAGTGGAGTAGATTGCAAGCAGGAAACTAGCCAAAAAGTGTCAGAGGCCAAAGCTCCAGTTCAGGTGAGCTTCATGAACATTTTTTCCAGGAGTTTGTTTTTAAGTTCTTAATTGATTCCCTATGTTCCACTGATCATGATGATATGTTTTGTTTCGAAAATCATGGAGTTTTGAGCATGTATGTTGTTCCTGAAATTTTTTGACCTAAACCCCTTTTGCTTCGATTCAGCTTTATTATGTAAAATAAATGCGTTTTGGCTGTTGATTCTTACTCTATGATGTTTGGGGATGGATTCTGGGCAGAGAAATTAGGTTTTAGTGAGCTAGGGTGAAAGTTAGCAATTTTCAGGGAGGGTGCTGGCCGGAGAAGACGACCGGAAGTCTTCTCCGGCCACCTGAAAGTCATTAATGTGTGATTAAGGTTAGGGCTTCCAGTTTGAATTTCAGGCGTTGGATGAGTTGACCAAGTCTTTTCCCGCGCGCATCCAATGGCTTAGATCTTGTCATTAAGATTTAATTATGGATTAATAATTAATTAATTAGAATTAGGCTGGTTTGAACCTGGGCCGTCCAGATGCGCGCCCAGTCAAACCTTTTGAAACCCAGAATCAATCTCAGCCTCTCCTTCTGCTTACTTCAGTTTATTTTGATTTTTTATTTCATTTTCTTTCATTTAACTTCCATGATTTATTTAAAATAGTAAAAATTGTTTAAAAATTATGAAACTTTTTGTCAAAAGTTTCATTAATTTTTAAGACACAAAAATATTTTTATTTTCATTTTTAGCATTAAAAATGTATTTTTAAATATTTAAAAGTTTATTTTTAATTGATTAATGAAAATTAATTTATTAAAAATACTTTTAGGTATTTAAAAATCACCAAAAAATTCATGAAATGTTCTAAGACATTTAGAAACATTGTCCAACCTTCAAACCAAATTTCTTTTTTGATCTTGATGCATTTTGAGAATTTTTCATTGATTTAAAATCATTTTTATGCATTAATTTGATCCAAAGTTCAAAAAATCATTTCTGCCTATCCATGGGGAGTTGGACATTGATTCTTTTTGCAATGCATTGTGTTTAGAATGTAGTTTGTGAGATTTAATGGCCTTGATTTGATCTTTCATTTTCCATTAGTTTGGTAATTTTCTTGTTTAGGAACCCTAAAACCCTAGAAATCTTAAGAAAACCATAACTTGAAATTGGTTAAGAGTTGAAACCTCTCCTTTGGACATTGGGTTAGTATAGGATTAGGGGTCCTTTGAGTGGCATTTTCAATTTTTTATCTTAGGGTTTGCTTCTGATTTTGATTTTTGTTTGATGTATTGTTCATAAACCCTAATTTGGGCTTCCATATGCATCCATCTTGCATTCTCTTGCATAACATGACTTGCCATGACATTTCAAGCATCCATTTGATTCATTTGACATCATAATACATATTGAAAGCATGTTTGATCATTGCATCATGTATTTGCCATGTTGTATGTCATGTGCACTTCATAACTTTTCATGTATGTTCATGGTTCATAACTTGCTTCATTTGCATTCATGAACTTGTATGATCATTTCCATGTGCTGCCTCATGTTTGTAGCATCTCATAGCATCATTAGCATCATGTATATGCTTCTGTTTTTGTTTCTCATCATGTCATCTCATCCCATTTTGCATTACATTGCATTTCTTTTCTAACCTTTCAGGTGGTAAGTGACTTTGAGAAGTGAATTTGCCTTCACTTCTCATAACTTTTCTTTTCATCTCTCTTGCATCCATGCTGCATTTTTGTTTGTGTTTGAGTTTGAGCTTGCTCATTCTTCTTCTTCCCACCTTCTTTCTTCAAGTGACTTGACTTCTTGAATGAAGCAAGTTGCTTTGCTTCTCTTGATCCTTTCATCTGCTTCCTGGTGGTTCCATTGAAGACTTCTCTTGAAAACCTCACAAACCTTAGGAACAACCAAGCATGACAATGATTAGGGTTTTGATTAGTCTCCCCTCTTAGTTTTACCTTTGTGTCTCTTTTGAGTCTTCTCTTCTCATCTCATAATCAGGGACTAAACCCTAAAGGCTTTAAGGCTTTGTGATTAAGCTTATGCCTGCATCCTTCTCTTAGGATGGAGTGTATAACTTTAATCCTAAGTGTTAAACCCTTAATGTGTTTAACTCCTCTAATCAATTCATTTAATAATCATCAAGACATCAAGCTTGTAACTTGGGCCTTGCATTAGGGTTCTAATTCTTCCTTAATTGGTTAAGAAGGACTAACCCTAGTGTTAATGGACAAGTCCCCCTCAAGTTGTCTTACAAACCCTAAAAATCACTTCATCATCATATCACCAAATAAAATCCACTTAATCAAAGGCTTGTTTTGTCATGAGTTTAATCCCTAATCATGGATTAAGTTGAGGAGCTTTCCTCAGCTTAAACATTCTCATCTATTATCCTTCTATTAGGATGGTGTAATGAGTCTGTTTAATCCTTGATTGTGGCTTAACCTCATTACTTAACACTAAACAAAAACAACAAAAGCATCTAAGTAATCACAAGTAGGTTAATGATCTTAATCCTGCACCAAAGGTGATTAAGTGTGAGAATCTGACTTCACACTTAAGGTATTCTCATTACCCCTAATCAGAGGAAAGATGTGATGAGTTTACTAAGTCCATCGGTTTAGGCTTAAGCTCATTAACTTATGACAAACTTTCAAAAGCAATAAAAGACTGAAAACTCAAAAACAAACAATAATCGTCTCCTCCGGGATTCTTTTCTCATCCCATTCACTCACAAACGAGAACTTGCTTCTTCCTTCTAATGCAAGACAGTTTACACTTGAGCATTGACAAGCAAGCAGTTCACAAGTCAATCTATCTTTCAGTCTCTTTGGGTCGAACTACGGTGTTCTGACTTCCTCATTGCACGAGAGGATACGTAGGCATAACTTAACAGTTATCGAACAAAAGTCTCTGTATATTCCCCCTTTTTTCCAGCTTTATTCTTTAAGCCTCATACTCTTGAGCATTTCACTCCTGTTCTTACACTGACACTGTATATATTACACTTCACACTTCTTACACTGACACCTGTACATTCTTTTCCAGCTATTTTATACACAGATTGCACTGACACTACCCCTTTAAAACACAAATCTTTTAAGCGTGGATCCCGTCGAGTACGGCGGACAATCTGGGTGCTAATACCTTCCCAGGTTGTAACCAACCCCTTTCTCAGTCTCTCTGGTTCGCAAACCGTCTTATCCATCTTTTTCTAGGTCTATGCAGCATTACCTTTCCTCCGGGATAAAAATGCCTAGCTGGCGACTCTATTCATCTCCAGTGAGTTCACGGCTGTGTGTTCTCATTGTCCCTCTTGCCGACCGTTCGCGTCTGTACCTTTATCTGGGCCATTTCCCATTTATCGGGAGCGACAGCGTGGTCTGTCTCTTCTTGAGATTTGACGATCATGTCGTCCATATACACTTCGAGCATGTCCCCAATTTCTGCCCGGAATACTTTATTCATCATGCGCTGATATGTCGCGCCTGCATTTTTTTAGACCGAAGGGCATAACGTTATAATAGTAGTTTCCCGATTCGGTCATAAAGGCCGTGTATTTTTTGTCGGACACGGCCATGGGTATTTGATTATACCCTGAGTAGGCGTCCATGAAGGACAATAGCTTGAAGCCGGACGAATTGTCGACCAATTTATCGATGTTAGGTAAAGGGTATGCGTCTTTCGGGCATGTCCGGTTAAGATCAGTATATTCAACACATATTCTCCACTTTCCATTAGATTTCTTGACAATTACAACATTTGAGAGCCAAGTTGTGTACCTGACCCCGGTTACAAATTTTGCCTCTAGGAGGTCTTTAACAGCAGATTCAGAAGCTTCAGTTTTTTCGGTCGACTGCTTCCTCCTACGTTGGGCGACCGCTTTGTGTGTCGGGTCGATGGAAAGGTAATGACAGGCCGTCTCTGGGCCGAGTCCTGGCATCTCTGCGGCGCTCCAGGCGAACAGATCTGCGTTTCCTTTGAGGCATGCTTCTAAGTGTCGTTTTGCCAAGTCGGGCATATGTGCTCCGATCTTGACGCACCGGGTCAGATCATCTCCCAAAGGAATCAGCTCGAACTCTCCGTCTGGAATTGGCCGGGATAGTGAGTCGGTCAGCTTTTGAATGCCCTCGTTATCGTCTGAGAACCCGCAGTCCAGATCGATCAAGTCTACCTGAGGAAAGGCCCTGGATGTTTGTGGAGAATCTGGTGAAGTCAGTGCTGAAGGACTTGGTTGGTAAGATATTGATCTAAGACCTTTAGATGCTGCTTCGAAACATCGGCGAGCAACATCGACATCCCCGTGCAGTGTAGCAACCTTACCCGAAGTAGTATAATACTTCATCTTAAGGTGGACGGTGGATGGAACGGCGATCAACTCGGCTAATGTCGATCGTCCCAAAATGCACTGGTACAGCGATGGGTAATCCACGACTAGGAATTGGACCCTAACCGTTTTGGCTGTCTCGACTGCTCCGAAGGTGAGGAACAGATCGACGTAGCCCCATGGTCGGGAGACCGCTCCGTTGAAACCTTTCAAGTCTGACCCGACGTACGGAGTTAGGTGTGTTTCATTTAACTGGAGTGTTGAAAACAACTGGGAGTACATAATATCGCAGGAGCTGCCTGGGTCCACCAAGATTCTTCTTACATCAAAATTTTCCATTCGTGCCCGGATAGTAGCGGGATGCTGGTGTTTGGTGCCCCTCCTAGGAGTTCCTCCCGGTAAAAGACGAGGGATATCGAGCCTTCCCTTGGTGGGTCCAGGGTTGCACTCTGTGCAGGGCCTTTCGCAATCAGCTGGTCGAATTTTCTCTTGACGGATCCGACCGTGATTTTGTTGAAACCTCCCCCTGAGATGACCATCGCGGATGGGAAGGTTTCCCATGGGCTATGGGAGGAAAGGTACCCCGGACTCCCCGTGTGATCGGGCAGAAAGAAATCCTCTGGGCGATAGATACTTAGGGCGACCTGCATGTTTGCATCCGCTGGAATGGGCACAGCCTCCTCGATCTTTTGAGTCTCATGTGCTTCTTGTCGAGGAGTATCCCTGGATTTGGTGAATTGTTTAAGGTGCCCGTTCTTGATAAGTATTTCGATTTCATCCTTGAGATGGATGCAGTCTTCAGTATTGTGGCCATGACTTTTGTAGAATCTGTAAGATTTTGTTCTGTCCGTGCCCGGTTTGCTAGGTTGCTGCTTCGGAAAGCGTACCCCTGCTTGCCTGAATTCTGAGTTGGCACATTCAGACAAGATTTTCTCCCTAGAGACCAGGAGTGTAGTATATTCGTGAAATCGGCCGATGGGTCCTTTGTGCTCCCGCGGTTCACGGGAGCGGTCATCCTTTCTTTTGTCTCCTCCCCGATGAGATGTCGAGGGTTCATCGACTCGGTGGGGCTTCGCATCTTCGCAACGTCGAGCGTCTCGTACGGAGCTGGCTGCCTGCTTTTCCTCATACTGGATATAAGCTTGGGCTTTTAGTAAGAATGCGTCAAGGGTGGCAGGGGTCTCGATGCCGACTGCCTGGTGAAAATCTGTTGACGGGCGCAGTCCCCGTTCTAACAAATATTTCTTCATGTCGTCGGTTGTGGACACCTGAACTGCTTCTTTGTTGAACCTTTCGATGTAAGTTCGTAAAGGTTCATCCTTCCCTTGGATGATCGCTTCGAGCGAAGCTTCTGTCTTTGGGTGTCGCCTAAAGGCGGTGAAGTTCCTGGAAAACGTGCGTCCGAGCTGTTTCTAGGAAGTAATTGACTCAACTTCGAGGCTTTTATACCACGTCATCGCTCCTTCCCTCAGTGTTGTGGGAAAGAGGCGACACTTGATCGCTCCTCGTACTCCTCGGTAGTCGAGCAGCACATCAATATTCTCGATATGCTCATCCGGATTTGTGGTTCCATCATATGAGCCTAGTGATGGGGGTTTTCTAAACCTCTTGGAAGTTTAGCCGCCATGATTTCCGACGAGAGGGGGCCCCGGGCGTCTTCGTTGTCGCTGGAGTTGAACGAAGGGGATCTGGGTGCGCGCTTCTTTGTTCGTCGGGGAGATGCGGATCTTGACCTGCTCCTTCTTGACTTTCATGGAGGGGAAGACCGCGAAGGAGACTGGTGAGGTCGTTTGTCCCCAGTAGATTAGTCGACGTATCCCTTCCTCTTTCTCCTGGGAGGAGAGGGACTATGCCTTCTCTGGTGTCTCGTGGGAGACCGGGGTCGTCAATTATTGTCCTCGAGACGGGCAATTTTCTCGCCATGGGTGAGGACCAGCAAATTTGTCTAATTCAGGATTTCGGCCAGTGCGGCGAAGTCAGATCCTGAAGGAGTCGGGGGAAAGAGGGCTTCCGAGCGACTCTCCAGAGGTTGGTCGCGATTGGGAGAAGGCGAGTCCGTCTTCCCGTTTGGGTGATCTTGCCCGGTTTCTTCGTGCGGAGGATGATGAATGTTGCTCTCACGTTGCGTGAGGATCATGCCGTCGTTCGATCGGTTGTCTGGATTGTCTCGAGCAGCCATGGATCTTGGTAAAAACTTTGGTTCTTTGAAGACTTTGAGAGAGAAGAACGAGGAAATCAGATTCCCACAGACAGCGCCACCTGATCGTACCTTGAGACCAGGATCCGATACGGCTGGCCTCGAGCGTTGTTGAAAGACGGTTGATGAGGAGAGGAGGGGGGTGTACCTGCAAGGCACTCCGATGCTGAAGTGAGACACTGAGCAAAGAGTGAGCAAGTACAAGAATTAAGGTCAGAGAATTGAATACCTGGCCCTCTCAAATGAGAGGGTTTATATACTGGGCTAGGTGGAAGATTATTAGTCTACACCGTTGGACGCAGATCGCGGAATCCGTAAAGATAGGTAACGGTCAAAACTAGCCGTTGGAGGACTTCATCTTGGTCGGTATAACCTTGGTCGACAGGGACCATTATTATCAATATTGCTCGACGTCGAGCGTTCTGCAGAGCCGGTTTGCTTGGCCCAATTTAGGGAACTGGGCCTACCCAGAACAATAATGTTGCGCTTTAACATTATATGTGAATAACATATCTAGATCTATCTCTTAACTTTATCCCATGATAAATGATTACCTAGGTATAAATCTAACAATATCTTTTTATGTTTCAAACATGTTAGCTCTCACTTGGCGAGAGTCTTACTAAATTATACGAACTTACTATTATATATATATATATATATATATATATATATATATATATATATATATAACATATTGGTCAAACCCTAATTTATAGCTTTTAGAATATGTCTTCATTAGTTAAGAGAGTAGTAATTACACAACAAATTTCCCTATAGGGTTTCTAAGTGCCGAAGTCATCTTCAAACTTCCTCGCCCGGTCTCATGGAATCTGTTGGGTGAGTTGTATTTTCTCCCAACGAATATTCTATGTTTTTCAACCTCACAATTTGTTCATAATTATCTAGTGGAGGATCCATTATCCCATTGCATTTGTCTTTGTAGATCATGTAATTTCTTCATTAATTCTGATTCAGTGCTCAAAGAATAATTCTCCTTACAAATTTGACTTTGCTTGGCATTTAGGTCTTAGGTTATTTCTTTATCTGGATCATCAGTTGATCATTTTTCACTTATTCTTAATACTTTTTAACTTAAAAGGTCAAAAGGTAATATGTTAGGATCATTATATTTTTTTAGGACAATACTCAAATAAATTTAAATTGGGGGGGTGGGGGGAATTTTGTTACTCTGTATGCAATTAAGTTATTAAGTGTGTAAATATAATCGTGGTAAACTGGTAAATTTCTAGACTTATCAACTTTCCATCATATTCTTATCATCTTTTGTTTAAGATTATTGCATGACCAAAATTTATTGTTATGATTTAAATGAATGTTGGCGCTATAACATCAAGCGCTTTTAGCCACTCTGGAACACTCCTTTTAACCCACAATATAATAATACTAAATTATTAAACAAATATCAGAGATATCCACATAAGGGTATCACACTTCAAAAAAACAATCAAAATAACTCATCTTTGTGTCCTGTCCCGTAACACTGGTTGCATCATGTATCATAATTTATTAAAAAAATTATTTAAATACGCAGCAGATCATCATTATCAACTCTATTCAACATAGTTTAAAGATTCAACTGAAATTCAAAACATCATTAATCATGTGTTAAAAGCAATCTGAAATAACAAAACTAATCCAAGTGTTCCCAGTGTTATACGACACAGAGCATGACACCACCTAGACTCTATAAACGACAAAAGACGCACCCCGAACTACTTCCGAACATCGAACTATTCTTGAGAATCTGCAGGATGGCATAATAGACCATCACAAAAGGACAACAGGATGAGTAAATTCACATTCAATATAAATAATATAAATACGGAATTATAAGACAATCATGCAACAACACATCATTTACATCAAGTCTCACCCACGCACAACAAAATCATTCACATCATCATAAACAAATGCAATCATGTTATGCCGCCAATAATGAAATGCATTCCTCTTAATATACATGTGGTACCGAATCATTATCATGGATGGACATTGGGCTATCAACCCTCCACATGGGAGCACAACATAAACAACAACACCTCAATCCACACTATGGGATTGAAGCCTCTATCATCATAAGTATGCCATGAATGCAACGATGCAACAACAACAACATAATCATCTTAATAAAAATTTGCATCAACATTCATCATTATTCATCATTCTTACGTCTACTACTTTATCTACTCATGTTATCAATACTACATATCATCATAAAACCACCTAATCATCTAAACATCATGTACATCATAATTCGCATTCATATAGCATGTTATAGCATGGTAATAATTCGAAGCAACATCACATCAACACAGGGTAACAAAACAAGTCATTTCAAGTCATTCTGGAAAAGAAAACATTTTTCAAAAAGCCACAGGTTTCGCTAAGCGAGCAAATCTCTGTTTGCGAACTTCCCAAAGTCTCACTCGCTCTCTAAGCGAGCTCATGCTCGCTAAGCGAGAAGGCAAAAATCAACATAAAACCCTGTGATTTTCCATACATTCCAATCACAACCAAAATCCTCAAAAATCACCAATTGACAGTAGAAAAACACAAAAATCAATTATACAACCTATTAACCACATATATTCTTCACCTACAACATCTAACAACATCAAATCATCAAAAACCTACCAACAATCTTCCTAACCCTAAAGTTTCCCTCAAAAATCCCCTTTTCTCATAATACTATCGATACATTATAGATATTGAAAGAGAATTACTCCCCATACCTTAATCGATTAAGCTTCTTCGATCACTTCTGAGCAATTCCAACCTTGGTCTCCTTGTTCTTCAGAGCAACTCTCACTCTTCACCAAAAACACGAAATATGAGAATTTGATTGTATTCACCTTTTCTCATAAACTTCTCAAAAGACCATCCTACCCCTAAGACCTCGAACTTCTTTTATTTTATTTTTAATAATAATATTTAAATAATATCCAATTATTCTAATATCAATATTAAATAAAATAATTCATTCTACTTAATATTCCACAAAATTCCACAAATTACCACATGTTCATAAATAATTAAATAAATAATTAAATTATGAAATTGGGGTTTTACACGCTCTACCACATTCTTCAAGTAAGTAGATTGAGATATGAACATGAAAAGATATATATCGTACTTAATCATTTATCCCTTACAATCCTTGATCTTGAGTGATTGTGAAGCTTCATATATGTCACTTAATCACTTTGCTCTTATAGGCCTTATGATTGAGGACTGTGAACCATCATACAACTTATTTGAATCACTTTTTCGTTACGTGTCTCATTCTTGATAGACTGTGAACTTATATGTCCATAATGTTCCAAGCCTACTTAGAATCAACAAACCTCTTCCTTTTCTATCTAAAGCATGTTTAAACCTCATAGATTAATTAAACCAACAAAATCAAGGTTAATCAAACCTCGAGTCATTTTGTTATCTCACCACCATATGTTGTGTGGGTAAGGTCATCCATTTAGGAGGTTGGCTCGACTTTAAGGTAAGAGATCACTAATCCTTGAGTTATGTGGTGAACTTAGGATATGAGTGATGTAGATGAGACAAAAAAAGAGAACAGGACAATAAAAAGCCATAATGATGTAACAATAATAACAGTCGAGTTCGTGAAAGTTGGATTATAGAATACAACTATACATACATCAATTATTTTCACATATAAGACATGTTGAGGATTTTCTTGTTCACTAAAAGTAAGGCCATATATAATGTACTTTTCACAAATCATATTTTTAACAAGATCTAGATACAAACCACCTTCAAGAAATATTTCTCCTCTAAATCTATTAAGGTAGTCGCCTCCTAATAACTTGAAACTTTCCAATAATCTATTTTATTCGCTTTGGCCTTAGAAGATAGTGATTATAGCTTCACGACATAAATGACCATGATATGGATGATCATTCCTTCGTCTATTGTTTTCCTCTTCTGGGAAACCATAGTTAACACCCCGGCAGAGTCATTTTTTTGGTTTGTTGTCTCCACTTCACCTCTTATGTTTTTTGCCTTTTCCAACATCACATTCTTTTGCGGCATTGACAAAGGATACTCCCTCTATAAAAATATTGACATCAAAATAATTAGGAGGACAAATCAATATTGAGAAAGCGAGTTAACAAAATACACGTACGTAACTAGTTATTAGTGATTGCCTTGTCCTCTTTGTATTCCTCCAATTCTATAACATTATGGACACACATTTGTTCTAGAAATTGGACACCATCTTTTTCTTCCTCACTGGGTTTTTCAAAATCATTACCCACGATTTACATAGGCTTTCTCATCCATTAGAGAAGAAATCAGTGTGTCCCACCTTCCTCAAATTCTAACGAATTTTTCCTTCCAATTCTTGTAATTAGAACAATTAGGGGTGTTCAAAACCAAATCAGGCCATTAGAAAACCACAAACCAAATATAAACAAATCTAAAATCACAAAAACCATGTTTGTTTCGGATGTGTTTGGACCTTTTTTTAACCAAACTTTGGTTCGGTTTACGGTTTGTATTTTGCAAACCAAACAAACTAAATCAAATCGCATTATGTTACAACCGAAACTTCACTTAACCCACATTCAACCCAAACTCAAACCTATTATGTCTTAGTCTTACGATTACAAATGGTTTTCTCTTCCTCACACTTAGTGTTCTTTCTAAAAACACTAACCGATTGACTTCCTTGTTACGGGCCAAGGAGAGCCGAAAATGTATGGTTGGAGTGTCAATTATGTATATTCTTGTTCGTCCCATTTCTTCTTCAAATCCCTCCTATTTATAGTTATTCACCTCTCTTTCCTCCCTTTCATCTTCCTTCATCAATCATCCTTTGGTAACGTCCGTTGTCACATATAATGACAATGTAACACCTGCCTATTTAGTTATCATAACTCCCTAGCCATAAGGTATTATCCCATAACCATTTCTTGTGACCCTTTTTGTGGTATCCTAGTACTGTTATCGGACCCGATTTAGCGTAGGTAGGACGAATTTCATCTTACTTGAAGTCGCCTCCACCTTATTCTAATGGATGTCCTAGTTGGAATACAACTTACATACAGGAACACGGTCTTCCGACCTCATACTCACTCCCTGCTCGCAGGTCTATACAACTCAACCAAAGCTTATATGTCGGTTGGTCAACTAAATTTTCAGGTATGTACACTTAGGATTTTAGTTTCAACCTCTCAAATCTCTCCAAGTTGTTTCGCGTCTTCTTTGTTAGGTACATATTGCATATTCTTCACTAATCTCTACTATATTATATTCTTTCTTTTTCATCATCTCATCTTTATGCTACTGTTATCTCTTCCAATTCATTTTTATCGCACCTCTTCTTGTATAATCTTTCCTCTCTTATGCTTTTTCTTTTTCATCTTCACTAATTTATCATTTCATATAGTTTTTATGGTATTGTTTTATGTTTATTATCTCACTTTTGTCTAATTTGATTTTTATATTTAAATGAAAAGTCTTTATCTAAATATGATGAATTTTGTTGTTACTTGGTAATGTATAAATGATTAAACAAAAAGTTATATTGTCATCTATATGTGTATGTATGTATAACACAATAAAAAATTGTAAAAAAATCGAACCAACCGAAACCACACCGCGATCATCCTAGAAACAATAAAGTTTAAAATAACTTAAATTTTCTGAAATTCTATATATGATTGTATTTTAGTTTTATTTTTTTAAAAGTTTACATTATATTTTGGGAAACAACAATCAAATTTGGAACTAGAATAACCATAGATTGTATGAATTTATTCCTTAAGTTAATATGCTTTGGTTAAAGGCATGGTACATAACAATACATAGAAATAATGGTATATTATAAATAACACATTGTTATGATTCATGTACTTTGTTTCTTATTATTGTTGTGAGTGATAGAATATGTCGACCAAGTGAAAACATGTTACATTTTTTCTACATTATAATTATTTCAAATAAGTGATAATTACTCATTAAATACTCATTAAAGGGTGTAGTTTGCTTCTTCTTCTTCTTCTTCCCCTTTCTTGAAGGGACAGTACTTAATGAGATGTATGTATTTGAGTTTGGTGGGGGATAAAATGTGGGACATATAAGAATGGAGCCATTTGGTTGTGGAATCTCCAACAAACACATTCACGCTTGGAAAGCAAACACCGTTCTCTCCATCCACCATTCCGCACTATAAAGCTTTGTGAATTTTTTTTCTTTTGAAAATTCCATAAACCAATGCAAAGTTACACCAAAAGAGAGAAAGAGAAACCATTCTTCCATGTTTTCCTTCCTTTTTTTTTATTGATAGTTTATAGTATACTTAACACCACCCACTTTCTTAGACTTTTTTCCCACCCAAAAACTCTTTTTTTTTTATCATGTCCACAATCACATTTCCTTTCCCTTCAGAGAAAATGATTGATTATAACTTGCAACCCTCTTTGCATAAAATATGGACCAAATTCATCATTAAATTTCTCTTTAAGGCATAACTTGTTGGCCGTTGATATGGATAATTGACTAGTTATGCTCATAGATATTTATTGTGAAATGCAGATCAAGGTTTATTTTGTATATTTACTTAGTTTTTATATATGATCTCGTCAATGGTCCATAAAAAACGGTTACGTTTAGTCAAAGAATATCAGTTATTACTTAGTTTTTATATATGTTTTAGGGTCTATAAAAAACGGTTACGTTTAATCAAAGAATACTAGTCACTGACGTACATACAAACATATATTCACAAACATCACATATAAGCATTATCTTTCTCCATCAAAATAACATTACTTCCAATATCCAATTAATTGTTGCAGATTATGTCAGATAATCTGGAGACGGTTTGTAACCATCATTATCGTATAAACTAATCTCACTTAAGTAGAATCTAATTCGTATAATAATTTGACCGTCAAAGTGTTAAACTCTTTTAACTAATCTCTCTGATAAACTAAAGTGTTAAACTCTTTTAACTAATCTCTCTGATAAACTAATCTCTCTAATAGTCGGAATATTGTCAGCACCACATAAAAAAAATCTTTTCATGATGGTTATCACAACTTTTTGTTTTGTTTTAATTTAGTTAAAAATAAGATGCATATTCAATCTTATTTTCTTACCTATATAAACTCAAGTGTGATGGTCAAGTGTGATAACTGAATCAAAGTCTCTTTTGAAATATATAAGTTATCACACCATTATAAATTTACACATCCCAGTATCATCTCATCAAAATATACTAGTAAAATAGAAAATTTATTTTTCTTGAATGCATGATTATTGCTTAAAGTACAAATGAACATATATATAGTAGTATTAATGCTAGGACATGTGCGTACAGATACATGTCCCTTAAATAGTAAGAAAAGAGAGTAACACCTTTAACAAGGTAAACCTTAAACTTTGTTGTTAAGGGCATGCAATAACTTCACATCTCTTTCACCATGAGTGAGTCTCTTGAGTGGTGTGAGAGATTAGTTTTTGTGTGGAATCAATTGCTTCTTCAAATATTGGAGTACAGCCTCAATTTAGTTAACATCCAGCACATAATGTGCACTTTTATTTTGCACTATTAAAAAAAATGAAACAAACTAAACCAATTTTCGAATCAAATCGAACTAAAGTTAAAATAATTAAATAATTATATTTAACTAGTAAATCGTATTATATTGCATAAATAATTTTAAAAACCGAATTAAATAAAAAATAAACTTAATTGAACTAAAATCGAATCTAACCAAAATTAAAAATAAATTATAATTATTTTATTAAAATATATATAGAGGTTGGGGTAGGCTACCAAGATTACCGTACGTGACTTATTTTATTTTTTATAATTTTTATATAATTTTAATTCTTTATTACTTTTTTAAAAATATTTTAAATTATTTTTTATATCAATTATATAATATCATTTGTTAAGAATTTTATAATAATAATAATAGTTATTTATGATATATGGTGTATAATTAATTAATAAAATTAACTATAATAATTTAATAATTTTATATTTTAATAAATTTAAATTTAAAATTAATTAATTTAAAATATTTTTTTTTATTATAATAAATATTTAATTAAATTTTACATTTGAAGTGTATCATAAACTCTACTTTTATTGCACACCTTATTTCTAACATACATTGCTTTATTTATATGATTATTTATTTATTTGATACACACACCATTATATGATGATCAAATATACCTTAAGTAATATATGTATAAAATAAATCTTAAAGAAAAATAAAATAACAAGTATAATTTTTTTATCACACGTGTGGTGAATGAATATTATAATGTATTGTGGAACTCATATGTTAGGGTTATTATTAATACTAGTAATTATAGAAACGACTTTGAATAAGTGGAAAAAACACATTATGTTTTTCATAGTATTAATGACCAAAGACTTCACCGTGTGCCCATTTGTTTGCAATAATTTGAGCATGCATTGTCAATTGACTTGATTCCATTAATAGGAAACCTTCTTTCTACACTACTCTATCTTCTCTCTCTTTTTATGAGTTTTTCAATGCTTAAACATGAATGGCATCATTAATCTTACCGTCTATTTCTACAAAAGTGATTGTTTAGTTCCCCAATACACGCTTAAAGTTGGGTTAACTTTTTTACTTTCAATTATATAAAGTCAAAGTTATCCACCTGAGTTAGTGTTGTAATTATCGTATTACTCAAAAGTATGGAGTAAGCCCTAATATCAATAAAGTGTGCCAAAATGGGCAAATATTTAAGATATCTTAATTTTTATATTAAAATAAAGGTTATTTAGACACCTTTTAGTGTTGAAAAATTATTTATATCGAATGGATTGTAACGAGGCTTAGAATCGTGAACGAAATCACTTTCTTTAAAAGTATTTCAAGCACTCTTCAAAATGTCTTAGAGTTGGAACACAAGAATACTCAGGATAATTCAACCTTTAATGAGTCTGCGCAAGACCGACGAAAACTCGATTATGTAGCAAAGAGTGTTTGAAATTTTGTATAAGAAAATATTTGGTTTGTAATAATGTTTTATGAATTCCGGAATGAGGTATTTATAGGCATGCATGTGTTGTTTCACAAGGTTGCGACCCTTGATGAAATAATATCTTTTAACCAAAAGTTATCATGTTTTCAACCATTGCCTATTTTCATTCCGCAACACTTCACGAAGTGTTGCTTCTCTTCTACTTTTCTTGTCATTGGAACACACCAATTGAAAATTTAATTCTCATAAATTATAACAATCTTCAACTTGTTCTAATAATGACAAGATCAATTCCCAAAAAGAGAAACAATGAATGTTAATATAGTTAAGAATCTTTCGATTTGAACATAACCTTAGTAAGAATAACACAAAGTCTAATTGGAACGTTAGGTAGCTATGTTTTGAACCGTTATCCCATGTGATTAGACCGACATTACCATACACACACACACACTCTTTAATGGTTCTTCGCTTATATCTCTTGTCTAGTACTATTTATGGCCATGTCCATTTCATGTTTTCATGAATTTTCCATGAGAGAAACTCCAACGCTCACTTTGAGACGACACCATCTCGAAATTCACATAGGTGAAGTTCATTTTTGTATCCATTTCCTTGGAATGCATATCCTTGATATGGAACTTCATTAAGAGTTTCAAAAACTCAACCCTTTATATATAATAGTCATCATTATTGCAAAATGTTATACAATCATCCAAATCAATGACTTGTTGTTACCCATGGAATCTTAGGTTAAGATTTATTAACTTCAGATTGAGTTGCTATCATTGTTGGAACTCTTACTCAATGAGTTTCAACCTCCTGCCTCTCGAGGTTGTTTTTACTAAGTCTTTGGCTAGTGACTTAGTAAATGGATCAAGAAAATTATAGCTCAATCATATATATGTGGATGATTACATCCTTAATTAATTTTCTCACGAAAGAATGTATAAATACTACTTGACTAGACCTTTTGTTATACACATTTGTATGTTTTAGTTAAAGTAGTTTGACTACCGCAATGTATCAACACCTTTGAAATATTTTCTTTAGTCAATGGAACTTCCTATATGTAGAACCCCAAATTTGCCCTCTTCATTTTAAGCATCATAATACACCATTTGCATCATAAGCATATCATATATATAGCATTATAGCATAGAAAAATAAAGCATGACAAGCATCAAGCCCTAGCATGAGGCATATGGCCATCTGGGGAGGTGTTGAAGGCCATTTAAGCCAAGACAAGGGTTCCAATGTATTTGTGAGAGGCCTATGATGAGTCTAGACTCCTTTGGCAAGGCCAAGTTCACTTGCAAAAGCTCAGAGGATTGCTTAGTCATCACAAGTTTCAAGACAATGCAAGGCTCCTAGACAGTGCGACCAAATTAGGGTTTTGGTTTCAAGGGCCTTAACCTCATAATTTTAGCCAACTCTTTTGGGCAATGTTTTCTATATGATAAGAGGTTCCTACATGTCAATTTTTATGGAAAAATTCCAAGTGGAAGTCAGTCATTGCCTCAGTTACTTGCAGATGAAGTAGAAAGTCAACTGAGCCCAGAAAAAGTCAACTGTGCCATTCCAAAGGGTCCAACCCAACTTTTTTGGCCAAATGAGGTCTATTCAATGTTATAAGATGTTTGGTGAGCTTAAAGTCCAAGAATTTTGGTGGTTTGAGGGGTTTTGGCAAAAGTGCACAAAGTTGGTTATGGAAAAGTTACTATTTTTGGCTATTTTGACCTAAAACTTCACAAGACCTTAACTTGATCAAAAAATCTTCAAATGGACCAAAGGTAAACATGAAATTTGGAGAGTAAGGGCTGCCATTTTTTAAAAAGTACAAGAGCATTTTCTGGAGATTTATAGATTTCTCTATAAGTCCCTCGAAAAAATGAGCATTCTAGGGCAAATTTCAAAATTTCAAGGCCAAGCCATTTGCACAAAGGCTCAAAAGTGGATAGTTTGCTATGCTATGTCCAAAGTAATTTTACACAATCAAAATGCATCTCATTTAGGTCATTTGGCTCAAAGAAAAGTGGCAAAATTCGTGCACATGAAAAAGTTCCACAAAACTTGCATTTTACACTTGAATTTGCACAAGGCATGACAATTGTGTGATAGCTTACATCCAAGGGCTGAAATTATTTGCTGGGAATCATTGGTGGGATGGTGAATGCACATGCAAGAGAGGCCAGCAAATCATGAGCTTGGCATGCTTATGGCACACTTGGGCAAAATTTGCATTTTTACAAAAAAGCAGCTCTCTCTCACGTGCATTTGTTCCAATCCTTTTGCATTGCCATATATATTCCATAACAATCAGAATTAGGGTTAGAGGCAGCCAGAATACACACTCATTCTCTTATTCTCATCTTTTATGCAAAATTGCTCATTCTCCACAAACTCTTGCTACAAGAATCCATTCACAAAACTCTTGCTGGATTTTTGATCCTCATCACTCATAGATCATTTTCATACCATTTGTTTGGATTATTCTTCAAGAATCATTCATTTCCCATTTCTTGTGCACATTTGCATTTTGTGCCATAACTTTTGATCTAGGCAAGCTTTCTTCAATCCAAGACCATATCCATACTCCTCTCATCTCAAGGATCATTAAGCACCCATGGATCTAGATTTATAGTGGAGTTTGTTCAAGTGGCCATTTGAGGAGCTTTAAAGCACAAGGAAGTTTATTGCTGGATTCACAAACTTGCAAAGCCTTAGATGCATTTATTTTGCATCTAAGGGGATAAGGAGATCATTTGCCATCATTTTGTGCCATTCTTGACTTCAAATTTTGGACAACACCTCAGGTACACTCAAATTTCGAATCTCATAGAAATGTGTTTGGTTGTGTGTTTTAGAATCCTCATGTTGTGCTGGTTACAATGCTCTTTGTAGTTTGTGAAATGGTTGAGTATTTACAAAGTTATGTTGATTTAAAGTTTGATGGACAATTTTATTTTCACTTATATCATGAGATTCTTTGAGTTTTGATCTAATCCAAGCATGTATTCTTGTTTAATGATGTTGGTTTGTCTATTTTGGAGAGTTTCATGGCTGGCCGTGGCTTGATTTGGATTTTCGTGAGGCTAGGGTTTAGGGTTAGGGTTTTGCTTCATTAATGGTGGTGAGAGTTTAGGGTTTTTCATGAAGAAGAAGGTGCAGCAGCCCCCAGCGCTATCTGCACCCCCCTGCAAGGCCCATGTGGTTTTTTTTAACTAGCGTGTTTACTTCTTGCACCCCCTTGGCCCATTTGCTTTTTTTTTTTTTTTCTTTACCAATTTATTTCACTTTGCTTTTAATTCTTTTTAAATATTTCCTTAACTCTAAAAAATCCAAAAAAAATTCATATGCACTCCTTAATTCATCTAGTTTTTTATCATGATTTTTCCAGATTTTTATTTTCATCCCACGTGGCCAAATAAATTCAACATTGAGCATTGCTTTCTTGTGGACTCTCATAGACCAATCTGCCTTGTCCAATTTCTATTTTTCTCATCCTTTAAGCTATGAACCCCATTCTTTTTGCATTGAAACCCTAAGACACTCTACTATCTTCATGATTTATCTTGGATTTTTCAAAAACTTCCTTGCTGGACTTTGCTTGATTTACTTGTGCCTTAATTTTGAAAACCCTAAATGGTGATACCTTGCATCCTTGAGCTTCATTGACCTAGTTTGGTACTGTATTTTTGCAAACCCTTTTGGATTCTCATTTCTTTGTGTTTGGAGGGTACTTTGCTGGTTGGGTAGAATTTTTAAGTGCTTGGATATTTTTCTTGGGTATTTTCTTCCTCACCTTGCCTTGTTTTGCATCCTTTGAGTCTTCTTGTCTCTTTTAAGTTTAGAAGGGCACTTGTGCCAACTTCTCTTCATCTTTTGGGGTCCTTTAGAGGTTTATGGTTGCTCCTGGTCTTAGGATAGGGTTTGAATCTCCTTGAGTCTTGGTGTTGGGTCTCTTTTATGTGCTTTATTTCTTTAAGTGTTAAGCATACCTTCATTGCATTTGTTTCACTTCCAATCATCTCAATTTGATCTTGTGTTGCTTTGTTTATCATCTTGTGAGCTCTTTGCCATGCCTATATGCTTGTGTAGCTTCTGACTTGTTGGTTTATGCCTTGATTTTATGTTATTACACTAACCTTGCAGGAGCTATGGTAAGTTTGAGATGTGGGAATTGAGTTCCACATCTCCATTTCTCATCTCCTCTCATATTGTTTATATGGACTAACATCTTCTTGTTGGGCTTAGGCCTTTCTCATCTCTCCTTTTATATTCTTCTTCTTCTCTTGAGATCTTTTCTAGGTTAGAAAGACCTCACAAACTCTAGGAACTCCATGCATGCTAACTTAGGATAGAAACTTCCCCCTTAGTTTTTTTCCTTTTTGCTCCTTTGGTTCTCTTTCTCTTCTCATCTCATAATCATAAAAAACACTTTAATAATTTTGAAGTGATGCATTGATCCATAGCCTTATTCCATGAGGTATGCTTGTAGTCTTCCCATCTTGGGATAATACAAGTTTACCTTGTGATGCACAAGTCTGATCAAGGTATCTTCTTCATAAAAGGAAAGCATAAAAAACACTTCTTCATTGTAAATAATCAAAACACTTAATCAGTAAACAAGTTAGTGAGCCTAGGCCCTAATCTTTGGGTTCAAGTTTTGGGGATCTTCTCCTTACTTGAGTGTGCTTGTTCTATTATTCCATCTTGGAATGTAGTGACAAGTGCACATTCCATTGATGAGAGCTTGAGTTCACTTCCTTGTGACACACTCATAAAAGCTTTATAAAAAACACAAACAAACAATAATCGTCTTTCCTTCGGGAATTCTTTTCTCATCTCCTTTGCTCCGTACGCGAACTTGCTCCTACTTGTCCCTTTGCAAGACGGTTACGCACTCGTCGTCCGAGTCTGCAACACCTGAGCAATGGCATAGGCAGTTCAAGCCTTAATTCACAAGTAATTTCCTTTTGGTACCCCTAGTTAGGGGAACTACGGCGTCTCGGATCCTCATTATCCTGATGAGGTACGTAGGCAGCGGGGTAGGGCCCGTTCGAGCATAATCTTTATTTTCCCTACATTTTTTCTCTTTGTTTTCTTATTTCATTTCCTTTCTCAGTTTATTTCCAGTTTCATTTTCATTTCTTTTGCTGCAGTTTTCATACCCTCACCCTTTGAAACAGTTATCTTTGCAAGCGTGGATCCCGTCGGGTACGGCGGACGATCTGGGTGCTAATACCTTCCCAGATCGTAACCGACTCCCGAACTCAGTCTCTTTGGTTCGTAGGACCTGTGTCCTTCCTCTTCTTTCTTCTGGTTTGTGCAACATTACCATTCCCTTTCTTCGGGATAAAAATGCCTGGCTGGCGACTCTATTCTTCTTCCGCGCCACTTTCGCGTTTGTACCAAGTGTAAACACCCCAAATTTGCCCTCACCCATTCACACATGACTTGTGATCATCCTCATATGCATAAACACAATCATATCATCTCACATCTCATTTTTGATCCACTGCATAGTTTCTAAGGCATCTGCACCTAGGGTTTGTGATCTGAGCAATCTCAGGGCATCTTGAGCCACTCCAAAGGCCACCAATCAACTCAAAGGGGTCCATGTGTGTTCTTATGTCATATTACATCCTCACAAAGTCAAAATTGCAGAGGGATCACAAGAACTAGGGTTTGAGTGGATGCAGAGCCAGGATGAACTACACAGTTGACTGAAAATTAGGGTTTTGGTTTCAGAGGCCATAACTCCAAATTTTTTGGTCATTCTTGTTTCCATTGGTCTCTATATGGTATAGGGAGTATGCATATCAATTTTCATGAAGAAATTCCATGGGGAAGTCATCTGATCAAGAGTTGACTTTTCAGACAAGTCAGTGCAAAATCAGGGCATCTGAGGCCCCCCAATGACCCAACCAATGGGTGATCTTCATCATTTTGAGTGTGTATGATCTTTATTTGATCATGGAAGAGGTTTGAAGTTCACAAAATTCAAGAATTTAGGGTTTTTGCAAGAGTTGACTTTTTGGGTTTTGTTGACTTTTCAAGAATGCATCCTTTTAGGTCAATTTTCAAGCTTTGATTTATGATCCAAAAAGGCTTCAAATGGAAAAACTTTGGTCATGAAAGTTGTAGATCTCATCTTTCCCTTTTCAAAAAGTACAAGAACATGATCTAACTCTTCTTGAATCAAAAGTTATGGTGTGTTAAAGTTACCAAAAATCATTGTTTTTCATGTCATGCACTAAGTGGAAATTTTGCAAAGTCTTGAATCAAGTCAAAATGCAGCCTCTAATTCATGTCAAACCAGCATGTAAACATCCTCTAAGTCCTAAAAATCAGATTTGAACTAAGTTTGCCCTTGGTTTCATGTTTGGTTATGCAAAGATCACATGTGAAACATAAACTAGCCAAGTTGCAAAAAACTCATGATTCACTTCCTACAAGTTGCAGCATTGGGAGCTGACTTTGGGCTAGCCTCTCCCTCACCTTTTGCTGCACCAGCACCCAACTTGTACTTGCCTAGCATCACACCATGCCCTATCTTACACAAAAGTGGATTTTATGCAAAAGCAAACTCACCTATCACAGCTGCACAAGTCACATCAAGAGACCAATCAGAATATTTTATTCATTCAATTTGCAAACCATATCATATGAGAACCAAGGCTGAAGCATGGACATACACAACTTTCACAAAAACCTCCCAACTTGCAACTTCATTGGAATCCCATCACACAGCCTGCAAACACCCAAATCTTTGCTTCCATTCATCTCACCTTGATCTATAGAACACAAAGCATCAAGAAACAAAGCCTGAAATCACCAGAAACCCTCACTGCCATCACCAACCCTCATTCTGCAGATTCATTCGAATCTCTTTCCTCAAGCCACAAACACTTCAACCAACACCATAAACCTTCTCAATACACCTCATAGGTCATAAACAACCCATCACCATGACTTGAAAGGGCCAGAAACTCATCTGCCATTGTTGACTGAGCATGAAACAGTTCTCTTCGAAACTCATCATCCAACAAATATAAACTCCATTTGAGCATTCAAGCAACTTTGGGGGACCAAGAGGAGCAGAGTGAGCAAGGAGAAGAGGCCTGAAAGTTCCAAAATCAAAGGTTGCAAATCTCAGGTAGCTCCAAATTAATTTTTCCAGAAATCAATTTGTTTGTTACAAACTTGCTCTATATGTCTTGCTGATCATTCTGGTACCATTGGTTTCGAAAATGGTTGTGTTTTGAGAGTTTAATTGCTGTTTGAAGCTCACGAACCCTAGATTTTGTTTTCTTCGATTCAGCTTGTTTAGGTTAGATAAATTTGTTTTGAGAGAGGGTTTTAATTCGTGAGGGGTTGGGGATCATTTCCCATAGCTTAGTTTCCATTTATTTTACGTTTTGGAGAAGTTGGGTGATTTTCAGGTGACCCTCTGGCCGGAGAAGACGACCGGAGGTCTTCTCCGGCCACCTGAGATTAATTAGGGTTTAATCCCATAATTAGTGTAGGTTTGAATATAGGCCGTTGATACGCGTGGACCAGTTGACTTCCCTCCCTTTCCAACGCTCCAGATCATTTCATTTGCCCTAATCCACGTGGTTAATTTTAATTAATTGTGATTTACTCAGTTTGAATCCTGGCCATCAGATTGCGCGCCAGTCAATCTTTTCAAACCCAGAGCGCATCCTGGCCATCCAATCTAATTACTTTCCATTAAATTTGATTTTTAATTCATTTTATTTCTTTTATCTTGTACAATTTATTTAAAATAGTTAAAAAATCATAAAAATTATGAAACTTTTTCTTTAAGGTTTTATTAATTTTTATGACACAAAAACATTTTTATTTTATTTTTTATCATTAAAAAAGTATTTTTAAATATTTAAAAGATTATTTTTAATTGATTAATGAGAATTAATTAATTAAAAATACTTTTAGGTATTTAAAAATTACAAAAAAATTCATGAAATGTTCTAAGACATTTAGAAACATTGTCCAACCTTCAAACCAAATTTCTTTTTTGATCTTGATGCATTTTAAGAATTTTTCATTGAATTAAATCATTTTGGATGCATTATTTTGATCATATGTTTGAAAATTCATTTCTGTCTTTTGGTAAAGGTTGAGACATTGATTCTTTTTGCATTGTTTTCCATTTGACATGTATTTTCAAGGATAAAAAGGCCATGATTTGATCTTGCATTTCCTAATTGATTGGCATTTCTTTTGTTAAAGAACCCTAAAAAACCCTAGTAACTTGCAAAAATCATAACTTGAGTTTGGTTGAGAGTTGAGAGCTCCCCTTTGGGCAGTGGTTTGTCATAGGCCTAGGGTTTCTTTGGATACCATTTTCCATTTTTTATCATGAGTTTTGCTTCTGTTTTGAATTTTGGTTTGATGTTTGTTTCATAAACCCTAATTTGGGCTTTCATTTGCATCCTCCTTGCATTCTCTTGCATAACATGACTTGTCTTTGCATTTTGTGCATTCTTATGATTCATTTGACATCTTAAGACATGTAAGAAGCATCATTGATCATTACATTACACATTTGCCATGCCATTTGTCTTGTATGATTCATAACATTTCATGCTTGTTCATGCTCCTTAGTTTGCATCATATGCATTCATAATCTTGTATGAACATCTCCATTGTCTTGCCTCATGTTTGCAGCACTTCATAACATCATAATCATCATGTGTATGCTTCTGGTTTGGCCTAGCATCATGTCATTTCATTTCATCTTGCATTGCATTGCATTTCTTTCCAACATTTCAGGTGGTAAGTAAACTTGAGAAGTGAATTTGCCTTCACTTCTCATAACTTTTCTTCTCATCTTATTTTGCATACCTTGCTGCATTCTTACTTGTGTTTGAGTTTGAGCTTGCTCATTCTTCCTTCTCTCACTTTCTTTCTTCAAGTGACTTGACTTCTTGAATGAAGCAAGTCACTTTGCTTCTCTTGATCTTGTTCATCTGCTTCCTGGTGGTTCATCTGAAGATTGTTCTTGAAAGCCTCATAAACATTAGGACCAACCAAGCATGATAATGAATTAGGGTTTTGATTAGTCTCCCCCATAGTTTTTACCTTTGTGTCTCTCCTTGAGTCATCTCTTCTCACCTCATAATCAGGGACTAAACCCTCAAGGCTTTAAGACTTTGTGATTAAGATCATGCCTGCATCCTTCTTTTAGGATGGAGTGTATAACTTTAATCCTAAGTCTTGGACCCTTAAGGTGTTGAACTCTCTTAATCAATTCACTTAATAAACATCAAGACAGTACACTTGTAACTTGGGCCTTGCATTAGGGTTCTAATTCTTCCTTAATTGGTTAAGAAGGACTAACCCTAAAGTTAATGGACAAGTCCCCCCCAAGTTGTCTTACAAATCATAAAAAACACTTCATCATCATACCACTAATTAAAATCCATCTAATAAAGACTTGTTTTGTCATGGGTTTAATCCCTAATCATGGATTAAGTTGAGGAGTTTTCCCCAGCTTAAACATTCTCATCTATTATCCTTCTTTTAGGATGGTGTAATGAGTCTGTTAAATCCCTGATTATGGCTTAACCTCATTACTTAACACTAAACAAAAATCACAAAAAACATCTAAATAATCACAAGTAGGTTAATGATCTTAACCCTGCATCAAAGGTGATTAAGTGTGAGAATCTGACTTCACACTTAAGGTAATTCTCATTACCCCTAATCAGAGGGATGATGTGATGAGTTTACCAAATCCATTGATTTAGGTTTAAGCTCATTATCTTATGACAAACTCCAAAAAGCAATAAAAGACTGAAAACACAAAAACAAACAATAATCGTCTCCTTCGGGATTCTTTTCTCATCACCCTCACTCACAAACGAGAACTTGCTTCTTCCGTCTAATGCAAGACAGTTTGCATCTGTGCCAGACAGATCATACACTTGAGCATAGACTGCAAGCAGTTCACCAGTCAATCCTTTCAGTCTCTTTGGGTCGAACTACGGTGTTCTGACTTCCTCATTGCACGAGAGGATACGTAGGCATAACTTAACAGTTATCGAACAAAAGTCTCTGTACATTCCCCCTCTTTCAGCTTCATTCTTTAGCCTCATGGTCATGAGCATTTCATTCCTGATCTCACACTGACACTGTACATTTATACACATCACATTTCTTTACACTGACACCTGTACATATTGCTTTCCAGCCATTTTACACACAGATTGCACTGACACTACCCCTTTAAAACACAAATCTTTTAAGCGTGGATCCCGTCGAGTACGGCGGACAATCTGGGTGCTAATACCTTCCCAGGTTGTAACCAACCCCCCTTTCTCAGTCTCTCTGGTTCGCAAACCGTCTTATCCATCTCTTTCTAGGTCTATGCAGCATTACCTTTCCTCCGGGATAAAAATGCCTAGCTGGCGACTCTATTCATCTCCAGTGAGTTCACGGCTGTGTGTTCTCACTGTCTCCCTCGCCGACCGTTCGCGTCTGTACCTTCATTTGATCCTTTGTCATTTGTCGGGAGCGACAGCTTGGCGACTCTGCTGGGGAACCTTATTCTGCAACCAGGGCTTCTGGTTCTTTTCGTGGGTTCCTCCTAGCGCTTGATTGATTTGTGTTTACTGGGGTGTTATGTGCTTGTTTGTGCTTGTATTTATTTTTGTTTATTGCTTTATGTACAGTTACTTTACTGCTTTCTTTACTGCTTTTATATATCATACTGTCATACTGTGCTGGCTGGATCTGGTTTTTCTTTGGTGGGTGGGTGTTCCATTGAGAGTTAAGGTCCTATACCTGGGACCTGAGTGACACCTAGGCTAGAGTGAATCATATTCTTTCCCAGTCAATTTTCAGTCTGGTGCGGGAATATGAAACACGGTTCAGATATGGGTTTCTTCTTGAGAACTCTGTGTTGCAGATTTCCTGCAATGCTAGGGGGATCTGGGAAGCCTGCTAAGTCTGGATGACCTTTTAGTATTGACCTTCAGAAATTGAGGTGAATTAGAGGAGGAATTGTTATGGTAATTGTAAACACTGTACCTCCGGGTTAGAAGTGCTTACACTTCTCATAACAGATCCAAGTCTGAGGATCCTTGTTCTAGATCACTACCTGTGAGGGGGTTGGGCTGTTTACAGGTTTGCAGGTACCTTGACCTCAGAATACCCTGTTACTTTGACTTTGTTAAGAATGCTTCATGTTGGATAGTTCTTGTGATTCTAAAACCCTGGACATGTGGCTCTTTATTTGAGTCCCCTACCTTGGTTACTGGATTTCTTAGACCTCCATCTGGAATTCTTAGACACACATGGGTCTATACCAAGGCATTTATTCAGATCCAGCTCTGTCACAGACCCTTGCATTTCATTTGCATGCATGCTCATTGCATCATATTAACATGTGCTTATTTGTTTTTCAGGGTATCCCTTGTTCATCAGGTTTTGGTTTTGACCCCATCTGCAGCTTTGACCCATTTTCACCAGCATCTGTTTCAGTTTTTAGCTATCTGCTTCAGCACTAGCCAATCAGTGGCTCTCTCTCTCTCTTCTCAGCATTGTCATCAGCACTCTACCCAGTCTTCAGCATCATGGCTCCAAAGAAAAACAACATTACCTATCATTTCTTCCAACCAGACTTGTCAGACCTCAGGAGGATCCAAACCCTGATTACACCGGAATACATCCCTTTGTTTAGGGAGCATTATGGGGACATACTTGACCTAGTTATGGACATGGACCCGTCTCAGAGGAGCCTGATTCATACCTGCATTCAGTTCTATGATCCCCCATTGAGATGCTTTACATTTCAAGACTTCCAGTTGGGTCCTCTTTTGGAAGAATACTCATCTTTGACTGGTTTGCCTATCAAGAGGGAGATCCCATTCAATCCTGAAATGGATTTTCCCAGCAATGGGGAGATAGCCAAAGCTTTGCACCTGGAACCTGCCTTGATTGAACAACACATGACCTCTAAATCTAGTGTCCCTGGGTTTCAGCTGGACTTCTTAATCTCTCAAGCTAGTCTGAAGGCCTCCCTGGGGGAGTGGAAAGCTGTTTGTGCTCTGTTGGCTTTAGGTGTGTATGGAATTGTGCTATTTGCAGATGAGCCCAGATTCATCAGCAAAAGTGCAATCCATTTGTTCATCTTGAAGAACCCAGTGCCTACCTTGTTGGGTGATCTCTATTACTCAGTACATCAGAGGAATGAGAAACAGAGAGGGAAGTTAGTGAGGATTTGTGCTCCACTATTCCATGCCTGGCTTCTCAAGCATCTACCTAAGACAGATGCATTCCTAAACCCTCACCAGCAAAGCAACTGGGCCAGGAGACTTTCTGTCCTAACTACAGCAGATATCAGGTGGTGCAATCAAAGTACCAAGGGCAGAGACATAATCACTAGCTGTGGGCATTTTCCTAATGTGCCTTTGGTAGGAGTCAAGGGAAGTATCAATTACAACCCCCTGCTGTTCAAAAGGCAATTGGGTTATGCACTGGTTCATGCTCCTAGGGAAAAGGACTTGGCTGAGACCCTCTACTGTGAGAACAAGGTTAGTCTGGCAACGGTTAGACAGGCTGCCTGGGCCTGGGATCGTGTTCAAACCAGGGGAATCACCATTCTGGGGAAGTGCAATAATGTGGCATCAGCCCAATATCATGAGTGGTCCTATGCTAGGGCCCAAATCTCAGGATTGCCCTTCACCATCAAAGACATGCCTGAGTCATCTTCAGCACCACCTCCAGCAACAGTCAGCCTGGAAGAGTTTGAAAGCTTGAAGGACAGAAATGAGAAGTTATCCCAAGCCTTGCAGAAGACCCTCAGGGAGAGGAGTGAAGGTGTGAGGGAAATTGAAAGATTGGAAAAGCTGAGAGTGGAACACTTGACTAAGATTGAGAAGTCTGGGGATTATATCAACAAGTCTAAGGCTGGTGAGCAAATTCTGAAAAATGCCTGTAAAGAAGCCCAGTTTCAAAGAGCAAGAACAGACTCATACTTGAAGGAAAGTCAGGCCAGGTGGGTCCGGATCACTGAGGCCCGTACTCTAGAAGACAAGAAAGTTCAAGATAAGATGGAGCAGATGGAAAAAGCCCTGGCAGCAGCCCAGGAGGAAAATTCAGAGCTAAGAATCAAAGCTGGAGTGAAGAAATCCAGAGATCAAAGTCAGAACAAGGGGTTGACTGCAGCTGTTGCAACAAGGAACCTTCTCATCAGAAGTCTCACGGAGCGTCCGACTGATCCTGTGACCGAAGCACTTCTTAAGGAAGTTCGTGAGGATGAGTTTGGCCTCGGAGTTTGATCATTTGCTTGTTGCTATTTCTTTTCATGTACTTTTGCTTTTTGATTATGTATTTTGACCCCTAGAGGGCTGGTGTTGTAAGAATGAACAAGTTGTATTTGTTTCATCTTATGTAATATATTTGTTGGTTTCCATCTGAGCTCATTTCAGAAACAACCTCAAGCAGTATCATCTTCAAGGGTCTGGAAGGGTCAAAACTAAAGACCAAACCGGATACCCTTGACAGCAAATAAGCACAACTGCATTGCATACTAACCCTTTTGTTTGTTTTGTAGGTTTTGATTTATTGTTACTAACCTCTGTTGTGAATCTCAGGAATTATTGCTCGCCGCAGGCTATTCCCTCTCAACAGGCCACACAGGTACCCTACAAGAAACAACCTTCCGGGCATCCAGATGGACCAGTTGCAGCAAGATCTCAACGAGGCCAGAACCCAGATGGCTAACGAAAGGGTGGAGATGAGAACCCAGATCACTCAATTCATGGAAGTGATGAATAACTTAGCTCAGAGTCAGGAGAGGCTTAGAGTTTTGGTAGAGGGAAGAACTCAAGAGGACCCCCATGTGGGAACTGCTGGCACCAGTAACAATGAAAGGGTGCAACCACATGTCAACCCCCCTGTGTTTGGCCCACATCTACATCCTGAGATTCATATTCCTGCAAACGTTCAGGGAACAGCTACTGCAGCCAGAGTACTTCAAGAGGATCCTCAGGAGGATCAGTTTACAGTCATGGGTGCTGGAGAAGAAACCTATGATAGGAGATTGGATGAGTTGGCTGAGAAGTTGAGGTCTTTGGAATCCCAAAATTCTTTGGGGTTCGATGTCATGGACATGGGTTTAGTAGAGGGGGTCAGGATCCCTCACAAGTTCAAGCCTCCATGCTTCGAAAAGTATAATGGGACTTCATGCCCCAGGACTCATCTACAGTCGTTCCTGGGAAGGCTGAAGGCCTACACAATGGATGAGAAACTTTGGATGTTTTACTTCGAAGACAGTTTGACTGGAGCATCAAGGGAATGGTATTCCCACTTGACAAGGGCAACTGTGAGATGCTGGAAGGACCTGGCAGAGGCCTTCATCCGACAGTATCAATACAACTTAGACATGGCACCCAACAGGACTCTCCTGATGGGAATGTCGCAGTCGTCAAGGGAAAGTTTCCGTGAATACGCTCAAAGATGGAGGCAGTTGGCTGCTGCCGTTCAACCACCAATGTCTGAGAGAGAAATGGCAGACATGTTCATGAACACTCTCCAGGGAACATATATTGACAGGTTAGCTGCTTTCTCTTCCACCAGCTTCGCCGATGTTGTCATAGCTGGGGAGAGAATCGAAAGCCTGTTGAAAATGGGTAAGATATCTGATAATGGTGCTAGTTCGTCCAGTGGTACAAGAAAGCCTTTTGCAGGCCCTAGAAGAGCTGGCGAGACCAATGCCATTCATACCAACAGGGGTAGGCCCCAATATGTTCCAAGAACAATAGCAGCAGTCACTATCCCTGCTCCAGCACATCCTCTGCCAGTCTATCAACCTCCTCAACAAAACTTCCAACAACAACCCCAGTACCAGCAAAATCAATATCCTCCAAGAAACAACTACAACAACAACTCCAACAGCAACAATCAACAGAGGCCATTTCAGCAGAGGCCCTCTCAAGCTAACAGGGTGATAGACCCGATTCCAATGCCGTATGCTGCCTTATTGCCACAACTTCTGAAACTCAACCTGGTTGAGCTAAGAACGTTGGCACCGCCGGATCCCAACAGTCTACCAAGAAACTATGACTCCAATGCTAGGTGTGCTTTTCATTCAAACGCACCTGGTCACAGTACGGAAAAATGCAGGGCACTGCATATGAAGGTACAAGACTTAGTAGACTCCAAGGCTTTGAACTTTGCACCTCCGCCCAATGTCAACAAAAACCCAATGCCACACCATGGTGGTCCCCGAATTAATGCTATCGAAGAAGACCAACCGTCTTATTTCATAACCAGTGTGGATCAGATCAGGACACCATTGGTGGAAATCAAGGCTCAACTCCGTGAAAGCAATATATTTCCGGGGTGTGAACTAGGGTGCCCATACTGCAATATTTCTTGGAATGGGTGTGAAGACTTGAGGAATGGCATTGACAGCCTTATTCAGAGTGGCTTACTGCAGATTACTACATCATTTCCGACCAATCCGGCAACTTCATCAACAACTGTTCCAGACCCTACTACAACTGCAACAACTACTGTTCCCGACAATTCATCAACAACATCAGCAAGTACTTCATCTGTCCTACCAAATGATCAGTTTTCAACAGTTTCTCCTGCTACAACATCAGCTTCATTCCATTTCGACTCTCCATCAACAACAACAACAGTCCTTCCATCAGGACCTCCTACAACTCCAGCAAACAATCATGAAGATGTTTCCACTATTACCATCTTCTATGATCCAGAAAATAACTCCGCCTACCATTCAGAGGGTGCTGCTCCCACTAGAGCACCAGTTACTATCTTTTATGATCCACAAACAATTGCAGTCCCCTCAGCAGCAGCAATCAGTCCAGTTACCGTCACGGTGCCTGGACCTGTACCATATGAAAGCAATAGGGCCATCCCATGGCACTATGGCTCCGACTTGTACTGCGAAGGGAGAAGAATCACTCTGGAAACAACAGCACCTGCACCACAAATTGATAATGTGGGCGGAGGCGGAGGCTTCACTCGAAGCGGACGTCTCTTCGCTTCACAAGTCCAAAGACCTAATGCCGAAGCAGAAGCTGCTGCCAAGGCAAAGGGGAAAGGCCCGGTGCAAGAAGATCCAGCTGTCAAAGAAGCCCTGAAGACTCCATTCGATCAGGAAGTTGATGAGTTTATGAGGATCATCAAAAAGAGTGATTACAAAATTGTGGATCAACTTCACCAGACGCCATCCAAAATCTCCATCCTCTCTCTGCTTATGTGCTCCGAAGCCCATCGGAATGCACTACTGAAGGTACTGCACGCAGCTTACGTGCCCGAGGAGATTACTGTCAACCAATTGGAAACCGTGGTTGGTAATGTTACTGCTAGCAATGGGCTAGGGTTTACCAATTCTGACCTGACAGTGGATGGCCGCAATCACAACAAAGCCTTGCACATAACTATGGAATGCAAAGGAGCTGTCCTTTCACATGTGCTGGTGGACACAGGATCATCCCTGAATGTCTTACCAAAGAAGGCTCTGGTGAAGCTTGAATATGATGGACTGGCATTAAGACCCAGCAACCTGGTGGTTAGAGCTTTTGATGGCTCGAAAAGATCGGTTCTGGGAGAAGTTGAGCTGCCTGTGACAATTGGCCCGCAGACCTTCAAAACTATCTTTTATGTGATGGACATTCAGCCCGCCTACAGCTGTTTGTTGGGTAGACCCTGGATTCACGCCGCTGGCGCTATAACGTCTACCCTTCACCAAAAGTTAAAATATGAGTGGGAAGGCCAAGTTGTCACAATCTGCGGGGAGGAGGATATATTTGTTAGCCATCTGGCTACTTACAAGTATATTGAAATGGATGGAGAGATTGTTGAAACCATGAGCCAAGGTTTTGAGGCCTTGAATGTGAATGAAGCATCTGCTGTTTCGGGGATTTCCATGTCGTCATACCAACAAGCCCGGAAGGTTGTTGAGGAAGGAACTGCCCTAGGCTGGGGCAAGATTTTAGCTGTGGAGGAGAAGAAGGACAAATTTGGGTTGGGTTACAAACCAACTCAACATCAAGTGAAGGCTGCTGCAGAGCCAGGATTTGTCAGCGGGGGGATGCTAACCCCCGATGCTATCAACTGTCTGGAAGACGAGCTGGAAGAGGAACGCAACCTGGAGAATTGGATCCGTCCAAAGGTCCCGGGGAGCAGTGTCTCGAACTGGTCTTCCCAGGGAATTATAAGTGTTACTCGAGCAGAGTAATTATTATTTCCTGTATTTTTATTAGCATGCATCAAGTCTTGCATCTTGCCCAAGATGACAAGACTCATTTTGTAATCAGGGCCATCTGTACTTTTGTGCAAACAAGATTAAATTAATGAAATATCAGGCAATCTTTCTGCAAACGAGTCTTTTCCTTTTATGTTCACTGTTCTTCCATTTTTTCTTTTTGTACAAAAATAAATGGCAGTGTTTTTCAAAATGATAACTTCATTTCACTTTTCTAAATAAGACTAAAATCAATCACTAAAATGAACCGATTAAACCCTTGCAGAGAGTACCTTCCTGACAGCACCGACAACAGCACGGCTATGACATCGTATGACTTTGACAATCCAATCAATCAAGCTGATGAAGGGGTTGATGAAGAGTATGAGCTTCCTGAAGAGCTGGCCCGGTTGTTGAGGCAAGAGGAAAAGGTTATTACCCCTCACCAGGAGGAGGTTGAAGTGATTAATCTTGGTACAGACGAAGATGTGAAAGAAGTCAAGATCGGGGCCTGCCTGCAAGACTCAGTGAAGAGACAGCTGATAGATCTGCTTCAAGAGTATGTTGATGTGTTTGCTTGGTCGTATCAGGACATGCCAGGGTTGGATACTGATATAGTTGTGCACAAGCTGCCTTTGAGAGAAGAGTGCCCTCCCGTCAAACAGAAACTACGCCGAACTCGTCCAGACATGGCTATGAAAATCAAGGAAGAGGTACAAAAGCAATGGGACGCCGGGTTCCTTGCTGTGACTAGCTACCCGCCGTGGGTTGCTAACATAGTACCTGTGCCTAAGAAGGATGGCAAAGTAAGAATGTGTGTGGATTATCGGGATCTGAACAGAGCCAGCCCGAAAGATGATTTCCCATTACCTCACATTGATGTATTGGTGGATAACACGGCTCAGTTCTCAGTATTCTCCTTCATGGATGGATTTTCGGGATATAATCAGATCAAGATGTCACCTGAAGACATGGAGAAGACAACATTCATTACACCTTGGGGCACGTTCTGTTACAAGGTGATGCCATTCGGGCTGAAGAATGCTGGCGCAACGTATCAACGGGCTATGGTGACATTATTTCATGATATGATCCATAAGGAAATCGAATGTTATGTGGATGATATGATCGCCAAGTCCCTTACAGAGGAAGAACACCTGGTAAATCTGCTGAAGTTGTTCAAGCGTCTGAGGAAGTATCGACTGAAGTTGAACCCCAACAAATGCACATTCGGGGTGCGATCCGGTAAGCTGCTGGGCTTTATTGTAAGCGAAAAGGGGATTGAAGTTGACCCTGATAAAGTCAAAGCCATCCAAGAGATGCCTGCACCGAAAACTGAGAAAGAGGTTCGAGGGTTCCTAGGTAGATTGAACTACATCTCAAGGTTCATATCACACCTCACAGCAACCTGTGAACCTTTGTTCAAGCTGTTAAGAAAGGAACAGACGGTCAGGTGGAACGAAGATTGCCAAAGGGCTTTTGACAAGATCAAAGAGTACTTACAAGAACCTCCAATCCTTATGCCGCCAGTTGAAGGAAGACCTCTGATTATGTACTTAACAGTATTAGAAGAATCAATGGGATGTGTACTAGGTCAGCATGACGAGTCTGGTCGAAAAGAGTATGCAATATACTACCTAAGCAAAAAGTTTACCGACTGTGAACAACGTTATTCACTGCTCGAGAAAACTTGCTGTGCTTTAGCGTGGGCTGCTCGCCGACTAAGACAGTATATGTTGACCCACACTACTCTATTGATCTCAAAAATGGATCCAGTTAAGTACATTTTCGAGAAGCCAGCTCTTACCGGACGGGTTGCAAGATGGCAGATGATTCTCACCGAATACGACATACAGTATACATCTCAGAAAGCCATCAAGGGCAGTGTACTATCTGAATATCTTGCTGAGCAACCCATTGATGATTACCAGCCTATGAGGTTTGACTTCCCTGATGAAGACATCATGTTCGTTAAAGCAAAAGATCATGAGGAGCCTATTCACACTGAAGGGCCTGACCCAGAAGAAGAATGGACTATGATGTTCGATGGGGCTGTTAACATGAATGGCCGTGGTGTTGGCGCAGTACTCATTACACCTAAGGGAGTTCACATGCCTTTCTCGGCAAAACTCACTTTCAACTGTACTAACAACGAAGCTGAATACGAAGCTTGCATTATGGGTCTTGAGGAAGCCATTGACCTCAGGATCAAGACATTGACTGTATTCGGGGATTCAGCTTTGGTAATCAATCAGACCAACGGAAAATGGTACACCCACCAAGATCATCTGATACCTTATAGGGATTATACAAGAAGGTTATTGACTTTCTTCACAACAGTCAAGCTTGAGTATATCCCTCGAGACGAGAATCAGTTCGCAGATGCTCTTGCTACCATTTCATCCATGATCAAAGTTCAAACTGCCAACTTTGTACCTCAGATTTCAGTATCGAGACTTGATAGACCGGCATATGTATTTGCGGCAGATGTTGTCAAGGACAACAAGCCTTGGTTTCACGACATTAAGTGCTTCTTGGAGGATCAAACATACCCACCTGGGGCATCTTCCAATGATAAGAAGACTTTAAGAAGGCTTGCTGGAAGTTTCTTTCTGAACACTGATGGGTCTCTATACAAAAGGAACTTTGATATGGTACTCCTCAGATGCGTTGATAAAGCGGAAGCAGATTTATTGATGCACGAAGTGCACGAAGGATCTTTTGGTACCCATGCCGGAGGGCATGCCATGGCCAAGAAGTTGTTAAGATCAGGCTATTACTGGATCACAATGGATGCAGACTGTTGTGCCTATGCCAGAAAGTGTCACAAATGCCAGATCTACGCAGATAAAGTGCATGTGCCTCCAAATCCTCTGAATATCATGTCTTCTCCATGGCCCTTTGCAATGTGGGGCATTGACATGATTGGCAAGATCGAGCCAACTGCTTCGAACGGCCACAGATTCATCTTGGTCGCCATCGACTATTTCACGAAGTGGGTGGAAGCAGCCTCATATGCAAATGTCACCAGGCAAGTGGTAGCCCGATTCTTAAAAAGAGATATCATCTGTAGATATGGAGTGCCCGAGCGAATCATTACTGATAATGGTTCAAATCTAAACAACAAAATGATGGCTGAATTATGCCGGGACTTCAAGATCCAACATCACAATTCTTCTCCTTACAGGCCAAAGATGAACGGCGCTGTTGAGGCAGCAAATAAGAATATCAAGAAGATTGTGCAGAAGATGGTAGTCACCTACAGAGACTGGCATGAAATGTTACCATTCGCCTTGCATGGGTACCGCACATCAATCAGAACATCCACTGGGGCAACACCGTATCAACTTGTGTATGGTATGGAAGCAGTCCTACCAGTTGAAGTTGAATTACCCTCGCTACGGGTATTAATGGATGTCAAACTGAGTGAAGCAGAATGGGTTAGGTCCCGATACGAGCAACTGAGTCTGATCGAAGAGAAGAGATTGGCTGCAATCTGTCATGGGCAGTTGTATCAGAAAAGAATGAAGAAAGCCTTCGATCAGAAAGTCAGACACCGAGAATACCAAGTGGGAAATCTTGTGTTGAAAAGAATCCTCCCTCCTCATACAGACCACAGGGGCAAATGGACTCCAAATTATGAAGGACCATTCGTCGTCAAGAAAGTTTTCTCTGGTGGAGCACTGATGCTCAGCACCATGGATGGTGAAGATTTTCCATCACCTGTGAATTCAGATGCAGTTAAAAAATACTTCGCATAAAATGACCCGCTGGACATAAAAACAGAATGAAAGTCCAGGCAAGAATAGGGCATCCCGGCGAGTCAAAAAACAGAATAAAAAACTCGGGCAAAAATAAGGGAAATAAACAAAAAATGTACACCCGCTGAGTTGAAAAGCCGCATTGGACAGCTCAGGCAAAAATGGGTATCCCGATGGATTGAAAACCCGAAAGGGCGATCCATGCAAAATAAGGGAATAAGCGAACAACTGCATTCTGAATTCGTCTGTATCGCCTACAACTTGGTAAGCTTCAAAGGATCAAGCCCCAATCAGAATCAACTCTCTCCAGAAAGCAAGACGAGAAGAACGTCATTGTCATACGAGTCATAACGGGAGAGGAAGCCCCTCAAAGCGTCATCAACACTGCCAGCACTTTGTTTCTCAATTTGTAACAATTTCCTCATGTCAGGAGATTTGTTTCTTTGACTGTATCTTGCCAATTCAGGGCACATGAATTAATAAAATCAGATTTCCAGTCTTGTCTCGTTTTTACATTTATGTTTTGCAAAGAGTTGTCTGATATCTCTAAAAATACAATTGCATAAGTACAGATGCCTCTCTCTAAAAATAAAAAAAAAAACACATGCTTACAGGGAATATACTTACTCTCGAAAGTACTTGTCTCCTATGACGGAATCCAGTAAGGGGTACCTCGGGACCTTGTCGTGCGTTTCCTTATCTTTGCAGGATTGCAGGTATCCAGAATGCAACCTGGGGCATGCAAGTTACGTCTCAGCAAACTGACGAATCGTTGTCAACTCACATGGCCCTGGGAGGTGCCCACTTCCCCAGCAAGTTGCCAAATCAACATACAGCATCGGGAATGCTCTATCCCCAGCTGAGTTGCCTCTCACAATTCCCCAGCTGAGTTGGCCGCTTATTACTTATCCCCATCAGAATGGGCAGGCGTCACAGAAGATGCCCTTATCCCCGGCGGAGTCAAGAAGTCACCGTAACAGATTTTCTAGGGAGATCTTTCAGTGATGCCTCTCTCTCCCCAGCTGGGTTACCAACCATTATTCCTCAGCAGGATGCGAGAATCGAGGAATCATCTCCTCACAGAGCTTCAGGCCTCTATTCAGAAGAGCAGCGCACGAAGAAGTCACAACAGAGAGAGAGAAAGCTTCTACAAACCCCAGCTGGGTCCCGTATTATAAGAATATGTCAATCGATGACGTATATCCCCAAGCAGATACACCTACAGATCTATCAATGATCTCATCCCCAGCTGGGATGTTCACTTCAAGCAGATCGATCAGAGATCTTTGCGGCAACGGGGTCCGAATCCCGGATCGGTGTCTCTTTGCATAATCATAGCATTCGCATCATATTCACCCCCAGAGCGTAGCATTCCGTCTAATACGGAACATTACGGCAAAAAAATCAAATGCATAGCATAATCATAAGTCATGTTGTGATTTGAACACTTGTAAATATTGACAGTCTGTCGGCATACAGAATGCATCCCCATCAGAGTCCCAGCAAAAGCAGTTGCCCCATATCACAAACACCAGTACATATCTCCTTTTTGATACCCGTCCGTATCATCATTTCCCAGCAGGTTGCCTGAATACACTTTACAAACCAAGATCACCAGTATTGCAGATACATCCTGACACTCGTCCGTGTCGTGTCACCAGCAGAAAACCAAAGACACCCTCTTTGCACTTACATATACCTATACACTTTCTTGACACCCGTCCGTGTCATATCCCCGGCGTGTTCGCCTATACTTGTATATACACTTTCCTGACACCCGTCCGTGTCATATCCCCAGCAGATAAACACTCACCTATACATCAATACTCACTACTCACTGGTACACCTATACAGATACTCGTCCGTATCTTGTATACATCACTCATATCCCCACAGATCCGACAGTAGTCCTTGTTCTTTGTTAACCAGTTGGTACTCGTCCGTACCATCATCTCAGAACATTGCGTCTAATGTTTGTTTCTACATGATACTCGTCCGTATCATAGTCTTAAGGATGCTCGTCCGCATCTTTAATCCATACACCGTGTCAAACACTTATGTCTTCGTGAATATAGATGCTCGTCTGTGTCTACTGTTCCCCAGAAGGATACTTTCAGATGCAACACTCGTCCGTGTTCCTTGTTAATCAGTTGATACTCGTCCGCATCATCAGCTCTGAACACGTGTCAGTTTGTTTCTACATGATACTCGTCCGTATCATAGTCTTAAGGATGCTCGTCCGCATCTTTAATCTATACACAATACCAAACACTTATACCTTTTGTTTCTGGGATGTAAACGCTCGTCCGTGTTTACTATCTCCCCAGTAGATCGCCAACAAATTTCCCTTTATCTAACACTCGTCCTGTGTTATGATAAACTTTGAGAGCAGCCGTACCCTGCTGAGTGGTCGTCCTCCACTTCTTGATGGTCGTCCTCCATCATGCTCATCCGATGGCCGTCCCCATCGTTGATTTTAGCAGCCGTCCCCTGCTAGGTGGTCGTCCTCCACCTTTTGATGATCGTCCTTCATCATTTTATCCAATGGCCGTCCCCATTGTCGATTTTGGTTGTCTAACACTCATCCTGTGTTATGATAAACTTTCAGAGCAGCCGTCCCCTGCTGAGTGGTCGTCCTCCACTTCTTGATGGTCGTCCTCCATCATGCTCGTCCGATGGCCGTCCCCATCGTCGACCTTTTCTATCCGATGGCCGTCCCCATCGTTGATATTTTGGCAGCCGTACCCTGCCAGGTGGTCGTCCTCCACCTTTGATGGCCGTCCCCATCATATTTCTTTTATGCCCAACAGAGCAGCCGTCCCCTGCTAGGTGATCGTCCTTCACCTTTGATGGCCGTACCCCATCATCTGTTTATTTCATTTATTCTTTAACCCGATGGCCGTCCCCGTCGTGGTCCCTTTTCTTCTTTTAACCCGATGGCCGTCCCCATCGTTGGTTACTTTACCTTTGTGAACTTGATGGCCGTCCCCGTCATGTTTCACCAATCCCCAGAGAATGTTACTACTTTATCTTGATGGCCGTCCCCATCATATTATCTTGTTTTTCCCCAGCTAGTCGGCCGTCCCCGTCTTAGCTTTACTTTTTATCCCCAGCATGTCGGCCGTCCCCGTCATTGCTTTATTTTCCGCACCTTCCCCAGCGTGTCGGCCGTCCCCGGCATTGCTATTTACCCAGCAGTCGACCTCTGCTCGACGGTCGTCCTCCGTCGCGTACACCTTTACAATATACTTTATTTTCTTTTACAATCTATATACCTTTTCTTCTTCATTCTGTGAGTGCAAATTTTGGACTGTCTTTGGTATTCAACCACAAGTTATCTTGTTTGCCTGTTAAGCCGCCGCTTACAACCTGCACAGCTAACTCATGCTTGAATAGGGGCAGCTGTAAACACCCCAAATTTGCCCTCACCCATTCACACATGACTTGTGATCATCCTCATATGCATAAACACAATCATATCATCTCACATCTCATTTTTGATCCACTGCATAGTTTCTAAGGCATCTGCACCTAGGGTTTGTGATCTGAGCAATCTCAGGGCATCTTGAGCCACTCCAAAGGCCACCAATCAACTCAAAGGGGTCCATGTGTGTTCTTATGTCATATTACATCCTCACAAAGTCAAAATTGCAGAGGGATCACAAGAACTAGGGTTTGAGTGGATGCAGAGCCAGGATGAACTACACAGTTGACTGAAAATTAGGGTTTTGGTTTCAGAGGCCATAACTCCAAATTTTTTGGTCATTCTTGTTTCCATTGGTCTCTATATGGTATAGGGAGTATGCATATCAATTTTCATGAAGAAATTCCATGGGGAAGTCATCTGATCAAGAGTTGACTTTTCAGACAAGTCAGTGCAAAATCAGGGCATCTGAGGCCCCCCAATGACCCAACCAATGGGTGATCTTCATCATTTTGAGTGTGTATGATCTTTATTTGATCATGGAAGAGGTTTGAAGTTCACAAAATTCAAGAATTTAGGGTTTTTGCAAGAGTTGACTTTTTGGGTTTTGTTGACTTTTCAAGAATGCATCCTTTTAGGTCAATTTTCAAGCTTTGATTTATGATCCAAAAAGGCTTCAAATGGAAAAACTTTGGTCATGAAAGTTGTAGATCTCATCTTTCCCTTTTCAAAAAGTACAAGAACATGATCTAACTCTTCTTGAATCAAAAGTTATGGTGTGTTAAAGTTACCAAAAATCATTGTTTTTCATGTCATGCACTAAGTGGAAATTTTGCAAAGTCTTGAATCAAGTCAAAATGCAGCCTCTAATTCATGTCAAACCAGCATGTAAACATCCTCTAAGTCCTAAAAATCAGATTTGAACTAAGTTTGCCCTTGGTTTCATGTTTGGTTATGCAAAGATCACATGTGAAACATAAACTAGCCAAGTTGCAAAAAACTCATGATTCACTTCCTACAAGTTGCAGCATTGGGAGCTGACTTTGGGCTAGCCTCTCCCTCACCTTTTGCTGCACCAGCACCCAACTTGTACTTGCCTAGCATCACACCATGCCCTATCTTACACAAAAGTGGATTTTATGCAAAAGCAAACTCACCTATCACAGCTGCACAAGTCACATCAAGAGACCAATCAGAATATTTTATTCATTCAATTTGCAAACCATATCATATGAGAACCAAGGCTGAAGCATGGACATACACAACTTTCACAAAAACCTCCCAACTTGCAACTTCATTGGAATCCCATCACACAGCCTGCAAACACCCAAATCTTTGCTTCCATTCATCTCACCTTGATCTATAGAACACAAAGCATCAAGAAACAAAGCCTGAAATCACCAGAAACCCTCACTGCCATCACCAACCCTCATTCTGCAGATTCATTCGAATCTCTTTCCTCAAGCCACAAACACTTCAACCAACACCATAAACCTTCTCAATACACCTCATAGGTCATAAACAACCCATCACCATGACTTGAAAGGGCCAGAAACTCATCTGCCATTGTTGACTGAGCATGAAACAGTTCTCTTCGAAACTCATCATCCAACAAATATAAACTCCATTTGAGCATTCAAGCAACTTTGGGGGACCAAGAGGAGCAGAGTGAGCAAGGAGAAGAGGCCTGAAAGTTCCAAAATCAAAGGTTGCAAATCTCAGGTAGCTCCAAATTAATTTTTCCAGAAATCAATTTGTTTGTTACAAACTTGCTCTATATGTCTTGCTGATCATTCTGGTACCATTGGTTTCGAAAATGGTTGTGTTTTGAGAGTTTAATTGCTGTTTGAAGCTCACGAACCCTAGATTTTGTTTTCTTCGATTCAGCTTGTTTAGGTTAGATAAATTTGTTTTGAGAGAGGGTTTTAATTCGTGAGGGGTTGGGGATCATTTCCCATAGCTTAGTTTCCATTTATTTTACGTTTTGGAGAAGTTGGGTGATTTTCAGGTGACCCTCTGGCCGGAGAAGACGACCGGAGGTCTTCTCCGGCCACCTGAGATTAATTAGGGTTTAATCCCATAATTAGTGTAGGTTTGAATATAGGCCGTTGATACGCGTGGACCAGTTGACTTCCCTCCCTTTCCAACGCTCCAGATCATTTCATTTGCCCTAATCCACGTGGTTAATTTTAATTAATTGTGATTTACTCAGTTTGAATCCTGGCCATCAGATTGCGCGCCAGTCAATCTTTTCAAACCCAGAGCGCATCCTGGCCATCCAATCTAATTACTTTCCATTAAATTTGATTTTTAATTCATTTTATTTCTTTTATCTTGTACAATTTATTTAAAATAGTTAAAAAATCATAAAAATTATGAAACTTTTTCTTTAAGGTTTTATTAATTTTTATGACACAAAAACATTTTTATTTTATTTTTTATCATTAAAAAAGTATTTTTAAATATTTAAAAGATTATTTTTAATTGATTAATGAGAATTAATTAATTAAAAATACTTTTAGGTATTTAAAAATTACAAAAAAATTCATGAAATGTTCTAAGACATTTAGAAACATTGTCCAACCTTCAAACCAAATTTCTTTTTTGATCTTGATGCATTTTAAGAATTTTTCATTGAATTAAATCATTTTGGATGCATTATTTTGATCATATGTTTGAAAATTCATTTCTGTCTTTTGGTAAAGGTTGAGACATTGATTCTTTTTGCATTGTTTTCCATTTGACATGTATTTTCAAGGATAAAAAGGCCATGATTTGATCTTGCATTTCCTAATTGATTGGCATTTCTTTTGTTAAAGAACCCTAAAAAACCCTAGTAACTTGCAAAAATCATAACTTGAGTTTGGTTGAGAGTTGAGAGCTCCCCTTTGGGCAGTGGTTTGTCATAGGCCTAGGGTTTCTTTGGATACCATTTTCCATTTTTTATCATGAGTTTTGCTTCTGTTTTGAATTTTGGTTTGATGTTTGTTTCATAAACCCTAATTTGGGCTTTCATTTGCATCCTCCTTGCATTCTCTTGCATAACATGACTTGTCTTTGCATTTTGTGCATTCTTATGATTCATTTGACATCTTAAGACATGTAAGAAGCATCATTGATCATTACATTACACATTTGCCATGCCATTTGTCTTGTATGATTCATAACATTTCATGCTTGTTCATGCTCCTTAGTTTGCATCATATGCATTCATAATCTTGTATGAACATCTCCATTGTCTTGCCTCATGTTTGCAGCACTTCATAACATCATAATCATCATGTGTATGCTTCTGGTTTGGCCTAGCATCATGTCATTTCATTTCATCTTGCATTGCATTGCATTTCTTTCCAACATTTCAGGTGGTAAGTAAACTTGAGAAGTGAATTTGCCTTCACTTCTCATAACTTTTCTTCTCATCTTATTTTGCATACCTTGCTGCATTCTTACTTGTGTTTGAGTTTGAGCTTGCTCATTCTTCCTTCTCTCACTTTCTTTCTTCAAGTGACTTGACTTCTTGAATGAAGCAAGTCACTTTGCTTCTCTTGATCTTGTTCATCTGCTTCCTGGTGGTTCATCTGAAGATTGTTCTTGAAAGCCTCATAAACATTAGGACCAACCAAGCATGATAATGAATTAGGGTTTTGATTAGTCTCCCCCATAGTTTTTACCTTTGTGTCTCTCCTTGAGTCATCTCTTCTCACCTCATAATCAGGGACTAAACCCTCAAGGCTTTAAGACTTTGTGATTAAGATCATGCCTGCATCCTTCTTTTAGGATGGAGTGTATAACTTTAATCCTAAGTCTTGGACCCTTAAGGTGTTGAACTCTCTTAATCAATTCACTTAATAAACATCAAGACAGTACACTTGTAACTTGGGCCTTGCATTAGGGTTCTAATTCTTCCTTAATTGGTTAAGAAGGACTAACCCTAAAGTTAATGGACAAGTCCCCCCCAAGTTGTCTTACAAATCATAAAAAACACTTCATCATCATACCACTAATTAAAATCCATCTAATAAAGACTTGTTTTGTCATGGGTTTAATCCCTAATCATGGATTAAGTTGAGGAGTTTTCCCCAGCTTAAACATTCTCATCTATTATCCTTCTTTTAGGATGGTGTAATGAGTCTGTTAAATCCCTGATTATGGCTTAACCTCATTACTTAACACTAAACAAAAATCACAAAAAACATCTAAATAATCACAAGTAGGTTAATGATCTTAACCCTGCATCAAAGGTGATTAAGTGTGAGAATCTGACTTCACACTTAAGGTAATTCTCATTACCCCTAATCAGAGGGATGATGTGATGAGTTTACCAAATCCATTGATTTAGGTTTAAGCTCATTATCTTATGACAAACTCCAAAAAGCAATAAAAGACTGAAAACACAAAAACAAACAATAATCGTCTCCTTCGGGATTCTTTTCTCATCACCCTCACTCACAAACGAGAACTTGCTTCTTCCGTCTAATGCAAGACAGTTTGCATCTGTGCCAGACAGATCATACACTTGAGCATAGACTGCAAGCAGTTCACCAGTCAATCCTTTCAGTCTCTTTGGGTCGAACTACGGTGTTCTGACTTCCTCATTGCACGAGAGGATACGTAGGCATAACTTAACAGTTATCGAACAAAAGTCTCTGTACATTCCCCCTCTTTCAGCTTCATTCTTTAGCCTCATGGTCATGAGCATTTCATTCCTGATCTCACACTGACACTGTACATTTATACACATCACATTTCTTTACACTGACACCTGTACATATTGCTTTCCAGCCATTTTACACACAGATTGCACTGACACTACCCCTTTAAAACACAAATCTTTTAAGCGTGGATCCCGTCGAGTACGGCGGACAATCTGGGTGCTAATACCTTCCCAGGTTGTAACCAACCCCCCTTTCTCAGTCTCTCTGGTTCGCAAACCGTCTTATCCATCTCTTTCTAGGTCTATGCAGCATTACCTTTCCTCCGGGATAAAAATGCCTAGCTGGCGACTCTATTCATCTCCAGTGAGTTCACGGCTGTGTGTTCTCACTGTCTCCCTCGCCGACCGTTCGCGTCTGTACCTTCATTTGATCCTTTGTCATTTGTCGGGAGCGACACCAAGGATGGAAATCCGTAAGTGTTTGAGCTTATCAAGTACTTTTCTTAACTAAGTTCATAACCCCCACTATTTCTCTTTACTTTGATTCCCAAAAGTGTGTCAACTAGTCCAAGATCATTCATCTTGAATGTGGAAGGAAGAAATATCTTTGTTTCTACAATTCCATTCATCTCATTGCTAATGATCAATCATATAATTAAAATGGAGACAAGTGAGTAGCACAATATTCTCACACAACATTATGTAAAAACACATGTAACAAGAATCAGATGAAGAATATTTTTAGATAACCATGCTTGATGATGCAAGAAGTTTTAGATGAAGTGAGAGATGCAATTATGAGAAATTTAAAGTAGTATATTATAAATTGCAATGTGCACCTTAGTTATGTTAATTTGTCTCAAATCTTCACTTGAATTTATATCGTCAACCTTCTTGATCAACTTCATCATTGATATGCATGACACTTTTGATCCTTTTTCTTCTTTGATTATCTTTGTCTTCATCAAAACTAAACTAGATATAAAACATACTCTTCACACTTTTTGTTCATTTCCACATAACCTTCTAGTTGTTCCATGTAAATCTCCTCATCAAGATCTCTATTTTGTAATATCGTTTTTGACATCCATTTCAGGAACTATAAGGCCATGCAATAAAGCTAATGCAAACGAAACTTTAATGTTTTTGTTGTGCTTGCTAATAGTGCATGTGTGTCAAAATGATATACACCTTCTTTTGTTTAAAAAGCATTGATCGTTAATCTATACTTGTAGGTGTTTAATGTACCATCATACTATGATACTTTATTCTAAACAACCATTTGCATCCAATGGATCTTAATTCTTTAGGTAGATTGAAAAATTTCCAAGTTTGGTATGACATTGTTGAATCTATTTGTCTTGGATAAATCCTTCTAAAATAATGAGTCCTTTGAAGCTACTGCTTCCTTATAAGTCTTAGGATTGTCTTCCACTTGAAGATTAGGAACCTTACGGGCAACATTCTCATTATTTCGTTCTACCAGATAAAAGAAATAAATCGATTATCAAATTTGTTTGGTCTTTGATTCTTAGTCTTTCAGACTCTCTTGGTTATTCTAAGTTCGAGTTGTTTTTCAACAATCCATAAAGAATCTTTCTCATGAGATTCTTCATTAGTAACGAACTCTTGTGTTTCAACAATCCGTGGAGAACCTTCCTTACAAGGTTCTTCATTTAAGAAAAACTCGAATTTCTTATCCTCCATAATGAAATCCAATTTCATGTTTTTATGTTCATTAGAAAAAATTCTGAGTAATCCTTGCCCCGAAAAATGTTAAACATTACTACTGTTACTATTACGGTGTATAGCCTGCAAAAACATATTTGATTCTTCGAGGACCCAACGTATTCCTTTTAAGATTCGTCAATTTCAGCCATGAACCTCTTTCAACGTGGGGGGGAATATAAGCAGTGAGCTCCCATTTCAACCATGGTCTAATAAAATAATAGATTTATGCCATCTATCAATCAATTTAGAATTCCATAAAATCATATATGGATTTCAAGTTTAATTAGACCTCACTTTATCATGTTTGAGCGAGCTTAATATACTACCTGCATATACACACAGTCCAACTAACCAATAATATGTGAGTGAATGTAAACATGTAAAAGTGCACTCTGTATATAAATTTGGTTTGCATAAGTAAAGACCAGAGTAAATACCTTTTACACTTGCATGCATAATTATTAGTTTATTATTTTATAAATCTATAGATACAATACTGCAATGCAAATATTTTAATATAACCTTAGTTTGGAAGAAACATAACTTTTTAACAAATCCTATCAACACATTAGCATATAAATTAAGGGTTTCCCTGTTACGTTGCCACTAAATCAATAAAGAATTCATATGACAAAACTATAAGGAAAATATTGACGAAAATGTGTCATGTTTAACAACCTTTTTATTTTCATATTTTAAAACCAAAGTAAAATATGCATTACCTATTTGTTGTAAATTGGAGGGTGGCTTTCCATCCCGTGCTCCCTCTTCATTTTCACTTTCTGAGCCTTTTTATCATAAATGCCAAATATAACACTATGGAGAAGCATATTAAATATTGATGCGATAAAATTTTCTTATATTTAAAATGTGTCTACGACACGATAATTTATCCTTCAATACTATAAACAAATGTCTCGGTTGTCATTATAAATACTTTTAAGATTGTTGGAAAATTCTTTAAATCGAATGGATTGTACTGAGGCTTAGAATCATGAACGAAATCACTTTCCTTAAATGTATTTCAAGCACTCTCCAAAATGTCTTAGAGTTGGAACGCATGAATACCTAGGATAATTCAACCTTTATCGAGTTTGCGCAAGACCGACGAAAACTCGATTATGTAGCGAAGAGTGTTTGGAATTTTGTATATGAAAATATTTGGTTTTTAATAATGTTTTATGAATTCCGGAATGAGTTATTTATAGGCATGCATGTATTATTTCACAAGGTTGCGACCCTTGATGTAACAATACCTTTTAACCAAAAGTTATCATGTTTCCAACCATTGCCTATTTTCATTCCGCAACAACACTTCACGAAGTGTTGCTTATCTTCTACTTTTCTTGTCATTTTGGAACACACCAATTGGACATTTAATTCTCATAAATTATAACATTTAGGACAATAATTTTATACGGTTTTGTACACATGTTATTTTTAATCGACTAAAGGGTTTAGTTAGTTATCGTCTAGATAATTGAATGATCCACCTTATCTCATGTGATACGAGTATGATATATTAGTAAAAAATGCAAGGATGGATTTTTACATTCATTAGCAAGCTATTATAATCGGTCTATTATATAAGAGTGAAACGTGTCATTTCTTAGGTATAATTTGAATTCAAAATTCATTCATTCATCTTACTTATATGCTGACTTGATTAATAGTGTGTTAACTATGCAAATCAACATTTCTTCCACCAGACGTTCAAGTCCAATATTATAATCCACATCCTCTGAGCACTGATCAATTTTGGTTCCCTCGAGGAACAATGACACTGTTTGTGGGAATCGACATCTAAGTTACGAATTTTTCATATTTGAGCATTCATCTTTCGATTCACTTAACCAACGTTTCCTCAATCTAGAAATTTATATTTCCTAAATTTAAACCATAGATCTTTGTTCTTAATCCTCTCTAAACAATAATCAACACCGCTCCACAAATATCTACCAGGTCCACTAGTAATGACAGGTTCTAGAGCCACTCACTCTGCCATACACTTCGAAGCAATCGCAACCACTCGAGCTACAAGAGATCCATATTTTCCTCTACAAAATGGTATCTATTACGTCCTAGTGAATTCTCTTTATGCATCATCGTAGTAAAATCCTACTCAACCTAGAATGTATAAATGAGTCTTTCAACCTCTAATGTTTGAAGGATCTGCTCCGTAATTTCAGCAAAGTGAATCATCAGTCATGTCCTTAGCACCGTCGATGGTACCTCGACTAGAAGCATTGTGTAGTTTCCAAGTATTGCAAGCCCACTTTGGCGTGCAATATGCTAACGAACTAATGAATAACATCTATAACATGGTTCAATAGTAGAATTCCTACACAATGGAGGAAAGGTTACTCCTCCTCAAAGAAAGTTTAAATAATACAAATCCTAAGGGCAACACAATGCATAAGTTTGATTCTCAAAGGATTCTTGTTATCATCTTTGTAACAAGCACATACTACAGGGAAACAAATCAAAGATCTCCAAGTCATCGGAGAAGTCAGAGATGCCAAACTCCTCCTCCCAGTCTTGAAGAAGGCCGAGGAAAACATGTTTCCCCTCGAGGAAAGTGTGGAGAAACCTCTGGGTAAAATCCGACAAAAAAATATTATTTCTACTAGTATCCTTGACATCCAGATACCAAAATCACTAGAGAAACTTCCAAAGTTGGATAGTTATGATAGAAAGGGAATGCCAAATAAGCATGTACAACATGTCAATGATCGTGTGAACTACTATAATGTGGATGATAAGGAAAAGTGCAAGATCTTTGCACTAAATCTGACCAAATCAACCATTATTTGATTCAAATATTTTCTTGGAAGACGTGTTGATTCATTGACCTACTTGTGGGAGAACTCCATAACTTTCTTCACGACATAAAAGAGGCACTCAATGACAATAGCCTCATGTTGAACTGCAGTATAACGACAAGTAACAAAAGTTTTAGAAGTATTTTTCTAGGAATTTATCGTGTCCACAGAGACCGGTGCTACTGAATTGTCGTTCGACAATTTCCACAGTTAATGAGTTTGGGATAAAATGGTTTGAATAAAAGTGGAAAAGTAAATAATAACACAAAAAGAATTCATTCTTCAGAGAGAAGGAACTTATCAAGCATGCATATAATTTACTCCTCACAAACTTAAACTTACCGACCAGTTATACTCAACCTACAATACTCCTCAATATCATCCGGCATCGCTCACGACCTAGATTATTTCTAACCCAAATTGAGAGAACAAACGTATTCCGGTAGTGAAACTCTCGCACCCTGTTCGCACGTGGATTTCACACGAACAACTCGCTAGCCTCCTCTGCGAGAGGTTTACTTGCGTGACCGGCCAAATGAGTCCCAGGATTGCTATGTCTGATTAGTTATGTTGTGTACTCTTGTAATGTAGAACAGTAAAGGGGTTTTGTGTATAGTTTTGGTAATTTTGTGTTTTAGCAAACTCTCGCGGAATACTTGAATGAAAAGGAGAAAGAGAAAAAAAAAGCGGGATAAAAGAAGATAAAGACAAAATCAAGTATTTAAATTGACATGGAATTAAAATAACTTCAAAAACATAAATGTTTGGACGCTATCATACATTTTGTATAGGGGGTTAACCCATTTCTCTGACGCTCGATACTTTGAGTGTGTCCCTTTTACAATGTAAAGAAATGTGACCTTGAATAATGAAAATGAAATCTACTTATATAGACATGAAAAATAAATTATCGGACACTCCATAAAATCTGGTGTTGACACCTGTAATCCCACTCTCCTGGTAACTACCCACTACTTTGTCCCACTTTTTGGAGCAGTTCTCTTCACAACTTTCCGAATGGCTTCGTCGAAATACCTTTGATCTGCTGGTCTCACTAGGACGTGTCGAAGTGCTTCGAATTCTTCATGGACTTCTTTATCTGGCTATCGAGCCATAGTTGTATTTTCCTTTTCCTTGGCTGGGTTGAAATCCTTCCCCTTGGCATTTTCATGGTTTTACTTCTAAACGTGTTTTCTTGACCTGGTCGAAATCTCCAGCCAACAAATTGCCCCCTAAAAGTCCAGTTTCGACATAGAGGTAATCAACCAAGAAGCATGGCCTTTTGGAATTTCCTGAGTGATTTTGACCCATTCTTTGACCGTCAATTTGCACCAATCAACTGTTCACATTTTGTCGGACTGAGACAACCTGTCACATATATCATGATTCTACTTTTGACGCCACAATTTCCTTAAGATGTGAGGATCTTCAATATCCCCACGAAAATAGCTTAAATCCCCAGAAAACTCGTGTGTCGCATGGCCTTGGGTATAAATATCATCTCCCTTAGTCCGTGTCGTTCCCGGGATTTTCATCCTAGTACAAACGCGAAAGTGGCGCGAAAAAGGTAGAGTCGCCAGCCAGGCATTTTTATCCCGAAGGAACGGGAAAGGTAATGCTGCACAAACCAGAGGAAGAAGGAAATGACGAGGTCCTGCGAACCAAAGATCTGGGTCTGGGAGTCGGTTACGACCTGGGAAGGTATTAGCACCCCAGACCGTCCGCCGTACCCGACGGGATCCACGCTTGTTTGTTTTGTTTCAAAGGGTGAGAAATAAGATGCTGCTGAATAAGAACTGCTAACAGGAAACTGGAACTGCAATGAGAAAGGAGAAAGGGAATTGGAATGGAAAGAAAGGATGGGGAAAATAAAGAATGTGCTCGAAGGGGCCCTACCCCGCTGCCTACGTACCTCATCGGGAAAATGAGGATCAGAGTCGTCGTAGTTCGCCTAACTAAGGCGGGAACTAATTGTTTGTGTTTTTTATGCTGGAACTGCGTATGTCTGTGCTTAGGTGTTGCAGGCTCTTCTGGTACGAGTGCGTTTACCGTCTTGCATGCGAGACAACTCGTCGCAAGTTCGCGTTATGAGTGAATGAGATGAGAAGAGAAGTTCATGCAGGATAGTCGCTTATTGTTTGTTTTTTTCTTGTATGAGTTTTGTATGAATTTGGCACAAGGAAGTGAATTCAAACTCTTTTCCATGGAATTTGTACTTGCTACTACATTCCAAGATGGAATAATAGAACAAGCACACCAAGCAAGGAGAATTTATCCAAGACTTGTTTCCAAGGATTAGGGTCTAAGTTCACTAGCTTATTGAACTTATTACATGTTTTTGTAGCTTTTGTGAAGAAATGTCTTTTAGATTTCTTTGTGAAACAACCCCTTGATAAGACTTGTACATCATGCTATACAATCTTACACCATTCCAAGATGGAATGAATGCAAGTTCCCCATGGAATAAGGCTATACACAAGGGATCCTTTTATGCATTTATTAAGTCTTTTTGGATTTTTGTTTGAAGATGAGAAGAGAAAGACTCAAAAGGAAAAGGTCAAAGCTAATGGGGGACTAAGACACAATCCTAAGTTATCTTATTATGTACAAGTGTGATCCTATAGTTAATGAGGTATTATAACCTAAGGAGAAGAAAGAACAAGTTAGAATTCAACTTACTTCCTAAGGAAGTTAAGTTGAATCTAGAGAGAGAAAGAGGAACCTATGAACAAAGCACTAAGGTGCTAAGGAAATAACAACAGCATGCATGAGATAAAGAATGAAGTAATTACCTCATCTTCCCACCCTACAAAACAAATGTTAGCATGATGGAGAAATATGAACAAATATTACACGACAAATCTCAATAACAACCCACACTAGCTAAGGAAAGATGTTAATGAGCTTCTAAGGTTAATACCTAAGCCTAAATAATCTTATAAAGTAACAAACTTAAACATTCAGTAGCTAAATCAATTCCAAAGTTTCTAAATCTACAAAGGTAGACAACCTCAAACTATGCCCTAAAAAGAATCTAAACCCTAATGAAATCTAAGGTAAAGTCACATGAGGAAACCTAAAGGATTAAGTAACCTAAAAAGGTCTTAAACCCTAAAGTGAATGGAAAATCCATGGGCTAATCACCTTATCAAAGTATCCTAATAGGTCATGCTACAAGGGATGAAGAGACCTAAGTAAAGGAAATGCAAACTGAGTGATGGTGTGAACATGAAAGAGAATGCAAGTGAAACTTCAAAGAGAAGAAAGATATTAAGGTAAGACTCAATCATGAACAAAAGGGTTTTGAAATCCCCATACAAAAACCAGGGGCTTAACATGAATTCAAGATGGAAATTAAACTTGGAAAATGTTCACAAATGATGGGTTAAGAAGCATCCTAAGGTTAAGTGCTCCAATTAGGGTTTTGGAAAGTTCTTTAAAGGACAAATGAAGTTCCAATATAAAAAAAAAGATTCTAAATGAGATGGACAAGCATGGATGTCTACAAAACATTTATAAGACTCAAAAAAGGATAAAATGAAGTTAATTCATGTGCAAATGGCATTGGAGATGTTTGATATGGAAGGAGAAGGAAGATTAGGTCAAAATGAAGACCATGGTGACTTAAGATTCAAGTAAACCCTAAAACAAAGGTAAAGGACCAAATGATTGCTTTCAAAGTTATAGGACCTCTAATATGACTCACAAGAACCAGAATCAAGACTAATGGCATGAATGCCTTACACAAATGGAGATGGGAGGAGCTTTTAAAAGAGCCAAAAATGACTTAAAAATCAAGCAACTCAAGAAAAATACCAAATGACCCAAAAAAATTATGAAAGTTGGTACTTAGAATCAAGATCCAGAAAGTAACATGTGTACAAAAAATCTCCTTAAAATTCATCTTTTTGAATGGTTAATGGCAAGGTAGAAGTCAATTAGGGTTTTTGAACATACAAGTGAAAGAAAGGACTAAAAAATGATCCAAACATGACCTAAAAATCCAGAGAAAAATCTTTTGATGAAGTTTGATGGAATAAGAAGACAACACAAGAAGAATGACACATTTATCATACATGGTTTGAGAGAATAAAAATGTACAAGATGACATATCAAAAATGAGAAAATAAGAAAACAATTAAAGGAGAAATTAATTCTGACCTCAAAAATGAACAAAAATAAAATCTAAAATTATGGAAAATTAAAGAATATTGTGAAGAATGTCCATGAATTAATTGGGAATTTTTGGAGGCCTTTTTGTATTTTTAAAAATAAGAAACGAAACTGATATACAATAAAAAAAAGAAAATAAAATGAACTAAATTGAAATGGGCCTGGGGGTGAAAAGAGTGAAGAAATGAACATGACTGAGCCTAGGTGAATTGCACAGGGGGTGTGAAGAACACCTGAGTTACTTTTGTGTTGACTTGGTCATGTGCTAGGCACGCGTATCATTTATGTGCTGGCAGTTCCACAAGCGTTGGATCAGATGGGATCAATGGTCATGGCTTAAAGTTAGGAAATAATTAGGGTTACTGTTCAGATGACCGGAGATGAATTCCGGTCATCTTCTCCGGCCATGCTCTGCTAGGGCTTCCTTAATTCACCATGAAAATGAAATCTAAAGGTATCATCTCACCTGTCTCCTCTCACTGATCATTAATACCTCCTCAAAATTCATTTATGGTTCCTAAAATGATCAAATCGAAGGCATAAAAATCCACATCTAAAACTGCATCTAAGCATCTAATATGCCTATCAACTAGCCAGAGGTGCAATTGCTTCTATCAAGCTTCACTTAACATGAAAAAAAAAACAAAAAATAGCCAATTAGATCCAATGAGTTTTCAGAGCATACCTGAAATGCAGTGTAATCAATGTGTTGCTAGAAGGCCAGAGATGAGGTTCCAGTGATTGCTTGTTCTTGCCTTACTTTGACAGAAGTGAAATAAACACTCTGCACTTGACGATTCTTGAGAGATTGATGTAAATGTAGTGATGTTCAAGATTTCGCAGAATCAATTCCTTGATGATTGGAAGTGATTAAGCCATGAGAATGAATCCATACACTATATTGCTGATGGATTGAACAAGATAGAGGCCAAAGGGATGAAGATTGAAGAGCTACACTTCAATTTGCAGTGTGAATTCAATGATGCAGTGAAGGATATATGGAGCTTCAAGCTAAGCCATCCATGGAGGTTATGTTGAAGATGATGATGAAGATGGATTGAGAGAAATTGAGATTGAATTGATGAAGAAGAAGATAACTCGAAGAAAAATGCAGAGAGATTCAATGGAGTGAAATCTTGTGTGAATGAAGCCACCCTGCCAAATGAAGTGGTGATCTCAACTTATAGGACTCTTAACCATGGTTACTTATCCCTTGAGTTAACTGAGTGAGCCAGGTGAAGTGAGTGAGGTTGTTATGGCAGTTATTCCAGCTGGACCATCTAGAACTTTCCTCAATTGGATTCCATCCCATGTTGCATAGTTCATGCTCTTATGGTGTGCCTCGAATGCAGCTTGCCTTAGGTGTTTGAAACTGAAATGAAATGATTCACCCCACTTATGGACACGATCCTCATGGTAAGGTGCATTCTGATGTGAATTGAGGCAATGCACAATGATTGATCAATATTGTTTGACTTGACTGGTGTAGGGAAATGGAAATGATCCTGCAGGCATGGGATCATTTAAAGCTTGCAATATGTCTTGATCACAATACATTAAATGATGCAAGTGGAATTGAGATGGTGTGAAGTTTGGAATGCCTTGCTGCATAAGCAACTGGTTTGATGCAATGATCTTCCATGGAGGTTTTCTTCGTGATCAAGCAATCAATGGGATCAATCCTTGTGCTCAATTTGAAGAGGAGCTCACAAGGAACAAGTTTGACGTTTGATGCAAGATGGAATATGCCTTATAAATAACTCAAATGGGACTTGGAAGATCATGCCTCAATGCTGCATCCTAGACCTGCATTGCCTGCCATTGGCTTGGCAAGATGCCCTGCAAGTTTCTCAGTTTGAACATGCTCACTTTGGCCACTCATAACTCTTAACCCTTTGATCAGATGAAAAATCTTTGAACATCAAAGTTGTTGGAAACATGGCAATGAACAACTTTGTAGTTCATAGAAAATTCATTTGAGGCCTCTAACATGGAGATATATGGCTTTAATTGTGACCCACCACCTGTTTGATGGAATTCCTTGCCAGGCGCGCGCGCAGGAGGCAAGGCCTGCCTTGGTTCTTGCCCTAGTTTGCCTTTAATTGCACCAACTTTGGATGATCATATCTCACTCTATTTTGATGCTATGAAAGAGTTACACCTATGGATTTGAAGCTCATGATGCCCTCTTTAATTGGATCCAAGTAGAATTTTCATATCTTTCATATTTTGGGAGAAAGCCTCATTCAAAGTAGCTGCAAAAATAGCCAAAACTTGCCATTTTTTGGAAACCCTAATTTTCCAAAAATGGTAAGTTTTGGTTTTCTTGATTTCTCTTGATTTCTCCATCATTTCTTGACTAAATTTGAAACATCGGATCCTTTTAACCCTAATTCCATGATTTTAATCTCAAAAAGTCAGGAGTTGACTTTTTCCTCAGCATGGTTGACTTTTCCCTAATTTCCTGATTTTCAATCATCTGACCAATTGAACCTCTTCCAAAATGAATTTGTGGATGAAATTTGAACCCTATACACTTGTTGTCATATAGAACACAATGGAATCCACTTTTGCTAAAAAAATCATGGAGAAGACCTTCACAATTGAAACCATAATTTGGATCATTTCCTCAGGAGATGTTGCACTGCTTGCATTCCTTGGAGCCATTCACTTCTTTCCAAGACTTGAGGTTTCAAATGGAGACTTGTGGGATGTTGTAGACCCCTTGTACATGATTGAGGAACTTTGTGGCCCTTTGATTGTGTTTGTATAGCCCTCAGTTACTCTGGTCATTGACCACATACCTATGCCTCTGCTATGCTACACATGATGCAATATTTTTTTGTTATTTTGTGAACTTATATATGCTAAATGATATGCAAAATGTTGAGGATATGAGAGGGAAAATTTTAAGGTATTACAGCTGCCCCTATTCAATCATCTGCAAGCTTGAATGAATAATTGCAAAAGCTTTTAGACATTCAAGGTATGAAGTGATTGAATACTCGAATAAAACCTGGAAATTTGAACTCTGTGGATAATAGAAATGCCATCTGCCTTTTATTTGTTTTTCTTTTGTTTTGACCTCTGAATAGGTAGCGGGAATAGAACCAAGTGGAGTAGAATCTATGCAAAAACCTGCACTGTGACTGCTGAGTGAATCAAGCCACAACGAGGGTGCCTGTTGGCAAAACAGGGCTTAACGAAACCGTTAGCGAAACAGAACTCGGCAATGTGACTGCTGGGTGAACCAAACCACAAAGAAAACACGCGACAGCTAAGCGAATCAAGCCACGGAAGGTGCCTGTTGGCGAAACTGGTCTTAACAAGACCATTAGCGGAATGGGACTCGACAATGTGACTGCTGAGCGAATCAAGCCACAAAGAAAACACGCGACTGTTGAGCGAATCAAGCCACAGAAGGTGCCTGTTTGCGAAACAGGGCTTAACGAGACCATTAGCGGAATGAGACTCGACAATGTGACTGCTGAGCGAATCAAGCCACAAAGAAAACACGCGACTGCTGAGCGAATCAAGCCACGGAAGGTGCCTGTTGGCGAAACAGGGCTTAACAAGACCATTAGCGGAATGGAACTCGACAATGTGACTGTTGGGCGAACCAAGCCATAAAGGAAATATGCGACTGTTGAGCGAATCAAGCCACGGAAGGTGCCTGTTGACGAAACAGGGATTAATGAGACCATTAGCGGAATGGGACTCGACAATGTGACTGTTGGGCGAACCAAGCCACAAAGGAAAATGACAACATTGACTTGGAAAGATAAAGATGTCTGGAAAATGGTATAAGTATCCTCTGCAGGGAATGTCTCAGGTTGAGAAGGTGTTATAGGTTGCGTGTAATATACCTCAAAACCGGCCCATGCTGGTATACATATGTTTGAGTTTATGGCGTAATGCTCCATGATGATGGAAGTGCTACGCTTTGGAGGATGCAAATGTAATGATGATTACTTGATGCAAATGCAAAGAGATCTCCTGAAGGAGACTGCAAGTATCCCATGTGGCTTGATTGGATAGAACTTGTGATCACTGCATTAATCTGGTCCATCCTGATGAGGAGAAAACAACTCTGTGGGGAAAGTTGTTAATGATGCACCAGCTCTGAACTGCCGTCATTGCCAAAAATAAATTGGACTTTAAGATTGGAGAGCCAAGACCCTGCTGGAGATGGACCCTTTTTGAACTTTATGGGAAGTGAGGACACTTCTGACTTGGCTGGGGAACCAGATGTATGGCTCTGCTGAGGAAGCAAACTATTGGGAGAGGAAAGACACTCCTTGAACTGCTGGTGATTGCCCTTGTGTTGAAAGAAAACATCTGCTTGGGGGGGGGGGGGGGCAAACATCTCTTGCCATTAATGCTGGAGAAGAACTTCAACTTCACTTCTATTGGGGATAACTGGAGACACCCGAGAAAACATCTGTTCTTGGTCAAGTATAATGAAATGTTCCTCCTGGAAATCTGCTTTAGCTCTGTTAGCAACACTTGTACCTGCACCTGCGTAAACACAATCGATAGCGCCTGCAACATAGAGAGTTAGTTTGGACCTGTATGCCCCAGGCTCATAGCATGAATCATTATTTGGGCATCTTGACACCCTTTTAGAGTCGTATTAAATGTTTTTGTCCTCCTGCATGATTTAGAAAGCATTCAAATGTTCACAACACAATATAAATCACAATTTGCTGGACATTTTCGCAATCAATCAATGATAGATGAAAAAACAAAAACCAGAAGCAAATAGTCACAAGTTGACTGAAATTGAATTTTTATTGATTTGGAAAAAATGGCCATGAATAGGCATTACAAAGGAAATAATTCCCTGGAGAGAGGAAATAGCCAAAAAGGAAAACAAACTATCCTATTAGAAATGTGAGAAGTGGATCTCATCAAGTTTTAACTCGGTTATGACTCGTATATCTTCATGACTATCCGCTCGCTCTGCCCCTTGAGAAAGGTGATTGAACTGGTCTTCAACCTTTAGAATAACCTCAGTTGCCGATGAGTTACGAATTTCATAGATCGCAGTCGTTCGTGTTAGTCCCTCTTCTGCGTGGATCGCCCTTTTGGGTTTTCAATCCACCGGGATACCCTTTTATGCCTGAGCTGTCCGATGTGGCTTTTCAACTCAGCAGTGTACATTTTTTCAAGATTTCCCTAATTTTTGCCCGAGCCTTTTATTCTGTTTTTGGCTCGTCGGGATGCCCATTTTTTGTCTGGATCTTCATTTTGTTTTTATCCAGCGGGTCCTTTTTACACGAAGTATTTTCTTACTGCGTTTGCGTTGACAGGGGAATGGAAGTCTTCTCCATCCATGGTTGTCAGCATCAAGGCTCCACCTGAGAAAACCTTTTTAACCACGAACGGTCTTTCATAATTAGGTGTCCATTTTCTCCTATGATCGTTAAAAGGAGGTAGAATCCTTTTCAGCACTAGGTCACCTGGTATGTACCTTTGTGGTCGTACCTTCTTGTCAAAAGCCTGCTTCATCCGCCGCTGATACAACTGTCCATGGCAATCAGCTATTAGGCGTTTTTCTTCAATGAGGCTCAGTTGATTATATCTGGATTGGAGCCACTCAGCTTCATCTAGTTTAATGTCCATCATTAATCTCAAAGAGGGGGTTTCCACTTCAATTGGTAGGATTGCCTCCATACCATATATCAGTGAGAATGGGGTTGCCCTTGTTAAGGTACGCACTGATGTTCTGTACCCATGTAAAGCGAATGGTAGCATCCCATGCCAGTCTTTGTATGTCACAACCATCTTCTGCTCGATTTTCTTGATGTTCTTGTTGGCTGCCTCGACGGCGCCATTCATCCTCAGGCGATATGGAGAAGAGTTGTGATGTTCTATTTTGAAATCCCGACACAAGTCAGCCATCATCTTGTTGTTGAGATTAGAACCATTATCAGTAATGATCCTCTCGGGAATTCCGTACCGGCAAATGATGTCTCTTTTAATAAACCGAGTTACCACTTGTTTAGTAACATTGGCATAAGATGTCGCTTCGACCCACTTCGTGAAATAGTCTATAGCAACCAGGATGAAGCGGTGATCGTTGGAAGTTGTCGGCTCGATCTTGCCAATCATATCAATGCCCCACATGGCGAACGACCATGGTGAAGACATGACACTCAATGGATTCGGAGGCACATGGACCGTATCGGCATAAATCTGACACTTGTGATATTTACGGGAGTATTTACATCAATCGGATTCCATGGTGATCCAATAATATCCCGATCTCAACAATTTCTTGGCCATAACATGTCCTCCAGCATAGTGTTGCACCCCAAAATTTGCCCTCCACAAGACAAGTCATTTTGTAATAAGAGGCTCACAAGGTTCACAAGACATCTCATGAGGTTCACAAAGTTCACAATTAGTCAGAAGATTTGACAATTCCCTCAGACAATGCATCCTCCTAAGCAATGCATCCTAAACTAGGGTTTTGACTTTAATCAGGCTAAATGGACTTCCAAGACTTCAAGTGAGCTTCATAACATCTTATATATGTTTAAGAATCCCCATGACAAGTTTCAAGACTTTTCCCAAAGGTTTGCTCAGTCAGATGATCAGATAGGTTAAAATCAGTCAAAGTAGTTAAAAGGTCAAACTGAGGTCAACTGTGGTCAAACCAAAGTCAAACTTCATGATTTTTTTGCCAACATCAAGTATATGAAGTAAAATTCATCATTTGATCAAGGATTGATCATGATTCATCAAGGAGATTTCAGATCATCAAGAATCAGGAGTTTCTAAATTAGGGTTTCCTCAGGAAAAGTCAACTAAACTTTGACCAGCCATAACTTTCACATGCTTCATCAAATTTTTTCCATTCAAATCTCATTTTGAAGGAAATTGAATTCTCTACAACTTTGTGTCTCACAAGCTAATCCCAAAAATGCTTCATTTGGAAGGTATGAGCTAAGACATTATAGGTCCTTTTGAAAGTCAACAAAAAGTCAAAAACTTCAAAAGAGCATAACTTGAGAATGGCAAAAGCTATGGACATGAAACCAATGGGGTTGGTTAGAGGACTCTTTAAGATTTCCAAAATGTCCAAGAACACCCTCATAGAATTAAAATTGAAGGATTTGTGCCCTTGCAAAGTTGGGAAATTTTAGGGAAGTTTATGAAGCAAATAAGGCCTAAAATCAAATTTTTGCTAAATGAGCCCACCAAATTGCCATCCCATCTTTATGAAAACTCCAAGCACGACCCAACCCATTTATTTTCTGATTTTTATTTTTTTATTTCATATTTATTTGAATTTTATTCATTAAAATATCATTTAAATTGAAATAAAATATAAAATCAAATATTTAAAAAGGGATTTTGTTTCTAGAAAGTCATAAACATTGTTTGGATCAGATTGATACACAAATTATGATGATTTTCCCAAAATAGCAAGGTTGGATCAAATAAAAATCAAGTTTTAAGACATAATCTTTTTCAATCTCAATTGATCCAAAAGTCTAAAGAGTGCTAGCTTTTTTTGACCTAATTCAGTTCACATATAAGTATAGAACATAACACAAGTGAGGGACACGATTTGCAGCATCTAAGAAGAACATTCAAACTTTCAAAATTTGGTAGAAAAACTCAAATTCGGATTCATCTTTGCAGGGCATTTAAAGGTATTCTAAAGGTTGCAAAAGATTCCTTGATCGTCACTGATGCTTTCCCAATCCTCATTTGCATCCAAAGCATGCCAAATATCATAAACCGAATCTTATTTTGACTTGATTTTTAATTTTTCGATTCTGATTATTCATGCGATTATAATGCGTTTTGATTCTGTTTTGTTGTTTGTGAAGACTCATGGATGGATTCTGGATATTTAGATGGAAGTTTCATGGCCGAAAACATAAAACACCATACTTAGGGTTTCAAGCTTCAAATTAGGGTTCTTCGATTCACATAATATAAATGATTTTTGATGACATAATTGAAGTGTACAGGTCACAAGGAGTCTAATGATGTCTTTAATTTGATGTAATTGTATTGGTTATGTAGTGTTTGAAAATCGCAGGTTGAAAACGCATGAAGAATCGCAGGAAAATCCCTATCAAAATTCGCAGGTAAACCTGCGAAATTCTGAGGAAGAAGATGATGCAATTGGCGCGAACCAGAATTTCAAATATTTGAATTGTTTGATTAGGATTTTGTTTGATATGGTTATCACAAACGCGCGTTTGTTCCAGTGGTGAAGCAGTTTCCATGTTTGCTATAGGGCGTGGGTTCAAATCCAGCCAGGAACGTTTTTTATTTTAATTTCTTTTGGTTTTGCAGGATTCGAATAAAACAAAATTGTGCTGCTTGTTGTCACACGTGAGCAGGCTAGCCCAGTAGTGAATCTCTTCTATTTCCAGGTAAAGGACCTGGGTTCAAATCCCAGGTCCTGTTTTTTTGATTTTTCTTGTTTTTGTGTTTATTTAATTTATTATTAATATTCCTTAATCAAATTAAATATCTAAAAATCATATTTACAAAATGTTTTACTAATTAAATTTTATTTTCATAAATCTGAATTAATATATATATATATGTTCATTCTAAAATCTTTCTAAAAAAAAATATAGTTTATTGTTTATTTGAATTAAGATGTATATATGTTTGTTTAAATAATTAAAGTCATTATTAGGTATCTAATTAAAATATTCTCACTTAAAACCCTAATTATATTATAAATCTTAATTTATTTTATAAATTTAAAATATTCATTTGACAATTTGTTTATATTATTATTATATGTAGTTTTTTTATAAATAATGTAATTAGGATTAGATTAAGTAGTTAACCCTAATTTATTTTTCTAAAAAATTAAAAACCCTAACTTTATTTTATGAATTTAATTTATTATTTTTATATGCTTATTTAATTATAATTAGATATTTTTATAATATGTATATAAAATTAAATTATTAGAATTATTAGTCATATTTATTAGTATATAATTATTATTATTTATTTCTTTTATTAAAATTCTCTAAAAAAATATTTATTTATTTAATTTTGAACTTTTAATTTATTTCTATATTATATTGTTATACTAACCTTCTTATATTTATTTTTTGTTTATTATTACTAACCAATCTAATTATTTATTGATTTATATGCTTATTTATTTAAATTATTATTATAATGTAATTGTACCAATCATGTAATAGTTGTAGAATTATTTTTATTATTTATTTAAATTGCCATGATTAGTAAAATAGGGAGTGTAAATATGTTTGTAATTAAAATTGAATTTAGATCACCAATTTGTAAGATAAATACTTGAATTTGTACACGCACACACGTAAGTCGATCTTGGATCGCCATCTCACATTCTTAAGGATACCTCTCATGTTGCCTATAGAAAAAAGGTCAAGTAAGGTGTAAAGCCCAGTCCCTTCTCTCATATCATCTAGTCCCTTAAAAGATAAAAAGATCAAGTCCATTCATGGTTGCCTTTCGTAAATGATCTTGTCCCTTTCGAATAAAGATGATAAGTCCCTTCGAATTGCTAAATACACCTTACACTTGCCTAATCACAGTTGTCCCTTCACTTGTCCCTCATAACATCCAAGGTAATGACTACCTATTCCTTAATAATAGGGATAGTCTTACCATTTAAAGGATATTTAAGAACAAAAAAGACTTAACTTAGGGTAGGTTCCTCTTATGTACTTGCTCACTCTTCAAAACATTTCAAAACACTTCACATTTTTCAAGCCATTTTCAAAACAAATGCTTTATATATATCCATACATGGATCATTATAAAGTACTTAAGAAAATTTCTAATCACACACTACACTTCTCAAAAACATTTTAAAGTGAGCTAAGTAACTAAGAGCCCATGGATAACCATGGATGTAAAGGGTGCTAACACCTTCCCTTTACATAACCTACCCCCCGAACTCAAAAATATTTTAAGGTCTTTCCTATTCTTTTATGCCCTATCCTTTGGATAAAATAAAAGTCGGTGGCGACTCTTGCTATCCGCAACATAACTAAAGTCAGTTCTCCCACAGTGTTACAGAACTGGCGACTCTGCTGGGGATTTAATAAAAGAGGGGTACTCTTAGGAATTAGATCACTTTAAATTTGTTTGCTTTGTTTGCTTTACTTTACTTGTTGGGTGCTCTTATGTGTGAAAGATCCTAACCCGGATCTAGTGTACCTTAGGTAAATGGCAATAGACCAAGGAAACTGTACGGCGTATACCGATATGGTTGATCTGGTGGCCATAGTTAGTGTGACTTCTTGGTTGGTGCTTATGTTCCTTAAGTAAAGTTGAGGATAATATGAGGCTGCCATACGTTGTCAATGCACTAACTAACTTTTAGAACCCTAGCTATCCCATCTTGGCCTTTAGAAAAGTAGTGAGATAACCGGCTTTGGTGAAGACTGAAGTTGGTTGATACTCGATACTACGCTCATTGAGATCCTAAACTTGGAGGGTTTTGGTTGGCAAGTAAGTTGCCTACTGAACAACCACCCTTGTGAAGGATCAATGATATTGAGATCCCTTAGAACCAGGTTACTTTATAGGACAGGATGAACCAACTAACTTCAGGGGAGGGTACTTACCTTTAAACCTCATGCAAGCCTTCAAACTTAGGGCTATTGTGTGACTTGTTTGTGTGTGCCACATGTTTGTGATTGAGCATAACATCATAGCATCATCATGCATCATAAGCATAGCATTTTCACTAACCATTTCAAGGACCAAAGGATTTATCTTTGTTCTTTGTTGTAGGTCATAGCTTCTGCTCGTAGGAATACTATCAGGACCAACTTTTGAGACTCATTACAAAGCAAGTCAAGAAAGAATCCTGAAGCTAACAAAGCAACTTCACGAGGAGCGGAATCTCAACTCATACCTCAACACAAAGAGGAAACGTCCATGGGAGACTTAAAACCCCATCTTTTGTATTTATTTCATTTCATTTTGTAAGCCCAAAGGGCAAACAAATTTATTACTAATAAAAGTTTACTTTCTTGATTGTTTAAGCAAATTTAAATCCTGCGGTCCTTGAAAACATTGCATACGCATTTATACACCATATCATTGCATCACAGGTTTCTTGTACACAGGTTTCTTATCTTCTCGCTGTTTATTTCAGCAATGGCTCTTGAACAAACAATTAAAGATCTCCAGGCACAAAATGCACAGTTCCAAGAGCTGATCCTGAACTTGTCAAAGGGGCATGATGAATTGAAGACACTGCTGGCCAAGAAGACTAAGAAGACTAGAAGGTCAGGAGGCCTAATCAACATGGGAAGAAGGTTCAGAGGTCCTGTCAAGACCAAGGAACAGGTTGAAGATTATGAGTCTGAAGAGTCTGAGAAAGAGGGAGGCAGTCTCCACAACACTATGGGGGGACTCTGATTCTGAAGCTAACTACTATCATGATCCTACTGAAGATAAGTTCAAAATGTTGGTGGATAGAATGGATGCTATGGAGTTGCAAAAGTCTTCTGGGCTGGATTTTGAAGACCTGAGTTTGATATCTGGGGTGGTCATACCCATTGGTTTCAAGGTTCCTGCTTTTGTAGTGTATGATGGTGTCTCCTGTCCCAAGCTGCATCTGAGGTCTTATGTCCGGAGAATCCAACCCCATACTGCTGATAAGAAGTTGTGGATCCATTTCTTCCAAGAGAGCTTATCTGGAGCTCAATTGGAATGGTACTATCAGTTGGAGAGTGTCAACATCCGTGATTGGAACGATCTTGCTGAGGCCTTTTATAAGCAATATCAATACAATGCTGATCTGGCCCCTACCCGCATGCAACTACAGAGCATGTCTATGGGTGCTAAAGAAAATTTCAAGGAGTATGCCCAGAAGTGGAGAGATTTGGCTGGAAGAGTACAACCCCCTCTAACTGACAGGGAGTTAGTTGATATGTTCATGTGTACGTTGAATGGTCCTTTTTACAGTCATCTCATTGGAAGCTCATCATCTGGCTTCACTGGGTTGATAATGACAGGAGAGCGCGTAGAAAGTGGTATAAGGAGTGGCAAGATCCAAGTGGGTGCTTCTTCATCCAGTACTACAAAGAAGCCCCCTAGTGGGAAGAAAGAGTCAAATGTTGTTTATGGTCAACCTGATCGTAATAGGAGGCACCAATCTGTGAGTGCAGTTCATATCTCCAATCCAACTCCTGCAAAACCAGAACAACCACAGAGCAATCAACAGAGGCCTAGAAGACAGTTCACTAAGCACAACATGTCACTGGCCCAAGCCTTGCAACACTTGTTGAAGGGTGAACTCATCACTTTGAGGGACCCTCCTCAGAATCCCAATGTTACCTCTCCCAGGTATAATCCTAATGCACGATGTGCATATCATTCAAATTGTCAGGGACATGATACTAATAGTTGCTGGATATTGAAGAATAAGATTCAGGATATGATTGATGCTGGAGAGATTGAGTTTGACCCTCCGGGTACTCCAAATGTGATTACTGCTCCCATGCCAAATCATAAAAAGACTGTCAATGCCATTGATGAAGTTTCACATATTTCCTCAGTTGCAGATGTGACCACACCATTGTCTGTTATTAAGAAGAAGTTGGTACAAGCTGGGTTCTTTCCAGGTTGTCATGAAGATTGTTTCTATTGTGCTTATAAACCGGATAGTTGCTGGAAGTTGAAGGACGGAATTCAATGCCTCATGAACAATTACACAATATTGTTTGAGAGGACACCTTCTGTAGAGAGCATGGTTGAACATATAACTAAAGGTGCGAAGGTTGAAGAGGTGGATATGGTTGATAAAGTGCCGGTAAGGATTACTTCCAAGGGACCTGTAAAAATCACTCGTAGGGGTCCAATTAAAATTACTGCTGAAGGCCCTGTGAAGATTGTTGCTGAAGCTAGAGTGGCTCCTATGATCATTACCACTCCTGGTCCTATTCCATACACTTCTGACAAAGCGGTACCTTGGCATTATGGCTCCGATGTTTATATTCATGGTGTTAAGCAGGAACCCTTAGCTGAGACACCTGTTGCTAATGAAAACCTTGATGTTGACAATATTGCTGGATCTAGTAAGATCACACGAAGTGGAAGAGTTTTCTCTTCTCCGACTGCTTCCAAAAATACAGTTACTCCAACTACTACCTCCACTGCTGATGCACGGGGCAAAGGTCCTGTTATTGAACCTGTGCAAACTAATGTACCAACTGCTGATGATCTTTCTAAGCAGATGGAAGAAGTATTGAAGATCATTCGCAAGAGTGATTATGACATTGTTGACCAATTAGGGCATACTCCCTCCAAGATTTCTATGTTGTCTTTACTGTTGTGTTCTGAGGCTCATGCCAAAGCCTTGATTAAATTTTTGAAGACCGCTCACGTACCAAATGAGATTTCTGTAGACCAGTTTGAAAATTGTGTTGCACACTTGACCTATGATAATGGGTTAGGTTTCTCCGATGCTGATTTGACTCCTGCCAAGAGGGATCATAACAGGGCCCTACATATCTCTATTGAATGTAGAGGTACTACCCTGTCACATGTGTTAATAGACAATGGTTCCTCGCTGAATGTGTTGCCCAAAGAAGTTCTGAATAAGCTTAGTCCTGAAGAGGCTGTGTTGAAACCCAGTAATATAGTGGTGAAAGCTTTTGATGGCTCAAGAAGAGTGGTGCATGGAGAAATTGATCTCTCAATCAAAGTAGGGTCTCAGGTCTTCAATGCTACTTTTTATGTAATGGATATTCTTCCTTCGTATTCTTGTTTGCTTGGGCGTCCCTGGATCCATGGGGCAGGTGCTGTGACTTCTACTTTACATCAGAAGCTGAGATATCCAGTAGAGGGAAAGGTTGTCACTGTTTACAGAGAGGAAGGATATATGATTAGCCATGTGAACACATTTAAATATCTTGAAGTAGAAGGTGAGTATGTTGAAACTCCATGTCAGACGTTTGAAGTGGTTCCTTGGGTTGTTAATAATTATGAAGCTCCTCCTGTTGTCAAGAAAGTTCATGTGGTCACCAGAGTACCTCCTACAATGGCCTCCCTTAAAGATGCTAGAGATGTGGTGGATGAAGGTGGTTGTACTATTTAGGGTCAACTTCCTGACATTCCTTACAAGTCTGACAAATTTGGTTTGGGTTTCACTGCAGAGTCCCAGAAGGCTGTTCGTCGTGCTCGTGCTGTTCGTATCACCAATCAGGGGATTATGAAAGATCAGATTAATGTTGTGGGTAACTATGATGAAGACTACAACTTGGATGCTTGGATTTTTCCTACTGTGGGTGCTGGGCTCAATAATTGGAAAGCTGAAGATGTTATTCCTATCTCCTTTAGTCAGGAGTAAATACTATTACTGTGTTGTTACTTTTAAATTTGTAATTTTTGAACAATTAAACTCTTAAGCCTTGTGCCTTACCCGGGGCACAATGGTATGCTTGTTTCGGGATGTCATTTCATTTGCATACTTCATTCAATAAAAATCAGTGGACGTTTCGTTTTTGTAAATATTGTGTTCCTTGTCTTTCTTTTATTTTATTCTTGTTTTATCAGCTATGTGTTCTTACACACACCCACATCACTAAAATGCAGATCCTCATCCACTCTGGATCCTGTTGATAACAGTTCTACTATTGCCAATTATAATTTCGAGAATCCGATCTATCAAGCTGAAGATGGAAACGAGGACGATTGTGAAGTACCTGTAGAGCTTGCTAGGGTATTACAACAAGAAGAGAAAGCTATACAGCCACATGAAGAGCCAATCGAAGTTGTGAATCTGGGAACTGAAGAAAACAGGAAAGAAGTCAAGATAGGGGCTGAATTAGAGGATAGTGTCAAGAGCAGATTGATTCAGATGTTACATGATTATGTGGAGATCTTTGCTTGGTCCTATGAAGATATGCCAGGGTTGGATACAGACATTGTGGTTCACCGTTTACCGGTAAAAGAAGATTGCCGTCCAAAGAAGCAGAAGGTTCGTCGCATGCGTCCTGAAATGTCATAGAAGATTAAGGCAGAGGTAATGAAACAGTTTGATGCAGGGTTCTTAGCTGTGACTTCTTATCCTCAGTGGGTTGCAAATGTGGTGCCGGTACCTAAGAAAGATGGTAAGGTACGTATGTGTGTAGATTACAGGGATTTGAACAAGGCTAGCCCCAAAGATGACTTTCCACTTCCTCATATTGATGTTCTGGTAGACAACACTGCTCAGCATAAAGTATTCTCTTTCATGGATGATTTCTCTGGTTACAATCAGATCAAGATGGCGCCTGAAGATATGGAGAAGACAACATTCGTTACACAGTGGGGCACCTTTTGCTATAAAGTGATGCCATTTGGTTTGAAGAATGTTGGGGAAACATATCAGCGTGCTATGGTGGCTTTGTTTCATGATATGATTCGTCATGAGATAGAGGTATATGTGGATGATATGATAGCCAGGTCCCATAATGAAGAGCAACATCTTGATCATCTGCATAAGTTGTTTGAGAGATTGAAGAAGTACAAGTTGAGATTGAACCCAAACAAATGTACTTTTGGAGTAAGATCTGGTAAACTCCTGGGTTTCATTGTTAGTGGAAAAGGTATTGAAGTAGACCCTGCTAAAGTGAAAGCTATACAAGAAATGCCAGCTCCCCGTACTGAGAAGGAAGTCAGAGGTTTCTTGGGACGATTGAATTACATTGCAAGATTTATTTCCCAATTAACTGCCACCTGTGAGCCAATCTTCAAGTTGTTGAAGAAAGATCAGGTGATGGAATGGAATGATGAGTGCCAGATTGCCTTTGATGAAATCAAGAGATATCTTCTAGAACCTCCCGTTTTGATGCCACCAGTTGATGGAAGACCCTTGATTATGTACTTAACAGTGTTAGACAACTCAATGGGGTGTGTGTTGGGGCAACATGACGAGTCTGGTCGAAAAGAGCAGGCAATCTACTACCTTAGCAAAAAGTTTACCGACTGTGAAACAAGATACTCACTGCTCGAGAAAACTTGCTGCGCTTTGGCATGGGCTGCTCGCCGACTAAGACAGTATATGTTGACTCATACTACCTTATTGATTTCAAAGATGGATCCAATTAAGTACATATTCGAGAAACCTGCTCTCTCCGGACGAATAGCAAGATGGAAAATGATCTTGACAGAATATGACATACAATACACTACTCAGAAGGCCATTAAGGGAAGTGTTGTAGCTGATCATTTGGCTCATCAAGCAGTAGATGATTATCAATCAATGAGTTTTGAGTTCCCCGATGAATACATTATGATTATTACCAAAGAACCTGGACAATATGACGGACCTGAACAAGGATCCTGATGGACTATGGTTTTTGATGGAGCTTCTAATGCACTTGGTAATGGTGTTGGTGTTGTGATCAGTTCCCCTGAAGGTTGTCATACCCCGATTACGGTAAGACTTTGTTTCTATTGTACCAATAACATAGCTGAGTATGAAGCATGTATCCTGGGTATCAAAGCTGCCATTGATATGAAGATTCAGTTCCTTGACGTGTATGGAGATTCAACCCTGGTAGTGAGTCAGATCAAAGGAGATTGGGATACCAAGCATGATAACCTCATTCCTTACAGAGAACATGTGTTGTCTTTGATCCCACATTTCAAAGAGATTACCTTTGGACATATTCCACGAAGAGAAAATCAGTTGGTAGATGCACTAGCCACCATGGTATCCATGTTTGAGATCAACTGGGATGATGAAGCTCCCAAGATTACTATTGATATATTTGAGAAACCTGCATACTGCAACGAGATTGACACTGGAGAAACGGAGGAGAAGCCTTGGTTCTATGAAGTAAAAAGATATCTTGAAGCTCAGGAGTTCCCTGAAGGGGCATCTGTCAAAGATAAGAAGTTTCTGAGAAGGTTCTCTGCTAAGTTCTTTTTGAGTAATGGGATTTTGTATAAGCGCAATCATGATTCAACTTTGCTTCGTTGTGTGGATAAGAAGGAAGCAACTGAGATTATGGAAGATATGCATGATGGGATCTTTGGCACTCATTCTAGTGGTCATACTATGGCGAAGAAGATATTGAGAGCAGGTTACTATTGGTCTACTATGGAAGCTGACTGCTATCAACATTCCAGAACATGCCACAAGTGTCAAATCTATGCTGATAAAGTACACATACCTCCATCACCATTGAATGTGTTGACTGCTCCTTGGCCTTTTGATATGTGGGACATTGATATGATTGGTGAGATCAAGCCTACTGCTTCTAATGGGCATCGCTTCATCCTGGTTGCTATTGATTACTTCACGAAGTGGGTAGAGGCAGCTTCATTTGCATCTGTTACCAAGAATGTTGTGGCTCGATTTATTAAGAATAATCTCATATGTAGGAATGGCATCCCTGAAAGGATTATTACTGACAATGGCTCTAATCTGAACAACACTATGATTACTGATCTCTGCACGCAGTTCAGGATTAAGCATCACAACTCTTCTCCGTATCGTCCGAAGATGAATGGGGCAGTAGAAGCTGCTAATAAGAACATTAAGAAGATTATACAGAAGATGACTATCACTTATAAGGATTGGCATGAGATTTTACCATTTGCTCTTCATGGTTATCGTACTACAATACGTACTTCAACAGGGGCAACCCCATTCGCCTTAGTATATGGTATGGAAGCAGTTCTGCCCATTGAAGTTCAGATTCCCTCCTTAAGAATTATGAAGGATGCAGGCTTGGATGAAGATGAGTGGATTCAGACTCGACTTGACCAGATAAATTTGATTGATGAGAAGAGGTTAGCAGCTGTTTGTCATGGCCAGATGTACCAGAAACGAATGATTAAGGCTTTTAATAAGAAGGTTAAGCCAAAGGTATATCAGGCTGGCGATTTGGTAATCAAGCGTATCATATTACCACAGGGTGATCCTAGGGGCAAGTGGACTCCTACATATGAAGGACCATTTGTGGTCAAAACAGTATTCTCAGGAGGTGCCATGATACTTACTACTATGGATGGTGAAGACTTCCCACAGCCTGTAAATGCAGACATAGTTAAAAAATACTACGCATAAAAAGAGACCCGCTAGGTTGACTGGCCTAGGCAAAAATAAGGGCATCCCGGCGAACCAAAAGGGTTCGGGAAAAAATTAGGGATATATATATATATATAAAATGTACACCCGGCAAGTCGAAAACCTGAAAAGGTGGCTTGGGCAAAAAAGGGTATCCCGGTGGATTGAAAACCTGAAAGGGCAATCCAGGCAAAAGTTAGGGATTAAAGCGTATGACTATGTCTCGTTTGGATCACCCATGAAACTACGACCAATTGTGCTACTTACTCAAGCTCAAACAAATAAAGATCAATCCAACCGTTTCCGTCCCGACAACAGAAGATGAGATACTTGAAGATAATGGCAATAGTAGAATTGAAACTCAATAGGATTATTTCCCACATAACTGATTTTCTTTGTTTTGTAAAAAAAATGTTATGACAAATTCCTCTTACTAGGATTTCTGTCTCCTTGTACAAACTTGCCTATGCATGGGCCACTTTGTGATATAAATAAAATTCCATCTTTGAATCCAGATTTACTTTTACCCTATTTACATAAGCGAAACGTCCATTGGTTGTGTTTGAATGTATGTATGCTTTTGAATATGATTGATGTTTACCAGAAATGCATAAAATGCTTAATATGATTGATGTTTACCAGAAATGCATGAAAATGCAGTAATAGTATTTACTAAGGACGAACGAGGGAAGGAAATCAATGAAGCTTCGCCGGTTCACCCCCACAAGACAGCTACAGATCCCCCAGTAGGGAAAATCCATCTTCATAAATACTTCGAGTCACATCTCCCCTGGAATTTATATCCATCTCTTTTATCCTCAGACGGATAGTCGGGAATTTATTCTTTCAATAGGAATACGACGAACGAAGACGGGAGGTTATGGATACCATACTATCGAACGAAGACGGGAGGTTATGGATACCATACTATCGAACGAAGACGGGAGGTTATGGATACCATACTATCGAACGAAGACGAGAGGTTATGAATACCATACTATCAAACGAAGACGGGAGGTTATTAATACTATATTATCAAACAAGACAAGTTCCTCATATTCTTCAGCAACAAATCGGGATTTATTTTCCCTGGCCAGCAGTTGATATATGAAGATATCCAGACGCTTCAAGCTGCATGATTCATACATACCTCATTTATATCATACCATAGCATATACATAGTACATAATACATTTACTTAGGTGCATCATACTATGCATGCATACATAATGCATAAACTAATATTTCCCTTGCAGGATAGTTATATGCAGGTAAAACAATATCAACATCTTACAACGGGTCAGAAATGATCCATATACTACTCAAGATGTCCTTGAATAGCAGGCAAACGGTCTGTAAAAAAGATCCATTCCCTGGTTCAAAACTTTTTCAGAAGAACAAATCCTGACGTTCTTTTGAACCTTAAGAGCAAATCCTGATGCTCTTTTGGCCTCTTGTTCAAAACTTTTTCAGAAGAACAAATCCTGACGTTCTTTTGACCCTTAAGAGAAAATCCTGACGCTCTTTTGGCCCCTTGTTCAAGACTTTTTCAGAAGAACAAATCCTGACGTTCTTTTGACCCTTAAGAGCAAATCCTGACGCTCTTTTGGCCTCTTGTTCAAAACTTTTTCAGAAGAACAAATCCTGACGTTCTTTTGACCCTTAAAAGCAAATCCTGACGCTCTTTTGGCCTCTTGTTCAAAACTTTTTCAGAAGAACAAATCCTGACGTTCTTTTGACCCTTAAGAGCAAATCCTGACGCTCTTTTGGCCTCTTGTTCAAGACTTTTTCAGAAGAACAAATCCTGACGTTCTTTTGACCCTTAAGAACAAATCTTGACGTTCTTTTGACCCTTAAGAACAAATCCTGACGTTCTTTTGGCCCTTGGAGAATAGGCAAACGATCCGTACAAAGATCCATTCCCTAATCCAAAATACCTCCAGAAGAGATAATCATCACAAGATTTCTTTCTACTGGTCCATTCAATAATTCAAATCATGTTGCATAAATGATTCAGAGACGGCCTATACAAAGACCTAATACTGATATCCAGTAACAATATAAAGACATCATCATATTCTGATACTTTAGATGGCATCTCTAAGCCCATCACCAGTTCTTCCTGATGGCATCTCCAAGCCCATCTCCAATTCTTCCAAGTGGCATCTTTAAGCCCACTCAAGCATATACAACTAATCATCAGTATGACTTTACGCACCGGTGAGGGCAAATTTTTGGGCTTTTGTGTTCAATCCCCTTCAACCTTCCAGGTCACGAATGACATATATACCAATCTAACCCCTCAGGTTTCTGAAAATTGAACAGGGGCAGCTGTTGCACCCCAAAATTTTCCCTCCACAAGACAAGTCATTGTGTACTAAGAGGATCACAAGGTTCACAAGGTTCACAAGACATCTCATGAGGTTCACAAGGTCACAAAGTTCACAATTAGTCAGAAGATTTGACAATTCCCTCAGACAATGCATCCTCCTAAGCAATGCATCCTAAACTAGGGTTTTGACTTTAATCAGGCTAAATGGACTTCCAAGACTTCAAGTGAGCTTCATAACATCTTATATATGTTTAAGAATCCCCATGACAAGTTTCAAGACTTTTCCCAAAGGTTTGCTCAGTCAGATGATCAGATAGGTTAAAATCAGTCAAAGTAGTTAAAAGGTCAAACTGAGATCAACTGTGGTCAAACCAAAGTCAAACTTCATGATTTTTTTGCCAACATCAAGTATATGAAGTAAAATTCATCATTTGATCAAGGATTGATCATGATTCATCAAGGAGATTTCAGATCATCAAGAATCAGGAGTTTCTAAATTAGGGTTTCCTCAGGAAAAGTCAACTGAACTTTGACCAGCCATAACTTTCACCTGCTTCATCAAATTTTTTCCATCCAAAGCTCATTTTGAAGGAAATTGAATTCTCTACAACTTTGTGTCTCACAAGATAAGCCCAAAAATGCTTCATTTGGAAGGTATGAGCTAAGACATTATAGGTCCTTTTGAAAGTCAACAAAAAGTCAACAACTTCAAAAGAGCATAACTTGAGAATGGCAAAGGATATGGACATGAAACCAATGGGGTTGGTTAGATGACTCTTTAAGCTTTCCAAAATGTCCAATAACACCCTCATAGAATTAAAATTGAAGGATTTGTGCCCTTGCAAAGTTTGGAAAGTTTAGGGAAGTTTATGAAGCAAATAAGGCCTAAAATCAAATTTTTGCTAAATGAGCCCACCAAATTGCCATCCCATCTTTATGAAAACACCAAGCACGACCCAACCCATTTATTTTCTGATTTTTATTTTTTTATTTCATATTTATTTGAATTGTATTCATTAAAATATCATTTAAATTGAAATAAAATATAAAATCAAATATTTAAAAAGGGATTTTGTTTCTAAAAAGTCATAAACATTGTTTGGATCAGATTGATACACAAATTATGATGAGTATCCCAAAATAGCAAGGTTGGATCAAATAAAAATCAAGTTTTAAGACATAATCTTTTTCATTCTCAATTGATCCAAAAGTCTAAAGAGTGCTAGCTTTTTTTGACCTAATTCAGTTCACATATAAGTATAGAACATAACACAAGTGAGGGACACGATTTGCAGCCTCTAAGAAGAACATTCAAACTTTCAAAATTTGGTAGAAAAACTCAAATTCGGATTCATCTTTGCAGGGCATTTAAAGGCATTCTAAAGGTTGCAAAAGATTCCTTGATCATCACTGATGCTTTCCCAATCCTCATTTGCATCCAAAGCATGCCAAATATCATAAACCGGATCTTATTTTGACTTGATTTTTAATTTTTCGATTCTGATTATTCATGCGATTATAATGCGTTTTGATTCTGTTTTGTTGTTTGTGAAGACTCATGGATGGATTCTGGATATTTAGATGGAAGTTTCATGGCCGAAAACATAAAACACCATACTTAGGGTTTCAAGCTTCAAATTAGGGTTCTTCGATTCACATAATATAAATGATTTTTGATGACATAATTGAAGTGTACAGGTCACAAGGAGTCTAATGATGTCTTTAATTTGATGTAATTGTATTGGTTATGTAGTGTTTGAAAATCGCAGGTTGAAAACGCATGAAGAATCGCAGGAAAATCCCCATCAAAATTTGCAGGTAAACCTGCGAAATTCTGAGGAAGAAGATGATGCAATTGGCGCGAACCAGAATTTCAAATATTTGAATTGTTTGATTAGGATTTTGTTTGATATGGTTATCACAAACGCGCGTTTGTTCCAGTGGTGAAGCAGTCTCCATGTTTGATATAGGGCGTGGGTTCAAATCCAGCCAGGAACGTTTTTTATTTTAATTTCTTTTGGTTTTGCAGGATTCGAATAAAACAAAATTGTGCTGCTTGTTGTCACACGTGAGCAGGCTAGCCCAGTAGTGAATCTCTTCTATTTCCAGGTAAAGGACCTGGGTTCAAATCCCAGGTCCTGTTTTTTTTTCATTTTTCTTGTTTTTGTGTTTATTTAATTTATTATTAATATTCCTTAATCAAATTAAATATCTAAAAATCATATTTACAAAATGTTTTCCTAATTAAATTTTATTTTCATAAATCTGAATTAATATATATATATGTTCATTCTAAAATCTTTCTAAAAAAAAAAATATAGTTTATTGTTTATTTGAATTAAGATGTATATATGTTTGTTTAAATAATTAAAGTCATTATTAGGTATCTAATTAAAATATTCTCACTTAAAACCCTAATTATATTATAAATCTTAATTTATTTTATAAATTTAAAATATTCATTTGACAATTTGTTTATATTATTATTATATGTAGTTTTTTATAAATAATGTAATTAGGATTAGATTAAGTAGTTAACCCTAATTTATTTTTCTAAACAATTAAAAACCCTAACTTTATTTTATGAATTTAATTTATTATTTTTATATGCTTATTTAATTATAATTAGATATTTTTATAATATGTATATAAAATTAAATTATTAGAATTATTAGTCATATTTATTAGTATATAATTATTATTATTTATTTCTTTTATTAAAATTCTCTAAAAAAATATTTATTTATTTAATTTTGAACTTTTAATTTATTTCTATATTATATTGTTATACTAACCTTCTTATATTTATTTTTTGTTTATTATTACTAACCAATCTAATTATTTATTGATTTATATGCTTATTTATTTAAATTATTATTATAATGTAATTGTACCAATCATGTAATAGTTGTAGAATTATTTTTATTATTTATTTAAATTGCCATGATTAGTAAAATAGGGAGTGTAAATATGTTTGTAATTAAAATTGAATTTAGATCACCAATTTGTAAGATAAATACTTGAATTTGTACACGCACACACGTAAGTCGATCTTGGATCGCCATCTCACATTCTTAAGGATACCTCTCATGTTGCCTAAAGAAAAAAGGTCAAGTAAGGTGTAAAGCAAAGTCCCTTCTCTCATATCATCTAGTCCCTTAAAAGATAAAAAGATCAAGTCCCTTCATGGTTGCCTTTCATAAATGATTTTGTCCCTTTCGAATAAAGATGATAAGTCCCTTCGAATTGCTAAATACACCTTACAGTTGCCTAATCACAGTTGTCCCTTCACTTGTCCCTCATAACATCCAAGGTAATGACTACCTATTCCTTAATAATAGGGATAGTCTTACCATTTAAAGGATATTTAAGAACAGAAAAGACTTAACTTAGGGTAGGTTCCTCTTATGTACTTGCTCACTCTTCAAAACATTTCAAAACACTTCACATTTTTCAAGCCATTTTCAAAACAAAGGCTTTATATATATCCATACATGGATCATTATAAAGTACTTAAGAAAATTTCTAATCACACACTACACTTATCAAAAACATTTTAAAGTGAGCTAAGTAACTAAGAGCCCATGGATAACCATGGATGTAAAGGGTGCTAACACCTTCCCTTTACATAACCTACCCCCCGAACTCAAAAATCTTTTAAGGTCTTTCCTGTTCTTTTATGCCCTTTCCTTTGGATAAAATAAAAGTTGGTGGCGACTCTTGCTATCCGCAACATAACTAAAGTCAGTTCTCCCACCGTGTTACACATAGGTACCAAAGGAACCTTCATGAACCTCTTGCATCAACAGGTCTGCTTCGTGTCTATTCACGCATCTGAGCAGAACCATGTCGAAGTTTCGCTTGTATAGCACACCATCTTGATTCAAGAAGAAACCACCTGCTAGTCTTCTGAGGGTCTTCTTGTCTTTATTGGATTCCCCAGCCGGGTATTCTTGAGTCTTCAAGAATTGCTTGATATCATGATACCAAGGTTTGTTATCTTCACCGCTATCCACTGCAAAGACATAAGTCGGTCTTTCAAGACGGGAGACCATGATTCGAGGCACGAAATTCTCTTGACAAACTTTAATCATAGATGACAAAGTTGCTAGAGCATCATCGAACTGGTTTTCATCTCGAGGAATATAATTCAACTTGACCTTGGTGAAGAAATTTAACAGCCTCCTGGTATAATCCCTTTAAGGAACCAAGTGAGGTTGATGAACTATCCATTTGCCATTGACTTGGTTCACTACCAGAGCGGAATCTCCGAAGATCTCGAGGTTCTTGACTCGCAAGTTGATTGCTTCTTCAACCCCCATGATGCAAGCTTCGTATTCTGCCTCATTGTTAGTGCATTCGAAAGTTAACCGAGTAGCTAAAGGTGTATGAACCCCTTCTGGTGAGATGATAACAACACCTACCCCGCTTCCGTTCATGTTCACAGCTCCATCAAACATCAACTTCCATTTGGATTCAGGGTTTGGCCCCTCCTCTGGAAGTGGTTCTTCAAAGTCTTTCAACTTGAGGAACATGATATCCTCATCCGGAAACTCGAATTTCATGGGTTGATAATCATCAATTGGCTGCTGAGCCAAGTATTCCGACAATACACTTCCTTTGATTGCTTTTTGCAAAGTGTAATGGATATCATACTCTATTAGTATCATCTGCCATCGGGCTACCCTTCCTGTTAGAGTCGGCTTCTCGAAGATATATTTCACAGGATCCATCTTGGAAATTAAGAGAGTGGTGTGGGTCAGCATGTACTGTCTTAGTCGGCGAGCAACCCATGCCAAAGCGCATCAAGTTTTCTCGAGTAATGAGTAGTGTGTCTCACAATCGGTAAACGTTTTGCTAATGTAATAAATGGCATGCTCTTTTTGACCAGACTCATCTTGTTGTCCCAACACACATCCCATTGATCCTTCGAGCACAGTAAGATATATGATCAAGGGTCTCCCTGGTACTGGAGGCATGAGAATTGGAGGTTCTAGTAGGTATTCTTTGATTCGGTCAAAGGCTTGTTGGCAGTCTTCATTCCATTTAGTGGCCTGATTCTTCCTCGGAAGCTTAAAGATGGGCTCACACGTGGCTGTTAGGTGAGAGATAAATCGTGCAATGTAATTTAGTCTCCCTAAGAAACCACACACTTGCTTTTCAGTCTTTGGCTCAGGCATCTCTTGGATGGCTTTTACTTTGGCTGGATCAACCTCAATTCCCCGCTCACTAACAATGAAACCAAGTAACTTTCCGGAATGGACCCCAAAGGTGCACTTGTTCGGATTCAACCTCAATCTGAACTTCCGGAGTCTGTCAAATAACTTTTCTAGATTGACCAAATGCTCTTCTTCTGTTTGGGATTTTGCTATCATATCATCAACATAAACCTCAATTTCATGATGAATCATGTCATGAAATAGCGTCACCATCGCCCGTTGGTATGTGGCCCCAACATTCTTCAGACCAAACGGCATGAACTTGTAACCAAAAGTGCCCCAAGGCGTGATGAAGGTAGTCTTTTCCATATCATCGGGAGACATCTTAATCTGGTTATAACCTGAAAACCCGTCCATGAAAGAGAACACAAAAAACTGAGTAGTATTATTAATAAGCACGTCTATGTGAGGCAGAGGGAAATCATCTTTAGGGCTAGCCCTGTTCCAATCCTTGTAGTCTACACACATCCTGACCTTACCGTCTTTTTTAGGGACCAGTACAATATTGGCAACCCACGGAGCGTAACTAGTCACGGCCAAGAAACCAACATCAAATTGCTTCTGCACTTCCTCTTTTATTTTGATTTCCATATCAGGGCGTGTGCGCCTCAACTTCTGCTTCACCGGAGGGCAGTCTTCTTTCAAAGGCAATTTGTGTACCACAATGTCAGTGTCTAAACCAGGCATATCCTGGTAAGACCATGCTGTCGCTCCCAAAGATTTGCATCCTGGTACAAGCGCGAACGGTCGGCGAGAGGGACAATGAGAACACACAGCCGTGAACTCACAGGGAATGAATAGAGTCGCCAGCTAGGCATTTTTATCCCGGAGGAAAGGTAATGCTGCATAAACCTAGAAAGAGATGGATAAGACGGTTTGCGAACCAGAGAGACTGAGAAAGGGGGTTGGTTACAACCTGGGAAGGTATTAGCACCCAGATTGTCCGTCGTACTCGAAGGGATCCACGCTTAAAAGATTTGTGTTTTAAAGGGGTAGTGTCAGTGCAATCTGTGTATCAAAGCTGGAAAGAATGCAAGTGTCGGTGTAAAAGAAATGTGAAGTGAAATATGTGAAGTGTCAGTGTAAGAACGAGAATGAAATGCTCATGATAATGAGGCTAAGTAAATAATGCTGAAAGAGGGGGAATATACAGAAACTTTTGTTCGATAACTGTTAAGTTATGCCTACGTATCCTCTCGTGCAATGAGGAAGTCAGAACACCGTAGTTCGACCCAAAGAGACTGAAAGATGAGTTGACTTGTGAACTGCTTACTTGTCTATGCTCAAGTGTATGACCTGTCTGGCTCAGGTGCAAACTGTCTTGCATTAGACGGAAGAAGCGAGTTCTCGTTTATGAGTGAATGAGATGAGAAAAGAATCCCGGAGGAGACGATTATTGTTTGTTTTTGGGTTTTCAGTCTTTTATTGCTTTTGAAAGTTTGTCATAAATTAATGAGCTTAAGCCTAAACCAATGGGTTAGTAAACTCATCACATCTTCCCTCTGATTAGGGGTAATGAGAATACCTTAAGTGTGAAGTCAGATTCTCACACTTAATCACCTTTGATGTAGGAGTAAGATCATTAACCTACTTGTAATTATTTAGATGTTTTTGTTGTTTTTGTTTAGTGTTAAGTAATGAGGTTAAGCCATAATAAGGGATTAAACAGACTCATTACACCATCCTAATAGAAGGATAATAGATGAGAATGTTTAAGCTGAGGAAAGCTCCTCAACTTAATCCATGATTAGGGATTAAACTCATGACAAAACAAACCTTTGATTAAGTGGATTTTATTTAATGATGTGATGAAGAAGTGAGTTTTATGGTTTGTAAGACAACTTGAGGGGGACTTGTCCATTAACACTAGGGTTAGTCCTTCTTAACCATTTAAGGAAGAATTAGAACCCTAATGCAAGGCCCAAGTTACAAGCTTGATGTCTTGATGATTATTACGTGAATTGATTAAAGGATTTAAACACATTAAGGGTTTAACACTTAGGATTAAAGTTATACACTCCATCCTAATAGAAGGATGCAGGCATAAGCTTAATCACAAAGCCTTAAAGCCTTTAGGGTTTAGTCCCTGATTATGAGGTGAGGAGAGAAGACTCAATGAGACACAAAGGTAAAACTAAGTGGGGGGACTAATCAAAACCCTAATCATTGTCATGCTTGGTTGTTCCTAAGGTTTGTGAGGTTAAACAAGAAAGATCTTCAATGGAACCAACAGGAAGCAGATGAAAGGATCAAGAGAAGCAAAGTGACTTGCTTCATTCAAGAAGTCAAGTCACTTGAAGAAAGAAAGTGGGAAGAAGAAGAATGAGCAAGCTCAAACTCAAACACAAATAGAAATGCAGCATGGATGCAAGAGAGATGAAAAGAAAAGTTATGAGAAGTGAAGGCAAATTCACTTCTCAAATTCACTTACCACCTGAAATGTTAGAAAAGAAATGCAATGCAATGCAAAATGGGATGAGATGACATGATGAGACACAAAACCAGAAGCATGTTGATGATGATAATGATGCTATGAAGTGATACAAACATGAAACAAGGCATGGAGATGATCATACAAGCTTATGGATGCAGATGAAGCAAGTTAAGAAGCATGGACATACATGAAAAGTTATGAAGTGCACATGGCATACAACATGGCAAACACATGGTGCAATGATCAAACATGCTTTCAATATGTCTTATGATGTCAAATGAATCACATGGATGCTTGAAATGTCATGGCAAGTCATGTTATGCAAGAGAATGCAAGATGGATGCATATGGAAGCCCAAATTAGGGTTTATGATTGATGCAACAAACAAAAACCAAAACCAGAAGCAAACAACATTATAAAAAATTGGAAATGCACTCAAAGGACCCCTAATCCTATACTAACCCAATGCCCAAAGGAGAGGTTCTAACTCCTAGCCAAATTCAAGATATGATTTTCACAAGTTTTCTAGGGTTTTAGGGTTCCTAAACAAGAAAATTACCAAACAAATGGAAAATGAAAGATCAAATCATGGCCATTTAATCTTACAAACTACATGCTAAACACAATGCAATGCAAAAAGAATCAATGTCCAACTCCTCATGAATAGGCAGAAATGATTTTTTGGACTTTGGATCAAAATAATGCACAAAAATGATTTTAATTCAATGAGAAATTCTTAAAATGCATCAAGATCAAAAAATAAATTTGGTTTTAAGGTTGGACAATGTTTCTAAATGTCTTAGAACATTTCATGAATTTTTTGGTGATTTTTAAATACCTAAAAGTATTTTTAATAAATTAATTTTCATTAATCAATTAAAAATAAACTTTTAAATATTTAAAAATACATTTTAAATGCTAAAAATAAAAATGAAAATATTTTTGTGTCATAAAAATTAATGAAACTCAGGATAAAAAATTTCATAATTTTTAAACAAGTTTTGCTATTTTAAATAAATTGTGGAAGTTAAATGACAAAAAATAAAATAAAAATAAGATAAATGAAAAGTATTCAGATCCAATGGTTGAGATTTGAACTGGGTTTGAATGAGTTGACTGGCGCGCGAATCCAAGGGCTGTAGTTGGTTCAGATTAAATTAATTTAATTAAGATTAATTAAACTAATTAAAGGTGATTAGGGCAAAACAAAAGGATCTGGACCATTCATGCGCGCGGGAGGTCAATGGGGTCAAGGGATCCTACGCTCAATATTCAAATGGACTTAATGACCTGAGATTAGGGCTAACAACATTCAGGTGACCGGAGAGAAGCTCCGGTCATCTTCTCCGGCGGCAACACAACCCTAATTCATGATTCAGGCATCTAAACAACAAATTAAACACACCCAAATGATCCTCTAACAACCTAGGTCACAAATCCAGCCTCAAACATCATTTAAACACCAAGAATCAAGCTAGTCGAAAGAAACAAATTTCACGGGTGAAATTTCAGAGTGACCATACAAGCTCATTTCTCATCTATTTTCGATTCTAAAAGTATCCCCATGACCAGCAAAGCATAAGCAATTGATTTATAACTTAAAATGCAAGCTTTGGGAGGAAATCTTCATGTTCATACCTGAGCTGGAAAGCTTCAATATTGAGCTTCCAGAACCTCCTTTGCGTGCAAATGAACTTCTTTGACTCCCTTGAACCCAAAGAGAAACTCCAAAGTCCTTGTGGATGGCTGATTTGAGAGGAAGAGTTCTGATGTAGCAGACTGCACAGTCAGGATTTGTGAGGTTTTAAGCTATTCCAATGGTGGATTCTTGCTCCTTTGAATGTTTCTGACTTGTTGGTGAAGAGAGATGGGGTGTTTGGTGGCTGGAAAGTGAGATTCGAAGAGAGAAGAGTTTTGGACAGTTTTGTGATATGCTATGTTCTGGCCAGCTTCAATGCTCAAAGGCTTGCTATATCATCTCCAACTTGTGTGGATAGACTGTGAGGCAGGTCAGTAGGGTGGCTGGATACTGTGCCAAGAGTATGGGAGCCTTTTGCAAAAAAGTCAAGTTTGTGTCCTTGAGAGCATGGGTCATGGCAGCAACTGTGTGAGGTCATGTCTTGCTCCAGCTTGAGTTGAGGAGAGCCCTTGGATTGTTTGTAGCTGACTGCAACATATGGATGACAAGCTATGCTAGCTTTTGCAACTTGACAACTTGTGTTTTCTCATGAGTTTATGCTAAGTACATGAAACAATGCTTGCTGAATTTTGTTACATGATGTCTCAATTGGTCATGGCAAGGTTTAGAGATCAGCTAGTGATCACATAATTCCTTGAAGCATGATTTTGCCAAGAATCCTCTTTTGCACACTTATGAAAAATGCTTTATGGAACTTTGAAAATCAAGGCAAGCCATCCAAAATTCCTTGGGCCAAATTTGTTTTTGGGGTCATGTGTGATCATGTAATGCAGCTTTGAAGTCACTTTGAAGTTACTAGAATGCTTGGTTCATGAAATTGCAAGTTTTCTTTTTGAGGCATAACTTGAAAATTAGTGATTTTTGCCAACTTTGTCACACCATAACTTTTGATCCAAAATGAATTAGGTCATGTTCTTGTACTTTTTGAAAAGGGAAAAATGTGTTCTACAACTTTCATGACCAAAGTTTTTTCATTTGAAGCATTTTTGGATCAAAAAGCAAGGCTTGAAAAGTGGCATAAAATGACATATTCTTTAAAAGTCAACTATGCCCTAAAAATTCAACTTTGCAAAAACTTGTAATTCTTGAATTTTGTGAACTTCAACCTTCTTCCATGATCAAATAAAGATCATATACACTCAAAATGATGAAGATCACCCATTGGTTGGGTCATTGGGGGCCTCAGATGCCCTGATTTTGCACTGACTTGCCCAGAAAGTCAACTCTTGATCAGATGACTTCCCTATGGAATTTCCTCATGAAAATTGATATGCATACTCCTCATACCATATAGAGACCAATGGAAACAAGAATGACCAAAAAATTTGGAGTTATGGCCTCTGAAACCAAAACCCTAATTTTAGGTCAACTGTGCAGTCAAACTTGGCTCTGCATCCATACCAATCCCAGTTCTTGTGATTCTTTTGCATTTTTGACTTTGAGAGGATGTAATATGATACAAGAACACACATGGATCCCTTTGAAGTGATTGATGGCCTTTGAAGTGGCTCAAGAGGCTCTTGGATTGCTCAGATCACAAACCCTAGGTGCAGATGACTTAGAACCAATGCAGTGAATCAAAAATGAGATATGAGATGGTATGATTGTGTTTATGCATATGAAATGATCACAAGCCATGGTGTGAATGGGTGAGGGCAAATTTGGGGTGTTTACAGCTGCCCCTATTCAAACATGAGTTAGCTGTGCAGGATGTAAGCAACGGCTTAACAGGCCAACAAGATAACTTGTGGTTGAATACCAAAGACAGTCCAAAATTTGCACTCACAGAATGAAGAAGAAAAGGGATATAGATTGTAAAAGGAAAATAAAGTATATTGTAAAGTGTGGGCGACGGAGGACGACCGTCGAGCAGGGGACGACTGCTGGGTAAAGAGCAATGACGGGGACGGCCGACATGCTGGGAAAAGTGGTAAAGCCAAGATGGGGACGACCGACTAGCTGGAAAAAATAAGAGATTATGATGGGGACGGCCATAAAGTAAAGCTGTAAGATTTTCTGGGAATTAATGAAACATGACGGGGACGGCCATCAAGTTCATAAAGCAAAGTAACCGACGATGGGGACGGCCATCGGGCTAAAAAGAAAAGGGACCACGACGGGGACGGCCATCGGGTTAAAGAATAAATGAATAAACAGATGATGAGGTACGGTCATCAAAGGTGAAGGACGATCACCTAGCAGGGGACGGCTGCTCTGTTGGGGTTAAGATGAGGGACGGTCATCTAAGGTGGAGGACGACCACCTGGCAGGGTACGGCTGCTAAAAAAATCAACGATGGGGACGGCCATCGGATAAAAGGTCAACGATGGGGACGGCCATCGGACGAGCATGATGGAGGACGACCATCAAGAGGTGGAGGACGACCACCTAGCAGGGGACGGCTGCTCTCGAGGTTTCTCATGGCATAGGACGAGTGCCAGATAACCAAAAATCAACAATGGGGACGACCATTGGATAAAATGATGAAGGACGATCATCAAGAGGTGGAGGACGACCACCTAGTAGGGGACGGCTGCTAAAAATCAACGATGGGGACGGCCATCGGATGAGCATGATGGAGGACGACCATCAAGAGGTGGAGGACTACCACCTAGCAGGGTACGGCTGCTCTCAGGGTTTACCATAACACAGGACGAGTGTCAGATAAAAAGGAAGATTTGCTTTGTTGGTGATCTACTGGGGAATAATAAACACGGACAAGTGTTTACAACCAAGAGAAGAAAGCATAAGTGTTTAGATATTGTGTATATATTAAAAATGCGGACGAGCATCCTTAAGACTACGATACGGACGAGTATCGGGTAGAAACAAACTGACACATGTTCAGAGATGATGATACGGACGAGTATCAACGGGTTAACAAAGAACACGGACGAGTGTTGAATCTGAGGGGACTCCTGGGGAATAGTAGACACAGACGAGTATCTATATCCAAGGAGACAAAAGTGTTTGACACGGTGTATGGATTAAAGATACGGACGAGCATCCTTAAGACTATGATACGGGCGAGTATCATGTAGAAACAAACATTTGATGCATATTCTGAGATGATGGTACGGACGAGTACCAACTGGTTAACAAAGAACAAGGACCAATGTTGAATCTGTGGGGACATAAATGGCATATACGAGATACGGATGAGTATCCGTATAAGTGTAACATGAGTAGTGAGTATGAGTTTTGTATGGATGAGTGTTTATCTGCTGGGGAGGGTGACACGGACGAGTGTCAAAAGGAGAAGAGTATGATATCAACAAGTATATGGGCTGTAAAAGTGTAAGCGACTGCGCTGGGGATATGACACGGACGGGTGCCGAGAAAATGTATATATAGGTATATGTGAGTGCAAAGAGGATGTCTTTAGCTTTCTACTGGGGTATGACACGGACGGGTGTCAGGACGTATCTGTAACACGGGTGGTCTTGTTTGTAAAGGATATTCAGGCGACTTTACTGGGGAGTGATGACACGGACGGGTGTCAACTGGTGTTTATGAAATATGAGGCAACTGCTTTTGCTGGGACTCTGGTGGGGACAGTTTTTGTGTATTGATGAATGGTTATTATTTACAAGAGTTCGATTCACAACATGGCTTATGATTATGCTATGTGTTTGATTTTTGCCGTAATGCTCCGTATTAGACGGAATGCTACGCTTTGTGGGTGAATATGATGCAAATGTCATGATTATGCAAAGATACCAAACTGGGATTCGGATCCCGTTTCCGCGAAGATCACTGGTTGATCTATTTGAAGTGGACATCCCAGCTGGGGATGAGATCATTGGCAGATCTGATGATATGATATTTGCTCGGGGATATAGGTCACCGATTGACATATCCTTGTAATACAGGACCCAGCTGGGGTTTGTAGAAGCCTTCTGTACTCTGTTGTGACTCCTTCATGCGTTGTTCTTCTGAGAAGAGGCCGAGGATTCTGTGGGGAGATGGTTCCCTGACTTCTGCATCCTGCTGAGGAAGAATGATTGACACTACAACTGGGGAAATTGACAAGTGGCAACTGGCTGGGGAAAGTTGTTGGCAACTCAGCTGGGGAGAGAACACCTCTGGTGCCAAGAGTGAGTGTTGATTTGCCAGCTTGCTGAGATGTAACTTGCATGCCCCAAGTTGCGTTCTGGATACCTGCAATCCTGCAAAGATAAGGAAACGCACAAATGGTCCCGGGGTATCCTTTACTGGATTCCGTCATAGGAGTCAAGCACTTTCGAGAGTAAGTATATTCCCTGTAAGCATGTGTTTTTGAAGAAAAATATCTGTACTTATGCAATCAGTTTTTAGAGACATCAGACATCCTTTGCAAATAAAAATGTATAAGACGAGACATGACTGGAAAATCCGATTTTATTAATTCATGTGCCCTGAATTGGCAAGATACAGTCAAAGAAACAAATCTCCTAAAATGAAGAGACTGTTACAAATTGAGAAACAAAGTGCTGGCGATGTTGACGACGCTTTAAGGAGCTTCCTCTTCTGCTATGACTCGTATGACTTTTGACGTTCTTCTCGTCTTGCTTTCTGAAGAAGGTTGATTCTGAAAGAAGCTTGATCTTTTCGAAGCTTAACAGGTTGTAGGCGATACAGACGAATTCAGAATGCAGTTGTTCGCTTATTCCCTTATTTTGCATGGATCGCCCTTTCGGGTTTTCAATCCATCGGGATACCCATTTTTGCCTGAGTTGTCCAATGCGGCTTTTCAACTCAGCGGGTGTACACATTTTTTATTTATTTTCCCTTACTTTTGCCCGAGTCTTTTATTCTGTTTTTGACTCGCCGGGATGCCCTATTTTTGCCTGGACTTACATTCTGTTTTTATGTCCAGCGGGTCATTTTTATGCGAAGTATTTTTTAACTGCATCTGAATTCACAGGAGACGGGAAGTCTTCACCATCCATGGTGCTGAGCATCAGTGCTCCACCGGAAAAAACTTTCTTTACCACGAATGGTCCTTCATAATTTGGAGTCCATTTGCCCCTGTGGTCTGTATGAGGAGGGAGGATTCTTTTCAGCACAAGATCTCCTACTTGGTACTCTCGGTGCCTGACTTTCTGATCGAAGGCCTTCTTCATTCTTTTCTGATACAGCTGCCCATGACAGATTGCAGCCAATCTTTTCTCTTCAATCAGACTTAGTTGTTCGTATCGGGATCGAACCCATTCTGCTTCGTTCAGTTTAACATCCATTAGTACCCGCAGAGAGGGTAATTCAACTTCGACAGGTAGGACTGCCTCCATACCATACACAAGTTGATACGGTGTTGCCCCAGTGGATGTTCTGATTGACGTGCGGTACCCATGCAAGGCGGAAGGTAGCATTTCATGCCAGTCTTTGTAGGTGACTACCATCTTCTGCACAATCTTCTTGATATTCTTATTAGCTGCCTCAACAGCGCCGTTCATCTTTGGCCTGTAAGGAGAAGAATTGTGGTGTTGGATCTTGAAGTCCCGGCACAGCTCTGCCATCATTTTGTTGTTCAAGTTGGAACCATTATCAGTAATGATTCGCTCGGGAACTCCATATCGACAGATGATATCTCTCTTCAGAAATCTGGCTACCACTTGTCTTGTAACATTTGCATATGAGGCTGCTTCAACCCACTTGGTGAAATAATCAATGGCAACCAGGATGAATCTGTGGCCGTTTGAAGCAGTCGGTTCAATCTTGCCGATCATATCAATGCCCCACATAGCAAAGGGCCATGGTGAAGACATTATGTTCAAAGGATTGGGAGGCACATGCACCTTATCTGCATAAATCTGACATTTATGACATTTTCTGGCGTAAGCACAACAGTCGGCATCCATTGTGATCCAGTAATAACCTGATCTTAGCAGTTTCTTAGCCATGGCATGCCCTCCTGCATGGGTACCAAAGGATCCTTCGTGCACTTCATGCATCAATAAGTCTGCTTCTGTCTTATCAACGCATCTGAGGAGTACCATATCAAAGTTCCTTTTGTATAAAGACCCATCAGTGTTCAGAAAGAAACTACCAGCAAGCCTTCTCAAAGTCTTCTTATCATTGGAAGATGCCCCAGGTGGGTATGTTTGATCTTCCAAGAAGCGTTTAATGTCATGGAACCAAGGCTTATCATCTTTAACAATATCTGCTGCAAACACATATGCTGGTCTATCAAGTCTGGACACTGAAATCTGAGGTACAAAGTTGGCAGCCTGAACTTTGATCATGGATGAAATGGTAGCAAGAGCATCTGCAAATTGATTCTCGTCCCGAGGGATATACTCAAGCTTGACTGTTGTAAAGAAAGTCAATAACCTCCTTGTATAATCCCTGTAAGGTATCAGGTGGTCCTGGTGGGTGTACCATTTTCCGTTGGTTTGATTAACTACCAGAGCTGAATCTCCGAATACAGTCAATGTTTTGATCCTGAGGTCAATGGCTTCCTCAAGACCCATAATGCAAGCTTCGTATTTAGCTTCGTTGTTAGTGCAGTTGAAAGTGAGTTTTGCCGAGAAAGGCATGTGAACTCCTTTAGGTGTAATGAGTACTGCACCAACACCACGACCATTCATATTAACAGCCCCATCAAACATCATAGTCCATTCTTCTTCCGGGTCAGGCCCTTCAGTGTGAACAGGCTCTTCATGATCTTTTGCTTTTATGAACATGATGTCTTCATCAGGGAAGTCAAATCTCATAGGCTGGTAGTCATCAATGGGTTGCTCAGCAAGATATTCAGATAGTACACTGCCCTTGATAGCTTTCTGAGAGGTGTACTGGATGTCATATTCTGTGAGAATCATTTGCCATCTTGCAACCCGTCCGGTAAGAGCTGGCTTCTCGAAAATATACTTAACTGGGTCCATTTTTGATATCAATAAAGTAGTGTGGGTCAACATATACTGTCTCAGTCGGCGAGCAGCCCACGCTAAAGCGCAGCAAGTTTTCTCGAGCAGTGAATAACGTTGTTCACAGTCGGTAAACTTTTTGCTTAGGTAGTATATTGCATACTCTTTTCGACCAGACTCGTCATGCTGGCCCAGCACACACCCCATTGACTCTTCTAATACTGTCAAGTACATTATTAGAGGTCTTCCTTCAACTGGAGGCATAAGGATTGGAGGCTCTTGTAAGTACTCCTTGATCTTGTCAAAAGCCCTTTGGCAGTCTTCATTCCACCTGACCGTCTGTTCCTTTCTTAACAGCTTGAACAAAGGCTCACAGGTTGCTGTGAGGTGAGATATGAACCGTGAGATGTAGTTCAATCGACCTAAGAACCCTCGAACTTCTTTCTCTGTTTTCGGTGCAGGCATCTCTTGAATAGCTTTGACTTTATCAGGGTCAACTTCAATCCCTTTCTCGCTTACAATAAAGCCCAGCAACTTACCGGATCGTACCCCGAATGTGCATTTGTTGGGGTTTAACTTCAATTGGTACTTCCTCAGACGCTTGAACAACTTCAGTAGATTCACCAGGTGATCTTCCTCTGTAAGGGACTTGGCGATCATATCGTCCACATAACATTCTATTTCTTTATGGATCATATCGTGGAATAATGTCACCATAGCCCGTTGATATGTTGCACCAGCATTCTTCAGTCCGAATGGCATCACTTTGTAACAGAACGTGCCCCAAGGTGTGATGAAGGTTGTCTTCTCCATGTCTTCAGGTGACATCTTGATCTGATTATATCCTGAAAATCCGTCCATGAAGGAGAATACCGAGAACTGAGCCGTGTTATCTACCAGTACATCAATGTGAGGTAATGGGAAATCATCTTTCGGGCTAGCTCTGTTCAGATCCCGATAGTCAACACACATTCTTACTTTGCCGTCTTTCTTAGGCACAAGCACTATATTAGCAACCCACGGTGGGTAGCTAGTCACAGCAAGGAACCCGGCGTCCCACTGCTTTTGTACCTCTTCTTTGATCTTCATTGCCATGTCTGGGCGAGTACGGCGCAACTTCTGTTTGACCGGTGGGCACTCTTCTCTCAAAGGCAGCTTGTGCACGACAATGTCGGTGTCCAACCCTGGCATATCTTGATACGACCAAGCAAACACATCCACATATTCTTGAAGCAGATCAATCAGTTGTCTCTTCACTGAGTCTTGCAGGCAGGCCCCGATTTTAACCTCTTTCACGTCTTCATCTGTACCAAGATTAATCACTTCAACCTCCTCCTGGTGAGGAGTAATAACCTTTTCCTCTTGTCTTAACAACCTGGCTAGCTCTTCAGGAAGCTCATATTCTTCTTCAACCCCTTCATCAGCTTGATTGATCGGATTGTCAAAGTCATACGAAGTCATAGCCGTGCTATTGTCGGTGCTGTCAGGAAGGCACTCTCTGCAAGGGTTCAGTTTGTTCATTTTAGTGATTGATTTTAATCTTGTTAAAAAAAGGTGAAATGAAGTTGTCATTTTGAAAACATCGCCATTTATTTTTTTGTACAAAAAGAAAAATGGAAAAACAGTGAACGAAAAGGAAAAAGACTCATTTGCAAAAAGATGTCTGATATTTCATTGATTAATCTTGTTTGCACAAAAAGTACCGATGGCCCGATTACAAAATGAGTCTTGTCATCTTGGGCAAGATGCAAGACTTTGATGCATGCTATAAAAATACAGGAAATAATAATTACTCTGCATGAGTAACTCTTATAATTTCCTGGGAAGACCAGTTTGAGATACTGCTCCCCGGGATCTTTGGACGAATCCAATTCTCCAGATTGCGCTCCTCTTCCAGCTCGTCTTCCAAATTGTTGATAGCATCAGGGGTGAGCATCCCCCCACTGACAAAACCGGGCTTCTCAGCAGCCTTTGCTTGATGTTGTTGAGTTGGTCTGTAACCCAACCCAAATTTGTCTTTCTTCTCCTCCACAGATAAAACCTTGCCCCAGCCTTGGGCAGTTCCTTCCTCAACAACCTTCCGGGCTTGTTGGTAAGATGACATGGAGACTCCAGATACAGCAGATGCTTCATTAACATTCAGGGCCTCAAACCCTTGGCTCATTGTTTCATGGATCTCCCCATCCATCTCAATATACTTATAAGTAGCCAGATGGCTGACAAATATATCCTCCTCCCCACAGATAGTAACAACTTGGCCTTCCCACTCAAATTTTAACTTCTGGTGAAGGGTAGACGTTACTGCGCCAGCGGCATGAATCCATGGTCTACCCAACAAACAGCTGTAGGCAGGCTGAATGTCCATCACATAGAAGATCGTTTTAAAGGTTTGTGGGCCAATTGTCACAGGTAGCTCAATTTCTCCCAGCACCGATCTCTTAGAACCATCAAAGGCTCTTACTACCAGGTTGCTGGGACGCAATGCTAATCCTTCATACTCTAGCTTCACCAGGGCCTTTTTCGGTAAGACATTAAGGGATGATCTTGTGTCTACCAGCACATGGGAAAGGACTGCGCCTTTACATTCCATGGTGATGTGCAAGGCCTTGTTATGGTTGCGGCCTTCCGTTGTCAAGTCAGTATTGGTGAACCCTAGCCCATTTCTAGCAGTAACATTTCCAACCACGGTTTCCAATTGATTGACAGTGATCTCTTCAGGCACGTAAGCTGCGTGCAAGACTTTGAGTAGTGCATTCCGATGGGCTTCGGAGCACATAAGCAGTGATAGGATAGAGATCTTGGATGGCGTCTGGTGAAGCTGATCCACTATTTTGTAATCACTCTTTTTGATGATTCTCATGAACTCATCAACTTCTTGATCGAATGGTGTTTTCAAAGCTTCCTTAACAGCTTGATCTTCCTGCACCGGGCTCTTTCCTTTGGCCTTGGCTGCAGCTTCTGCTTCGGCAGTGGGTCTTTGAATTTGTGGAGCAAAGAGACGTCCGCTTCGAGTGAAGCCTCCGCCTCCTCCCACATTGTCTATTTGTGGTGCAGGCGTTGATGTATCAAGAGTGATTCTCTTTCCTTCGCAGTATATGTCAGAGCCGTAGTGCCAAGGGATGGCCCTACTGCTTTCATAAGGTACTGGTCCAGGTACTGTGACAGTGACTGGACTGATGACAGCTGCAGAAGGAACTGTGATAGTTTGCGGATCATAATAAATTGTGACTGGTGCTCTGGTGGGAGCAGCACTTTCTGAGTTGTAGGCAGAGTTGTTTTCAGGATCATAGAATATCGTGACAGTTGAGACATCTTCATGATTTGTTGCTGGAGTTGTAGGAGACATTGTCGGAAGGATGGATGTTGTTGTTGTAGGAGATTCAAATTGGAGTGGTGCTGAAGTTGTAGAAGAAAAATTTGTTGATAACTGATCAGTTGAGATGATAGATGAAGTACTTGTTGATGAAACCGAAGAATTGTCAGGAACAATGGTTGCTGCAGTTGCTGGATTTGTTGGAAATGATGTGGTGATCTGAAGTTGGCCACTCTGAATGAGACCATCTATGCCATTCCTCAGGTTATCGCACCCATTTACTGAAATATTGCAGTAAGCACACCCTAACTCACACCCCGGGAACATTTGACATTCGAGGAGCTGAGCCTTAATCTCTACCAACGGTGTCCGAATCTGACCCACACTGGTTATTAAATAAGACGGCTTGTCTTCTTCCATAGCGTTGATTCTGGGAACACCGTGGTTTGGCATAGGATTTTTGTTGACATTGGGTGGTGGTGCGAAATTCAGAGCTTTTGAGTCTACCAGGTCTTGTACCTTCATGTGTAAGGCTCTGCACTTTTCTGTACTGTGGCCAGGTGCATTTGAATGGAAGGCACATCTGGCGTTGGAATCATAATTCCTGGGTAGACTGTTGGGATCTGGAGGTGCCAATGTCCTTAGCTCAACTAGGTTGAGTTTCAGGAGTTGTGGCAGCAATGCAGCATATGGCATAGGGATCGGATCGATCACCCTGTTGGCTTGAGATGGCCTCTGTTGGAATGGCCTTTGCTGGTTACTGTTGTTGGTGTTGCTGTTGTTGTAATTTCTCGGAGGATACTGATTTTGTTGGTGGTATTGAGGTTGTTGCTGATAGTTTTGCTGCGGAGGTTGATAAGCTGGTTGTGGATGAGCTGGAGCGGGAATGGTGACTGCTGCCACAGATCTATGCACATATTGGGGCCTTCCCCTGTTGGTGTGGATGGCATTAGTCTCACCAGTCCTTCTTGGGCCTGTAAAAGGCTTTCTTGCATTACTGGATGCGCTTGCACCGCTGTCTGAGATCTTACCCATCTTCAATAGGCTTTCAATTCTCTCCCCGGCTATGACTACATCTGCAAAGCTGGTAGACGAGAAGGCAGCTAGCCTATCAATGTAAGTCCCCTAAAGGGTGTTCATGTACATATCAGCCATCTCCCTTTCTGACATAGGTGGCTGGACAGCAGCAACAAGCTGTCTCCATCTTTGAGCATACTCTCGGAAGCTCTCTCTTGACGACTGTGACATTCCCATTAGGAGGGTCCTGTTGGGTGCCATATCCAGATTATACTGATACTGTCTGATGAAGGCCTCTGCCAGGTCCTTCCAGCATCTAATAGTTGCTCTTGTCAGATGGGAATACCATTCCCTCGAAGCTCCAGTCAAGCTATCCTCAAAATAGAACATCCAAAGCTTCTCGTCCATGGTATAGGCCTTTAGCCTCCCGAGAAAAGATTGTAGATGGGTCCGGGGACAGGAAGTCCCATTATACTTCTCAAAGCATGGCGGCTTAAACTTGTGGGGAATCCTGACCCCGTCTACCAAGCCCATGTCCATAACATCAAAACCCAAAGAGTTTTGAGACTCTAAGGATCTTAATTTCTCAGCTATCTCATCCAACCTTCTATCATAAGCTTCTTCCCCGGCTCCCATCACTGTGAACTGGTCTTCTTGAGGGTCTTCTTGCAGTACCCTCCCTGCTGTGGCAGTCCCTTGTATATTGACAGGAATGTTGGCCTCTGGATGGAGGTGGGGTCCAAAGACTGGGGGATTGACATGAGGTTGGACTCTTTCATTGTTGCTAGTCCCAGCAGTCCCCGGCTGATGATCTTCCTGATTTCTCCCTTCCACCAGTGCTCTGAGCCTCTCCTGGCTTTGGGCCATGTTGTTCATTACTTCCATAAACTGTGTCATTTGAGTCCTCATTTCCAACCTCTCATTGGTCATTTGATTTCTGACCTCTGCAAGGTCCTGTTGTACCTGATCCATCTGTATGCCCGGAAGATTGTTACGGGTTGGATATCGGTGCGGACGGTTGAGGGGAAATACTCGGCGCCGAGCAATAATTCCTGAGCATCACAACAGGGTTAGCAACAACAAAACAAAAACCTACAAAATAAACAAAGGGTTAGCATGCAATGTAGTATGCTTATTTGTTTTCAAGGTATCCGGCTTGGCATTCAGTTTTGACCCTTCCAGACCCTTGAAGATGATGCTGTTGATGTTGCTACATATATTACAAAAGACACATGGTACATAGTTTGTTTACAAATACAAGCCCTCTGAGGGGTCAAAATACATTACAAGAAAATAAAAGTACGTGGAATGAAAGCAACAACAAGCAAATGGTCAAACACCAAGACCAAACTCGTCCTCCCGAACTTCCTTGAGAAGTGCTTCGGTCACAGGATCAGTTGGTCGCTCCGTGAGATTCCGGATGAGGAGATTCCGGGTAGTGACTGCTGCTGTTAGCTTCTTGTGCTGACTTTGGTCCTTTGACCTCTTCACTCCTGCTTTGATCTTCAGCTCTGATATCTCCCTTTGGGCTGCTGCCAGGGCTTCTTGTTGCACTTTTGCACTAGCTTCCAGTTGCTCCATCTTGTCTTGAACTCTCTTGTCCTCCAAAGTACGAGCCTCGGTGATCCTGACCCACCTAGCCTGACTCTCCTTTAGATACAAGTCTGTCCTTGCTCTCTGGAACTGGGCTTCTTTGCAAGCATTCTTCAGAATTTGTTCTCCAGCTTTAGACTTCTTGATATAATCCCCAGACTTCTCAATCTTAGCCAGATGCTCAACTCTCAACTTCTCTAACCTCTCAATCTCCATCCTACCATCACTCCTCTCCCGGAGGGTCTTCTGCAAAGCCTGGGTTAACTTCTCATTTCTTTCCTTCAAACTCTCAAACTCCTCCAAACTGATAGTGGCAGGGGGTGGTGCTGAAGATGATTCAGGCACATCTTCTATGGTAAAGGGCATCCCAGAGAATTGAGCCCTGGCATGGGACCAATCATAATATTGTGCTGATGCCACATTGTTACACTTCCCCAGGATGGTTACCCCCTTAGTCTGCACATTGTCCCAGGCCCAGGCTGCCTGCCTAACAATAGCCAGATTAAGCTTGTTCTCACAATAAAGAGTCTCCACCAAGTCCTGTGCCTTAGGAGTGTGGACTAGTGCATAGCCCAGTTGTCTTCTGAACAGCAGAGGGTTGTAATTAATACTACCCTTAACTCCTATAAGGGGCACATTGGGAAAATGCCCATAGCTGGTGATGATATCCCTGCCCTTGGTGCTTTGGGTGCACCATCTGATATCGGCTGAAGTTAGAGCAGTGAGTCTCTTAGCCCAGTTTTTCTGCTGATGAGGGTTCAAAAATGCATCTGTCCTGGGTAGATGCCTGAGAAGCCAAGTATGGAATAATGGAGCACAACACCTTACTAACCTTCCCCTCTGCTTTTCATTCCTCTGATGCACTGAGTAGTAGAGGTCCCCCAACAAAGTGGTCACTGGGTTCTTCAAGATGAAAAGATGGATTGCATTCTTGCTAATGAATCGAGGCTCATCTGCGAACAACACAATTCCATATATACTCAAGGCCAGTAAAGCACAGACAGCTTTCCACTCTCCTAAAGAAGCTTTCAGGGTAGCTTGAGAGATCAAGAAGTCCAGATGAAAACCAGGGATTCCAGCTTTGGAAGTCATATGCTGCTTAATCAGAACAGGTTCCAGATGCAAAGCCTTTGCTACTTCTCCATTACCAGGAAAGACCATCTCAGGGTTGAAAGGGATTCCACCCCTGATAGGCATACCAACCAATGATGAGTATTCTTCTAATAGAGGGCCTAGCTGAAAGTCCTGAAAAGTGAAGCATCTCAGTGGGGGATCATAGAACTGAATGCAAGTGTGGATCAGGCTTCTCTGTGAAGGGTCCAGATCCATAACCATATCAAGTATATCCCCATAGTGTTCCCTGAACAATGGTATGTGATCTGGAGTGATCAGGGTCTGAATCCTCCTGATGTCAGATAGCTCTGGCTGGAAGAAGTGATAGGTGATGTTGCTCTTTTTAGGAGCCATGATGCTGAGACTGAGTAGAGACAGGTGCTGATGATGACACTGAAGAATGAGCCACTGATTGGCTGGTGCAGATAACTGAAGTAGATAGCTGAAGCAAATGCTGATGAAGATAGGTCAGTACTGAAGATGGGGTCAAAACCAGAACCAAATGAAGATGGATACCCTGAAACACAAATAAGCAAATGTCAATATGATGTAATGTTTATGTATGCAAATGATATGCAAGGGTTTGTGGCTGAGCTGGATCTGATCAAAAACTCTGATATAGGTCCAAGTGTGTTCAAGAATTCCAGATGGAGGTCTATAAATCCAGTAACCAAGGTGGGGGACTCAAATAAAGAGTCACATGTCCAAGGTTTTAGAATCACAAGAACTGTTCCAACATGAAGTATTCTTAACCAAGTCAAAGTAACAGGGTATTCTGAGGTCAAGGTACCTGCAAACCTGTAAATAGCCCAACCCCCCTCACAGGTGGTGTTCTAAAACAAGGATCCTCAGACTTGGATCAGTTATGAGAAGTGTAAACACTTCTAACCCGGAGGTACAGTGTTTACAATAACCATAAAAGTTCCTCCTCTAATTCACCTCAGTTTCTGAAGGTCAAAACTAAAGGTCATCCAGACTTAGCAGGCTTCCCAGATAGCCCTAGCATTGCAGGAAATCTGCAACACAGAGTTCTCAAGAAGAAACCCATATCTGAACCGTGTTTCATATTCCCGCACCAGACCGAGATGGAATGGGAAAGAATATGATTTACTCTAGCCTAGGTGTCACTCAGGTCCCAGGTATAGGGCCTTAACTCTCAATATAACCCCACCCACCAAAGCAAACAACAGATCCAGCCAGCAGCACAATATGACAATATGGTATAATGCAAAGCTATAAAGAAAGCAGTAAAGCAACTGTACATAAAGCAAGAATAAGCACAAATATACAAATACAGATAACACATAACACCCCAGTAAACACAAATCAATCAAGCGCTAGGAGGAACCCACAAAAAGAACCAGAAGCCCTGGTTGCAATATAAGGGTCCCCAGCAGAGTCGCCAAGCTGTCGCTCCCAAAGATTTGCATCCTGGTACAAGCGCGAACGGTCGGCGAGAGGGACAATGAGAACACACAGCCGTGAACTCACAGGGAATGAATAGAGTCGCCAGCTAGGCATTTTTATCCCGGAGGAAAGGTAATGCTGCATAAACCTAGAAAGAGATGGATAAGACGGTTTGCGAACCAGAGAGACTAAGAAAGGGGGTTGGTTACAACCTGGGAAGGTATTAGCACCCAGATTGTCCGTCGTACTCGACGGGATCCACGCTTAAAAGATTTGTGTTTTAAAGGGGTAGTGTCAGTGCAATCTGTGTATCAAAGCTGGAAAGAATGCAAGTGTCGGTGTAAAAGAAATGTGAAGTGAAATATGTGAAGTGTCAGTGTAAGAACGAGAATGAAATGCTCATGATAATGAGGCTAAGTAAATAATGCTGAAAGAGGGGGAATATACAGAAACTTTTGTTCGATAACTGTTAAGTTATGCCTACGTATCCTCTCGTGCAATGAGGAAGTCAGAACACCGTAGTTCGACCCAAAGAGACTGAAAGATGAGTTGACTTGTGAACTGCTTACTTGTCTATGCTCAAGTGTATGACCTATCTGGCTCAGGTGCAAACTGTCTTGCATTAGACGGAAGAAGCGAGTTCTCGTTTATGAGTGAATGAGATGAGAAAAGAATCCCGGAGGAGACGATTATTGTTTGTTTTTGGGTTTTCAGTCTTTTATTGCTTTTGAAAGTTTGTCATAAATTAATGAGCTTAAGCCTAAACCAATGGGTTAGTAAACTCATCACATCTTCCCTCTGATTAGGGGTAATGAGAATACCTTAAGTGTGAAGTCAGATTCTCACACTTAATCACCTTTGATGTAGGAGTAAGATCATTAACCTACTTGTAATTATTTAGATGTTTTTGTTGTTTTTGTTTAGTGTTAAGTAATGAGGTTAAGCCATAATAAGGGATTAAACAGACTCATTACACCATCCTAATAGAAGGATAATAGATGAGAATGTTTAAGCTGAGGAAAGCTCCTCAACTTAATCCATGATTAGGGATTAAACTCATGACAAAAAAAACCTTTGATTAAGTGGATTTTATTTAATGATGTGATGAAGAAGTGAGTTTTATGGTTTGTAAGACAACTTGAGGGGGACTTGTCCATTAACACTAGGGTTAGTCCTTCTTAACCATTTAAGGAAGAATTAGAACCCTAATGCAAGGCCCAAGTTACAAGCTTGATGTCTTGATGATTATTACGTGAATTGATTAAAGGATTTAAACACATTAAGGGTTTAACACTTAGGATTAAAGTTATACACTCCATCCTAATAGAAGGATGCAGGCATAAGCTTAATCACAAAGCCTTAAAGCCTTTAGGGTTTAGTCCCTGATTATGAGGTGAGGAGAGAAGACTCAATGAGACACAAAGGTAAAACTAAGTGGGGGGACTAATCAAAACCCTAATCATTGTCATGCTTGGTTGTTCCTAAGGTTTGTGAGGTTAAACAAGAAAGATCTTCAATGGAACCAACAGGAAGCAGATGAAAGGATCAAGAGAAGCAAAGTGACTTGCTTCATTCAAGAAGTCAAGTCACTTGAAGAAAGAAAGTGGGAAGAAGAAGAATGAGCAAGCTCAAACTCAAACACAAATAGAAATGCAGCATGGATGCAAGAGAGATGAAAATAAAAGTTATGAGAAGTGAAGGCAAATTCACTTCTCAAATTCACTTACCACCTGAAATGTTAGAAAAGAAATGCAATGCAATGCAAAATGGGATGAGATGACATGATGAGACACAAAACCAGAAGCATGTTGATGATGATAATGATGCTATGAAGTGATACAAACATGAAACAAGGCATGGAGATGATCATACAAGCTTATGGATGCAGATGAAGCAAGTTAAGAAGCATGGACATACATGAAAAGTTATGAAGTGCACATGGCATACAACATGGCAAACACATGGTGCAATGATCAAACATGCTTTCAATATGTCTTATGATGTCAAATGAATCACATGGATGCTTGAAATGTCATGGCAAGTCATGTTATGCAAGAGAATGCAAGATGGATGCATATGGAAGCCCAAATTAGGGTTTATGATTGATGCAACAAACAAAAACCAAAACCAGAAGCAAACAACATTATAAAAAATTGGAAATGCACTCAAAGGACCCCTAATCCTATACTAACCCAATGCCCAAAGGAGAGGTTCTAACTCCTAGCCAAATTCAAGATATGATTTTCACAAGTTTTCTAGGGTTTTAGGGTTCCTAAACAAGAAAATTACCAAACAAATGGAAAATGAAAGATCAAATCATGGCCATTTAATCTTACAAACTACATGCTAAACACAATGCAATGCAAAAAGAATCAATGTCCAACTCCTCATGAATAGGCAGAAATGATTTTTTGGACTTTGGATCAAAATAATGCACAAAAATGATTTTAATTCAATGAGAAATTCTTAAAATGCATCAAGATCAAAAAATAAATTTGGTTTTAAGGTTGGACAATGTTTCTAAATGTCTTAGAACATTTCATGAATTTTTTGGTGATTTTTAAATACCTAAAAGTATTTTTAATAAATTAATTTTCATTAATCAATTAAAAATAAACTTTTAAATATTTAAAAATACATTTTAAATGCTAAAAATAAAAATGAAAATATTTTTGTGTCATAAAAATTAATGAAACTCAGGATAAAAAATTTCATAATTTTTAAACAAGTTTTGCTATTTTAAATAAATTGTGGAAGTTAAATGACAAAAAATAAAATAAAAATAAGATAAATGAAAAGTATTCAGATCCAATGGTGGAGATTTGAACTGGGTTTGAATGAGTTGACTGGCGCGCGAATCCAAGGGCTGTAGTTGGTTCAGATTAAATTAATTTAATTAAGATTAATTAAACTAATTAAAGGTGATTAGGGCAAAACAAAAGGATCTGGACCATTCATGCGCGCGGGAGGTCAATGGGGTCAAGGGATCCTACGCTCAATATTCAAATGGACTTAATGACCTGAGATTAGGGCTAACAACATTCAGGTGACCGGAGAGAAGCTCCGGTCATCTTCTCCGGCGGCAACACAACCCTAATTCATGATTCAGGCATCTAAACAACAAATTAAACACACCCAAATGATCCTCTAACAACCTAGGTCACAAATCCAGCCTCAAACATCATTTAAACACCAAGAATCAAGCTAATCGAAAGAAACAAATTTCACGGGTGAAATTTCAGAGTGACCATACAAGCTCATTTCTCATCTATTTTCGATTCTAAAAGTATCCCCATGACCAGCAAAGCATAAGCAATTGATTTATAACTTAAAATGCAAGCTTTGGGAGGAAATGTTCATGTTCATACCTGAGCTGGAAAGCTTCAATATTGAGCTTCCAGAACCTCCTTTGCGTGCAAATGAACTTCTTTGACTCCCTTGAACCCAAAGAGAAACTCCAAAGTCCTTGTGGATGGCTGATTTGAGAGGAAGAGTTCTGATGTAGCAGACTGCACAGTCAGGATTTGTGAGGTTTTAAGCTATTCCAATGGTGGATTCTTGCTCCTTTGAATGTTTCTGACTTGTTGGTGAAGAGAGATGGGGTGTTTGGTGGCTGGAAAGTGAGTTTCGAAGAGAGAAGAGTTTTGGACAGTTTTGTGATATGCTATGTTCTGGCCAGCTTCAATGCTCAAAGGCTTGCTATATCATCTCCAACTTGTGTGGATAGACTGTGAGGCAGGTCAGTAGGGTGGCTGGATACTGTGCCAAGAGTATGGGAGCCTTTTGCAAAAAAGTCAAGTTTGTGTCCTTGAGAGCATGGGTCATGGCAGCAACTGTGTGAGGTCATGTCTTGCTCCAGCTTGAGTTGAGGAGAGCCCTTGGATTGTTTGTAGCTGACTGCAACATATGGATGACAAGCTATGCTAGCTTTTGCAACTTGACAACTTGTGTTTTCTCATGAGTTTATGCTAAGTACATGAAACAATGCTTGCTGAATTTTGTTACATGATGTCTCAATTGGTCATGGCAAGGTTTAGAGATCAGCTAGTGATCACATAATTCCTTGAAGCATGATTTTGCCAAGAATCCTCTTTTGCACACTTATGAAAAATGCTTTATGGAACTTTGAAAATCAAGGCAAGCCATCCAAAATTCCTTGGGCCAAATTTGTTTTTGGGGTCATGTGTGATCATGTAATGCAGCTTTGAAGTCACTTTGAAGTTACTAGAATGCTTGGTTCATGAAATTGCAAGTTTTCTTTTTGAGGCATAACTTGAAAATTAGTGATTTTTGCCAACTTTGTCACACCATAACTTTTGATCCAAAATGAATTAGGTCATGTTCTTGTACTTTTTGAAAAGGGAAAAATGTGTTCTACAACTTTCATGACCAAAGTTTTTTCATTTGAAGCATTTTTGGATCAAAAAGCAAGGCTTGAAAAGTGGCATAAAATGACATATTCTTTAAAAGTCAACTATGCCCTAAAAAGTCAACTTTGCAAAAACTTGTAATTCTTGAATTTTGTGAACTTCAACCTTCTTCCATGATCAAATAAAGATCATATACACTCAAAATGATGAAGATCACCCATTGGTTGGGTCATTGGGGGCCTCAGATGCCCTGATTTTGCACTGACTTGCCCAGAAAGTCAACTCTTGATCAGATGACTTCCCTATGGAATTTCCTCATGAAAATTGATATGCATACTCCTCATACCATATAGAGACCAATGGAAACAAGAATGACCAAAAAATTTGGAGTTATGGCCTCTGAAACCAAAACCCTAATTTTAGGTCAACTATGCAGTCAAACTTGGCTCTGCATCCATACCAATCCCAGTTCTTGTGATTCTTTTGCATTTTTGACTTTGAGAGGATGTAATATGATACAAGAACACACATGGATCCCTTTGAAGTGATTGATGGCCTTTGAAGTGGCTCAAGAGGCTCTTGGATTGCTCAGATCACAAACCCTAGGTGCAGATGACTTAGAACCAATGCAGTGAATCAAAAATGAGATATGAGATGGTATGATTGTGTTTATGCATATGAAATGATCACAAGCCATGGTGTGAATGGGTGAGGGCAAATTTGGGGTGTTTACACATGCAAAGACATCAACATACTCTCAAAGCATGGCGATTAGGCGAGTGTTGATAGATTCCTCTAATGCGGCCCCGATCTTAACTTTTTTCTTTTCTTCTTCGGTACCCAGGTTTATCACTTCGATGGCTTTTTCATGCGGCTGAATCATCTTTTCCTCCTGTTTAAGCAGTTTGGCTAACTCTTCGGGTAGTTCACAATCTCCTTCACCTTCCTCATCGGCTTGGTAAATTGGATTGTCAAAGTCATACTCAGCCATAACAGGGTCGTCATTGATAAGATCCTGTGACGAGCACCTGCATGAATGGTGATTCATGCAAGGCTTTAGAAAGAACTTGAGAAAATGAGAAACATTGCCATTTTAAAACTTTTCTTTCTTTTTGAAAAACAACAGCAAAAAATGAAAGGCAAAGAACAACATGGATGAATGTGAAACGTCAGCTTTATTTATGATTATGAATTGTGTTAGAAACAAAAGAACCCTTACAAAAAAACTACTATGCCCCGGGCAAGACATAGTGCTTGAGTATTGAAAAGACAGAAACAAAGATTATTACTCTTCGAAAGAGGTGACTGAGATAAGCTTTTCAGACGACCAGTTGCTAAGTTGAGTCCTTGGAATATAAGGCCTGATCCACTCATCTAAGTCTCTGCCACTATCAACTAAGTCGTCCTGCACGACACTGATGCTTCCGTAATCCACCATTCCCGCACTCATGAAGGTAATTGGGCCTTAACGACCTCTAGCACTCGGTCCAGATGATGACTGCCCGGGATGTTAGCCAACCCTAAACATATATTTCTTTTCTGGCACTTCTACTGGACTGCCCTAGCCTTCTCGCATCCCCGACTCTACCACCTCAAGAGCTTACTTATAAGAGGCTATGGAAACCCCCTTCTTTGGTTCTTCAGAAGAAGCTGTCAATGCAGATGCTTGTTCAGTTTTCAGGGGCTCAAAATCCTGACATGGAGTCTCAAATATCTCGCCATCCATCTCTACATACTTGAATGAAGCTAGATGACTGAAGAAGATGTCTTCTTCCCCACTGACTGTTACAATTTGGCCCTCCCAGACGAATTTCAGCTTTTGATGAAGTGTGGACGATACTTCCCCTGTTTAGTGTATCCAGGGCCTTCCCATCAAACAACTATATGCAGGTTGTATATCCATTACGTAGAATGTGGTATTGAAGATTTGGGGACCTACTTTAATTGGTAAATCCACCTCCCTGAATACTGATCTTCTTGACCCATCAAATGCTCTAACCACCAGGTAGCTGGGCTTTAAAACCACTCCATCATAATCCAACTTCATCAATTCCTTCTTGGGCAGGACATTCATCGATAATCGGTATCTACCAACACGTGAGAAAGTATTGCACCTTTACACTCTAAAGAGATATGCAGCGCCCGATTATGAGAACGACATTCAGATGTTAGATCGATGTCTGTAAAACCCAATCCATGACTGGCATTGACACTGGATACCACCGCTTCTAATTGATTTACCGAGATATCCTGTGGCACATAAGTCTTGTTCAGGATATTCAAGAGAGCTTTCCTGTGGGAGTCGGAGCACATTAGCAAAGACAAGATGGAAATTTTTGATGGGGTCTGCTGCAGATGGTCCACAATCTTGTAATCGCTCGTTTTGATAATTCTAAAAAATTCTTCAGCTTCTTAATCAAATGTAATGTCAGGATCAGTCACTGGCGTGGGCTCATTAACAACCACTGGCTGCTTCCCTCTTGCCTTAGCCTGGGCTTCTGCGGTGTCTCTGGGTGGTATCACACTATTTCTTAGTGTTTTCGGCGCAAATAACCTTCCACTTCTAGTAAAGCCCCCTACTCCAATGTTTTCTACTTGAGCTTGGGTCGTGCTAGACGTGGCCAAATCTTGTTTCTGGCCGTTACAATATACTTCGCCACCATAATTCCAGGGAATGGCTTTATCACTCTGATACATTACTGGCCCTGCAGTGGTAATCGTTATCGGTGCCACTCTGGTTCGTGTAGGAACTTGAGATGGATCGTAGAAAATGGTTACTGTGGAGACTTTGTTTTCTTTTACAACTTTGTCAAACTGTAAAACTCCTTCATTAATCATACTCTGGATCCCCTTTTTTAACTTCTCACAACCACCTGGCGTTTCAACACACCCTGGACAATCACTTCCACAACCTGCAAACACACCCCTCTGGGCCAAACACGCTTTAACATCATTCAACGGAGTTTGCAGGTCGTTGATATCACACATCAAGTTTAGATTCTCCCCATCGTCAACTGCCCCAACTGTACCCTCGTGAGAAGGCACGGGGTTCTGTATTACATTAGGAGTAGGACCGAAATTAATCGCTTTAGAATCCAGTAGGTCTTGAACCACATACTTCAAGGCTTTGCAGTTTTCCGTGGTATGCCCGGGGGCTCCAGAATGAAATTCGCATCTGGCGTTTGTATCGTATCCTTCAGGAAGTTGCCTCGGCTTCAGGGGTTGTAGAGTTCGGAGTTGAACCATCTGGAGTTGTAGGAGATTCTTCAAAAGTTGTGAATAAGACATCGGCGGAGTTTCAAACTGCTTCTCTCTGGTCCTCTGAGAATATTATGGGCGAGGAGCTCTTTGTTGATACCCTTGTTGGCGTTGCTGTTGTGGTTGTTGGATTTGTTGTTGAACAGGTTGAGCTGATATAGTGACGGGGGCCACTTGCTGATAAAACCCTCTGTTACTTCCTCCCCTTTGTGCGTACATTACCCCAGTCTCTCCTTCTCTCCTCTTCAAAAAGGGTTTCTTGACACCAAAATTTGAAGCGCCCCCGTTCTGAATCTTCCCTTCCTTGATCCAGCTTTCTATCCTCTCGCCAGTCAAGATGATATCTGAAAACCCACTTGAGGAACATCCAGCTAGCCTCTCCATGAAATGCCCAGGGAGGGTATCCAGGAACAGGTCTACCATTTCTCTCTCCAGCAAAGGCGGTTGCACTCTGGCGGCCACTTCACGCCACCTTTGTGCATAATCTTTGAAGCTCTTGGAGTTCTTCTGAGTCAGACTTTGAAGTTGAGTGCGACTGGGCGCCATGTCGATATTATACTGATATTGCTTGAGGAATGCTTCTCCCAATTCCTTCCAGCTTCTCACAAAGCTTCTCTTTAGCTTCATATACTATTCCAAGGATTTTCCGGAGAGACTATCCTGGAAGTAGTACATCCAGAGCTTTTCATCCCTAGTATGGGCAAAAACATTTCGGTAGAATGCCTGCAAGTGAGTTTTAGGGCAGGAGCCACCGTTATACTTGTCAAAAGTAGGTGGCCTGAATTTGTGAGGAATAACCACCCCAGGGACTAGACCCATGTCAGACACATCTATCCCCAAAGTGTCTCTACACTCTAGGGCTTTGACTTTCTCAGCAAGCATCAAAAAGTCTTGAAGATTTCCTTCTCCACCAAATCCAATATCATTGTTAAAAGAAGGGAACTGATCCTCCTACCTGTCTTGTACTAGAATGAAGGTTGTTGTGCTAGGTTCTGGAACTTGAGGTCCACCTGGGCCATTGTTGGTGTTGGGAGGAATCACTTGTACTTCAGGAGTGGTTATGGGAGGATTAGTCTGAGGAGGGTTGAGCCCCTGAATTGCATTTCTCAAATCTTATTGTCCCTGAGCCATCCCTTGCATCATGACCATGAACTCTCCTATTCTGGTGCGAAACTCATTAAGCTCACTTTGCATAGCATCCATGATTGTCCTCTGGTTGTTGCGATTTGCGTAACGATGCAGGATATTCTGTCGAAGATGACGGGTCTTGGCGGCCCTCGCAATCTTTGCCTGAAATGCAAATAAGTTAAGCGACCTGTAGAAAACCTGCAAAACAAAGAAGAAATGCAAATGATGTGTATGCAATGTAATGTGTTCCTTTTATTCCCAATGCTTCAATTACTTTCCCATTCTGGTGTTGAGAAATTCCTGTGAGACATTCAAACTTGAAGTGGTGGCATTTATTTTGTGTCCATGCAACAGATATAACTAGAGACTTTAGGTAAATCAGAAGACAGTTGGAATAACAAATATCCTCACAAGGTACAAATTCATATGTCAAGAAAGAAAAAGACACATCAAGAGAGAGGGAATTCCCACAACAAGCTTGTGGGTAATCCAAGTCATAGGCATGTAAAACTAAAGCTTAGGAAGGTCTACATCCTGTAATCTCCAACTAAGGCGCTTGACATTTTGCAATATTTGAGCTATATTCGGATGCGTAGGTTCCTGCACAAGCTTCTGAATTAAGATATCCCTAAGGTCAAAGGAGGCATGCAATTCCTCAATTTGTTGTAGGAACACCTTTTCACTTTCTTGGCTTGTAATAGAATCATTCATGGCTCTCTTGACGTCACCTTTCAATTTCAAATCTTCCATTTCTTTCTGAGCTTCCTTTATTGCTTATTGGCTTTCTGCTAAACTTTGGAGATGACTCTTCTCTTGATGATAAGCCTTCTGAAGGAGCTCTCTCTGTCCATCCAAAGAATCTTGAAGACTCTTGACTTCTAGTTTGTGCTTGATCTCCAGCTCTTTCTGTTTCCTCAAATTATCTTCCCACTTCTCTTGCCATAAGGTGACAGCCTCATTAGCTTCATTCAAATCTTTCTTCTCCTTTCGACGTTGGGCCGCCTTGTGAGTTTCAACTAATCCCCTTTTCTTGAAGTAGAGCTCTCTCTCTTGAAAGTCTTGTTGGTTGAGCCTAACCATCTCTTAATCTTTGTGAGCTCTTTCCTCCAATTTTTGATTTTGCATCTTCAGTTTCTGGCATGAATTGTAGGCTTCTTGATTCTCCAACCTGAGTTGTTGAACCAAGGCTTCCAACTTTTGATATTCTTGAAGAGGCACTGAAGTTATAGGTGCTACCTCCTTAGGGTAGAGAGGTGTTTCTCTAGAAAATGGGAGCAACAGGGTATTCACACGATCCTCCACCCAGCTGGCAAAAGGATCATAAGTATTGGTATCTACTCTCCCAAAATCTTTCTTCCCTTTTCTCACTCTAACCTCCCAAGCTTGGGATGCTAGTATGCTCTTCTTGAGATTTCCTTCTGCTGGAAAGTATAAAGATTCATTTGCCTCTTCAATCAAAGGCACAACTCTTAATGGATAACCAAACTACTTCTTGGAAAAATAGGATTGTAACTAATCCCACCATTCCTTCCTATCAAAGGCACACTTGGGAAGCTACCACAACTGACCAATAATTCTTTGCCCACAAGATCTCTGTTGCATCCCCATGCAATGTCAGTTGAGGTTAAGCCCATTAATCTTTTGGACCACTTCCAAGATTGTTTCAAATCCTGGAAAGGTCCTGATTTAGGGAGTTGCCTTACAAACCAATCAGCAAATAGGGGAGCACAACAATTTACATGTCCCTTCCTCTTTTCATTCCTATGGTGAACTCCATAGTAAAAGTCACCTAGCAAAGTGGGTACTGGATTTCTTCTGGCAAATATAGTGATAACTTCCATGTTGATTAAACCCTTCTCTCTTGGAATCAAACGGGTCCTATACAATATCAAAGCAAGCAAGGTGCTGAACTTAGCCCATTTGTTTTCAGAGGCCAGGTCCTGAGCTTCCTTGATAAGAAAATCTAAGAAAAGTCCTTTACCTTTGGTGGCATCCAATTCTCTGCTAACCTTGGATAAGTCCAGAAGAAATTACTCATCTATATCCTTGGACGAAGGCATCTTCTCTAAGCCATAGTAAGGAGCACCATTTTTTATGGGGATTCTGAGGATGCTGGATACCTCTTCTAATGTGGGAGCCAAGATGTAGTCAAGGAAAACAAAGACCCTCAGCTATGGATCATAGAACTGCAGTAGAGAATGAAAACTATCCCTCTGGTCAGTGGTTGGCTTATTCACATAGTCTAGGATCTTCCCAAACTCTTTTCTGAAATCATCAAGCACTTTGTCACTCATCAAACCCATTAACTTCTGAATACCATCTGTCTCTGGATGTGGGAAAGTATAATGGACATTTCTCTTCCTTGGAATCTCCATGTTGAAGCAGCAAATATGACCAGGAATAAGAGGTAATGAACCTTGAGAATAAAAAGAACACAAAATGATTAATGATGTTATGATGTTATGCAAGACAAGGCATGTGATCAGTGATGTGTTTGTGTAGTGAATCAGGTAATCAAGTTTCTGTGCAAGGCCACAACATCACCAAAAGTATCTTTCTGATCAGGAGTTCATGATTACATAATCTATAATTAACAGAACAAGATCATATCACTGAAGTGTGCTAGCATAATGGGTATGTTGAAGTTTAGGGTTCCTGCAAACCTGTAAACCCCTCCCCATCTCACGGGTGTGCTATTTGGGTCAAACATCACAAACTCTCAAAGCCGAATAGCAATAATATGTTCACCATTTCCGAGAAATGGCTCATGACCAAATCAGGGAATCAGTTTGGCATTATGTACTACTCAGGGAGGTCTCAGCTGAGTCCAAGGAAACAAGCATCCCTCATAAGTCCTCAGCTTCAAGCACTGAATCACGAAACAATAGTACATTCATCCCGAAGGGTACAATACTATTGTCATTCGAACAGTTTGCCTTAACTGGATTCCTATGAGAGAACCAGGCCATCCTATGCGAGTTCCTAGTGGGCCCTCGGATGCGAGTGGGTTTGCCAACAAATGTGGTCTGCCACTGTCATCACTGGAGAGGGATGTTTCCACAAAGGTTCTCAATGATCGGTCCCCTGATTGCACATTACTATCAAGGTAGTGTATTGCCCCAGAAAGATTCCGGCGTCAATACATTTCCGAGAAGGTCGCAAGTCAAGGCGAGGAACTCACTAATACCAACATAGCAAGATGCCATGAAGCCAAAGTGGAACCACTCTAAATCCTAGGTGCACTTAAGCCGGGTATTTGGCTTATCTCACAGTAACAAAGCCCATGCCACAGAAAAAAATGAAACCAACACAGTCCAGTATGATGCATGTGAAAATAAATACTGAAAGCAGTAAATAAAGCTGTAAAGTAAACTGTAAATAAAAACAGTAAATAAACATAACAGCACACACATATAAACACCCAAAGAAAACAAAAACAAACAGGTGGTAGGATTGACTCTACGAGGGAAACCAGAGATTCTGGGTTCGATCCTCAGCAGAGTCGCCAGCTGTCGCTCTCGGGATTTTCATCCTAGTACAAACGCGAAAGTGGCGCGGAAAAGGTAGAGTCGCCAGCCATGCATTTTTATCCCGAAGGAGCGGGAAAGGTAATGCTGCACAAGCCTGAGGAATAAGGAAAAGACGAGGTCCTGCGAACCAAAGATCTGGGTCAGGGAGTCGGTTATGACCTGGCTAGGTATTAGCACCCCAGACCGTCCACCGTACCGGACGGGATCCACGCTTGTTTGTTTTGTTTCAAAGGGTGAGAAATAAGATGCTGCTGAATAAGAACTGCTAACTGGAAACTGGAACTGAAATGAGAAAGGAGAAAGGGAATTGGAATGGAAAGAAAGGATGGGGAAAATGTAGGGAAAATAAATAATGTGCTCGAATGGGCCCTATCCCGCTGCCTACGTACTTCATCGGGAAAATGAGGATTAGAGTCGACATAGTTCGCCTAACTAAGGCGGGAACTAATTGTTTGTGTTTTTTATGCTGGAACTGCGTATGTCTGTGCTCAGGTGTTGCAGGCTCGTCTGCTACGAGTGCATTTACCGTCTTGCATGCGAGACAAGTTGTCGCAAGTTCGCGTTATGAGTGAATGAGATGAGAAGAAAAGTTCCCGCAGGATATTCGCTTATTATTTGTTTTTGTCTTTTATGAGTTTTGTAGGCATTTGGCACAAGGAAGTGAATTCAAACTCTTTTCCATGGAATGTGTACTTGCTACTACATTCCAAGATGGAATAATAGAACAAGCACACCAAGCAAGGAGAATTTATCCAAGACATGTTTCCAAGGATTATGGTCTAAGTTCACTAGCTTATTGAACTTATTACATGTTTTTGTAGATTTTGTAAAGAAATGTCTTTTAGATTTTTTTGTGAAACAACCCCTTGATAAGACTTGTACATCATGCTAGATAATCTTACACCATTCCAAGATTGAATGAATGCAAGTGCCCCATGGAATAAGGCTATACACAAGGGATCCTTTTATGCATTTATGAAGTCTTTTTGGATTTTTGTTTGAAGATGAGAAGAGAAAGACTCAAAAGGAAAAGGTCAAAGCTAATGGGGGACTAAGACACAACCCTAAGTTATCTTATTATGTACAAGTGTGATCATATGGTTAATGAGGTATTCTAACCTAAGGAGAAGAAAGAACAAGTTAGAATTCAACTTACTTCCAAAGGAAGTGAAGTTGAATCTAGAGAGAGAAATAGGAACCTATGAACAAAGAACTAAGGTGCTAAGGAAATAAAAAAAGCATGCATGAGATAAATAATGAAGTAATTACCTCATCTTCCCCCCTACAAAACAAATGTTAGCATGATGGAGAAATATGAACAAATATTACATGGAAAATCTCAATAACAACCCACACTAGCTAAGGAAAGATGTTAATGAGCTTCTAAGGTTAATACCTAAGCCTAAAGCATATTATAAAGTACCAAACTTAAAAATTCAGTAGCTAAATCAATTCCAAAGTTTCTAAAGCTACAAAGGTAGACAACCTCAAACTATGCCCTAAAAAGAATCTAAACCCTAATGAAATCTAAGGTAAAGTCACATGGGGAAACCTAAAGGATTAAGTAACCTAAAAAAGGCTTAAACCCTAAAGTGAATGGAAAATCCAGGGGCTAATCACCTTATCAAAGTCTCCTAATAGGTCATTCTACAAGGGATGAAGATACCTAAGTAAAGAAAATGCAAACTATGTGAGTGATGGTGTGAACATGAAAGAGAATGCAAGTGAAACTTCAAAGAGAAGAAAGATCTTAAGGTAAGACTCAATAATGAACAAAAGGGTTTTGAAATCCCCATACAAAAACCAGAGGCTTAACATGAATTCAAGATGGAAATTAAACTTGGAAAATGTTCACAAATGTTGGGTGAAGAAGCATCCTAAGGTTAAGTGCTCCAATTAGGGTTTTGGAAAGTTCTTTAAGGGACAAATGAAGTTCCAATAGAAACAAAAAGATTCTAAATGAGATGGACAAGCATGGATGTCTACAAAACATTTATAAGACTCAAACAAGGATAAGATGAAGTTAATTCATGTGCAAATGGCATTGGAGATGTTTTAGATGGAACGAGAAGTAAGATTAGGTCAAAATGAAGACCATGGTGACTTAAGATTCAAGTAAACCCTAAAACAAAGGTAAAGGACCAAATGATTGCTTTCAAAGTTAGAGGACCTCTAATATGACTCACAAGAACCAGAATCAAGACTAATGGCATGAATGCCTTACACAAATGGAGATGGGAGGAGCTTCTAAAAGGGCCAAAAATGACTTATAAATCAAGCAACTCAAGAAAAATACCAAATGACCCAAAAATAATTATGAAAGTTGGTACTTAGAATCAAGATCCAGAAAGTAACATGTGTAAAAAAAATCTCCTTAAAATTCCTCTTTTTGAATGGTTAATGGCAAGGTAGAACTCAATTAGGGTTTTTGAACATACAAGTGAAAGAAAGGACTAAAAAATGATCCAAACATGACCAAATAATCCAGAGAAAAATCTTTTGATGAAGTCTGATGGAATAAGAAGACAACACAAGAAAAATGACACATTTATCATACATGGTTTGAGAGAATAAAAATGTACAAGATGACATATCAAAAATGAGAAAATAAGAAAACATTAAAAGGAGAAATTAATTCTGATCTCAAAAATGAACAAAAATAAAATCTAAAATTATGGAAAATTAAAGAATATTGTGAAGAATGTCCATGAATTAATTGGGATTTTTTGGAGGCTTTTTGGTATTTTTAAAAATAAGAAACGAAACTGATATAAAATAAAAAAATAAAATAAAATGAACTAAATTGAAATGGGCCTGGGGGTGCAAAGAGTGAAGAAATAAACATGACTGGGCCTAGGTGAATTGCACAGGGGGTGTGAAGAGCACCTGATTGACTTTTGTGTTGACTTATTCATGTGCTAGGCACACATATCATTGATGTGCTGGATGTTCCACAAGCGTTGGATCAGATGGGATCAATGGTCTTGACTTAAAGTTGGGAAATAATTAGGGTTACTATTCAGATGACCGGAGATGAATTCCGGTCATCTTCTCCAGCCATGCTCTGCTAGGGCTTCCTTAATTCACCATGAAAATGAAATCTAAAGGTATCATCTCACTCGTCTCCACTCACTGATCATTAATACCTCCTCAAAATTCATTCATGGTTCCTAAAATGATCAAATCGAAGGCAAACAAATCCACATCTAAAAATGCATCTAAGCATCTAATATGCCTATCAACTAGCCAGAGGTGCCATTGCTTCTATCAAGCTTCACTTAACATGAAAACAACAAAAAATAGCCAATTCGATCCAATGAGTTTTCAGAGCATACATTAAATGCAGTGTAATCAATGTGTTGCTAGAATGCCAGAGATGAGGTTCCAGTGATTGCTTGTTCTTGCCTTACTTCGACAGAAGTGAAATAAACAAACTACACTTGATGATTCTTGAGAGATTGAAGTAAATGTAGTGATGTTCAAGATTTCGCAGAATCAATTCCTTGATGATTGGAAGTGATTAAGCCATGAGAATGAATCCATACACTATGTTGCTGATGGATTGAACAAGATAGAGGCCAAAGGGATGAAGATTGAAGAGCTACACTTCAATTTGCAGTGTGAATTCAATGATGCAGTGAAGGATCTATGGAGCTTCAAGCTAAGCCATCCCTGGAGGTTATGCTAAAGATGATGATGAAGATGGATTGAGAGAAATTGAGATTGAATTGATGAAGAAGAAGATAACTCGAAGCAAAATGCAGAGAGATTCAATGGAGTGAAATCTTGTGTGAATGAAGCCACCCTTCCAAATTAAGTGGTGATCTCAACTTATAGGACTCTTAACCATGGTTACTTATCCCTTGAGTTAACTGAGTGAGCCAGGTGAAGTGAGTGAGGTTGTTATGGCAGTTATGCCAACTGGACGATCTAGAATTTTCCTCAATTGGATTCCATCCCATGCTGCATAGTTCATGCTCTTACGGTGTTCTCGAATGCAGCTTGCCTTAGGTGTTTGAAACTGAAATGAAATGATTCACTACAATCATGGAAATGGTCCTCATGGTAAGGTGCATTCTGATGTGAATTGAGGCAATGCACAATGATTGATCAATATTGTTTGACTTGACTGGTGTAGGGAAATGGAAATGATCCTGCAGGCATGGGATCATTTGAAGCTTGCATCATGTCTTGATCACAATACATTAAATGAAGCAAGTGGAATTGAGTTGGTGTGAAGTTTGGAATGCCTTGATGCATAAGCAACTGGTTTGATGCAATGATATTCCATGGAGGTTTTCTTCATGATCAAGCAATCAATGGGATCAATCCTTGTGCTCAATTTGAAGAGGAGCTCACAAGGAACACGTTTGATGTTTGATGCAAGATGGAATATGCCTTCTAAATCACTCAAATGGGACTTCGAAGATCATGCCTCAATGTTGCATCCTAGGCCTACATTACCTGCCCTTGGCTTGGAAATATGCCCTGCAAGTTTCTCAGTTTGAAGATGCTCACTTTGGCCACTCATAACTCTTAACCCTTTGATCAGATGAAAAATCTTTGAACATCAAAGTTGTTGGAAACATGGAAATGAACAACTTTTTAGTTCAAAGAAAATTCATTTGAGGCCTCTAACATGGAGAAAAATGGCTTGCATTTTGACCCACCACCTGTTTGATGGAATGCCTTGCCTGGCGCGCGCGCAGGAGGCAAGGCCTGCCTTGGTTTTTGCCCTAGTTTTCCTTGAATTGCACCCACTTTGGATGATTATATCTAACTCAATTTTGATGCTATAAAAGAGTTCCACCTATGGATTTGAAGCTCAAGATGCCCTCTTTAATTGTCTTCAAGTAGAATTTTCATATCTTTCATATTTTGGGAGAAGACCTCATTCAAAGTAGATGCAAAAATAGCCAAAACTTGCCATTTTTTGGAAACCCTAATTTTCTAAAAATGGTAAGTTTTGGTTTTCTTGATTTCTCTTGATTCCTCCATCATTTCTTGATCAAATTTGAAACATAGGATCCTTGTAACCCTAATTTCATGATTTTGATCTCAAAAAGTCAGGAGTTGACTTTTTCTTCAGCATGGTTGACTTTTCCCCAATTTCCTGATTTTCAATCATCTGACCAATTGAACCTTTTCTAAAATGAATTTGTGGATGAAATTTGAACCCTATACACTTGTTGTCATATAGAACACACTGGAATCCACTTTTTCTCAAAAATTCATGGAGAAGCCCTTCACAATTGAAACCCTAATTTGGATCATTTCCTTAGGAGATGTTGCACTACTTGCATTCCTTGGAGCCATTCACTTCTTTCCAAGACTTGAGGTTTCAAATGGAGACTTATGGGATGTTGTAGACCCCTTTTACATGATTGAGGAACTTTGTGGCCCTTTGATTGTCTTTTTATAGTCCTCAATTCCTCTGGTCATTGACCACATACCTATGCCTCAGCTATGCTACACATGATGCAATATTTTTTTGTTATTTTGTGAACTTATATATGCTAAATGATATGAAAAATGTTGAGGATATGAGAGGGAAAATTTTGAGGTATTACAGTCCGCTTGTAACTGGCTTGGAGATAATGGCCCGAATCCACTTTCCCGAAATTCGTCATCTGCATTAATTGAACAACAGGGGCACCATTTACAAGACCTAGAAAGAGCTGTTTTCGGGCGGTATTATTTTCCTAAGACTGATTGCATGCATTTCAAGCTCCCACCCTTTTGCCAAGTGAGACGCTCGTGGAACACTGCTCCTATAAAAGGTGTGGCTTCATGCACCTTCTTGCTATACTCATTCAAATTCTTCATGAGTTCTTCTTCAAATTATCTTGCAGACCAGAAGGTGGCAAAGATAGATCCAGAGCCCCCCAAACCAACCGCTTCAAAGGTTGTTGTGTCGGATACAAGGACTAAAATTTATGGGAAGACGTCGGTGACCCATATGAAACCTTCCAAGAAGAGGCTGCCTCAAAGTTATGACTTCGATCCAGATGTTGATGAGGACTAGATGAACTTCCTCAATTCAGGAGCGTAGAGAGGCATGGATGAATAACCATTTTTTTGCCAAACTCAGTCTGGTTGTTTTTGCATTTCATTTTCTGCACTCTTATGGCCTACATGCTTCTTTATTTTTAATTTATAACGCATTATGCCCTCTTTTGCATGTCATTTTTTGTTGTTGGTCTGTTATGACCATTATTAATAAAAAACATTATGCGTGAATGTGTATTTCTTATAGCATAGGTTTATATCGCTTTAGCTTCTTCCCATCACTCTCAAGATTCTCTCATCAAAGTCTATTTCTTTTATCTCATATACATTGATTTTGAAGGTTTGACTTACTTTGAACGGTCCTTCCCAGTTGGATGACCATTTATCTAATGTTCGATCTCGCCTATCCATGGACAAGATGTCCTTCCACATATAATCATTAATGTTAAAGGTCTTTGACTTGACCTTCTGAATATAGGCTCTGGCCATTCTCTCTTTTTGACGCAGCAAAATGTCCAACACCCCTAACCTCTCTTCGTCTAAGTTTGTGATCTCGTCGAACATCATATTGCGATACTATTCCGACGGGATCTCAAATTGACGTTGGACTCTTATCAACTGAAAGCCAATTTCTGAAGGTTGGACGACGTCGTGACCGAAATTCAGACGAAACGGCGTCGAGTTTGTTGACTCTTTTGGGGACGTTCGATATGCCCATAGGATTTGGTCCAATGTCTTATGCCAGTTTCTAGGATTTATGACAACATATTTCTTTATGAGCCCGATCACCACCTTATTTTCAGCCTCGACCTTCCCATTTATTAGCCTCAACCTTATAGTGTGGCGTCGAAGTGATGATCTTAAATTCCACTTCCACTGCAAACTCCTGCATCTTTTGACCCATAAACACTGAACCTTGATCAGTGGTTATGGTTTCAGGAATCCCAACCCTATATATTATATGATTTTGGATGGAATCAATAACAACCTACTGGTCCACTTTTTCCAAAGGCACCTCCTCCATCCTTTTAGTAAAGTAATCTATTCCTACCAGGATGAACTTTTGTTGTTTCTACAAGATGGGTCAAATCTCTCTTATCATATCCAAAGCCCATCCTTTAAACGACCGTGGCTTCACGATAGTGTGTAATTTGTTGGTCGGGACATGTTGGATGTTGGCATGTTCTTGACACTCTTGACATCCCTTAGCAAAGTATATACAATCTTTAAGAATGCTTGGTCAGTAGATGTCCTGTCTAAACAATAACCATTTCATTTTGTGACTAGCTTGGTGGGCTTCACAAGCCCCACTATGTACTTCTGATATGGCTAGGTATGCTTTTGAGTCTCCTATACACTTGAGTAAAACCCCTTCTGAGGTTTTCTTCATGAACTCATTTCCTATTAACACATAACTTAGCACCCTGTATTTAGTCTTCCTGTCAGTTCCTCCGACGGGATTCTCTAAGTATTCTATGATGGGTCGCCTCCAGTTTGTCATCGACAATCCATCGATGACGAGGACTTTTTTGTACCATGTCTCTTTGGCTTATAAACTACCAGATGTCTATAATGGTGGCACATTCAATACCATTTTCTCATGAACCTCAATGAAATCCTTCAATTTGTCATTCGACACTTTATATCCTGAAGCAATATGCACTAGATCATTCGCCTCCTAGTTCTCCATTTTGGGCATGCATACGATACTTGCTACATCAAATTGTTCTAACAATTGTTTCTCCATAACAAAGTAGGCTAATAAATGCTAATTAATACACTTTTACTCTGGCGTGAGTTGTTTAACTACTAGCTCTGAGTCACCCTTGATCTCCACTCTTTATGCCTCTAGCTTCTTTAGCATCTTCAACCCAGTGATTAAGGCTTCATACTCAACCTCATTTGTTGGAACAATTTCCTTCGACCCTACATTTGAATTTTCTTGGGAGGCCTTGTGGGGAGACTATCAGTACCCCTATGCATGCTCCATGCTTATGACTTTACCCATCAAAATACAATTTACACGGGTTGGCGTCAATTACGAACACACCTGAGGTTCGACTACTTCATGGTCGACGATGAAGTCGTCCACTATTTGACCTTTCATGGCTCTTAAAGGTTTGTAAGTTGACAAAAATTCAGTCAATGCTGGTGCTCATTTGTCTATTTAATTGTGTAGAATATGTTTAGACAACATATGCTTGATGACATCGAAATGAGACGAAATGTAAACATCAAGAGGTTTAATATATTGCTTCAATTTCATACACGAGAAGTACAAACATATGCATAATTTTTCAATCATAGTGTACCTAGTTTAAGTATCTATCTATATTTTATTGAGGTAATAAATGGGTCTTTCGACACACAATCGTCGTCCTCTTGTGCTAATATGTTTCATATGGTCGTATCCGACGTGACAATATATAATCTCATATTTTTATTCGCACTAGGCGACAATAACATAGGAGGTTTTATCAAATATTCTTTGATTGCGTCGAACGCCTCTTGTTGCTTCTCTCCCTAGTGAAACTCAATGTCCTTCTTGATCTTCAACAATGGCGAGAACACTTTTGTCTTGCCACTTAGGTTGGATATGAACCCTCTCAAGAAGTTGATTTTCCCCAACAAAGTTTAAATATGCCTTTTCATCGAGGAAGGCTTGAGATCTAAAATAGCATTCGTCTTGTTTTGGTTGATCTTGATGCCTTTCTTGTGGACGAAAATGCCCAGAAAATCTCATGCACACACACCAAAAGCATATTTTAGTGGATTCATTTTTAATTTGTGATCTAGATGATCGTTCTCCAAAGTGGACTTTATTATAATGTCATCAATATAGACTTGCATGAACTTGTCTATAAAGTCGTGGAATATTGTGTTCATGGCTCTTTGATACGTGGCCCCGACATTCTTCAGGCCAAATGGCATTACTACCCATTCATATGTAGCTATGGCTCCTGGGAATCAAAACGCCGTTTTAGGAACATTATCCTCTACTAAGAGGATTTGATTATACCCCAAGTATCCATCAAGCATACTCAAATACTAAAAAATTGTGGTTGAATCGACGAGCATCTCTGCCACAAGCATTGTGTATTCATCTTTGGGTGTCGCATTGTTAAGATCTCTGAAATAAATGAAAACGCAAAGTGTTCCCTTTTTCTTAATTAAAGGAACTATATTGGTGAGCCATTCGACATATCTTGCAATTCCGATGAACCAGCTTTTGAGCAATCTCTCGATCTCTTGCTTGATCTTTTCAGTCACCTCAGGGGAAAACTAACGAGGCTGCTGCTTGATTGGCTTTTTGACTGGCTGTATAGGTAGATAATGTTCCACCACGCTTTGACTCAGATCATACATTTCTCCATAGTCCCATGCAAAACAATATCGGTATTCTCTCAATACTCTAACTAGCTTAGCCTTCATTTTTGACCCCACCTTCTTACTTATGTACATGGGTCTCTTGGCGGTCCCATATCCTAGGTCAATCTCTTCGAGTGGGTCCTGAGCCTATATTTTTTATGGCTCATTTGTTAGGTCCTTTTCGAACCACAAAGGCCCGTTGTCATAAATGCAATTGAGCCTTCGAGTTTCTGAAGTTGTTGTATGGCCCAATTGGCCACAGTTTCTGGCTTTGTCGGTGAGGATTTGACACTTCCTATTCTCCATAGCCATTTCTTTTTTGTTTTCACTCAAGTAGGCCGAAATTCGAGTCATACTTTCTAACTTAGAGGTCATTTTTGTCGACCTCAAACCACCATGTAAGTGGTAGTTCACTTGGCTCCTCTGGTATGTCAGTATTATCCCAGACAAAACCATGGTTTGGATCCATGTTCAACATACGGCCAATTTCGACGAAGATATAGGAACCCGTTCCATCATCACAAAGGGCCATGTTTTCCAAGTGTTGATCGAATAACCTCTTCGATCCTGTGGTGTCGTCGACCTTATAACAACTTTGGTCGGCTTCAATGTTCTCGACGATACCATATTTTCTCCAGATACTATGTATTTGGTGTAGGGTTGAAGGCACTGCCCCTATACCCTGAATCTATTCTCTACCTAATAATAGGTTTAAGTTGGATTTAGAGTTTATCACCATAAATAGTGTCGACCTCGTGGTCATTCCCACAACCAAGTTGACTTGGATTACTCCTAAAATGTTGCTGGTCTTGCCTTCATAGTTGGACAAAACGATGTTGTGTTGTCAAAGGTCTTCATCGGTCTTTCTGATTTTCTTGAATAGAATATAGGGCATTAAGTTCACAACTGCCCCACCATCTACAAACACTTTATTGACTGCTATTCCGTCGAATCTTGCCTTTATGAAAAGAGGCTTCAGATGATACATCATGCCAGGACTAGTTTTCTCAAATGATGCTCTCTTCTCCTCGACTACCCCGTCGTTTATGACATAATAGCATAAGGGTCCATCTTCATGAATCTCATTCACCACAAAGTCTTCATCCGCTTTCGATACTTCGGAGACAATGTCATATTCGGTTGGCAACACAGATACGATGCCACAGTTGACAACGAAGTCTTCCCTATAGGTATCATCGTTGGTATCATCATACATGTCTTTATTGAATTCATCTTCTAGGGACGGGGTATATTCTTTGTCAGGCTGAGGTGAATATATAGGCCCTTCTTCATCAGATTGGGGGGGTGTATTCAGGTTCTTTCCCTTTTCCGACAACAGGAGTGCAGTCTGCACTTTGTTTGGATATTACCTTTTTTCCCTTCAGAGGTTCTAACAATCAGAGTCTAGTTTGTAAAAAAAATTCCTTTTTTGACCCACCTTGCTTTTGGGTGTTTCTCCTTTGGTCTAGGGGCTTCTATGTGCCTTGGTCGAGATGTTAAGGCCACCTTTCCAGCCTTCTTATTTCTTTGGTAGCGCCTCCACTGGGTCCTGGTCATATGGTTCTTCCCTTTGTAATTTGGAGAAACCATGTAACTCCTAGGTTCGTGTTTCTTCCCAATATCTTTCTCTAAATCCAACACCCTTCATTTCAGCCTTTTGTTGCCCTTTTGATTGACTGACTCGACCCACTTCTCACGTGGGGTGTCAGATAGGGGGAATCGAATAACTGGAAATACTTTGATAAATAACTAGGTTCACTGAAATGAAAGGTACAAAAGGGAAATACTAACTACCTCTCTCCCACACTATCTCGGACATTGTCCTCAATGTTGCAAGATAAGGGAAATAGTATGAAAGAAAAATAGGAAAAATACAAGAAAAAGTAAAGAAACTACTGCGGTCCTCGTCCTCTGCCGCTTCCTTGAAGTTGTTTGTGTCCATAATGCACCACATGATCTGGGATACCAATATGATGGATATACTCATGCAAGTGTTGCACTTGCAGATTTAAAGCACCTAGCCCTTCTATGGATCCTGTTATCCGTTCACCTTGGCTTGTTTGCTCTTGTCGGATTTGGCTCATGAGAGTCATCATCTCTGTGTGTTGTGTCTGGTATTATGCATCCCTTTAAGCGTGTAACTCGTTCCGCTGCATAATGGCCCTGATAATATCATCATCCGATGCATAAGCTCTTTCTCTTTTACAACAGTGTCGGGAGGAAGTGCTAGCCAACTGAGTGGTTGTTGGTTGTTCACCTTCCTCCTGTTGTGACTGGTCCATCTCCTCAAATTCATCATGCGGTGGTGTTTTAAGTGTAGCAGCATCGGGTTCAGGAGCATCCAAATCAAAAATCCAGTTCATCGTGTTCTGCGGGTGAGTGCGGGTGTTGTAACACCTCATTTTTAATAATTTATTTGTCGGGTATTTTTGGTGCATTATTGAACTTGTTTAGGGCGGGTGTCTTGATGTTTTGTTGTAGTGTCCTAGTGGGATGGGTAGAATTATGGTGTGATTAGTAGTTTAGGAGAGTATGTACTAATAATAAGCCTAATAAAACATTATGTTAATTATTATTATTTTTATGTTAATAATATTAGGATTATTATTATTTTATTTTAATTAAAATAAGGTTGAATTAGTAAAACCAATATTATGAGAATAATAGGGAAAATTAGATTAATCAGCAAATTAAGAAAAGATTAGTCATAAGAAGTTTGGAGAATCAATGGAGAGCTAGGAAGAGGAAGAACAACTAGGGAAATCTCCATAGTCAAAATTCGCAAGAAATTTCATCAAGATTTGAGGTAAGGGGGAGAAAGGGATTCTTATTCGGTGATATAACATGATGGGATAGTGAGCGGTCCTTTCCCTCGTAGGATTTTTGTTGTTTATGTTTCTATATGTTGAATCTGTGATTGTATGACTGTTGTTGCGAATTTGATCTGATCTTGTTGATTTTAGGTGGAATATTGTGGTTGTTGTTTTGTTGTATGCATGACTTGTGCAGATTTTCGTTGTTGCAAGTTGTTAGTTACAAATCTAGATCTAGAACTGTTAGAACTGAATTTGTAACAATAGATGAAAGAATATGATGTTTAAGAGTGTAATATCTGTGCAGAAACCCTCATAGAACTGGTATGAAGTGTAGAAACGAGAATCGTAGGAAACAGATGCATAATAAATACGAAAACATGAAATTGGTGAGGCTTCTGTCATTACGTGTAACATGTAACACCCCAAAGTCGATTTTAATTATGTTGATGTGTTTTCTTGTGAATTTTCATGTTTATGAGGTTATTTGATGTTTTGTGAAATTTTGAGGGTAGCTTATTATTTTAATAATATTTAAAATAATTAAGTATATGGGGTTTAGTGTATTATTTGAGATTAATTAATTAAAATAAAAGAATAGAGGATAAGGGCATTATGGTCTTTTGGTTGAGGATAAGTGAGAGTTTTATGGGGAAAGACTAAAAGGGGTCCTAGGGGCAAGAGTGACAAAACAAGGGAAAGTTGGAAAGAACGATCATTTTGGAACGATCACACTTTTGGGAAAAGAACTTTGGAGAATAAGTGAAGCCAGGGCTTGAAGGGTTGAGAGAATTGTGAAGAGTTTATTGAAGCTTACGGAAATTAAGGTATGGGGAGTATTTTCCTTTCGATAATATAATGTGGGAATGGAATTGGGGGTTTTGTGGTGTAGTTTAGGGAATAGGGTTTTGATTTTATGATTTTGTGTGTTTGATGATGGATTCATGATGATTTTGATGGATCTAATGACGTATATGATGTAGATAAGGTTATTATGATGAATGTTGATGTTAACGAGGTTTTCTGATGTGATGTTATTAAATTGTGGGTTTTGGAGTGGTTTTGTCGCGGAAGGAGAAGGCTTAAATCACAGAAGAATTCTGCAGAAATCGCGAAGCTCGCTTAGCGAGAAGAATCAGTGAGTTAGGCGCTTAGCGAGCATGATGTCTCGCTTAGCGAGCCTTGGAAAATTTGGAAAACTTTTTTATTTTTGAAAGCTTTTTTTAGGGTAGTATGTTCTAGGTTGCCATGACATTGTGAAGTTGTCAAATGATGTGTCTTGGAGGTTATGCGAGTAGAGTTAGTAATTAAGTGATGTATGAGGAAATTATTTGATGTTCTTTGAGTTATGATGTATGATTTCATGATGTAGATATATGATATTGGATGAGTGTGTTATATGATGTCCCATGAGTATGTATTTGATGTTATGAATGAGTATGAGGAATAATTGATTAATAATGAATGTGGATGCAATGTTATGATGTTTTGAGGATGATGTATGTATATTGAGTCTTGCATTCATGGCGTTGAATTTATAAGGGGACTTCGGTCCAATGGTAGCTTCAATCTCATTGTGTGGATTGAAGTTATATGATGTTTACGATGTGCTCCCTTAGGGGAGGGTTGATGGACCAGTGTCCATCACATGAGGATGTTTCGGTACCACATGCATTAGTAAGAGGTTGCATTTCATTCTAAATCACATAGCATGAGTTCATTGATGCTTTGTGTAATGATGAGATATATTTGATGAGGTGTATTAAATGAGCATGATGAATATTTCTATGACATGATGATGATGATGATGATATGTATAAATGAGCTGTAAAAGAATTATTATTGTTGTGGTTTTGATTTAAATTCTTATTTCTATATTATATTGTGGAATGTGAATTTACTCACCATGCCTGCCTTCTGGTGATGGTCTATTATGCCATCCTGCAGATAATCAAGGTTAGCTCGGAGATAGTGAGTTGTCGAGTTAGTTAGAAGTGGAGTCCTGCTCTGTGTACAGTAACATCGGGATGGGTTCCGTTTGAATGTTATGTTTTATTTGGATTAAGTGCTGAATTTTGATTAAGTATTTTGATAAAATGTTATTTTAGAATGAGTTATGAGTTTTGTTTTATTAAAGAGGATTTTATAACTTATTTGTTTTTCCGCTGCATACTTATGAATAAAAGAGTTATGGTGTTTTTGTGATTTTATGAACCTGTGTTACAGGACAGGACTCTATGTGATGTTTGACGTTTGGTTTTTTTTGAAGTAAATGTGATGCCCTTTTAATGAATTGTACTCTGATAATTAATTTGAAATTGTTTAATTTTGATGGGGGTAGAAAGGGTGTTACATAACACATACCCATTACGCGTATGGATGAGCGTGAAAGCATGACATTACGCGTAAGAAGGGGGCATTACGCATATGGAAGTGGATTTGGCACGACCATCTGCCAATTCTAGTAAGTTACGCGTAGCAAGGAAAGGCAATACACGTATGAGGAGGCTACACGCGTATTAGCCTGTGAGATGGGAGCATTACATGTATGAGGGGCATATGGTGGGCGTAGGAGCTGGTCCATACGCGTATGGCCTTGGGCAATACGTGTATGACCAGGCTTGTATGGCAAATTGTGGCGTTTTGCAATTTCTGTCCTGATTTCACATCCGATGTCGATTCTTTTGATCTAAGGTAATAATGTACACCTTAGGATATAATTAATTGAGAATTGGTGATGAGAAACTGATTAGTAATGAAACTTAGGTAATTTAATGGATGATTAATTACTTAAGTCGCGTGAGGAATATTTTGGTGATTGTATGGAATTATTGTTGCTTATGAGATAGGATGGTTCGTGTAGATGTATAATATGATGTTTATACATGTTGTATGCATATTCATTATCATGCATACATTGAGGTATTATTGGTGGGATGAATCATTGTCGGATGGGCGTATGCGATTCATCTGTACTCCGTTGTGGAGAATGGTGGGGATAATCATTGTCGGATGAACATATGTGATTTATCCGAGTTCGATTGAATGAACTAAGTTGAGCTAGTATCACATGAATTGTGTCATTGTTGAGTCACATTGCATAATTATGGATGTTTCGTTGCATAATTTTGGTGCGATATTGTTGTATATGTTGATTTGAGTGAGAAACTACGCTTGATATGTTTTATGCACCGTTAATATTTGAATGTGTTTCTCACCCCTTTGTTTTTTGTATCTGTGCTTCTTTGGAAGTATAAATAATCCAGGTACTTGAGAGTGCGTGGACTTCGTGTTGCTTGATCGAGTCATAGGGATGCTCTAATACATAACACGAGATGGGGAATTTTTTATACTTTGTTTACTTTAGTTTGGGTTACGTATCTTATTATATTATTGGAAACTTTATAAACTGATAACGAGAAAAAGTATCATTTTATTACTATGTTTCAATGCCGTTTTATCGCACATTTATCGTATTAACACCCGATTCTTCGAGTTTTCTTTGTCATTTTGTAGGTATAACAATTATAGAGCTAAATCATAAGCCAAAAGTGAAATGAACAAAAACAAGCATGAAAAGAAGAAGAAGAAGAAAGGAATTCTGCATAATGTTGCATAATTGTAACAGTTACGATCGTCACCAAGCTGTCACGACCGTGACGCGCTAATTGGACCAGTCACGATCGTCACCAAGCCGTCACGACCGTGACGCGCCTTAAATGAAGAAAACGCCTGTGACACATTTGTCACGAACGTGACAAAGGGAAAATAGGTTTACTTGAATTGATTTGGTCATGGAACGTGCTACGTGAAGTCAAAACGTCTTCCTATTCTTCCGCAGACTTAGTAACACATTTTCTCCTGGATTCTCTCTTCAACAACGAAGCCCACGCATGATTTCAACTGCCAAGCCCAAATTATGTTTTCTATAAATAGCCTTGATACGAATTACAAACTACAGAGTTATTATTTTAGATTTTCGCGGAAGCTCTGCCGTATTTTATTTGCACCCTATTTCATTATTTTTCCAGCAATTGCTCTTGTTCTTGTTTTATTCTCTATATCCCAACCAAATCAAATAACAATTTCCAACATTAGTAAATTGTTATTATTTAATTTCTTTCAAGCCTTCAGCATTTCGTTTTGATTTTATTTTCGATTCCGGTTCGCACTCCGAGCTTTCCAGACTGTGGAAGGAGTTTTACATTTTTTTTATTATTCAGGTTTTTAATAATTTCGCATTTATATTAATTTGATTATTTATGTTAAGAATTTATTTTTATTACTTTATAATGCATATTTTAATTTGTGTTCCTCTGTTTCTGCATCTGTCTGGTACAACAAATATGAGTAGCTAAACAATTTAGGCGGTATGTAATTAAAATACACTAAATCGGTAAAATCGAATCTAGGCTTAAACAATTAAGAGCTTAAAATTCTGGCTGTGACTTTTTATTATAAAAATTAATCTTTTTGTTACGAGAGTAAGGAAAGTGTAATAGGTTAGGTCGAGACCACGAGAGTGTGAGATTTTAACCAGATAGCTAAAGTTAGGCATTTAATTTAAATACAGCGAGAGCGCTTTAAAATGAATTAGACTTATTAAGTTTCCAAAAATTATCTTCTAAACACTTATGGGCTAGCGAGAGCAGGCATAGGGCTTTAGGAGTAAGATCTGAGATAAGACCACGAGAGTGTGAGTTAAAGATATTTAAACTGATAACCTCTACAGAATAAATTAAGTGAACCATCCTTATAAGCTTAGGTTAGATTGACCCGCCTAGGTTAACATTAATTACATACCGACCGCCTTCTCATTATTCTATTAAACTAAAATTTAATTCCCGTCTTTAATTCTTAAAAACAAAATCGTGACAACCATCCACCTTAGCTAAACTAGTAAATCCTCTAGCACTAAGTGATCATAAAGTCTCTGTCGGATCGACAATCTTTTATATTACTTTGATAGGTTGTGCGCTTGCAGTTAAGATACCGCTAGACACATATTGCGTCTTCGCCCCATCAAGTTTTTGGCGCCGTTGCCGGGGACCTTAATTTAGTTACTAGTGCATTTTAGAGTAGCATTGTCTAGACTAAGGTAATAACTATTTCTTTTCTTAATCTAAAATCCCGAGTGTATGCCAAGTACTCGCTCTCAAGGCGAAGACTTGCAACCTCTAATCCCAGAATCGGAACGCTTCTTACACGTAAGAAGACGAATATTCGATTACGAACGAAATTTCAACATTCCAGATCTTCAAATTGATCCACCTAAACCAGTCGAAACATCAAAGGACGCAGAGATGGCTGAAGAACCGAATCATCCACTCAAATATTACGCTAGTCCTTCGCAAGTTGAACCGCATTCCAGCATTGCCGCACCGGCTATCAACCGAAACGATTTTGAATTGAAACCTTCGCTGATATCAGCCGTGCAACAAAATCAATTCGCCGGAAATCCTACCGAGGATCCGAACCTTCATCTTTCGATATTTGTGCAGTACGCAGATACTGTAAAAGCTAATGGAGTTACCCAAGAGGCTATTAGATTATGTCTTTTTCCTTTTTCACTTCGAGACAGAGCGAGAGCCTGGCTTCAATCTCTACCCTCGAATTCAGTAACTACGTGGGAGGAACTAAAGAGAGTCTTCTTGACAAGATATTTCCCACCTAGCAAGACAGCTATGCTAAGAGCTCAAATCAACGGATTTAAGCAAAAGGAAAACGAATCACTTTTCGAAGCTTGGGAACGCTATAAAGATATGCTGAGACTTTGTCCACATCACAGATTAGTAGAATGGATGGTCATCCATACCTTCTACAATGGACTCTTGTACAATACAAGAATGACAATTGACGTTGCCGCAGGCGGCGCACTAATGGACAAAGAATATAATGATGCTTATGCACTTATCGAGAGTATGGCTCAAAACCATTACCAATGGGGAAGCGAAAGAGTCGCAATTGAGAAACCAACAAAAGGAGGTATGTACGAAGTGAGTAGTATGGACCAAGTCAATGCAAAGTTTGACCAACTTAACCAAAAAATCGACAACTTGGCCATAACACCAACAGCCACCGTGGCTGCGGTAACACCTAACTGTGAGTTATGTGGAGTTCCAGGACATGCTGTCCCTGATTGTCAACTATTAGCAGGAATTCCCACAGATCAAGTGAATTATGCTCAAGGAAACCCGTACTCAAACACATATAACCCAGGTTGGAAGAATCATCTGAACTTCTCCTATAAGAACAACAATGCTTTATACGCACCAGGTCAAGCACCAGCTACACCACCAGGATATCAAAAGACTGCTCCTAATGTCCCTAGAAAATCGAACCTTGAGTTGATGATGGAAAACTTCATAGCTACCCAATCTCAAACAAACAAGGATTTCTTAAACCAAAACATACACACTAGTGAGCAGATTACGCAATTAGTGGGCAAGGTAGATGCGTTAGCTACACATAACAAAATGCTAGAAACTCAGATATCACAAGTAGCTCAACAACAAGCACCTACTGTTGCACCAGCTGGAGTATTTCCTGGACAACCTCAACCTAATTCGAAAGGACAGGCTAATGATGTGATATTAAGAAGTGGCAAGGAACTTGATGGACCTACCGATCCAAGACTTGACAATCCAGCCATGTACCAAAAACCGGATAAACCGACTGAAATGGTGAATGAACCAGAAGAAAAGGAAGATAATAATCAAGAGGCAGTGGAGAAAGAAAAGCCTTATGTGCCTCCACCACCTTATAAACCACCAATTCCGTACCCTCAGAGATTAACCAATTCTAAGACGATGGGCCAGTTTAAGAAATTTGTTGAACTTCTGAAACAGTTGAATATTACTATTCCATTTACAGAAGCTATCACTCAAATGCCCTCGTATGCTAAGTTTTTAAAAGAAATCTTATCCAATAAGAAAAAGATAGAGGATAACGGAACCATTACACTTACTACTGAGTGTAGCGCAATAATTCAGAATAATATGCCTCCTAAGCTAAAAGATCCAGGAAGTTTCTCTATACCCTGTGTAATAGGAAAATTCGTCATTGACAAAGCTCTATGCGATTTAGGAGCTAGTATCAGTGTTATGCCCTTAACAATTTGCAAAAGGCTAGACATGGGAGACCTAAGACCAACTAAAATGTCTGTTCAACTAGCCGATCGCTCTATTAAATATCCTGTAGGCATACTAGAAAATGTCCCAGTACGTATAGGACAATTCTATATTCCTACTGATTTTATAATCATGGACATCTCTGAAGACTCCACTACACCTATCATACTAGGAAGACCATTCTTAGCTACCGCCGGAGCTATTATAGACGTAAAGAAAGGAAAGCTAACCTTTGAAGTAGGTGAAGAGAAAGTTGAATTTATTTTAACACAATTCTTACAATCACCAGCTATAGAGGATACATGCTATCTATTGGACGTAATTGACGAATGTGTAAGAGAAATGGAAATGAAAGAAACTACCTATTCTGAAATTATGAAAATTCAAATCCCTCCGATTTTCGAAGATGATAATTGGCGTGAACCATATCAGGATGATAGTCTAAGCGAAAGTTTAGCACTTACCCCGGATCCCATGCCAAGTAAGAATAAACCTACATTAGAGTTAAAAACTTTACCTAAGAACCTAAGATACGAATTCTTAGACACCGAATGTACAAGACCAGTTATAATCAATTCCAGTTTAGGAACAATTGAAACAACGAAACTTTTAGATGTCTTAAAGAAATATCCAACTGCATTAGGATATAACATATCTGATCTCAAAGGAATATGCCCTTCAATCTGTATGCATCGTATTCTGCTAGAAGAAGATTGCAAAACCTCCAGAGAATCTCAAAGAAGAATTAACCCAATCCTTAGCACTATAGTAAAGGAAGAAGTTAAGAAACTACTAGATGCTGGAATAATATATCCAATCTCTGATAGTAAATGGGTTAGTCCAGTGCATGTAGTACCAAAGAAAGGAGGTATCACTGTTGTGAAAAACGCTAAAGGCGAATCGATATCACAAAGAGTAGTGACAGGACATAGAGTGTGCATCGATTATCGTAAACTAAACAAAGCCACTCGAAAAGATCATTTCCCACTACCATTTATAGATCAAATGTTAGAACGATTAGCCAAGCACTCATATTTCTGTTATCTTGATGGTTACTCAGGATTTTTCCAAATCCCTATCCACCCAGATGATCAAGAAAAGACTACATTCACATGCCCTTATGGAACGTTCGCTTATAGACGAATGCCCTTTGGATTATGCAACGCCCCTGCAACCTTTCAAAGATGTATGATGTCAATCTTCCAGATTTCATAGACAACATCATGGAAGTGTTCATGGACGACTTCTCTGTATGCGGGCAAAGTTTTGAAGGATGTCTATCAAATTTAGAAATGGTGTTAGAAAGATGTGTAAAAGTAAACCTCGTGCTTAACTGGGAGAAATGTCATTTTATGGTCAGAGAAGGAATCGTACTAGGACACGTTATATCTGACAAGGGAATAGAAGTTGATAAAGCTAAGATAAAAGTCATAAAAGATCTTCAACCCCCTAAGACCGTTCGAGAAATACGAAGCTTTTTAGGACACGCCGGTTTCTACCGACGATTCATCAAAGATTTCTCGAAAATCACTAAACCTCTTACCGGTTTATTAATGAAAGACGCTGAGTTCATATTCAATGAAAATTGTCTTAAAGCATTCGAAACTCTAAAAACAGCCCTCATCACCGCACCAATCATGCAACCCCCTGACTGGAGATTACCTTTCGAAATCATGTGCGATGCGAGTGACTATGCTGTAGGCGCAGTTCTAGGACAAAGGAAGGACAAGAAACTTCACGCAATTTACTATGCCAGTAGAACCTTAGATTCTGCTCAGATGAACTACGCCACTACTGAAAAAGAATTGTTAGCAGTTGTCTTTGCGCTTGACAAATTCCGTTCCTACCTAGTGGGAGCGAAAATAATCGTTTACACAGACCACGCTGCTATTAGATATTTGTTAACTAAGAAAGATGCTAAACCAAGACTCTTGAGATGGATTTTACTCTTACAAGAGTTTGATCTTGAAATAAAAGATAAGAAAGGTACTGAAAACGTCGTAGCGGACCATTTATCTAGAATAGAAGGTATTAAACCCAAACAAGTGCCGATTAACGATGATTTTCCGTAAGAACAGCTGATAGCACAAATAGGAAGCGACCCAATTCAGTTAGATATAGATGAACCAGAACCCGTGGAAACAATCCAAACAACCGTAGGACTGCCATGGTACGCTGACATTGTCAACTACTTAGCTGCAGGAGCTCTTCCACCTGATTTAACCTATCAGCAGAAAAAGAAATTCTTTCACAATCTCAAACATTACTATTGGGATGAACCATTATTGTTCAAAAGAGGACCCGACGGAATCTTTCGTCGATGTATTCCCAAAGAAGAAATAGAAAATGTCATTGCTCATTGCCATTCATCTCCTTATGGTGGACATGCAAGCACTTCCAAGACATGTGCAAATATCTTACAAGCCGGCCTATTCTGGCCTAATTTATGGAAAGATGTCCACATCGCTGTTATAAATTGTGATCGGTGTCAACGCACCGGTAATATTTCAAGAAGAGATGAAATGCCTCAAAAAGGAATATTAGAAGTAGAAGTCTTTGACGTCTGGGGAATAGATTTCATGGGACCATTCCCATCATCTTTCGGTAACAATTACATACTCGTAGCTGTCGATTATGTTTCAAAATGGATTGAGGCTATAGCTTCTCCTACAAATGACACACGAGTAGTAATTAAGCTTTTCAAGAATATAATCTTTCCAAGATTTGGTGTGCCTAGACTCGTCATAAGTGACGGTGGCTCGCACTTCATTTCAAAAATCTTTGACAAATTACTATCTAAGTATGGAGTCAGACATCGTGTAGCAACACCATATCATCCACAAACAAGTGGACAGGTCGAAGTCTCAAACAGAGAAATTAAACAAATCTTAGAAAAGACTGTCGCCATATCTAGGAAATATTGGTCATCTAAACTTAATGAAGCTTTATGGGCTTATAGGACAGCCTACAAGACACCCATAGGAACTACACCTTTCAAATTAGTATATGGAAAATCTTGCCACCTCCCGGTAGAACTAGAACAGAAAGCATATTGGGCGATTAAAACTCTCAATATAAACTACAATGCCGCAGGAGAAAAGCGAATCCTCGACATTAACGAATTAGAAGAGTTAAGGTTAGATGCTTATGAGAACGCTAAGATATATAAAGAAAGAACTAAGCGATGGCATGATAAACGCCTATCTAGGAAGGAATTTAGTGTGGGAGACGTTGTACTCCTCTTTAATTCAAGACTTAGGCTCTTTCCTGGAAAACTAAAATCTAGATGGTCAGGACCCTTTGAAATAACTAGAATGTTCCTGAGCGGAGCAATAGAAATTAAGGGTAGGAATAGTGAACCGTTCACAGTAAACGGACAACGATTAAAACATTACCATAAAGTTGAAAATAGAGATTATGCAAATAGTCTAAGGCTTTTAGAGTTGTCCACTAATTTCCCTGATTAATCTACCCCTAAGCATTACGTCAGGCTTTTGACGATAAAAACAACGCTTAGTGGGAGGCAACCCATTTTTATCATTTTATTGTTTTATCGTTTTATTGTTTTGTCATTTTATTGTTTTATTGTTTTATTTCATTATTATCATTATTGCTTTTATTTATGCATTTATTTCCTTATTTTATTTATTTTTATTTTTATTTTCTAAATCACTTTTACAGATTTTCTAAAGTCTTTTCCACTTTTCTTCTCCCCCTGATTTGTTTCCTCCACATTTACACTAACTATGGCTAACCAACCGAGAAACATTATGGAAACCAAATTTAGAGGTAGGAACCAAAGAATGAAATTTGAAGAGTTATCACAGAGACCAATGGATTTGACTCTGTACCCGGATGATCTGACTATGGAAACTTTAGGTATACATGATAGCATCCTATACCTGTTTAACCAACTTGGATGGGAGAATGCACTAATAAAACAAAAGTTTGTGACTTACCGCGAGCTCACCCTTGAGTTCTTAAGCTCCTTAGTTTACTTACCCGAGCACGGTTTTGGATTCAGGAAAGGATTTATCAGTTTCCGACTATTCTGAATAGAATATGACTTTAACCATAAAGAACTAGCTGACTTATTAGGATTCCCTAGTGGACCCTTTGCTTTTACTACCACACAGGTAGAATTGATGGACATTGAGCTGGACTTCTTTTGGGGAACCTTAACCGGAAATTACCATCCTGAGCCAAATAACATGAACAATGATGAGATACATAACCCTGCTATCCGCTATTTCCATAAGATCCTTGCCCACACCTTCTTTGGAAAAGAAGAAAACCTCACTGGAGTATCTAAAGATGAGATATTCATTATGTCCTGTCTGACTAATGGACAGCCAGTTAATGGTGTGCCTTTCATGATGCAAACCTTCACCCGAATCCAAGAAGAACCTGATCTACCTATATTGGTAGGAGGCCTGGTCACCATGATTGCTGATGCCTTAGGACTTAGATACCAATTACACAAGTGTAACCGTTTAGGTACCATCCGTCCTATGAATCTGAACTTTTGCTTTAACCGTCAAATCATAAGAAATTTAGGACAACCACCTTATGAGTACCTAATCAGGAATGAAGTAGTAACCCTGTTCACATTACCAAACCATGCTAGAGTCAGTGTTCATAACAAAGATAATTGGCTTTATGAGCTTACCCCTCCTGACTATCCATCCACTCCCGAAACACCACAATCTTACAAGATAAGGGATGACATAATGACCGATGTAGAAAGTGACCCTGAGACACCTCCTGGTTACCATGACATTGACCACACTGATGAAGTGATTGAAACCCATGAAGTAAATCAAGTAGGATATGCTGACAACTTAAAGAAAATTATGAATACTCTTGAAGTTTACCAAGCCGATATTAATGCTGTTAAGGATGAGGTTAAAAGCATGCAATTGGACGTTATAGGTTTAACTGACATAACGTGTGAGTAATTCTACCATTTAAACTCCGCACTTGAAGATTTGAAGAAGCAACTTTGAAAATGCTGTAGTGATCTAATTTATTTTACTTCTCGTTTTGTTTCTAGTTAGTTTTAACATTTTGCAAACATTTTCGTACCTTATTTTTATTAATGTAATTTTCCTTCAAAAGCAAAGTACTTCTAGTTTTGTCACTTTCTATTTTAATCAATTTCTATGCTTTCCATTACTTACTGTTATATTTAAATTGATTAATATTTTATGATTTCTCGTGTGATGAAATTTGCTGCTAATATATGTTGATCCAATATTGTATATATTGTTTGTGTTGGAATTAAGTGAAAAGTGATAAAGAAAAAATTGCATTGAACGAAGTGAGATAATGCATTCTGTGAAAAAATTATAAATTTTTAAGCCATCACGGTCGTCATCCATCGCTCACGATCGTGACAAGCTAATTAGCGCGTCACGACCGTCATACATTCCTCACGACCGTGACGACCCCTGTTATACGAATTCTGAGAAACAGAACCGTTCACCTTCGCAGAACCCACTCCTCCATTTTCACAAAAATAAGAAACCTCCCATTATCTCCTCATTATCCCGTAACCTCCCATTACCCTCAATCAATTTCATTAACCTCTCCATTTATTCCAAACCCCTCACATTCACTCATTTCACTATAATCCGAACCAAATTCTTCACATTTTTCATTTTCTCACAAAAACTCAAAAACTCTCATCTCTCATTCCCGTACCTTGCATGCAATGGAGGATATCCAATTTAAAGATTGTGAATAAGGAGAAACCCAAAGACAAAAGTTTATCAGGTTTCAGAACCGTGGCGTCCAACCCACTCGGTATGTCGACATTGACTGCTTCAGGGAGTTAGGACTGCTCAACGGCGTGAAGCTCCTGCTTAGGCATGTTGGTTTGTGGCACTTGTGCAGTCAACCACAGCCGACATTCGAACTCCTCACCTTGGAATTTATGAGTTCGTTTCAATATGTTACACCTCCTGGTTCATCAAGTCAACTCACCGGCATTGCAAAGTTCAGAATCCTCGGACGAGAGTTCGAAATCACGCAAACAAGGATCGCCGAACTGTTAGGTTTCGATCACGGCGACGATGCTCATCTCCGCGTGCCGGACAACTTCAGCGAAACCGCTTTCACCTTGTGGCACGACATCACCAGCACCCGTGATACTGCCTTTCAGAGTCTGAATGCTACCCACATCCATAACCCGGCGATCTGATATTTCCATCGCATCATCTGCAATACTATTTTCGCAAGAGAGAGCAATCACAAGTTGAACTCCAAGGAGCTCTTATTCTTGCACTGTGCCTTAAATGACGAGTGCATCAATGTTGCCCCATTCCTTTTATCCCATATCCAGTCTGTAGCGCAACGAGGCGCAACCCCCTTCTACATAGGCGGGATTGTCACCACCCTTGCCATTCAGCTGGAGCTTGGTGACCTGATTATCCATTTGCCTCGCAGAGCCGCAGAGTTGCTTACAAAGAACTATTGCAGGTCCGCCCATTTGATATCTCAGAGAGAGGATGGCAGGTTCAACCCTGTTATCCAAGGCACCGTTTATCATCACATCACCTTGCCTTGCCGTGACCGCATCGATTCGTCCAACCGAGCCAACTGGCTATTTGCTTTACCGGATGCTGCAGGCCATGTCCCCATTATTGATGAGCAGACCGATCCACCAGTGGACGAGATGCAGGATACCATGGATGTTGCTGAGCCAGTACAGGACATTCCTGAGTCCTCCACCAGACATCCACCTGCACCAGAATTCACACTTGAAGACGTCCTCCGTGCCATTCATCAGCAGAATCAGATGAATGCCGCACTTGAGCGAAGGCAAAAAGAGCAACATGATGCACTACTTTCAGCTGTTGCTAGCAACCAGAGGACGACAAATGAGAAGCTTGGAGAGATTTTTAGCGAGCTAGAGGCTTTGCGTATTGATATCACTGCCCTCACCACCACCGGTTCTGATCCTGAAGCGACTCCGACCAGACGCTCCCGCACCAGAAGCCGAGGCCGTGGTCATCAGCAGCCTTAGTTTATGTTTATGTTTTTGTTTTTCCATTGCTGTTGTTTGTATTGTATTTTCCCCGCTATTATATCACAACATTGAGAACAATGTCTGATATAGTGTGGGAGAGATACCTTTCCTTTTTCCGCATTTCCCTTTCCGCATTTTCCATTCCATTGTATTTCCTTTCCGTATTTCAATTAAACAAAGTAATATTTGTGCTATTTCTTTAGTTTCGAATTTTCCCCGTTTATTTAGCCATACCGAAAATTTAAATTTTTATTTTATCTTCGCTTTACCCGACTTACCTATGAAATCGTAGTTAGGAAGCTGAGAAAGATCCAACAAGATCAATACAGTCTTGACACCTTAGACTTCCTACTTAAGCATTCCGTTCCGATAATTGTTACGACTACACCTTAAGTTTCAGTTCTAAAGTAACCCCTAGTAGTTTATACTAGCAGTCAGCACCGTCTCAACACAAACCACGTGGGGAGCCGATGAACATAAGTGTTTGATACCTAATCTATAATGATCCTTCATATCTCGATGCCATTAAAAAGAAATTGCACCAAAGTACACGGTCGCATATAAGAAACGAGAAATATGAGAAGGAGTCCATTGCGGGTTGGTTCAGAGGTACCTGGTTCTGAACTTGGTAGGGCGTGCTACGGCTCGATCCCCCACAACCTCCAATTCGGATAATATATATAGGGTTGCCACATTCGTGTACCAGACCCCGTGCTTATAAAGGATCAAAGTCACTAACCGGCTACTCCACTACGTGTGTGCTAAGGCAAAGGGCTTAATGTGATTGCGCTAGAATGAAACCGGGTGAAATAAGATCGAAAGACTCTAGGTAGAATCGTAACGCAATTACCGAATGTTTCGTTTAACGGGAAGTCGACAACTTAGCTTGCTGCTTGTGTCATTAGTGTATCGTATGTGTTTTATTCTAGTACCGGTTTATCTAGCAAAACGATTCCTCGTATGGTTTGTTATGTGTATGCGTCGATGGAAACCTGTCCGATCATTTTTCAACTGACTATTTGCTTGAGGACAAGCAAAGGTTTAAGTTTGGGGAAGTTTGATAACGAGAAAAAATATCGTTTTATTACTATGTTTCAATGCCGTTTTATCGCACATTTATCGTATTAACACCCGATTCTTCGAGTTTTCTTTGTCTTTTTGCAGGCATAACAATTATAGAGCTAAATCATAAGCCAAAAGTGAAATGAACAAAAACAAGCATGAAAAGAAGAAGAAGAAAGGAATTATGCATAATGATGCATAATTGTAACAGTCACGATCGTCACCAAGTTGTCACGACCGTGACGCGCTAATTGGACCAGTCACGATCGTCACCAAGCCGTCACGACCGTGACGCGCCTTAAATGAAGAAAACGCCCGTGACACCTTTGTCACGAATGTGACAAAGGGAAAATAGGTTTACTTGAATTGATTTGGTCATGGAACGTGCTACGTGAAGTCAAAACGTCTTCCTATTCTTCCGCAGACTCAGTAACACATTTTCTCCTGGATTCTCTCTTCAACAACGAAGCCCACGCATGAATTCAACTGCCAAGCCCAAATTATGTTTTCTATAAATAGCCTTGATACGAATTACAAACTACAGAGTTATTATTTTAGATTTTCGCGGAAGCTCTGCCGTATTTTATTTGCACCCTATTTCATTATTTTTCCAGCAATTGCTCTTGTTCTTGTTTTATTCTCTATATCCCAACCAAATCAAATAACAATTTACAACATTAGAAAATTGTTATTATTTAATTTCTTTCAATCCTTCAGTATTTCGTTTTGATTTTATTTTCGATTCCGGTTCGCACTCCGAGCTTGCCAGACTGTGGAAGAAGGAGTTTTACATTTTTTTTATTATTCAGGTTTTTAATAATTTCGCATTTATATTAATTTGATTATTTATGTTAAGAATTTATTTTTATTACTTTATAATGCATATTTTAATTTGTGTTCCTCAATTTCTGCATCTGTCTGGTACAACAAATATGAGTAGCTAAACAATTTAGGCGGTATGTAATTAAAATACACTAAATCGATAAAATCGAATCTAGGCTTAAACAATTAAGAGCTTAAAATTCTGGCTGTGACTTTTTATTATAAAAATTAATCTTTTTGTTACGAGAGTAAGGAAAGTGTAATAGGTTAGGTCGAGACCACGAGAGTGTGAGATTTTAACCAGATAGCTAAAGTTAGGCATTTAATTTAAATACAGCGAGAGCGCTTTAAAATGAATTAGACTTATTAAGTTTCCAAAAATTATCTTCTAAACACTTATGGGCTAGCGAGAGCAGGCATAGGGCTTTAGGAGTAAGATCTGAGATAAGACCACGAGAGTGTGAGTTAAAGATATTTAAACTGATAACCTCTACAGAATAAATTAAGTGAACCATCCTTATAAGCTTAGGTTAGATTGACCCGCCTAGGTTAACATTAATTACATACCAACCGCCTTCTCATTATTCTATTAAACTAAAATTTAATTCCCGTCTTTAATTCTTAAAAACAAAATCGTGACAACCATCCACCTTAGCTAAACTAGTAAACCCTCTAGCACTAAGTGATCATAAAGTCCCTGTGGGATCGACAATCTTTTATATTACTTCGATAGGCTGTGCGCTTGCAGTTAAGATACCGCTAGACACATATTGCGTCTTCGCCCCATCATAAACCAAATATATTGAGGATTTATTGTTGATGTTAATTTTTATTATAAGTTGAAATAAATCAGACTTTCCGTTGTATTTAATAAATGAGATTTGTTGGTTAATTTGTTGATGTGGCATTCCACTTATGTTTAAACTTAGATTTTACTTGTTAGTTTAATATTTTTTACACTAGGAAAATTGGGGTGTTATAATTGGTATCAGAGCAGGTCGGTCCAACCGGCTAGATGTTGTAGTCGAGTCAGTCCTTAGAATAGAAGTTGTTGTTGTGTTCTAACCTAAGGTGTTTATTATATCAGTGTGGCAGGAAGAAATGATGTCACTCTTCCTGCTGTTATGCAAGCCATGGCACATGTTGTAAAGAACATTGGTCTAGCTGTTGGGAATGCTGAGTTTCGAGACTTGGATCAGTTCAGAAGTAACAAGCCTCCTACATATGAATGGGGTATTCTTGATCTAGAGGGTTCACATAAATGGCTGAAAGTTGTTGAGAAAATCTTCAGGACCATGGGGTGAAATGATGATCAGAAGGTGAGGTTTGGTACTCACATGTTGGAAGGCGAAGCTGAAGTCTGGTGGGACAATAGTCACCAAAGGTTGGAAGCTGCAAGTACTACTATTATGTGCTCCGTGTTTAGAGCTATGTTTCTGGAGAAGTATTTTCTAGAGGATATTCGTAGTGCTAGAGAGGTGGAATTCTTAGAAATGAAGCAGGGTAATATGATTGTGGCTGAGTATGCTGCTCGCATTGAATAGTTAGTGCAGTATTGTGCACACTATAATACTGAAGATGATATGACTTTAAAGTTTCTGAAATTTGAGAATGGGATGCATCCTGAGATCAAACAGTGCATTTCTTGTCAGAAGATCAGAAATTATCCAGAGCTGGTGAGTAGGAGTAGAATATATGATAATGACAACAGAGCTCGGATTTCTCACTACAAGGTTGTGAGTGACCGAAAGGGTAAGCAGAGGTTTGGGGGTACTCCTTATAGTGCTCCAGATAACAAAGGAAAATAGAAAGCTAATGCTGACAAGAAGCCAAGCAGGGGAGGGGTAAATCCCAATCTTGTGAAATGTTTTAGATGTGGGGGCAAGGGTCATCGTGCTAATACTTGCCAGAATGAAGTGAAGAAATGCTTCAAGTGTGAACGAACAGGTCATGTGGTAGCAGATTATAGAGCTATTATGCCTACTTGTTTCATTTGTGGTGAACAAGGCCATATTAGTACGACTTTCCAGAAACCGAAGAAGTCCCAAGGAGCTAGTGGGAAGGTGTTTGCTTTAGTGGGAGCCCAATCCACTAATGAGGAGCATTTTGTAACACCCCAAAGTCGATTTTAATTTAATTGATGTGTTTTCTTGTGAATTATGATGTTTACAATGTTATTTGATGTTTTAAGGAATTTTGGGGATAACTTAATATATTATTAAGATTATAAATATTAAGTTAGTGGGTTTATTTTATTATTTGAGACTAACTTAAATAAATAAGAAGAATTAGAGGATAAGGGCAATATGGTCATTTTATGGAGGATTAGTGAAGGTATAGCAAGTAATGTCTATTAAGGTCTTAGGGGCAAAAATGACATAAAGAGTAAAAGAGTGTTTTGTGAACGATCAATTGGAAACGATCGCTTTCTTTTTGGAAAGAAGGAGAAAAGCTATGAAGAAAAGGAGAAACTAGGAATTGAAGGTTGGAAGGATTTTCGAAGAGATTACCGAAAAGCTTACAGAAATTAAGGTATGGGGAGTATTTTCCTTTTGATATTATAATGTGGGAATAGAATTGTGGTTTTGAGGTATAGGTTTTAGGGCATGGGATTTGTGATGAATTGATTTATTGATGATGATTTTGTGTGAATTGTGATGTTTTTAATGATGTGTATGATGTTATAAAGAGGAATATTGAGATTGATGGTGTTTTTCTGCTATGCTGCTATCAAATGTGGGTTTTACTAAGTTTATCGAAGAAGAAGAAGAATGGGAATCGCAGAAAAATTCTGCAAAATCGCGAAGCTCGCTTAGCGAGCACAAACAGGGAGTTGGGCGCTTAGCGAGCAATATGCCTCGCTTAGCGAGCCCTGGGAAGTTTTGAAAAATAATTTTGTTGTTCCAAAAACTGTTTTCTTGAGGTGGTTTAGGTCTTAGGATGCCATGATGTCGTAGAGTGGTCATATGACATGTTTTATGAAGTATATGAGGTAGGATTAGCGATTATATGATGTATGAGGATTTTCTTGATTTTATGAGATATGAGATATGAAGTATGAGTAGGATTAATAACTAAATGATGTATAATAGATTAAATTTATTTCCTTGAATTAAGAGGTATAATTACATGATGTAGAGGTATGATGATATGAGTGAGTATGAGAATTTTTATTAATGATGAATGTAAATGCAATGTTTATGATGTTTTGAGGATGATATATGTATATTGTGTCTTGCATTCATGGCATTGAATTATGAGGGGACTTTGGTCCATTGGTAGCTTCAATCCCATTGCATGGATTGAAGTGATATGATGTTATGATGTGCTTCCTTAGGGGAGGGTTGATGACCCATTGTCCATCCATGAGGATGTTTTGATACCATATGCATTATAAGAGGTTGCATATCATTCTAAATGTCATAGCATCATTTGCATTGTTTGGTGTGATGATGGGATTTACTTGATGATATGTAGAAATAAGTTATAGTTGAATTGTTGTGGTCGTTGATGTTTTAAATTCTCATTTCTATATTATTTTATTGAATGTGAATTTACTCACCCTTCAAGCCTTCTGGTGATGGTCTATTATGCCATCTTGCATATAATCAAGGTTAGATCAGTGCGTGCTTAACTCAGACATAGTGAGTCGTCGAGTTAGTTAGAAGTGGAGTCCTGCTCTGTGTCTAGTAACATCAGGGTTGGGTTCCATTTGAGTTATTTTTTTAAATGAATTAAGATGTTGTTTTATTAATACTTTTGATGATTATTGATGTTGGATTAAGTACTTGAAGTTCTTTTGATAAAACATGAATTATGATATTTGTTTTTTTTTTATTTTTCCACTGCGTAGTTATTGAAAAGCGTTTTTGAAATTATATATGATTTATAACCCGTGTTACGGGACATGATTCATTGTGACGTTTTGACTTTTGAATTTAAGAAGTAAATGTGATGCCCTTTTTACGAGTTTTACTCTGATATTTGATGTAAATTGCTTAATTTGTGATGGGATATAAAGGGTGTTACACGTTCCGTCAAAGGTACTTATTTTATTAATAGTACTCCTTTGATTGTTATTATTGATACGGGTGCAACCCACTCATTTATTTTTGTTGATTGTGTGAAGAGGTTAGGAATTGTATCGTCTACTCTGAATTAGAGGATGACAATTAAGACTCCGTCTATTGGTTCTGTGGTTACATCTTTAGTATGTTTGAAGTGCTCGTTGACTATTTTTGATAGAGATTTCATAGTGGATTTGATTTGTTTACCGCTCAGTAATCTGGATGTTATTTTGGGGATGAATTGGTTGGAATTCAACCGGGTCTATATTGACTATTATAGGAATAATTTGTTGTTTCTTACTCCTGAAGAGGAAGCGTTGGCTAATTCGTTATCTACTAAAGAGTTGATAACTTTGTTGGAAGATTAGGCTAAGATGTTTGCAGTGTTCACATCTTTATCCATTGAAAGGAAAGTATCAGTTAGTGTGTTTCCAGTTGTGAATTAATATTCGGAAGTATTTCCCGATGATTTTACAAAATTACCTCCGACGAGAGAAGTGGAATTTACTATTGATCTGATTCCTGGCACAAGGCCTATTTCTATGGCACCGTACAGGATGTCTGCATCATAGTTGGGTGAATTGAAATCTCAGATTGGAGAGTTCCTAGATTAAGAAGTTTATTAGGCCAAGTGTGTCGTCGTGGGGAGCTCCAGTGTTGTTGGTAAAGAAGAAAGATGGTAGTATGTGTCTGTGCATTGATTACCATCAGTTGAGTAAAGTGACCATTAAGAATAAATATCCTCTTCCAAGGATTGATGACTTAAAGGATCAGCTAGTTGGTGCCCGTATTTTCAATAATATTGATCTAAGGTCAGGTTACCATCATATTAGAGTGAAATAAGATGATATTCAGAAGACTGCATTTAGAACTTGTTATGGACATTATGAATATGTTGTGATGCCTTTCAGAGTGTCTAATGTGCCAAGTGTATTCATGGAGTATATGAACCGTATCTTCCATTCTTATATGGATCAATTTATTGTGGTGTTTATAGATGATATTCTTATTTATTCTAAGACTGAAGATGATCATAAAGATCATTTGAGGATTGCATTGCAGGTGTTGAAGGATACCAAGTTGTTTATGAAGTTATCAAAGTGTGAGTTCTGGCTTAAGAATGTGAATTTCTTGGGTCATGTTATTTTTTATGATGGTATAGCAGTAGATCCTTTTAAAGTAAGTGTTGTGTTGCAATGGGAACCACCGAAGACTGTTATGGAGATTAGAAGTTTTTTGGGCTTAGCAGTTTATTATAGAAGATTTATCTAAGGGTTTTCTAATTTGGCATTACTGTTGACTCAATTGACAAGAAAGACGCGTTTATTTGGAATACAATTTGTGAGGAAAGTTTTGAAGAATTGAAAAAGAAATTGACTACAACACCAGTGTTGGTTTTGCCAAGTCCTAGTAAACCTTTTGTTGTATATTGTAATGCGTCCAAGATGGGATTAGGTGGGGGTTTTTATGCAAGATGGTAAGGTAGTGGTTATGCTTCAAGACAATTAAGAGTGCACGAGAGGAATTATCCTACTCATGATCTTGAATTAGTTACAGTTGTTTTTATGTTGAATATTTGGAGGAATTATTTGTATGGGCAAGATTTGAAGTATTTAGTGACCACAATAGTTTGAAGTATTTGTTTGACCAAAAAGAGTTGAATATGAGGCAGAGAAGATGGTTAGAATTTCTCAAAGATTATGATTTTAATTTGAGCTGTCATTAGGGTAAAGCTAATGTAGTAAAGGATGCTTTAAGTCGAAAGACAATTCATATGTCAGCATTAATGGTGAAAGAAATGGAGTTAATTGAGCAGTTCAGGGATTTGAGCATGGTTTGTGAAACGACACCTGAGAGCGTTAGGCTCAGAATGCTAAAGGATGTAATCAAAGAGAATCAGAGACTTGATGTAAAGTTGGTAGATTTGATGCCTACAGGAGGAAGTGATCCTGATGGTGATTTCCAAGTAGATAATTCTAGTGTGTTGAGATTCTAGGGCAGAATTTGTGTACCAGACAATGTTGAACTGAAGAAGGAAATTTTAGAAGGAAGTCATCAAAGTAGCTTAAGTATTCATACAGGAGCTACAAAGATGTGTCAGAACTTAAAGAAGTTATTTTTGTGGTTTGGTATGAAAAGAGATATAGCATAGTTTATATATGCTTGATTGGTGTGTCAGAAATCAAAAGGAGAGCATCAGAAGCCTTCAAGAATGATTTAACCGTTGGAAATTATAGAATTGAAATGGGAGAGTATTGTTATAAACTTATTTACTAGTTTTCTGAATACAACGAGAGGATTTGATGCTATTTGGGTAGTTGTGGATCGACTTAGAAAATCCACAAATTTTATTCCTATTAATATGAGTTTTCCGTTGACGAAGTTGGCATAGATTTATATTAGGATAATTGTGAAGTTTCATGGTGTTCTTTCGAGTATAGTTTTGGATAGAGATCTGAGGTTTACTTCTAAATTTTGGAAGAGTTTGCAAGAGGATTTGGGTTCAAATTTGAAATTGAGTTCGGCTTATCATCCGCAGACGGACGGTCAGTCGGAAAGGACTATTCAGACGTTAGAGGACTTGTATATTGGAATAAGGTGGTGCGTGGGATACTCGTTTGCCATTGATTGAGTTCACGTATAAAAAAACAGTTACCATTCTAGTATTGGAATGGCGCCGTTTGAAGCTTTGTATGGTAGGAGGTGTAGGACACCTCTGTGTTGGTATGAGACTGGTGAAAATGTGGTGTTTGGACCTGAAATTATGCAACATGCTACTGAGGCAATTTAGATGATCCGTGAGAAGATGAAAGCGTCTCAGAGTAGACAGAAGACTTAGCATGATAATCGGAGAAAAGAGTTAGAGTTTGATGAAGGTGATCATGTGTTTTTGAGGGTCAATCCAATGACGGGTGTTAGACGTGCTTTGAAATCGAAGAAGTTGGATTCTAAGTTCATTGGACCGTATCAGATTTTGAAAAAAGTTGGTATTGTTGCTTATATAGTGGCGGTACCGCTAGAGCTTTCAAACTTGCATGATGTGTTTCATGTATCGCAACTTCAAAAGTATGTGTCTGACCCATCTCATGTTATTCTGAGGGATGAGGTGCAGGTTTGGGATAACATTATGGTAGAAACGATGCCGATAAGAATCGAAGACCGCAAGATGAAGCAACTCAGGGGTAAAGAGATTCCTCAGGTGAGAGTAGCTTGGGGAGGAGTTGTTGGTGGAAGTGTAACTTGGGAGTTGGAAAGCAGGATGCGGGAGTCGTAGGAACTTTTATCATCAGGTACATTTTCTAAGACGAAAATATTTTAAGTGGGGATAGTTGTAACACCCCATTTTTTATAATTTATTCGTCGGGTATTTTTGGGGCATTATTGGCCTTGTTTAGGGCGGGTGTCTTGATGTTTTGTTGTAGTGTCCTAGTGGGACAGGTAGAATTATGGTACAATTAGTAGTTTAGGAGAGTGTGCAATAATAAGTCCAATAAAACATTATTTCAATTATTATTATTTTCATGTTAATAATATTAGGATTATTATTATTATTTTGTTTTAATTAAAATAACGTTGAATTAGTAAAACCAATATTATGAGAATAATAGGGGAAATTAGATTAATCAGCAAATTAAGAAATTATTAGTCATAAGAAGTTTTGAGAAACAAGGGAGAGCTAGGAAGAAGAAGAACAACTAGGGCAATCTCCATAGTCAAAATTTGCAAGAAATTTCATCTAGATTTGAGGTAAGGGGGAAAGGGATTCTCATTAGGTGATATAACATGATGGGATAGTGAGGGGTCCTTTCCCTCGTAGGATTTTTGTTGTTTATGTTTCTATATGATGAATCTGTGATTTTATGACTGTTGTTGCGAATTTGATATGATCTTATTGATTTTTGGGGGAATATTGTGGTTGTTATTCTGTTGTATGCATGACTTGTGCAGATTTTCGTTGTTGTAAAATGTTAGTTACGAATCTAGATCTAGAACTGTTATAACTGAATTAGTAATAATATATGAAAGAATATGATGTTTAAGAGTGTAAAATCTGTGTAGAAACCCTCATAGAATTGGTATGAAGTGTAGAAACGAGAATCGTAGGAAAGAAATGTAGAATGAATTAGAAAACAAGAAACTGGTGAGGTTTTTGTCATTACGCGTAATACATACCCATTACACGTACGGATGAGCGTGAAAGCATGACATTACGCGTAAGAAAGGGGCATTACTCGTATGGAAGTGGATTTGGCACGACCATCTGCCCATTCTAGTAAGTTACGTGTAGCAAGGCCAGGAAATACGCGTATGAGGAAGCTATACACGCATTGGCCTGTGAGATGGGAGCATTACGCGTATGAGGGGGCATATGGTGGCCGTAGGTCTATATTCTCATAGAGGGTTTATCCCAGAGATGCGGGTTCTAAATCCCATTGTATCAGCTATTTTTTAGTAACCAAGCCACCTATTAGAATAGGTTCATGCTCAGATCGCAGAATCCTACAGAAGTTGGCAAACATGAAGATAGCTTCGTTAATAAGTCGGGATTGAAACACATAGAACATTATAAAGAGCTAATCTCTAAAGACTTTGTTGTCATTCTCAGCGTTTCCAAAGAGGGTATAGGCCAGAATCATATGGAAATATCTAATGGCTGGGTTATGAATATTCGTAGATAGCATGGGGTAAAGGTCATGATCAGGGCATCCTGAGACACTACTCCAAAAACGGTTAAGTTCATCCTCCATAAATAAATCTTCCTGTTCCATAAAGAAAATAGTAGGACCATCGGGGAAATTCAACAGTTCATCCATCTCTCGGATGTTAAATTCACAGGGATATCCAAACACTCTGAAGGCAATCCTACCTCTATTAAATCCTTTTCTGTGGTTAGGGTTATAAGCAAGTCAGCTCAGGAATTCTAGAGTTAGTTTGTAATAAGTCTTATGTTTTTTAGTAGAGAAACCTTCCCAACCTATCTGGTTAAACATGTAGTCAATGCTAGAACCTATTCCTAAAGTGGACATGGTAGGCCCATGGACAAATTTGGTTAGAGCCATAAGTCTTTGGGCTAAAACTTTGTAGCGGTGCCTCTGGGCATCGTCTCTGAATTCTACAGTCATGTTATCTTCGTTATTCATTGCTAATGTTAGTATGCAAAATGAAATCAGAGAAGAAGGAGGAAGGTAGAAAAACTTTAAAAATCCTGTAAACACATAGTAAAAAAAATAAACACAGAAATAAGTGAATTTACCGCATTTGAAAATAAAATTTTGAGAAAGAAACAAAAACGAAACTCAATTAAAATAAATGATTAAAACAAAACAAAAACAATTTCGTGGGTTTCCTCCCACGCAGCGCTTCATTTTATGTCGAGGCTCTGCATAACTTAAGGGAAAAGTTATCTTAAGGTCTCTATAGGCATTCTTTCAGTTTTAGACCCGTAGAAAAAGCTATATTTTCTACGCAGTGGTAATGTTTTAAACGCTGCCCATTTACTACAAATGGTGCACTAGATTTACCTTTTATTTCGACTGTGCCACTTAACAAGATTTTAGTCACTTCAAAAGGACCGGACCATCTAGATCGTAATTTTCTAGGAAACAACCTAAGTCTCGAGTTGAATAATTGTACAAGGTCTCCCCCACTAAATTTTTTCCTAGATATGCACTTATCATGCCATCTCTTGGTTCTTTCCTTGTATATGTGAGCATTTTCATAGGCGTCTAGTTTCAGTTCTTCTAATTCAGACAAGTCTAAGATATGATTTTCGCCTTCATCGGTATAATTGAAGTTAAGGGTTTTGATCGCCCAATAGACTTTGTGCTCTATTTCTACCGGCAAGTGGCAGGATTTTCCGTAGAATAATTTGAACGACATGGTTCCGATGGGTGTCTTGAAAGTTGTTATGTAAGCCCATAAAACTTCATGTAATTTGGTTGACCAATATTTCCTAGATGTAGCAACGATATTTTCTGAGATTTGTTTGATCTCTGCGTTCGAGACATCAACCTGTCCACTAATTTGTAGATGGTAAGGTGTTGCTACATGGTGTCTTACTCCATACTTTAATAATAGTTTTTCGAAGATTTTCGATATGAAATGGGAGCCCCCGTCACTTATGACGAGTCTCAGCACACCAAATCTAGGGAAGATCACATTTTTGAAAAGCTTTATAACTAATCATGTATCATTGGTCAGAAAGGTTATAGCCTCAATCCCTTTTTAAACATAATCGACATCGACGAGTATATACTTATTACCACGTGAAGATGGGAATGGTCACATGAAATCAATCCCCCAAACATCAAAGACTTCTACTTCCAAAATTCCTTTTTGGGGCATCTCCTATTGTGCCACTAGCTCCAAAGTATCAGTATCGTTATCAGTAACCTTATGTGAAACAGTATGGTAATCAATAGGGTCATACTAAGCCGAGTTTTGATCCTAATCCAATGTTGTATGCAGATTTGCTTCCATCGCTAATCGAGAAGAATCTTGTGCAAACACGTTTTCCACCTCAAATTCCAAAGATTATTCCATTGCGGTATAAGCCAGAGGATCACTGTACTTTCCATCAAGGTGCCCTGGGCACGATATTGAGAATTGCTTTCCATTGAAGATTGAAGTGCATAAATTGATAAGGAGTAATGTTTTGTCTTTCAATGATGTTAATATGAATGTGAAGACAAATCCGCTTCCTAAACATGGTAATCGATTTGTGAATATGGTTGATGGTTGTCCTAGTTTGTTCAAGATTTATGATGTCCACTGGATTCGAAGATCTTTGGTTGAGATGCATGCTTTCTTGAGCGAGTATCACGATATTGATCATGATTATGTTGGTTGTTGCATTTTCTCGGTGAACCCTTATAGTTGTGTGATTGTTAAGAGAGACATTTAAAAGATGATGGATGATAAGTTGATTGAAGTGACAACGAAAAGAGATGAGTATGAAAATGAAGTGAATGTTATTATGCCTCAGTTCAATATTCCTGAGAAGATTGTTCCTGAGAAGGTGGTTATTTATTTTGATAGCCACAAATACGTTGTTACTCCATTGGTGATTAATTTTCTTGGTCCAATGCCATATGAGTCTGATAAAGTTGTTCCATACTGGTATAATACTACGATGATAAAAAATGGTAAAGAAGTTCCTATTCCTTCTCCAAAGTCTATAGTTAGCATTTCTGATGTGACAAGGGTTACTAAAAGTGGTAGAGTTTTTGCTTTGGATCCTCCTAAGAGAATTGAAGTTACAAGTGCGAGTAAACAGATCGAGGATGTTGTTGCCCGATCAGGTCAATTTGATGATAGTGAAGATGAGGTGTTGAAACTGATAAAGAAGAGTGAGTACAACATTACTGAGCAGTTGTTGCATACTCCGTCAAAGATATCAGTTTTATCGCTCCTAATGTGTTATGAGGCTCATAGGAAGTCTTTGCAGAAGATTCTTGATCAAGCTTATGTTGACCATGATGTGAATGTTGATCAATTTGATAGTATTGTGGCTAATATTACATCATGCAATAATTTGAGTTTCTGTGATGATGATTTGCCTGAAGATGGAAGAAACCATAATCTGGCTTGGCATATTTCGGTGAATTGTCAGGAAGATGTTATGTCTAAAGTGCTGGTTGATATTGGGTTGTCTCTGAATGTGATGTCGAAGTCGACTTTGTCAAGGCTTACGTACCAAGGTTCTCCCATGAGGCATAATGGGATTATTGTGAAAGATTTTGATGGGTCGAAGAAAACTGTGATTGGTGAAGTTAATCTTCCTATTCTGATTGGACCGTTTATATTCCAAATTACTTTTCAAGTAATGGATATATGTCCAGCTTATAGTTGTCTCCTTGGAAGACCTTGGATTCATGAGGCGGGAGTTGTGACTTGTACTCTCCATCAGAAGCTGAAGTTTGTAAATGATGGAAAATTAGTGATTGTCGGCGGTGAGCAGGCGATGCCAGTGAGCAATTTGTCATCCTTTTCCTATATTGATGCTGAAGAAGAGGTTGGAACTTTGTTCTAGGCTATTTTTGTTGTTGATGATAATGCTAAAAAGGAATGTTGCCCGGTCTGATGGTTAGGGACGAGTTATTGATGATGTTGACAACAAAGAAGGATTCAGTATTGGTTTTGCACCAGGTGTGGCTCTCAATGAACCGAAGAGTATTCAGGAAGGCTTCCGAAGTGCTGGGTTTATCAATGATCATTCCGCTACTGCCATCATTGAAGATGATGAAGATGAAGAAATGCCTAACTTTGTTACGCACGGAGAGATTTGCAAGAACTGGATTGCTGTTGATGTTCATTCTATTATTCATGATTCAAAGTAATTTGTTTTATTTTCTTTCAAAAAAATCTTTTCACTCTACCCAAGGTGGAAATGATGTTTTTCGGCCTTTGTTTCAAATTTTTATCATCATCAATAAAATGTTATTTTGTTATTTCCATATGTGTTTTTACTTTTTGCTTTATTCTAAAAAAGGGTAACATAAAAAACCCAAAAAATAATCATTGTTTATCTGCATAATGTTTGCACTTTTGTTCATACTCTAAAATAAAAACAACATCATTATGCAAATTGATTGATAAACCCATTGAAACAATGATCTTATGCCCACTCCCAACTTTGAATTCCTTGTGTTTGAAGCTGAGGAAGAGGATGTTGAAGAGATTCCTAATGAGATTTCATGGTTGCTTGAGCATGAGGAAAGAGTTATTCAGCCTCATGAAGAGTTATTAGAGATGGTTAACTTAGGTTCTGAAGATGATAAGAAAGAAGTCAAGATTGGAACATTGTTTGGCCCTAATGTTAAGAAGAGGATGATAGAGCTTCTTAAAGAGTATGTTGATGTGTTTTCTTGGTCTTATCAGGACATGCCCGGTCTTAATACTAATATTGTGGAGCATAGATTGTCATTGAAACCTGAATGTCCACCTGTGATGCAAAAGTTGAGAAGAACTCATCCTGATATGGCAGTAAAGATCAAAGAGGAGGTTCAAAAGCAGATTAACGTAGGTTTTATTGTGACATTTAATTATCCTCAATGGGTGGCCAATATTGTGCTTGTTCCAAAGAGAGACGAAAAAGTATGAATGTGTGTTGATTACAAAGATTTGAATAAAGCCAGTCCAACAGATGATTTTACATTGCCACACATTAATGTGTTGGTAGATAATACGGCTAAGTTTGATGCGTTCTCCTTTATGGACGGATTTTCCGGTTATAATCAAATAAAGATGGCACCCGAGGACATGGAAAAGACCATATTTATTACACCATGGGGAACATTCTGCTATAGAGCGATTCCCTTTAGATTGAACAATGTTGGTGCGACCAAAGAGCTATGACTACTCTTTTCCATGATATGTACTTGACTGTGTTAGAAGAATCCATGGGTTGCGTTGTTGGTGCGACCAAATGTTGATTATGTACTTGACTGTGTTAGAAGAATCCATGGGTTGCGTTTTTGGTCAGCAAGATGAATCTGGAAGAAAAGAATATACGATTTACTACCTGACTAATAAATTCATTGATTGTGAGTCTCGGTACTCCATGCATGAAAAAACTTGGTGTGCCTTAGCTTGGGCTGCAAAGCATCTTCGCCGGTATATGTTGAATCAAACAACTTGGTTGATATCCAAAATGGATCTGATCAAGTATATCTTTTAAAAACCTGCTTTAACTGGGAAGATTGCTTGTTGGCAAATGTTGTTGTCAAAATATGATATCGAGTATCGATCTTAAAAAGCTATAAAAGGTAATATCTTAGCTGACCATTTGACACATCAACCGATTGACGATTACTAGTCTATCAAGTTTGATTTCCCGAATGAGGATGTGGTGTATTTGAAAATGAAGGATTGTGATGAACCTTTAATTGAGAAAGGGCCTGAGCCTGGATCTCGATGGGGTTTAGTTTTTGGTAGTGTTGTGAATGCACATGGAAAGGAATTGGGGCAATGAACATTACTCCCCATGATTCACATATTCCTTTTGCTGCAAGATTGACTTTCCCTTGTACCAATAATGAAGTTGAGTATGAAGCCTTTATTATGGGTCTTGAGGAAGCTATTGATTTGAGAATTAAGCATCTTGATGTGTATGGAGATTTTGCATTGGTAATTAATCAGATCAAGGGTAAATGGGTAAATCATCAACCTCAGTTAATTCCATATAGAGATTATGCCAAGAGGATATCAACTTTCTTCACTAAATTTGAGTTTCATTATGTGCCTCGCGATGAAAATCCGATGGCAGATGCTTTGGCAACTATAGCGTTTATGATAAAGGTGCATCAATGGAATGATGTTCCCATGATTAGTGTGATGCGGCTTGAACGACCAGCTCATATGTTTGCAGTTGAAGAGGTCCATGATGACAAGCCATGGTATCATGATATTAAATGTTTTCTCCAGAGTCAGGAATACCCACTTGGGGCATCCGATAAAGATAAGAGGACTTTGAGGAGATTGGCAGGCAATTTCTTCCTGAATGGAAATGTGCTTTATAAGATAAATTTTGACATGGTCTTGCTCGTATGCGTGGATAGACACGAAGCAGACCTGTTAACGAAAGAAATTCATGAAGGATCTTTTGGTACTCATGCCAATGGGCATGCAATGACTAAAAAGATGTTGAGAGCAGGTTACTATTAGATGACAAAGGAATCTGACTGTTGAAAGTATGTGAAAAAGTGCCATAAATGCCAATTTTATGCTGATAAGATTCATGTGCCACCAACTCATCTCAATGTTATTTATTCCCCATGGTCGTTTTCTATGTGGGGAATTGATTTGATTAGTATGATTGAACCCAAGGCTTTTAATGGACATCATTTTATTCTTATGGCTATTGATTACTTCACCAAGTGGGAGGAGGCGGCATCGTTTGCTAATGTGACCAAGCAAGTTGTGGTTCAGTTTATCAAGAATAACATTATTTGCAGATATGGTGTTCCGAATAGAATCATTACTGATAATGGTTCGAACTTGAATAATAAGATCATGAAAGAGCTTTGTGAAGAATTCAAGATTCAACACCATAATTCTACTCCTTATAGATCGAAGATGAATGGGGTTGTTGAAGTTGCGAATAAGAACATTAATAAGATCATTCAGAAAATGGTTGAGACATATAAGGACTGGAATGAGATGCTTCATTTTGATCTGCATGGGTATCGTACATATGTCCATACTTCAACAGGGGAAACCCCTTTCTCACTTGTTTATGGTATAGCATCAGTGCTCCCCGTCGAGGTTGAGATCCCATCAATGAGAGTTCTGATGGAAGCCAAGTTGACCGAGGTTGAATGGTGTCAGGTTACATTTGATCAGTTGAATTTGATTGAGGAAAAGAGAATAACAACTTTGTGTCATGGTCGGTTGTACCAGCAAAGAAGGAAGAAATCTTTTGACAAGAAGGTCAAACCTCGTGTATTCAGAGAAGGTGACCTCGTGCACAAAAAGATTCAGTCTTTCATTACAGGTTCTCGGGGCAAGTGAACTCCGAACTATGATGGCCCATATGTTGTTAAGAAAGCCTTCTCGGGTGGTTCATTGAATCTTACAACTATGGATGGTGAGGAGATCACTCGTCCTGTGAATGCGGATGTAGTCAAGAAATACTTCGCCTAAAAAATAAATAAATAAATCGCTAAGTTGAAAACCTGAAAAAGGCGACTTAGGCAAAATTGAGCGTCTCAATGGATTGAAAACCCGAAAGGGCGGTCCAGGCAAAAATTAGAGTCATAAGCAGAAATAATTATCCTAGTAGATTGAAAACCCAAAAGGGAAATCTAGGTAAAAGTTAGGGATCATGGCAAGTAACTGCATTGACAGACTAGATCACTTGAAACAACCGAGGATTTCAGATTCTATTCCTCAGCAGAATTGTCCATCAAAGATTCTTATTCACTCATCCTTGACTGAAGTTTCTGACACATTGGAGTTCAAAGTTGATAGGGAGAATAATGATCATTGTATTTCAATGTAGCCCTTTTCCATGTATTTATCATTTTTCAAAATTGTAATGATCCATGGAGTCATGCCATTTGCTGACTACCATTCTATCAATGAATTTGAGCTTTTATCCAATTGTTTGCAATTCTTTATATTGTTTCTGTTTACAAAAGTTCATTTATTCTTGATGATGATTTTTGAAACAAATTTAATAAATTGAATATTTGAAGATTATAAAAACATTTTTCTTTTGATATATGAATAAACAAAGAATATCAACAGTAATTCCAGGGATGGTAAAGTCTTGATGTGTGTAACTTGTCTCTCCTAAAGCAGAGTTTGATCCAGTTGTTTCCCTACTGAATTCTTGAATAGTTCTGGCATTTTGATATTAACGATGGTTTACTCCCCAACAACAAGAAGGAGTAGAGATTGGTTACTGTATGATTGTTCCCAATTTGAGTTATAATCTTTTCCCCGAAAGAGTTGTTAGAAGTGATATTCCTATCACACAAGTATCCTCAGCTGAGTTTTGATCTATTCCTCAGCATATTATCTTTGATTTGAAGAAGTAATGTATGAAATCCTCAGTCGAGTCTTTGGTCATCAACTTGAGTTGGTTGCATTTCCATTATCCTTACCTCCATGATTATTTCGGCATTCAGGGCTTCTTGTGTGACCCTCCTTCTTATATTGGTAATACCTGATTTCAGAAGCATCACCACCATAAGACTTATACTAATAGTTACCCTTCTTCTTCTCAAACCTGTCATCTTTGTTCAAAAAATTCCCTTTAACAAACAAACCTTCACCAACAGACGATGGCTTGTGCTCTTTTCGTTGTTCAAATCCTTAGTGTACAAAGTTGATTGATCTTCTTCAATGGTTAGGGAATCTCTTCCGTACAAGAGAGTTTCTTTGAATAAACATGAGACTTTGGTAAAGAACACATCAATAACAGCTCTTGATCTTCATCATCGATATTAACCTTGATATTCTCCAGATCAAGAATCAACTTGTTGAACGTATCCAACTGCTCCGTCAAGACTTTATCTTCACTCATCTTTAATGAATATAAAACCTGCTTCAGGTACAAACGATTTATCAGGGATTTAGTCATGTACAACCCTTCGAGTTTGCTCCACATACCTTTTGCCGTCTTATCCTTCGAGAATTGTCGGAGAACCTTATCACCAAGACTCAATATAATGGAAGTAGGGGCTTTCTCGATCATCATCGTCTTCTCAATCTCATACTTCGTTGACGGCGTCTTGTTCATGCTCACCACACCCGTTTGTTGTGACTGTCATACCAGGAACGAATAAAACAATGTGAAAGATTGAGTTTCTTGAACAAACACTAGAAACCCTTTTTAGATTTATGAAAGAGAGAGAAGAAGAAGAAGAAGAAGAAGAAGAAGAAGAACAAGAATTGATTATAGTCGTTTTTCTATTCACTTTTCCAATTAGGGCAAAAAAGTTGCAAGTGAATAACATCAACCAACACTTAACTCTCTCTCAACAACTTGGGAGAGCAACATATTTATAGACTACAAGTTAACTTAAACACTAAGCTAACTTAAGATTCAAAATTTATTAACCGACTAACTTTTAACCGTTCATTAATTATAAACTACCTGATAACTTATTATCAAATATTTTACGAATTAGAGTTTAATTAGAATTAAACGAAAGGCTTATTAAACGGTTGACTTAGTAGAGAACAACTTGGAAAATTAAGATGTTTCTCTCCTTTCTTATTTCCATTGGATTTCTGTGGTGGTCAAATGCATATGAGTAACATGAACATAAAGTAATAATAAACGACTGTGAAGCAGTAACAAGATTTATTTACAAAGGTAATTGTAAATTGTATAGTACTTGATCACACTGTACGCATTCAGATATAATAACGTGGTTACTACCTTATAAAAAGACAAAATAATATAACATTGTTATGTTATCAAAATACGTACAATTGAAAAACAGAAAAAATAAAATAATAAAATAGAAGAAAATCTTAGAACCCCGACAAGAAAATCTCTGGCACAGTACGCAACAGCAGTCGCACACGCGGATTCATCAAAACCTTTTTAACTAACATAACACGCCGTCTTATGTAATCTCTAATTCTAATCATGCTTTCATTTTATTCACATGGGCTTGAGTTTTTTATTAATATAGTCAATACATAATAAAGTTATTATAATAATAAAATTAGTTTACTTATTAAATTATTATTAGGAAGAATGACAATAAAATGCATTGCGATAAAAAGGATTCGATCAGTTGAATATGCTTATTTTATTTATTTATTAAGATAAATCAAAGTTTTAGATCTATATCATCTATGTCTATTCTGCTCTTTCTTCTTTTTTTTTTCTTTTTTTTAGTTTTATGGATGCATACATTAATAAGAATGTTTACAATTTTTTAGTATTTAGAGATACCAGGTCCTCATATATATAATGGCAAACGAGTATGTATAACTCGATTAAATCCTTCTTTCAAAGGCAAGTCACACAAAAAAATATACTGAATAAAACATAGTTGAAGGTCAGATCTAAAATCCTAGTCTTCCCTACAAAAGAATAAAGGGAGGGGTGGCCATTACACCTATTTAAGGATTTTTTATATAATAGGCTTAAATGGAGTGAACATTGATTGTTTGCTTCTATACTAACTAACATGAGTTCATTCCTCCTCTAAAAACCTTTTTCTATGACCTCTCTCAAAACCACATACCCCTCTTATAACATTTCGATTATTTATTTAATTATTTAATTTAAATAATTGAAAAATTTTATGTTTTGTATGTTGTGTGAAGTTGATAGTGTGTTGCTGAAAAAATTATATTTTAATATTATATGAATTTAAATAACTTATATTATATTGAATAAATATAAATATTGGAAATATGAAGAGAAAGAATAGAATGGTAATTAGGTGACGGAATAGTGAGGGCAAGATGAGAAATCCTTAGTTGGGGTCTAAGGGTTATGTTTGGAATTTAGGAAAAAGAAAATCAGTTCGTGAAAACTGATCGTGAAATTGAGAACGTGTGAACAGAGGACGGAAGAAGAAGAAGTTAGGGGCAAGAGCTTGTAGAGGAGAATTACAGAAAGGGAAAGAAATTGTCCATCGAATTAAGGTAAGGGTGAGATTTCATTCATCTCCTAAGGTACTACAACAAAAATGACATTTAACAACGCACCTTAGACAACGCTTTCTTAAGGAAGTGTTGTCTAAGGTTAACATTAATAGCATACATGGAAACTATTCAAAAAAAATTAAAAAAGCGCTGTTAAAAGTCCTACCTTAGACATCGTTTTTGAAAAAGCGCTTTCTAAGGTAGGCCTTAGACAACGCTTTTAGAAAGCGCTTTTAAAGGTAGGCCTTAGACATCGCTTTGTCAAAAGCGCTGTCTAAAGTCTTTCAATTTAAAAAAAAATTAAAAACAAAAGCGCTGTCTAAGGGGGGGCTTAGACAGCGCTTTTCAAAAGCGTTGTCTAAGGCTTATCTTAGAAAGCGCTTTTATCAAAAGCGCTGTCTAAGGTCTAATTATATTAAAATTATACAGTTCTATTTTCATTTCTTCCTTTCCCTCTCTTCTGCGAACGACGAACAGAAATCGCCATTTTTGCCCTAACGAGCTTCAACAGTCTTACCTCCACCGTCGTCCACCAGATTCGACCTCCGTGAAGTCCATCGTCGTCCTCCGTCGTACAACCGTCGTCTTCCGTTCAAAAAGGTACGTTCTTGATAATGGTATTGTTCTTGTTCATGTTCTTGCTTGTTTTTTTGCTGAAAAGTTGCATATTCTTGAAATTTTATTGCTTGTAGTTACTATGTATATACAGTATGAACCATAAGATTCATTGATGGATAGTGTTCTTGTTCTTGTTCTTTTTTTGTTACTATGTATATACACCGAGTTTATATAAATATTAACACTGAGTTGTTGGCTTCATTACCTGAGAAGTTTTTTTGTTGAATCTGTAGACTGAGTTAAAATTAAACATTTAGGATACGGAGTTTTTGTTTAAAACATTTAGGATACGAAGATACGTTAGTCATTAGTGTTATGTTCGATAAGTCTAATATTGTTGTTATTATATGAAACTCTATTTTCAACTTCAATGATGTAAATATCTGTTAAATGTGAGAAAATGAAATGAACTTGAAAGTTGTTAGAATATTCGAAGATACTACCTTAGTTATGTATTTTCGTCTGGATTTAACTGGGTTATTGTCGTTTGGAGAAACATTGGTTATGTATACGTTATTGAAGTTGATATTTATTGTTTACCTTAATAAGTAGGAAAACCATGGATAAAACATGGATCTATGCCGATCGAATGACCAAAGAGTACGAGAATATGATTGCGGAATTCGTTAAGTTTGTTGTTCAACATGCTGAAAACCCCAGACGAATGCATTGTCCTTGCTTGCGTTGTTGTTATATTGGTAAGGTTGATGCAGATGGATTGAAATCGCATTTACTGAGGCATGGAATTGATCAAAGTTATCAGTGTTGGATATTTCATGGTGAGAAAATTAACGAGAATGTTAAACCGAATGGAAAAAGTAATACGACCTATGCTTCATACGACAAAGACACGGAAACATACGATTGTGATCAAGTTGAAGAGATTGTAGAAGCACTTGAAAAAGATCTTCATGATTGTCCTGAAATGTTTGAGAGGATGGTAAGCGATGCAGAGAAACCGCTGTACAAAGGTTGCACTAAATTCTCAAGACTAAATTCACAAAGGTTGTACAACTTAAAGGCGGGCAATGGATGGTCGGATAAAAGTTTCACAAAGTTGTTGGCCCTTATGAGAGAAATGCTACCGGATGATAATGTTCTTCCTAATCGAACCTATGAGGCAAAAAAATGTTATGCTCTATTGGCATGAGCTATGATAATATAGATGCTTGTCCTAACGATTGCATTTTGTTTCGTAGCGAATATGCATCATTAACTGAGTGCCCTAAATGCGGTTTGTCTCGACATAAGAAAAGATTGTCTCCTGCAAAAGTCTTATGGTATTTTCCCATAATTCCGAGATTTAGGCGCATGTTTCATAGTGAAACCGATGCAAGACATATGACTTGGCATGCAGATGAAATAATTATTGATGGAAATTATCGGCATCCGGCTGATTCACCACAGTGGTCGAAGATTGATAATGATTATCCTGAGTTTGGAGAAGAAGCAAGAAACCTTCGCTTGGCATTATCAACTGATGGAATGAACCTGTATAGTCTTCAAAGTATCTCACATACCACATGGCATGTGATTCTTATGATTTATAACCTACCTCCATGGCTATGTATGAAGCGTAAGTACATGATGTTATCTATGTTAATCTATGGGCCTAAACAACCAGGGAATGACATAGATGTATACTTGACACCTTTGATCGAAGATTTAAAGATTTTGTGGGAGAACAGTGTGGAGGTTTATGATGGATATAGGAAAGAAAGTTTCAATTTGAGGGCGATGTTGTTTGGCACAATTAATGATTTTCCAGCATACGGGAATCTATCTGGGGATAGCATTAAAGGTCAACGCATGTGTCCTGTTTGTGAAGACGGAACCAATACGATTTGATTGGAACTTTGTCAGAAGAATGTGTTTCTCGGTCATCGTAGATTATTACATTCTAAACATCACTACCGTGGGTGGAGAAAAGCATTCAATGGAGACACCGAACAACGTAAAGCTCCACCCGCATTGTCAGGTGACCAAGTTTTTGAAAAGGTGAAAGATGTGCGTACTGAGTTTGGCAAGCCTTTTGCACATAAGGTTGTCAAAGGTGGGTGGAAGAAAAGGTCGATATTTTTTGAATTGCCATATTGGAAGTCTTTGTACGTGAGACATTTTCTCGATGTTATGCATATTGAAAAAAATGTATTTGAAAGTGTTATCGGTACATTACTCAATATAAAAGGCAGGTCTAAGGATGGCCTTAAAGAAAGGGAGGACATGTTAAAAATGGGAATGAGAACTGAATTAGCACCCGTGAAGAAAGGAAAACGAACATATCTACCACCTGCTGCTTTTACTTTATCTAGAAAGGAGAAAAAAAATTTGTGTAAGTCTCTGAGTGAAGTTAAAGTTCCAGAAGGATAATCATCAGATATCAGAAGACTTGTTTCTATGAAAGACTTCAAGTTGAAGAATTTGAAGACACATGATTGCCATGTTATAATGGAACATTTTCTACCGATAGGTATACGTTCTATTTTGCCAGAAAAAGTAAGAAGTGCCATAACTAAATTGTGTTTTTTTCTTTAGGTCAATCTGTAGTAAGGTGATCGATCCCGAGATCTTACCAACACTATAAAAAAAGATTGTAATTAACTTGTGTGAGCTTGAAATGTATTTTCCTCCGTCTTTTTTTGACATAATGGTTCATCTAGTTGTTCATCTTGTGAAAGAGACACAGTTGTGTGGACCAGCTTATATGAGATGGATGTATCCTGCTGAACGGTATATGAAAATATTAAAAGGGTACCTGAAATCCCGAAGTCGACCAGAGGGTTGTATTGTTGAACGATACATTGTTGAAGAAGCTGTTGAGTTTTGTACTGAATATTTGTCTAACGTTCAATCAATTGGACTCCCCAAAGTTCAGATTTTCGAAAAACTGGAAGGTAAAAAATTAATTGGAAATAAAATTGTGACAATATCAAGGGATGAACGGGATCAAGTTCATTTGTATGTTCTGCACAATGATAATGAGGTTGAGCCATATGTTGAAATGCACAAGGATGTACTCCGAAGGTTAAATCCGAACAGAAATGAAAATTGGATAGTTATAGAGCACAATCAAAGTTTCATATAATGGTTAAAGGATCATATTTATTCGAAACGCTCTTCAGATCCTTCTTCGGTAACAGAAAGGTTGAGATGTTTGGCATATGGTCCAAGTTTGCATGTGTTTTCTCATAGCGCATACTCAATTAATGGATACACATTTTATACCAAAGAACAAGATGATAAGAGTACTATGAAAAATAGTGGTGTCACCGTGCTAGCTGAAGCAATGCATATATCAAGTATGAAGGACTTAAACCCCAAATATGCAAATTTGTCATATTTTGGAGTTATTAAGCACATTTGGGTGTTTGATTACGAGAAGTTTCAGATTCCCATCTTTGGTTGCAAATGGGTAAATAGTAGTGGCATACGAATGGATAAGTCTGGATTTTTGCAAGTTGATCTTACTAGGGTGGGGTACAAAGATAAACCTTTTATTTTAGCATCTCAAGCTAAACAAATGTTCTATGTGAATGACCCGACGAGTACAAAATGGTCTATAGTGCTTTTCTCTAACAAAGTGGTTGATGATAGCGGTGTCGATCAATGTGATATTGATGTTGAGAATGAGTCATGCATTAGACGGAATGAGTTGAATATAAATGATGAAGATGAGGATCTTATAGCGGATGAGTCATATATAAGAAACAATCATAATGAGGGAATTTGGATCAATTCATTCGTACGCATTGCTAAGAAACAAGTGATTAATATTCCAACAAAGAAAAGAAAGAGATGTTAGTGAAAGAGGTAAATTATGCAATTATATCTTTGGTTTCTTGATTATAAGTTATATTTACACATATCTCTCATATAATTAAATAGTTGAAATTAAATCAAACTATGTTATATTATTATGTAGTACTTTGATGAATTCAAGTGTGCATATTATACAAAAGATCAAGTGGACGAAATCAAAGAGGAATGGTGTCAATTCATTATAGAGCTAGGTGTTATGTGAGGTATAATATTGTACTCTTACTTTAATTGATGAGAATTTAAATATGTGTAACGTTGTAATTTCTATAATATTGTTTATTAATTGAATTACAATCTTTGTGTTGTTTCAGGACCTATGTATATTTGAAGCAATGCTTTGGATGTATTAGATATGTGTACTTATAATATGTACATTTGTAGTAAAATGCAATGACTTGTAATTATAATAGGCCAAAATTGTTTGAATTGGTATGTATATATATATATATATATATATATATATATATATATATATATATATATTGGTTTGAATTGTATTTTTTGGATTTATAATTTTGGTGCATAAATTGATATATAATTTGTGATATTTGTCTGCCAAAATTTGGTTGAAAACAGGTCAAAATTCTGGTTTAAAAACCTGGTAAAAAAAGTGGTTTCAAAAAATTATTCAAAAATTTTCATATACCTTAGATAGCGCTTTACAGAAAAAGCGATGTCTAAGGGGGGCTTAGAAAGCGCTTTTGGCAAAAGCGCTGTCTAGGGGGGGGGGGATTAGATAGCGCTTTCACCAAAAGCGCTGTCTAAGGTATACCTAAAAAAATTAAAATAGGAGGGGATTAGACAGCGCTTTCACCAAAAGTGTTGTCTAAGGTATACCTAAAAAAATTAAAATAGGAGGGGATTAGACAGCGCTTAAACCCAAAGCGTTGTCTAAGCTATTCCTAAAAGCGCTGTCTAAGGGTACCTTAGACATCGCTTTTAAGATTTAAGGAGGATAAAAGGCATGCTCAAAGCTCACATCAACAAAGATCAAACAACATGTCACATTACACATACGAGCATTTACGTGTCGAGAACATGGAAGCATGCATCAACCAGCAAGCAAATCACCCTAAACTAGCATGTTCAATGATCATACAATGATCCATGGCATTTAAAACAAGTAAGGAGATCAAACAAGCCTAAAACAGCTCAAAAATGGTCCACTGCATCAGTGTTAACCGGTTAACCAAAGCGTTAACCGGTTAACCAATCCAAACCTGCAGAAAACCAGTACAGAAACAGGTGCATTAACCGGTTAACCAAAGCGTTAACCGGTTAACACTGAAAAAACAGCAACACTTTCTTGCATAAAAATCAGTTCAAACCAGCTTATCCAATTAATCTCACACCAGACCAGTAATCAATTGAGCATGAAATAAGTGGATCAATTCACATTAAATGGCATCATCAAGCTCATGAACATTAGCATACGGATCTGGTTACAAATCAACCAATCAAATCAAGCATCACAAGCAAATACACAAGCACATGGTGAATCTAAAGCACAAGCATGCAAATAAGCTAAAACAGAGCTAGATCTGAAATTAACCAACCTATAAAGCTGAGGTATGCTTTGGTAGTTGTTGATTGAGCTGGAAATGAGAGATCTCGCGGAGAACTTTGAAGATCTGGTGCTAAGCTTCACACTCCATGCAAAATAAATGCAAGAACAAGGTCTTGATGCAGAATTTTGGATCCAAAAGCACTTCTAAATCCCAAACCAGATCTAAACCACCAATTAAACCAGCAAAATGACGTCAAGAAACTATGGATGGAGGTCTAGTTCCAAGATCTACACACCTCAAGGTATGGTTATGTGATCTTCAAAGAGGAACTCTTAGAGAATTTTAAAAAATATGAGAGAGAAAAATGAGAGAAAAGTGGGAGAGAAGAATGAAAATTCAGAATGAGAATAAAAAAATGAGAAAGCTCCTCTTGGTTTGGAGAGAAATGGATTAAATATGGTTTAGGTTTGGGGCCCAAAAATTAGGCTTGGGATCCAAAAAATATGGTTTGGCAATGTGATTAGGTTTTAGCAATGGAATTAGGCTTGGATAAATGCTCTAGATCCTTCTCTTTACTTCAAATGAATAAAAATAAAATAAAAATGGAAATTTGGAGCCAAAGCACATACTGAATTTGCTGCTGGAATTCAAAATCCGCAGCCGTTAACCGGTTAACCAAAGCGTTAACCGGTTAACGCCAGTGAATTTTGAATTTTCCCTCCTTTTGGTGGGAAACTTCAGGAATAATCCGTCACCAACCATTTTGATCTGATTTTGATCCTCAATCTCTTTTAAGGCCTTTGACCATGATATCAAACTTGTAACATGCCTTGTGAGCTTTGAATTTCCCTGATGGTTGATCATATGCCTTATGCTGGAACATGCAAGTGCTATGCCTCTTTTTTCTATGCAATATGCTAAGGACATGACATGCTGATGATGATTATGATATGATGATGATGCTAAACAGGAGAGGACAAATTTGGGGTGTTACAACCAGGAAATTATAAGGATTACTTCTGCAGAGTAATTATTATTTCCTGTTTAAGCATGCATCAAGTCCTGCATCTTGCCCAAGGTGTCAGGACTCATTTTGTAATAGGGCCATATTTGTATTTTGTGCAAATGAATGATTAATGAACAAATGAACATCTTTAGCAAACAATCTTTTTTCGCTCACTATCTTTCATTTTTGTTATTTTCGCACAAAACAATAAATAGCAATGTTTTTCAATAATAACTTCATTCACACTTTTTATAAACAAGAATAAAATCAATCACTAAAATGAACAAATCTCAACCCTTGCAGAGATAATCCTCCAGATTGCACCGACAACAACACTGCTATGACCTTGTATGACTTCGACAATCCGATTAATCAAGAAGATGAAGGGGTTGATGAAGACTATGATTTTCCTGAAGAGTTGGCCAAGTTGTTAAGACAAGAGGAAAAAGTGATTGCTCCTCATCAGGAGGAGGTTGAGACCATCAATCTTGGTACCGAGGAAGATGTGAAAGAAGTGAAGATCGGGGCTAGTCTGCAAGCTCCAATGAAAGTACAACTCATCAGTATGCTTCGGGAATATGTTGGTCTTTTCTTGGTCCTATCAAGATATGCCAGGTCTGGATATGGATATTGTCATGCACAGGTTGCCATTGAAAGAAGATTGTCCGCCGGTCAAAAAGAAGTTACGTCGCACTCGTCCGGATATGGCCATGAAAATCAAGGAAGAAGTACAAAAGCAGTGGGACGCCATTTTTCTTGCTGTAACTAGTTACCCGCCGTGGATTGCAAACATTGTACCCGTACCTAAGAAGGATGGCAAGGTACGTATGTGTGTCGATTACTGGGATCTGAACAGAGCTAGCCCGAAGGATGATTTCCCATTACCTCACATTGACGTATTAGTGGATAACACAACTCAGTTCTCAGTATTTTCTTTCATGGACGAATTTTCAGGATATAATCAGATTAAGATATCACCTGAAGACATGGAGAAGACAACTTTCATCACACCATGGGGCACGTTTTGCTACAAGGTAATGTCGTTTGGTTTGAAGAACGCCGGTGCAACATATCAACGGGCTATGGTAACATTATTCCACGACATGATCCACAAAGAAATCGAGTGTTATGTGGATGACATGATTGCAAAGTCCCTCACAGAATAAGACCATTTGGTAAACCTGTTGAAACTGTTCAAGCGTCTGAGAAAGTATCAATTGAAGTTGAACCCCAACAAATACACATTCGGGGTACGTTCTGGTAAGTTGCTGGGTTTTATCGTAAGTGAAAAAGGAATTGAGTTTGATCCCGACAAAGTGAAAGCCATTCAGGAGATGCCTGCACCTAAGACTGAGAAAGAAGTTTGAGGGTTCTTAGGTAGATTGAACTACATCTCAAGGTTCATATCTCATCTCACTGCAACCTATGAACCCTTGTTCAAACTGTTAAGAAAATAGAAAACAATTAGGTGGAACGACGATTTTCAGAGAGCTTTTGACAAGATCAAGGAGTATCTGCAAGAACCTCCAATTCGCATGCCTCCAGTAGAGGGAAGACCTCTAATCATGTATCTGACAGTATTAGAAGAGTCAATGGGGTGTGTGTTGGGCCAGCATGACGAGTCTGTTCGAAAAGAGTATGCAATATACTACCTAAGCAAAAAGTCTACCGACTGTGAACAACGTTATTCATTGCTAGAGATAACTTGTTATGCTTTAGCGTGGGCTGCTCGCCGGCTAAGACAGTATATGTTGAATCATACTACCTTGTTGATCTCAAAGATGGATCCAGTCAAGTACATATTTGAGAAGCCAACACTTACCAGAAGAGTTGCAAGATGGCAAATGATTCTAACAGAATATGACATTCAGTACACCTCTCAAAAGGCCATCAAAGGCAGTGTATTATCTGACTATCTGGCCGAGCAACCCACTGATGATTACCAGCCTATGAGATTTGACTTCCCCGATGAAGACATCATGTTCTTGAAGGCAACAGATTATGAAGAGCCAGTTCACACTGAAGGGCTTGACCCAAAAGAAGCATGGACTATGATGTTTGACGGGGCAGTTAATTACAACGGTCGTGGGGTTGGTGCAATACTTATTACACCCAAGGGAGTCCATATGCCTTTCTCAGCAAAACTCTTCTTTGCCTGCACTAACAACGAAGCAGAATACGAAGCTTGTATCATGGGTCTTGAGGAAGCCATTGACCTCAGGATCAAAACCTTGAATGTATTCAGAGATTCAACTTTGGTAATCAACCAGACGAACGACAAGTGGTACACTCATCAGGAGCATCTGATTCCCTACCGTGACTATACGAGGAGATTGTTGACCTTCTTCACAACAGTTAAACTTGAATACATCCCTCGAGATGAGAATCAGTTCGCAAATGCTTTGGCTACCATTTCATCCATGATCAAAGTACAGGCTGCCAATTATGTACCTCGGATTTTGGTATCCAGACTGGACAGACCGGCATATGTATTCTCTATGGACACGGTCACTGATAACAAGCCTTGGTACCATGACATCAAATGTTTCTTGGAAACTCATACATACCCACCTGGGGCATCATCAAATGATAAGAAGACATTAAGAAGGCTAGCCGACAGTTTCTTCCTCAATATTGATGGTTCTTTGTACAAGCGAAACTTCGACATGGTCTTGCTCAGATGTATTGACAAGAAGGAAGCAGACCTACTGATGCACGAAGTACATGAAGATTCATTCGGTACCCATGCCGGAGGACATGCAATTGCAAAGAAGTTGTTAAGATCGGGTTACTATTGGATCACAATGGATGCAGACTGTTGTGCCTATGCCAGAAAATGCCACAAATGCCAGATCTACGTAGATAAAGTGCATGTACCTCCGAATCCTTTGAATGTAATGTCTTCACCCTGGCCCTTCGCCATGTGGGGCATTGATATAATTGGAAAGATTGAACCGACTGCTTCAAATGGTCACAGATTCATCCTGGTAGCCATTGATTACTTCACCAAATGGGTTGAAACAGCTTCGTATGCAAATGTCACCAGACAAGTGGTAGCTCGATTTCTGAAAAGGGATATCATTTGTAGATATGGAGTTCCCGAGCGAATCATTACTGATAATGGTTCCAATTTGAACAACAAGATGATGGCTGAGCTTTGCTGGGAATTCAAAATCCAACATCATAACTCTTCTCCTTACAGCCCAAAGATGAATGGTGTTGTTGAGGCCGCTAACAAGAATATCAAGAGGATTGTGTAGAAGATGGTAATCACCTACAAATACTGGCACGAAATGCTACCATTTGCCTTAGATGGATACCGAACCTCTATCAGAACATCTACTGGGGCAACACCCGATCTCGGTACAATCAACTGAACCTGATTGAAGAGAAAAGATTAGCAGCCATCTGTCATGGGCAGTTATATCAAAAGTGAATGAAGAAAGCCTTTGATCAGAAAGTCAGACCTCGGGAATACCAAGTGGGAGAGCTTGTTCTGAAAAGACTTCTTCCTCCCCATTCAGACCACAGGGGAAAATGGACACCAAACTACGAAGGCCCATTCATAGTAAAGAAAGTTTTCTCTGGCGGGGCACTGATGCTCACTACTATGGATGGGGAGGATTTCTTATCTCCTGTGAATTCAAATGAAGTTAAAAAATACTTCGCATAAAAAGACCCGCTGGACATGAAAACAGAATGTAAGTCCAGGATAAAATAGGGCATCTCGGCGAGTTAAAAACAGAATAAAAGACTCGGGCAAAAATAAGGGAAAAACAAAAAGAATGTACACCCGCTGAGTTGAAAAGCCACATCGGACAGCTCAGGCAAAAATGGGTATCCCGGTGGATTGAAAACCCGAAAGGGCGATCCATACAAAATCAGGGAATAAGCGAACAACTGCATTCTGAATTCGTCTGTATCACTCACAACATGGCAAGCTTCGAAAGGATAAAGCGTCGGTCAGAGTCAACCTTCTTCAGAAAGCAAGATAAGAAGAACGTCAAGATCATACATGTCATAGTAAAGGAAGCTCACTGGAGCGTCAACTTCAACATTGCCAACAGAGTTGCCATTCTCTCCGCAGTAGAGCAATGCCTGAAATACTTCCCCAGCGGAGTTGCTGAAACTTCTTCGTCCCTAGGGGAGTTCTCCCTCCGGACAGATAAACCAGAGATCTTTATCCCCGCAGGATCCGGATCTCAGATTGGGTTTCTCATTTGCATGATCATAGCATTCACATCATTTTCTCCAAACTAAGCATAGCATTCCGTCTAACACGAAGCATTACGGCAAAAAATCAAACATTTGCATGATCATGAGCCAGGTTCGAGCCAGTTACTTGCAAATACCATAATCACTTCACCAGCAATACATAAAACTCATATCCCCTGCATATAAAGGCCAAAACATCCCTTTTGCACTCTCAAACACAGATGCCTGTTCATATTTATACATGCACTTTTCGACACTCGTCCGTGTCATCTTTCCCCAGTAAAGTCGCCATAAATCCTTCAGAATTCTCAAACACTTGTTCATACTTGTACATATTCTTTGTTGACACTCGTCTGTGTCATACTTCCCCAGCAAATTAAAACACTCGTCTGTATCCCTTGCTCAATCTTTTGACACTCGTCCGTGTCTTGCACATACTTCACCAGCAGATCAATACTTGTACATACTTATACAGAAGTCTTTGATACTCGTCCATATCTTGTATATATCACCCCTCAGCAGATTCAACACTCGTCCGTGTTCTTTGCTCGACCGATTGATACTCGTTCGTATCATCATCCTTAAACACGGGTCCGCGTTTTTTAATACCAATACTCCTCCATATCATGGTTCTAAGGATGCTCGTCCGCATCTTTGGTCTATACACAATTTTAAACACTTATACCTCTTATTTTAAGGCGTAAGCACTCGTCCGTGTTTACATCCCCACAAAGACAAATACAACTTTTTCTATCCGGCATTCATCTTATGTCGTGATATATTCAGCAGTCGTACCCTGCTAGGTGATCGTCCTTCACCTTTGGATGACCGTCCCTCATCCTTTCCGCAGTGGAATCCCCATTGTTGGAACTTTTTATCCGGCATTCGTCCTATGTCGTGATAAAGAGCATGTCGTCCCCTGCTAGGTGATCGTCCTTCACCTTATGATGACTGTCCCTCATTATTTTATCTGATGGCCGTCCCCATCGTTGATCTTTTTATCCAGCATTCGTCCTATGTCGCGATAATCCCCAAGAGCAGCCGTACCCTGCTAGGTGATCGTCCTTCACCTCTTGATGATCGTCCTTTATCATGCTTATCTGATGGCCATTCCCATCGTTGATCTTTTCTATCCGGCATTCGTCCTATGTCGAGATAAAGAGCAGTCGTCCCCTGCTAGGTGATCGTCCTTCACCTTTGATGACCGTCCCTCATCAAATATTTCATTTATTCTTTAAACCGATGGCCATCCCCGTCATGGTCCCTTTTCCTTTTCTTGATGACCTTCCTTCATCAGTTTAACCCAATGGTCGTCCCCATCGTTGTTTACTTTACCATTCAACCTGATGGCCGTCCCCGTCAGTGCTTCCCTCAATCCCTAGAGAATTTTATTTCCTTACCTGATGGTCATCCCCGTCGTGGTTTCTTTATTTCCCAGCATGATTGTCGTCCCCGTCTTTGCTTTGCCTACCATTTGTACCCCCAACAGTCGTCCTCTGCTCGATGGTCATCCTCCATCGCTTTCATAATCATACTATACTATCTTTTACAATTTACTTCCATTTTCTTCTTCTCCCCAACGAGTGCAAATTTCAGACTGTCTTTGGTATTCAACCACATGTTATCTTGTTTGTCTGTTAAGGCAGGCACTTACATCCTGCACAGCTAACTCATGCTTGAATAAGGGCAGCTGTAAACACCCCAAATTTTCCCTCACTTTTTCTCACACCATGGATTGTGATCTTTCATTTTTGCATTAGCATAAGCATATCATATCCCACTACATAATTCATTTCATCTGCATTTAGGGTTTGTGATCTGAGCAATCCAAGAAGTGATCTGAGACATCCCAATGGTCTTGAAGCTTTCCAAGAGGGTCAATGTGTGTTCCTTGATCATAATATGCTCCCCAAAGTTCATAAAAGTCAAGGGATCACAAAGAATGGCAAAGGCATAGAGGCAGACTGAAGATTTCCTGCACAAATGACCTAAAATTAGGGTTTTGGTTTCAGAGGCCTTAATCCCAAATTTTTTGGTCATTCTTGTTTCTAATGGTCTTAATATGTTATAAGGATCATGTTTACCAAAGTTGATGAAGAAATTCACTGTGGAAGTCATCTGATCATTGGGTAACTTCTTGAGCAAGTAAAGTCAAAATCAGGGCATCTGAGGCCTCCATTAAGTGTACAAAAGGTTCATCATCATCATTTTGAGTCTCCATGATCTTTATTTGATCTTAGAAGTGGTTAGAAGTTCACAAAGTTGAAGAATTTTGAGCCAAATGCAAACTTACTATTTTTGGAAAGGACTTGTAATGGAAACTTTCCATTTTGGGAAAGATATTCAACCTATTCTTTCATGACCAAAAATGCTTCAAATGAAAAATTCTTGGACATGAAAGTTGTAGATTATGTCTTTCCATTTTCAAAAAGTACAATAACATGTCTTGATTCATCCTAGAACTCAAGATATGGCCTTTCAAAGTTGGCAAAAATCCTATAATTTTCAAGTGTGCACCAAAGAGGGAATTTTGCAAATTCACTTGCCAAGCCATTTCATGACCTCTAATCAACTTCTAAACATCATACAAACATAGTACAACACATTTGGATCAGAATCATGCCTTGCATCACAAGTTTTCATGGCCAATTTCTCAAGAAATTTCAAAGTTGTCAAAATGCATAAAGCTTGCAAACACTTGATCAAGGTCATCCAGCTGCACTCTAATAATCCAAAGGCTCTCCATGAACTCAGCTGAGGCCAAGACTTCCCTTGAAACAACTCTGAACCATGCCCCTACCTCAAGTACACAATGTTGACATTTTTGCAACTTGGCCCATACCAATCACACTATGCCACCACCCACTTTCTGATCACTCTCATTGGCCTATACTAACATTATGCAGCTATTTCATAACACAGACAAGCCTGAAACATCACACAACTCAGATTGCTCAAAAATCCCCAAAACCTTCAAGCTTTCGAAACTCACTCAGCCACTCAAACTCAAAACTTTCACCACCAATCATCTCCATACATCATAAGGATCATTTCCCACCCCTTGCCATGGCCTGAAACCTCACAAAACAAAAACACGATTTCTGCCTTAGCAGAACTGAATCTCAAAAACCAAGCAATACAAACTTGTTTCAAGCCTTTCAGAAGCACAAGGGGGATCATTAGAGTGGTTTTGCACCAAGGAGAGGTCCAGAAAGCTCAGATTGAGAAAGCTTCATCTCAGGTATCATCAAGAACAATTTTTCCAGAACTTGTTTTTTAAGTTACAAATTGATTCTACATGATGTGCTGATCATTGTGATATGTTTACTTTTGAAAATGGTTGAGTATTAAGCATGTATTGATCTTCTGAAAGTTTGCCCGTGAAACATGTTTTTGTTTGATTCTCTTGTTTGATGCAAAATAAATGTTGTTTGGGGCTGGATTCTTGCTCAGAGATGTTAGAGGATTGATTCTGGAGCTTTAGAAGGTTTGGGGTAGCCTAGGGAAGAAGATGGGGTGAAGGTCTCGCCGGAGAAGATAACCGGAGCTTGCTCCGGTCACCTGAAAGTGTTTAGGATTTAATTAGTCAGTTTGAATCTTGGCCATTAGATCTTAGGGTTAGCGCGTTTTTGGATGGACCAGATTAGTTCATTAATGTTAATTCATAATTAATTAAGATTAATTAGCCAGATTTGATCTGAACCCTTGGATAGCGCGCGCAGTCAACTTATTTCTCCCAAGTTTAAATCCCAACCCTTGGATCAACATACTTTCCATTTAAATCATTTTTATTTCATTTTTATTGTATTTTCTTTCCATAATTTTTAAAAATAGCAAAAAACCATTCAAAAAATCTCAAACTTTGCATTTTTGTTTCAAATATGTTTCAAATATTTAAATGTTTTATTTAATTAATTAATTTATTTTAATTAATTAAATATGCATTTAGGTTTCTAAAAATCACCAAAAAAATCATGAAGCATTCCAATACATTTAGAAACATTTTCAAACTCACCATACAAATTTCGTTTTAGGTTTAATCACATTTTCACAATTTTCTTTGAATTAGGGTTCTTAAATTTCACATTTTTTTAACCCTAACTTGAAAAATTCATTTCTGCCTAACTATGATGAGTTTGAACTTGGTTCTTCTTGCATTGTTTCAAATATTTCATATAGTTTCTAGGTTATTTATCTCATATTTTTATCTTGCATTTTCAATTTGATTTGCATTTTCCCTTTAGAAGCACCCAAAAACCCTAGTTAACTTAGAAATTTCATAACTTTCACTAGGATTAGTTTCTGACCTTATCCTATGGGGTGTGATCTTTTATAGGTTTAGGGTTTGTTTGAGCTTAATTTCAATTTTTTATCATGGTGATTGCTTCTGTTTTGGTCATATGCATCTCATGTTGTCTTAAAACCCTAATTTTGCATCTTCATTTACATTCTTCTTTGCATATCATGAACCTGTGAACTTGCCATGCCATTCCATTTTTTTGTATGTCATCTTAGACATCTTAGGACATGTTTGTAACATTTCTTGATCATTGATTCATCATTTTTACATGCTTTGCATCCATTACATTTCATGAACATCCATGTGCTTTCATGCTTCTAAACATGCTTCCATTGCATCTCATCCTTGTATGATCCTTCATATTCATCTGGTATGACTTTGCATCATCTCATATGCATATTTTCATTGCACAATCACTTCTGGTTTTGGTCTTTGCATCTCATTTCATCTCATTTCCTTTTTCTTTATGTCTTATGCATTCATACTAACATTTCAGGAACTTTTGGTAAGTTATCTGGGAGGTGGATTTTCCTTTCACCTCCCACCTCTTCTCATCTCATTCATATGCATTCTTATTTGTCTTTGAAGTGAATTTTCTTCACTTATGCTCCCTCCTACTTACTTTCTTTCGTTTAAGTTACTTATCTTCTTCAAGAAGTAAGTAACTTATTCTTCTACCTCCTTCTCTTTTCATTTGCTTCTTCCATGGTGGCCTTCTTGAAGATCTTTTATCTTAAGCCCCAAAAACCATAGGATATCCAAGCATGATAACTTTTAGGGTTGTATATAGTCCCCCCTAGTTTTTTTCCTTTGGGTCTCCTTGAGTCTCTCTTCTCATCTCTTAATCAGAGGCTAAACTCTTAAAGCTTTAGGACTTTGGAATTAGGGTTATGCCTGCATCCTTATCTTAGGATGGAGTGTATAACTTTAATCCTTAGTGGTAAACCTTTAATTTGTTTACACCTCTTAATCAAAACACATTAATAATCACTAAGACTTTATCTTGTAACTTGGGCCTTACATTAGGGTTCTATCTCTTCCTTATGGTTAAGAGGGACTAACCCTAGTGTTTAATGGACAAGTCTCCCTCAAGTTGTCTTACAAACCATAAAATCCACTTCTTAATTTCATCCTTTTAATTAAAATCCATTTAATAAAGGATTGTTATATAATGAATTTAATCCCTAACCATGAATTAAGTTGAGGAGTCTTCCTCAGCTTAAGTGTTCTCATCTAATCTGTGATTAAAGATTAAACTCATTACTTAATACTAAACAAAAACAAAAAACATCTTAATAATTACAAGTAGGTTAATGATCTTAATCCTACATCATCATGGTAATTAAGTTGAGATGATTATCTCACACTTAAGTAGGCTCATTATCTCTAATTAGGGATGATATAATGAGTTTACAACCCTTGATTTAGGCTTAAGCTCATTATCCTATGCAAAACACCAAAAACAATAAAAAACTGAAAACACCAAAAACAAACAATAATCGTCTCCTTCGGGATTCTTTTCTCATCACACTCATTCATAAACGAGAACTCGCTTCTTCCGTCTAATGGAAGACAATTAGCACTCGAGCCAGACGAGTCATACACTTGAGCATAGACAAGTAAGTAGTTCACAGTCAATTTATTTTCAGTCTCTTTGAGTCGAACTATGGTGTTCTGACTTCCTCATTGCACGAGAGGATACGTAGGCATAACTTAACAGTTATCGAACAAAAGTCTCTTTGTCTTCCCCCTCTTTCAGTATTCTTTTCTAAGCCTCAGTTCCTGAGCAATTCACACCTTTTTGCACTGACACCTGTACTTTATTTCCTTAGCTTTTGCACACAGATAGCGCATACACCCACCCCTTTTAAAACAAAATCTTGTAAGCGTGGATCCCGTCGAGTACGACGGGCGATCTGGGTGCTAATACCTTCCCAGGTTGTAACCTGTTAGAACAATTATGGTTCTAAACCTCTAAGAGTTTTGATGATAACAATTATTAATATGCAAGAATAGAAGTTCTAATACATACTGAAAATAACTTTCTTTGTTATATGTGTAGAAGTTATAGAATAAGAAGTTATTTAAAGGAAGATGTGCTTTATTAGAAGAAGCATTGCGCCCTATATAGAAGATACATTAATTGAAGAATCCATCATTAAAGACATGATTTATTGGCTGCGTATCAAGAGTTAATTCTCTCTGATTTATGTCCAAAAGATGATGATTCTCATATTAAAGGCATTAATTAAAGAATATATCAATTAATGGTAAAGACAAGTATCTCTTGTTATGGAAGGATTTTATGGTATCCAAAATTAGCTCAAGATGTCACCAACGGCTACATCATTCAAGCAGTATATAAAGGAATCAAATTGAAGATTTGAAGTACAGCTTCTACGAGACATAACTTATTCATTTGTGCAAAAGATTCTTGTGACAAATCACATTGTGATTATAGCTTTATTAGAAGCAAGATAGTTATTATTTTATTATTATTGTAAAAGATAAGCTAAAACCCTTGAGTGACTAGTTTCAGTCAGAAGACTCAAGAGGACATTGACTGTAGGTCAGTGTGTGTATTCAATTATTGAATAGTGGATTAAGACCTCAGTGATAGAGGCAAAATCACCTTGGCAGGTGGACTGGATGTAGTTTGAGTTCAAACGAACCAGGATAAATGAACTTGTCATAGAATTTAATTTTAAGTTTTTAAGAAAACCCAATTCCAACCCCCCTTCCTTGTGTTTTACGTCCCTTCAATTGGTATCAGAGCGCTACGTTCTGAGAAATACACTTAACCGTGTCAGTAAAAGATCCAGAAGTTAAAACACATGGAAGACGCTGGCAACAACAACAATGATTACCAAAATGACAAGATCAATGCAAAACCTCCAGTGTTCAATGGTTACAACTTTGACTACTGGAAGGATGTTCTGGAAAGTTTCTTTCTAGCTCTGGATGGAGATCTTTGGGACATGGTGACTGATGGATACACTCATCCTGTTGGAGTAGATGGTCAGAAGATTGAAAGAAAAAAATATGACAACTCAACAGAAGAAGGAGTTCAGAAATCATCACAAAGCTAGAACCATACTTCTGAGTGCTATCTCATATACAAAATATGAGAAAATTACAAACAGAGACTTAGCCAAACACATGTTTGATTCCCTGAGGATGACACATAAAGGCAACACTCAAGTCAAGGAGACAAAAGCTCTGGCCCTCATCCATAAGTATGAAGCATTCAAAATGGAAGTAGATGAGACAATTGAAAAAATGTTCTCAAGGTTCCAAATTCTGGTAGCTGGACTGAAAGTTCTGGACAAAGGCTACTCAACAGCAGATCATGTAAAGAAGATCATCAGAAGCTTGCCAAAGGCTTGAAGGCCCATGGTCACTGCTCTAAAGCTATCAAAAAATCTGAATGAAATATCTTTAGAAGAACTGATCAGATCCTTGAGAAGTCATGAGATAGAACTAGAAGAAGATGAACCCCAGAAGAAAGGTAAGTCTGTAGCTCTTAAATCTAACAAATTTGGTTCTAAAGCTTTACAGGAAGAAGAAGAAAGTTCTGGATGCTCATCAGAAGAAGATGAATTATCTCTTCTATCCAGAAGAGTCCAACAACTCTAGAAGCATCGTCAGAAGAAGTTCAGAAATACCAGAAGAACAAGCAATCACTCTGAAGCAACATCTGGTCACAAGAAACCCAGAAGCAAAGAAGTAGTGTGCTACGAGTGCAAAGAACCAGGACATTACAAGAGTGAATGTCCAAAACTCCAGAAAGAGAAACCCAGAAACAAATTCAACAAAGAAAAGAAAAAGAGTTTCATGGCAACATGGGATGATTTTGAATCATCTGAAGCAGAGTCAGATTCAGAAGATGAACATGCTAACATTGCACTAATGGCAAAAATACCAGAAGATGATCACTCATCAGAATCAGAATCAGACTCAGATACAGAAGAGGTATTTTCTAAACTTTCTAGATCTCAATTAGAAGCTAGCCTCTCAGAAATTCTTGAAAAATATCAGAAACTTCAATTCAAATACAAAGACATGAAACAAAGTCTGGTATCTGAATTAGAAGAAGTTAGAAAACTAAAAACAGAAAACTCTGAGCTGAAAGAAAATATTTTTGAATGCAAAAACTCTCTTGAAAAACTTAAAGCTCAGAAGGAATCTGAATTAGAAGATCTACTCAATTCTGATAGTATCATAAAGCAATATGACTATAGTTTTCAAAAATTTCTAACTAAAAGCATAGATAGAAGCAAAATTGCATCTATGATCTATGGAGTTAGCAAAATTGCATAGGCTATGTGAAAACTAAAGAAAAGGAAACTCTGAAGTTTAAAACGATTGATGACGTTGTCATAAAAGTTAATACTCCTCTAAATTCTCATTTTACCTATGGTCATAATCATGACTTAATATATACTAGTGAGTTATCTTGTTCCACAAGTTCTGATTTGAAACCTAAAATAAATCAGAAGATTGTGAAAACTAACAAACAAGGACCCAGAAAAATATGGGTACCCAAAGATAAAATTGTGTATGTTGCAGATGTCTTTAACAACAAAACTGAAACACCAATCTTGGTACCTGGACTCTGGATGCTCACGACACATGACGGGAAGAAAGCATATGTTCCAAAGTCTTGAATTAAAAGCTGGAGGCCATGTAGGTTTTGGAGGCAACCAAAAAGGAAAAATAATTGGCTCTGGAACTATTGGTAATTGAAATCTTCCCTCTATCTCTAATGTTCTATTGGTAGAAGGATTAATGCATAATATATTATCCATAAGTCAATTAAGTGATAATGGCTATGACATAATCTTCAATCAAAAGTTCTGTAAAGCTGTTAGTCAGAAAGATGGAACAATCCTCTTCAGTGGAAAGAGAAAGAACAACATTTATAAAATAAAACTTTCTGAATTAAAAAATCAGAATGTAAAATGTCTAATGTCTGTGGAAACTGAGCAATGGGTCTGGCACAGAAGATTAGGACATGTTAATATGAGAAGATTATCTCAACTTAACAAACTCAATCTGGTCAGAGGAATTCCAAACTTGAAATTCAACTCAGAAGCTCTGTGTGAAGCATGTCAGAAAGGCAAATTTTCAAAACCTGCCTTTAAAGCTAAAAATGTTGTATCTTCCTCTAGACCACTAGAACTTCTGCACATTGACTTGTTTGGACCAGTGAAAACTGCTTCAATCAGTGGCAAGAAGTATGGATTGGTGATCGTAGATGACTTCAGCAGATGGACATGGGTAAAGTTCCTTAGACACAAGGATGAGTCAATTGCTGTATTCTCTAACTTCTGCAAACAAGTTCAAAATGAAAAATAATTTAAAATTTTAAAGTCAGAAGTGATCATGGTGGAGAATTTGAAAACAAAAAATTAGAATCATTCTTTAATGAAAATGGCATCTCTCATGATTTTTCTTGTCCTAGAACTCCACAACAAAATGGGGTTGTAGAACGTAAGAATAGAACATTGCAAGAGATGGCCAGAACCATGATCAATGAGACTAACATGGCTAAACATTTTTGGGCAGAAGCAGTAAATACAACATGCTATATTCAGAATAGCTCTCTATAAGACCTATTCTTGAAAAGACTCCTTATGAATTGTGGAAGAACAAAAAGCCCAACATTTCATATTTTCATCCTTTTGGGTGCAAGTGTTTTATTCTGAATACTAATGATCCTCTGAATAAATTTGATTCTAAGGCACATAAGTGTTATATGTTAGGATACTCTGAACGTTCAAAGGGATACAAAGTATACAACACAGAAACATGTATAGTCATAGAGTCTATTTATTTCAGATTTGATGATAAGCTTGGTTATGAAAAACCAAAGCAGAATGAATCTCTTGCAGATATAGAAGTTGAAATCTCTACAAACAGAACATCTGAAGAACAATCTCCTACAGAACAAAACAAGACAATCACTCCAATAAGCTCTGAAGAACCCACTCAGAAAAAACCATCCAGAAGCAAGCTGAATCACCCAGAAGACAAAATCTTGGGAAAGAAGGATGAACCAATCATAACAAGATCATCATTCAGAAACTCTGAAGAATCTCTAATGGGACTAGTCTCCCTGATTGAACCAACTTCTGTAGAAGAAGCTCTCTCAGAAAATGATTGGATTCTAGCTATGCAAGATGAACTTAATCAATTCACCAAAAATGATGTATGGGATCTAGTTCCTAGGCCTAGAGGATTCAACATCATTGGCACCAAGTGGGTATTCAGAAACAAGCTAAATGAGCAAGGAGAAGTTGTCAGAAATAAAGCACGACTGGTTGCACAAGGTTATAGTCAACAGGAAGGAATTGACTACACAGAAACCTATGCCCCAATCACCAGGTTAGAATCTATTAGACTTCTAATTTCATTTGCTGTAAACCATAATATCATTCTATATCAAATGGATGTCAAGAGTGCATTTTTAAATGGTTTTATTGATGAAGAAGTGTATGTACACCAACCCCCTGGTTTTGAAAATACAAAATTTCCAGAACATGTCTTCAAACTCACAAAAAATTTATATGGTCTGAAGCAAGCTCCCAGAGCTTGGTATGAAAGACTAAGCAATTTTCTTCTGGAAAATGATTTCATCAGAGGGAAAGTGGATACAACACTCTTCAGTAAAAACATTAAAAATGACATTCTGATATGCCAAATTTATGTAGACGATATAATATTTGGTTCTACTAAAAGTGCTATGGGAAAGGAGTTTGCTAAGTCTATGCAGGCAGAATTTGAAATGAGCATGATGGGAGAATTAAAGTTCTTTCTGGGAATCCAAATCAATCAAACATCAGAAGGAACATATATTCATCAAAGCAAATATGTCAAAGAACTTCTGAAGAAATTTGATTTATCAGAAAGTACCATTTCTAAAACTCCTATGCATCCCACATGTATTCTGGAGAAAGAAAAGGTAAGTAAGAAAGTATATCAGAAAATCTACAGAGGTATGATTGGCTCTCTCCTCTATCTAACTGCCTCTAGACCAGATATTCTATATAGTGTTTGTTTATGTGCTAGATTCCAATCAGATCCTAGAGAAACTCACTTAACAGCAGTTAAGAGAAGTTTTAGGTATCTGAAAGGTACTACTAATCTTGGTCTATACTACAGAAGATCCAAAGATTACAAACTTGTAGGATACTGTGATGCTGATTTTGCTGGAGACAGAACAGAAAGAAAAAGTACTTCTGGAAGTTGTCAATTTCTGGGAGATAATCTAATTTCTTGGTCTAGCAAAAGGCAGTCAACCATAGCATTATCAACTGCAGAAGTTGAATACATTGAAGCAGCTGGATGCAGTACTCAGATGCTCTGGATGAAAAATCAGCTTGAGGACTTCAATATTTATGAGAGTAACATTCCCATCCTCTGTGATAATACTTCTGCTATCTGTCTCTCTAAAAATCCAATTTTACACTCTAGAGCTAAACACATAGAAGTTAAACATCATTTCATTAGGGACTATACTCAGAAGGGAATCTTAATGTTAAAATTCATAGACACAAATCACCAATGGGCTGATATTTTTACAAAACCCCTTCCTGAAGATAGATTTAATTTCATTCTAACCAACCTTAGTATGAAATTATGTCCAGAATGAAAATGCTTTAATTGTATGTTTTTATCTCTCAGAAGTTCTGAACTTAATCCTCTATTTTATTCTTTCAGAAATTATAGTTTCTTTTTATTCTAACTGTTTAATTATGAGAACCTCTGTTCAAAAGAATAACATGCAGATTTTCACATCAACATGTGTCAACAAAGCTCTAAGGAATCCTATCAGAATCAGAATATGTGTCCAAACTCTGGAAAGTGACAGAACATGCAATTGAACAACTGTCCTCTACAGAAAGACACCTGTTCAAATTCTGAGAAACTGAAAAGGCTGACTTGACACAATAGAGGCAACAATCTTTTTGGTAATTGCTCCAAAATCTTTACGCCTTCTCTTTTGTCAGCTGCATTTATTGCTTTCCATCATTATGTTTTTTTTAAATTAATATTTTCCACTAATTACTCGTAGTATTCAATGAAATTTTTCTATATAAACACCTTTTTACCCTCACTTTTCTCTTTTACCTTCATTGTTATTTTACTGTCAAATTTTTTAACCTTCATCCTTTCATCTTCTCTGAAATTTTTTTTAAACCCTAAACCCTCATCTTAGTAACTATGTCTTCCACCTCTCAACCACCAAAGGAGTCATCAATAGATGTGCTATATGTTTCTCCTGTGAAAACTCTTCTCACACCCACTGACAAACTTGAAGTCTTGTGTGAACTGTTCGTGGATTTTGATAGCCTGAAAGAAAATGGTTTTGATTTGCTTCCCGCCGTCAAAGCTCAAGGCTGGGAAAAATACTTTGATCGTCTTATGGGACCAGTCTTCCCCAAGCTTGTTAAAGAATTATGGGTGTTTGCAAGCGCTTCAAATTCTCACGTTACTTCTTATATTCTAGGGAAGAGAATCATTATCTCAGAAGACCATATTGCTAGGCTCATTGAATCTGATGGAAATGGGATCAAGTGCAGTGAGATGGATAAACTATCAGACACAAAACTGATAGCAAAAGAAATTTTCACAAATGGGCAACCTTCTAACAAAATCAAGGATCTGAAGGATCATCTCAGAATATGGGCTAAGATCATCCTTGGCAGCATCTGTCATAGAAAAGCAACCAACTCCCCTAATTACATCAACATGGATCAGCAGTTCTTGCTTTACTTCATTGCCAAGAAGAAGAAGGTAAACCTAGCCCACTCTTTATTTAATCATCTGAAAAACAGTGTCAAAGAAACAAGAGAGGGAGAAAAGATCAAGAGGGTCTGGATACCTCTAGGACGCTTAATCTCTGATATCCTCAATGAGAACAAATTGGTGGATTATCTGATTGAAGCTAAGCAGGTAGAACTTCTAGAACCTGATGTTGGAAAGCCCCTCAATGCTAAGAATCTCAAGAAGATGAAATTCATAACCTCTATCAAGAAGGACCCAATTCTGTACTCCAGGGAGGTTATAACAACAAGGAAGATTCCTCTACAGAACTTCCCACTATTTTCTGCTGACACACCTCCAGAGGTTGTGGTCAGATATTTAGATTCCTGCAAGCAAGATGGTGTGGATCCCATGTTCAAAGCAGCAGAACTCAATCAACCAGCTCCAGATGTTGCATCAGCAAGGAGCAAGAAAAGGAAAGCTGGAGAAGGAACTTCTCAGAAGGCTCCTAAAACTACCAAAAAGACAGGTAACACTTCTTCCTCTACTCCTGATTTCATTTCTGTGGTAGAAGCAGTAACAGTGGTTATGTCTGAAGCACCTTCTGACCCAATTCCTTCTGACCCAACCCCCTCTGAACCAACCCCATCTTCTGAACCCATTCCACCTTCTGACCCTATTCCCTCTGAGATACCTACAACTTCTGTTGTCTCCTCTATTCTATCTTCACTATATCCACCTGAACATGAACCTCATCAACCACAAACTCTATCTGACTTTGATATCCCCATTGATCCAACACCACTCTCTGATATAGACTGTTACCCATCCGCTGAAACACATACTGCCCTTCAACATGTTCTTTCTGATATTGATGCATTCCAACCTCCTGAATCCCAACAAATTCCACCTTTTCAAACTTCTGAAACAAACCCACCAAGCAGTTTCCATCCTTTGAATGCTGATGGCCTAGCTTTTAACCTCTCACCCATTAGAGAAAGCTCTCTGTCTTCCTATTAATCGACCCCACCAAACTCACCAATATTCATAACTATACCAGACACACCTCCAGGAGAATCTGAGCCAGAAAATCCTCTTAGAACATCCATCAACATAGAAGCTCTCCATAAACTATCTTCTGTCTCCAATAAAACTGCCATTCCAGCCCAAAAACCAAAACCAACCAAAACAGACATTGATGCACTACTGCTTGCTTTTGAAGCAGAAATGAAAATCAAGTTAGAGGATCTGAAAGTTGCTTGCTCAGAGCTTCCTGATCCAGTAGCTTCTGATTTTCTTTGGGTTACATTCAGAAAATGGTTCAATGTTGAGACCAAAAGGCTGAAGGATATCTGCTATGATATTGTTCATCAGAACTTCTGTGAATATTTCAAAGCAGTAGTCTCAAACATTGAAAAGAACAGGCCATTTCTTCTGGATAACAAACCCTGGACTGAATCAGAACCTCTGGAATCATACTCTGGACTTTAGATGGTTTTAGTTCCTTCTGATGAAGCTCAGGATGTTGACTCTGCTCCACCACCAGCAACTGAAGAATATTCTGGAAATCAAGCTGCTACAGAAGCTGAAGAACCTCTACCAACATCTCTTGTGCTGAAGACTTTAGAAGAATTGAAAAAGGAAAATGAGATGGACAAGCAAAGGTTGGACAAGTAGGATGAAACTAATGCTGAACTGAAGACTATGATTGGCAAGCAAGTGGAATCTTCTTCTGAAATCAAGTCTCTTATGGAAGCATTAGTTACTAAGATGAATCCCCTTCCCTGATTTTCTGTGTTATCTTCTGTTTATCATATCTGTTCCTACTGGTGGTTTTCTTTTTGGATATGCCTCTGTTTATTATAAACGTTTCTCATTTTTCTTCCTCACTTTTTTTGTTTTTCCTTCTGCATTAATTATTTTTTGATTATGACAAAAAGGGGGAGAAACGTAGAAGATTTTGATCTATAGCAGTTATCAAGATTAAACCTCTAACATATATTTATTCTAATAAAACTGTTTGAGTTGTGACTCTAAAATAGAAACAGATCAAGTAACCAACTCAGGGGGAGCTAAAGCTGATAAAACTTCTGAAGGATAAAACTTCTGAAGATACCTCTAATGGAAATCTCTGAATTAAATTAATCAAAGGGAGTTCTTCTAATCTTATTAAACTCTATTCTTAAAATCTTAATAAATTTTTTGTCATCATCAAAAAGGGGGAGATTGTTAGAACAATTATGGTTCTAAACCTCTAAGAGTTTTGATGATAACAATTATTAATATGCAAGAATAGAAGTTCTAATACATACTGAAAATAACTTTCTTTGTTATATGTGTAAAAGTTATAGAAGAAGAAGTTATTGAAAGGAAGACGTGCTTTATTAGAAGAAGCATTACGCCCTATATAGAAGATACATTAATTGAAGAATCCATCATTAAAGACATGATTTATTGGCTGCGTATCAAGATTTAATTCTCTCTGATTTATGTCCAGAAGATGATGATTCTCATATTAAAGGCATTAATTAAAGAATATATCAATTAATGGTAAAGACAAGTATCTCTTGTTATGGAAGGATTTTATGGTATTAACTAATATCCAAAATTAGCTCAAGATGTCACCAATGGCTACATCATTCAAGCAATATATAAAGGAATCAAATTGAAGATTTGAAGTACAGCTTCTACGAGACATAACTTATTCATTTGTGCAAAACATTCTTGTAACAAATCACATTGTGATTATAGCTTTATTAGAAGCAAGATAGTTATTATTTTATTATTATTGTAAAAGATAAGTTAAAACCCTTGAGTGACTAGTTTCAGTCAGAAGACTCAAGAGGACATTGACTATAGGTCAGTGTGTGTATTCAATTATTGAATAGTGGATTAAGACCTCAGTGATAGAGGCAAAATCACCTTGGCGGGTGGACTGGATGTAGTTTGAGTTCAAACGAACCAGGATAAATGAACTTGTCATAGAAGTTAATTTTAAGTTGTTAAGAAAACCCAATTCCAACCCCCCTTCCTTGTGTTTTACGTCCCTTCATAACCAACCCTCTTTCTCAGTTTCTCTGGTTCGCAACCGTCTTAGCCATCTCCTTCCAGTTTTATGCAGCATTACCTTTTCTTCGGGATAAAAATGCCTAGCTGGCAACTCTATTCAATTCACCCTCCTTCTCTTTCACCGACGGTTCACGTTTGCACTGGGACGTAAGTCCGGGGAGCGACAATGATCACCATTAGAACTTTCACCATTCTTCTCAGAACCTGCTTCAGCACCATCATTTGAATTCTCAGTTTCCTTATCTCCTTGCTCATTATCAGTGACATCTTTTTCCAGAATACTAATCATCTTATCAAATTTTATTTTTCTTATTTCTAGCTCTTTACAAGACTCCTTGAGCTTAGTAAAGATAATAGCCTTGTGAATAGGCTTGTTGTTAGTGGATGTCTCGGAAGATGTCACAACAATGTCAGGGACATACGTTCCCTAAAACAACTTGTAATGAAATGAAAGAGCACTTTCTCTTTTGCAAGTTGTGTGAGAATCAGTTAGTACAACAGGGTGTTGCTCCCTGGATTTCCATCATGGTACAAACGCGAAAGTGGCGCATAAACAGGTAGAATCGCCAGCCAGACATTTTTATCCCGAAGGAACGGGAATGGTAATGATGCACAAACCAGAAGAAAAGAAAAGTAAGGACAAAGGTCCTGCGAACCAAAGAGACTGGGTTCAGGAGTCGGTTACGACCTAGGAAGGTATTAGCACCCCAGATCGTCCTCCGTACCCGATGGGATCCACGCTTTCAAATAAACTATTTCAAAGGGTGAAGAAATGAAAGCTGCTGCAAAAAGAAGGACTAGAACTAGAAAAAAAGGGAGAAAATGTAGGGAATATAAAAGAGTATGCTCGAACGGGCCCTACCCCTCTGCCTACGTACCTCATCTGGACATGAGGATTAGAGACTTCGTAGTTCCCCTTACTAGGGGTGGGAAAGATTGCTTGTGAATTAAGGCTTGAACTGCCTATGTCAATGCTCAGGTTTTGCAGGCTCGGACGACGAGTGCATAACCGTCTTGCAAAATGACAAGTAGGAGCAAGTTCGTGTACGGAGCGAAGGAGATGAGAAAAGAAGTCTCGAGGGAGACGCTTATTGTTTGTTTGTGTTTTTTTATGAGCTTTTATTTGGTGTGGCACAAGAGAATGAACCCAAGCTCTTTTCCATGGAATGTGTACTTGTTACTACATTCCAAGATGGAATAATAGAACAAGCACACCAAGTAAGGAGAACTTATCCAAGACTTGTTTCCAAGGGCAAGGGCCTAAATTCATAGACTTGTTGAATTTATTAGATGCTTTAGTGATTAAAAATGTAGAAGTATTTTTTAGGGTTTTTCTTGATGAAGATGACCTCATGATCCGACTTGTGCATCATGCTAGACAAATGCACTATTCCATGATGGAATGAATACATAGGCCCCATGGAATAAGGCTATTACACAAGAAGTCACTTCTTTCTTTATTAATGTTTTTTTATGCTTTGTTTTGAGATGAGAAAAGAAAGGACCAAAGGATCAAAAGGAAAAAGTCTAATGGGGAAAGACTAATCCTAATATTAGCATGCAAAAAGTGGTCCTAAGGTTAGTGAGGTTTCAACTATCCTAAGATAAAAGAAGAACCAAAGGAAAAGAAAAGAGAGGAGAAGAAAGCTAGCAAGCAACTTACTCCTCTAAAGGAGATAAATTGCTCCTAAAGGGGGGAAAAAGAGTTGCATCACATGATGGCATAAGGCACATAAAAAAACAAAAAGAGAAAGAAACTTAACAAGGAAAGGGGAAAAGTTGAAATGTCGATAAACACCCCCACTTCTCTTACCATGAGCCCCTGCAAGTGTTAGCAAAAATTCAGCATATGTTCATCAATACAATCATGGAGTTAGCATGCTCAAAGTTCAAGTCAACAAAGATAAAAAAACATGCCAAACTTTGCACATACAAGAATTTACGCGTCGAGAACATGGAAGCATACATTAACCAGCAAGCAAATCACCCTAAACTAGCACATTCAATGATCATACGATGATCCATGGCAATTAAAACATGTAAGGGGATCAAACAAGCTTAAAACAACTCCAAAATGGCATTCTGCATCAGTGTTAACCGGTTAACCAAAAGCGTTAACTGGTTAAACAGTTCAAACCTGCAGCAAATACACAGAAAATAGGTGCGTTAACCGGTTAACCAAAAGCGTTAACCGGTTAACACTATAAAAACAACAGCAATTTCCTGCAGAAAATCAGCTCAAATCCAACTTATTCAAATAATTCCACACCAGACTAGCTATCAATTAAGTATGAAATAAGTGGATCAATTCACATTAATTGACATCATTAAGCTCATGAACATTAGCACACGGATTCGACTACAAATCAACCAATCAATTCAAGCAAGCCTAGCAAATACACAAGCACATGGTGGATTTAAAGCACAAGCGTGCAAATAAGCTAAAACAGAGCTAGATCTGAATTTAACCAACCTACAAAGCTTAGGTATGCTTTGGTAGTTGTTCTTTGAGCTGGAGATGAGAGATTTCACGGATGACTTTAAAGATCTGGTGCTAAGCCTCACACTTCATGCAAAATAAATGCAAGCAAAGGGTCTTGATGCAGAATTTTGGCTCCAAAAGCACTTATAATTTCCAAACCAGATCTGAACCACCAAGTAAACCAGTAAAAATGATTCAAAGAAGCTATGGATGAAGGTCTAGTTCCAAGATCTACACACTTTAAGGCAAAGTTATGTGATCTTCAAAGAGGAACTTTGAGTGAATTGGAAAATTGAGAGGAAAAAAAGTGAGAGAATGGTGAGAGAGATCAAAATTCAGAAAATGAAGAAGAGTGAATTATGAGGGAGTGCCCCCTTGGTTTGGAGGGAAATGGATTAAATATGGTTTAGGTTTGGGGCCCAAAATTTAGGCTTGGGATCCAAAAAAATATGGTTTGGAATTGGCTTTAGAAAGTGATTAGGACCTAGCATTGGAATTAGGCTTGGATAAATGCTCTAGATCCTTCTCCTTAATTCAAATGAATAAAAATTGGAAAGTTGGAAAATTGGAGCCAAAAAATACATGCTGAATTTTGCTGCCAGAATTCAAAACTCGCAGCCGTTAACCGGTTAACCAAAAGCGTTAACCGGTTAATGCACGCAAATTTTGAATTTTCCCTCCTTTTGGTGGGAAACCTCAATAATAACCCGGCGCCAACCGTTTTGACCTGATTTTGATCCTCCAGCTTTTTTAGGGCCTTGACCATGATACCAAGCTTGTGTAACATGCCTTGTGAGCTTCTTGCCAGGTCACCATGCTCTTGATTTTGTCTTGTAGTGCTTCAAATTTCCCGGATGACTGATCATATGCCTTATGCTAACATGCAAGTGCTATGCTTCATCTTTCTATGCAAAATGCTAACGACATGACATGCTTATGATGATTATGATATGATGATGATTCTAAACAGGAGAGGGAAAATTTGGGGTGTTACACAGGGTACTGATTCAAGATTATACCATAAATAAGAGAAGGAAAAGCTATGGGTAATTTGACAGCCAGGCTTCCTACATGCTTCATGGTTTGGTCAAAAATAAAGGTTCCCTAATAAAATTTGGTCTTGGTTCCTATAACATAAATAAATCTACCCAACCTAGTAGAAATATTAGAAGTATGATTTGTTGGCACCCAATTTGCAGCCCCGATTCTGTTAAGCATAACATACTTCACACTAAGCATGCTAGTAGAAAGTTGTCCCACCTAGGCCAAGCTTTAACCTCATTTGCAGTGAGAACTTTGTAAATTTGGTTATCAGTAACTTCCAATTCAGGGTGACAAGAAGTATCCCTTCCTAAATATGTATTGATCACATTGGAGAGAAACTAACACACTTACCTCTCCCATAAACGTTTTTGAAATCTGGGGAACGTCTATCAGCACAATCTTCAGACAAATTCATAATAAATTATTTGACAAGAACTTCATAGCACTTGGAGAATCTAGTAACAACTTATAATAATCCAGCAAAATATATAAGGTCAATTACCTTATTTCACTCAAGAGAAGAGCTAGCTAGTTCCCTTTCCAATGCCAGTCTCCTTTGATAAACAAACTTCCACTTGTTCACACTGGTAATATGGTGAAAAGAAATATTGTCTAGAGGTGCATTAGGCACTCTAGCAGAAATTTTACTGGTGGTTGATTTCTTCCCTGGGGTGATGTATGGAACATCACTTTCAACATCAGCCTCTGAATCAGAGATAACTCTAGCCTTCCTCTTCTTGGTGATAACTTTACTCCATCCTCTTGGGGGGTAACAATAGTCTTCTTGGGAGTGTTCTTGGAGGGACTTGGTCCTTTTCTTGTAGCAACCTTACTCTTAGGCGTACTCTGTTCAACTACCTTCTTTCCTTTTCTTAAGATGAGCCTCTTGGCTATACCAGGATTGATATTGGCAATGAGATCATTGTCAGACACATCATCAAGATCAACCATATTGTCAGGGTTGGTATGCTTTGTTTTAGTGGGACCAAACTTAGCATTCTTCACAGCCTCAGCATCAGATGTTTCAATATCTTCTTCGGCTCCAAGGATTTCAACATCTTTTTGAGCAACTTCAGCATCAGATGTTTTAACATTCTTTTCACCATCTTCATCAACAACATCTTGTGCACCTTTTTCAGCAACAGGAGTGTCAACATCCTTTTCATCAGGTTCAGGTATACCATTATTATCAGTTTCAAAATTCTGACTGCTCTGAGGAGTATGAAGTTGAGCCAAAGGGACAGATACTCCAGCAATAGCACGATCTTCATTTAAGATTCTTGTAATAAGCTTCTAAATCACTTGATTGGAATAGACAGAACCTTTCTTTCCATAGCATCATATGAGGAACATGCAAAGCTATCTTTTGGTCTTCTTGCATGTGGAGTTCTAGGTTTTGAAACCTTAGGGACATCAGGAATAACCACATTTAGTGGAGCAACATCAAGAACGTCTTCAGAAAGATTTATGGAATGAACCCTAGTAGGAGAAATGGGGTTAGTCTTAGGAGAAGATTACTTTGAGGGAGAAACAGATGAATGTTGAGACATTGTTGAAAAAGTTGGCCTATGCATAGTAAGATAGCAAAAGTGTCTGGTGTGAATGTGAAAGATGAAAGAGTGGTTGAGAAGTATGGTGTAGTAGTGTGTTTGATGATGAATAATAACCTTTTGAAAATAATTCCCTTGAATAGAAGAATTAATGAGGGAATCAAATATTTCAGATATAATTACGTGCCTCCATTGCATTAATTTTAAATCTTGAAAATACAATATGTCCTTAAGAATGTTCCCACATGTTAATAATTGATATAAGCCCTTATAAAAGACATATTCCTAATTTACCTCTTAGGTTTTCAAATTGATTTGCGTCCAAAGCCTTTGTAAATATATCAGCCAACTTCAGTTCAGTGGAAACATGTTCCAATGTGATCACTTTGTCTTCAACAAGATCTTTTATGAAATGATGCCTAATATTAATGTGCTTTGTCCTGCTGTGCTAAATAGGATTCGTGGAAATATTGATAGCACTTAGATTGTCACAATATAATGTCATGACATCTTGTGTGACATTATACTCAGACAACATTTCTTTCATCCAAACAAGCTGAGAACAACTGCTACCAGCTGGTATGTACTCAACCTCTGCGGTAGATAAAGAAACACAATTCTTCTTCTTGCTAAACCATGATATGAGATTGTTCCCTACAAAGAAGCACCCTCTAGATATACTTTTTCTATCATCTGCACTTCCAACCCAATCAGCATCATAATATCCAGATAAGATAGGATCACAACCATGAGAATAAAACATACCATAGTCACAAGTTTAATTCACATATTTTAGAATCCTATTGACTTTATTTATGTAACTGACTTTGGATTCTGCTTGATATCTAGCACATACCCCAACAACAAAAGCAATGCCAGGTCTGATAATTGTGAAATATAGCAGACTTCCTATCATGCTTCTATATAAACTTTGATCAACACTTATACCTTTTTCATCTTTAGACATCTTTAGATGAGTGGGAGCAGGTGTTCTTTTGTGGTTGGCACTTTCCATTCCAAACTTCTTGACTATGTTCCTGGCATACTTACTTTGAAAGAACAAAATTGAATCTTGCATCTATTTTACTTGCAAACCAAGGAAAAAAGTTAACTCTCCAACAAGACTCATTTCAAATTCAGACTGCATTTGTCTAACAAAAATGTTTAACCATCCTATTTGACATCCCACCAAAAACTATATCATCCACATAAATCTGAGAAATCATTATCTTTCCTCCTTCATCTTTGACAAAGAGAGTCTTATCTATTCCTCCTTTCCTGTATCCATTATTAATAAGAAACTCTGTCAATCTTTCATACCAAGCCTTAGGATCTTATTTCAATCCATAAAGAGCCTTTCTCAATTTGTAAACATGATCTGGAAATTTTGGATCAACAAAACCTTTAGGCTACTCCATATAAACTTCCTCATTCAAGTATCCATTAAAAAAGGAACTTTTCACATCCATTTGGAATAGTTTGAACTTTAGAATGCAAGCAACTCCCAATAGCAGTCTTATTGATTCAAGTCTAGCAACATGAGCAAAGGTCTTATCAAAATCAATACCTTCAACTTAAGCATATCCTTGAGCAATTATTCTAGCTTTATTCCTGGTCACCACTCCTTGTTCATATGATTTATTCTTGTAAATCCATTTAGTACCAATCACATTGATTCCTTCAGGTCTTGGAACTAGTTCCCACACTTCATTCCTTTTAAACTGTTCTAACTTATCTTGCATATCATTAATCCAAAATTCATCAATCAAGGCTTCCTTAACATTCTTAGGTTTAACCTTTGACACAAAATAAGAGTTTGAGATGATATCCCTTGATCTAGTAATAAATCCAATGTTAGGATCAACTATAATAAGATCTTGAGGATGATCTTTCTAGATTCTGATGGAGGGTCCCTTGTTTGTTGGTTCTGGCTCAGATTCTGATATAGCTGGATTGGGATCACCCTCTTTATCAGTAGCTTCAACTGGTGTATCAAAGAAAGTTACAACATCATATGTGACATTAGCTTCTTTATGCAAATCATCAAGAATCACGTTTATGGAATCATGACTCTTGTTCTAGAGTTGAAGACTCTATAAGATTTACTATTAGTAGAGTAACCTTCATAGCAAATCTTTTGGAAAGAGATCTGAGAATTTTACTCACAAGCTTTTCATCAGACATTTTTTCTCCTAAAGCTCCTGAAGTATTGGCAATCTCAAGAATATTCATGTCAAAATCATGAATAGTCTTATCCTTTTTCATTCTCATATTTTCAAACTTAGTAGTGAGAAACTAAAGTCTTAACATCTTGACCTTGGAAGATCCTTCATGAGTGGTTTTGAGAGTAACCCAAACATCCTTGGCCAATTCACAATGATGTACCAACCTGAATATATTTCTATCAATTCCATTGAACAAAGCATTCAAAGATTTAGAGTTTCCTAGAGCCAACTCATCCTCCTTTTTGCTCAATTCTTCCTCAAACTTTAAGATCGTTGATCCATCTTTTCCAATAATGACAGGATGTTCCCATCCATTGTCTGCAACTTTCCATGCCTTCCTGTCCAGAGATTTCAAGAAGGCCACCATACGAGGTTTCTTGTAATCATAATTAGATCCATCCATAATGGGTGGTCTATTCACAAATCCTCCATCCTTGTCCATAGTACCAGAATATATTGGCCCTAGATCTCACCTAGAAAAACAGGCAAGGTGCCTGCTCTGATGCCAATTGAAATTCTAAATGCAGAAATGAGATGTCGAATGAGATGTTACGACACTAATATCTGACAGATTCAAATATGAACAAGTTAAATAAACAAAAACAACTGTAAAAAAAACACAAGCAATTGTTAACCCAATTCGGTGCAAACACACTTACTATGGGAACTACCAAGCCAGGGAGGAAATCCACTATTAGTAGTATCAATTCAGAGTTAAATCACTCAGTTTTCCCTCTTCACTTAATCACTACCCAATGCAACTTCTACCTAAGAACTCTTAGATAAGAGACACATATCACTCCCCATCAATCACAACAGTGATAATAAACTAACAACCAAGCACTAGAAGACACACTTCAAAGACAAATATTGACCTTGCTTAAAAGCTTTAGTCAAGTACAAATCACTCTAGGTTAAAAGCTTTGAGTGGACAACTTACAACTCAAAAACCCTAGTCCAAAAAAATTATTAACATGATAGTTGTTTTGCTCACAAGAAAACTAAAACGCACGTAAAAACCCTTATACTAATAACACTCTTCTATGCCTTATTTTTTGTATCTTCAAATAGGGTTTTGCAGCCTTTAAGTAGAGAGGAATCGTGGGCATGGGTCTGCTGCATCTTTGGATCAGTTTTAACCTAATAAAACTAATTCCAAAAATAAAGGAACAATTATAACAACCATACAAAATATTCTGAACAGAATAACCATGTTGAATCACAACCTTCTAAATATACCACCTAGTAATTCTCAACAGAAACACTCAAATGAATTACTTAAACCGCGCGTAATAATTACAAGATACAATCAGAACTTAAGCACCAGACAGAGATGTCATGACATCGGTCTTGACATCCTGATAAAGCAGCAACACACTTAAACTTTCACACATGCAGATTGTTTAAACATCATGTCATAACTTCAAGCAAGACATTAGAACACAAAACTTGTTTTACCATAAAATGCTGCCAATCTACAACATCTACATTTTTTAACTTCATGCAGATATGTATAACATTTAAGCGTCAAATCAATGACATTATCCTACAACAATTATTTCTCCTTACGAAGCCGGTCATCCAAAAATATGTATATATAACCGACTTCACCAATGGCCAAAACAAAAGAGACTTGTCGGGTTTAGAACAACATGGTTTAAAATTCTTCCTCGAAAGCATCGTCAGCCAGGCTAAAAAGGTAAGAGAAACCTACTTCTGAAGTAAACACCCAACGTTCTCTTGGAGTATGAGGTCCCTACCGAGCCAAGAAGACAAGAGCTGGAACGTTCGAAGTGATAACACCCTTCATGTACCTCCAAGAATCTCATCTTCAGTTTCGAGTACCGGGACAATTCCTCCTCGAGCCCGCATTAAATTCAGATGAGAGGAGAATGATAATCTCTTTACCACTTCTACCGAAGTAGGGATGACGGTCGGGGTGGAACGTTTAAAGGGCCACAATTATCAAGACAACTCGAACTCCCCTCTTCATTCGCTTAATTATCTCCTCACACTTTTTTGAATTTACATATGACAATTATCAAAATGATAAGAACATTGTAGGTAAATATAACTGACATCGAAAGGTAGAGAAACTGAAAGCTTACAAAAGATGACATTCTCTTTCTCATTAGTATTGACATCCATAATATGTTGCTTTTTAAGAGTTGTTTCAAATGTTTTCCTGAGACTTCAACTCAAGGGACTACACCCCAAATATAACCTAATTTCTTGAAGAATGAGATTAATTGTTTTTTAAGTAAAACTCTTTTGAGGCAAGTCACTTTACTTGTAGACATATGACTCATTCTCCGTAAAAAAAAAAAAAAAAATAGTTGTGCATCCAAAACTTACATAATAAACTCGTGCATCGATATTATGATTCAATCGATATGACACATACCTTTGCATGAGTCTCTTTGTTAAGAATGATAACTAAAAGTAACTTATTTTCAAAATGTTTCATGACATCAAAATATGATTTGAAGTAATGTTAAAATAATATTTTTTATTAATTTTTAAGTTATCACTCCGGAAAAATAGCTCTTTATAAAAACTCGTAACTTTTGTTTTTGCTTTTAAGAAGAAAGATATATATTTTCTTTGAGAAGCTTTTATAATTTTCTTGTATCTCTTTTCGAGAGTTAAAAGCTTTGTAAAAGCACAAAATCTTTTACTTTAAAATATGCATCGTCTAAGAAAGACAAATCCTACGAATAAACAAATATGTCTAACTAGTTTTAGAAGAAGTTGTGTTGTCCATAAAATGCTTGTTATTTAAGAAAAAGAAACCAGCTAGATCTAGAAGTAACTAGTTTAGTGGCGTGTAATAATTATTTTCTCTATTTATTTTCTTTACGTTTTCTTTATTCTTGAAGACGTAGTTTTTATCATTCTTAATAATTTTCATCTAATCCTATTTTAAAAAAGAATTATTAAAATAAAATCAGAAGAAGTCTTCTTTTTTTTTAAAAAAAATATTTAAAAATTTAAATGATACTTTTATTGGTAGATATACCATTTTTGGGTAGATAAAAATTATATATTTGATTTTACTACATAGGACTAATTTCAAGATTTACAAAATATAGATGAAGATATTTACAAATTACCTATTGACAAAAATTTGCAGTTGATAATAAGAGTTAAACTCTTGTTTTATTAAGCCAAATGTATATAAAATAAAAATAAAGAAAATACAAAATGTTAGAGGATATAAACGAAATTCATAAACCAAATTAGTCAAACTATGAAATCAACTTACAAGAGTATATATATATATATATATATATATATATATATATATATATATATATATATATATATATATATATATATATATATATATATATATATATATATATATATATATATATATATATATATATATATATATATATATATATATATATATATATATATATATATATATAAAGTGAGAGGAGTTTTATAATAAAAGGTAATCATTAGATCAATTATACCACTAATTTAATAAAAGTAAAAAATAATTTAATATTCATATTAATTATTTAATAAATACTTTAACTCTAATTATTTGATTGATCTAATCATTATTATTTATTTTTCTCACCTCTCATTTTAAAACTCATCTCACTTAATATGTTATATATATTAATTGCTTATACGTGTTTATTGTTACCTTTATTTTTATTAAATACAAAAATTAATAATATTATATAAAAGATAATATAACCACTAAATTATTAATTAAAATATTAATTTATATCATTATTCATTTATTTTAAATAGTTAATTTACTAAACTCTACTATCAATTATATGTCATGTAATGAGACATAAGCTATATGTCATTTACAAGTCATCAATTAATAAAGATAATCTTTTAATCCACCCCTTAATACTCTTAGGTACCTATCACATTTTCTATTATGTCTCCTGCTTTTAGAAATATATCTTCGAACGCATCATTTTTTGTTAAACATTGAATTTTTCCATAGATGTATCTACATAAGCATTTTAAATATGCATACATTGGAAAAAACTTCAGAGTAATTAAGTTCAGCGAAACTTCTATAGATGCAAATACAAAACGTCTCAGCGCCAGATTATTACGTAGATACATCTACGAAAGGTTCTGATAAATTTCAAACCTGCATGAATACTCCCCAATTGTTAACCTAGTTTAGAAACTCAGCCTCTCCACCCGAAAAAATCCTACATTTTCAATCTCATATTTCACTCCACAACTCTAACTTTTTCGTAGGACTGCAACTAGACTTGGTTTTGGTGTGGTTATAGGAAGATCAGATAATGGTTCGAAAAGAAGAAACTCTTGTGTAACTTCGTTGAGCAAAAGAAGGGGATATATCAAATTCCTCTACATAAGTTTAAATGAGACGACACAGGTAGTAGAAAATCTGAATGTCCGTTTAAGATTTTTGGTTACATGTTGACTACCAAAAAATGGAGATTTAGTGTTATCTGTGGTTTGCATAACCATGAATTGTGCTTAAAATTAACCGGTCATCCTAGTGTATGTCGACTCAAGCTGGAAGAGAAGACATGTATCAGTGACATGACTTTGAATCTTATCCAATTGAAAAATATACCTGCAACATTGAAACGGAAGGAACCCGACAATATTTCAAATATTAGGCCAATTTAAAACATTCGGTACCGTAATAACAAGGCCATTAGGGGAGATAGATCAGAGATGCAACAATTGTTGAAATTGTTGGATGATGATAATTACGTGTCCCGGTACCGAACCCAACATCATGTGCATTTGATGACTTTCTAAATCAATTCATTTTGTTCAAGTATACTTGAAACCGGGATGCCTCATACCACCTACATCATTGGTGTGTAACACCCCATTTCTACCCTATAAATATAATTAAAATCAGATTTTACAAAAACTTCCGCATAAACGGGATATTACATTTCAACTTTCAACAAATTTCAACTTTGATTATAACCTGATTAATACATAGCACTTTACATAAATAAACATAAAACAACTTCATTTTAATTAAATAATACAACTTCATAACAACATTACGCAGCGGATTCATAAAACAACTTGCAACATCTTTATCCGACATAAAAAAAACATCAAATAACCAATAAACATTCTAAGTTCTTCAATTAAAGTAAAATTCAGCATTTCAACAATCAACAAAAATAGACATGCGTCATTCCCCCGAGTGATACGTATCAGAGCGACTGACCACCGACTCGACTAAAGGTAACCGACTTCTCCTCTAGATTACATGCACGTTCCCAACATAAGGACAACATTCAAACAGAAGGGGTGAATTACGATAATTATAAGCAGTATATGAAACACAATACACAGAAAAGGATTTCACATAATTCACCACTACACAAGATCAACTAGTACAACAACACAACGACAACTCGAAATAATGCAAATTTTATGCGACTCTACTAAATATGCATGTGGTAGCATTTCAAAGTAAGACTCTCAACTTAAATCATTGCTAGGTTATCGAGGCATCAAGGCATAAGCCTTCATCTTTCAACATAAATTTGTCAATCCAGGCCAACGTGGTGTGAGCAATGGCTACGGCAAAATGCATATGCTCTACATTACAAACACGACTTTACAACGCAACAACATAACAACACAATCAACACCATAACTTTTACGACATAATCAACTTATAATCAACTTTGGCATAAAAGCCTCCAACATAACGACTTTAGAACCATTTCGTAAACCGGAACGTACAACAACTTAATTGTACCTGCAAATCGGCTATACAACACATTTTCGACAAAACAACGTAAGAAAAACCAACTTTTAATTTACCCGACCCATCCCGATTAATTTCGTTAAATTTTGAGCAACTGTGTTTTTCGCCTAATTCAGCTAAACCGACTAAACCGACATTGTTTCTAACTTTCTGCGACTTATCACAAATTTATTACGAATATCGAAATTCTGTGTTTTGCTAATTATTTTCTGTCATGGATATCCACCTTCTACTGGTGCTGCTATAGTTTTATCAGTTTCTGTTAAAATTCCTTCTCAGTAAAACAATTCCTTCAGTTCACTCATCTGCTACTGGTTCTACTGCATTCTCTGATTTTTCTGCTATGACTAAAGTCCTGAAGTTATATTAATTTTTTTCTAACTTTACTAAATTAAATTAACATACTTAATTAATTAGTTCATTCTTCATGAAATGCATAATAATTCACACTAATCCATTAAGTAATACATTCTCTAATTAATTCATGGCACTAGTTAATTCTTTAAAAATAACAAAGTGGCTCCCGCCACTTCTATATGTGGCTTGCGCCACATCTTACATGATCTCACACTAGTTGTTTTTTCTATTTCATAATTCAATTAAGATAATCCATGACAATTTACCAAAGTGGCTCCTGCCACTTCTAAATGTGGCTTGCGCCACTTCTATATCTCCTCCTCCTCATTAATTTCATCATTTAATTAATTAATAGTTTACATGTTATAATCCATAAACAATTAATTAAGCATTATGCCTAATAGTAATGTGTCTACTAGTAACCATTAATTAATTCATGGAAAATGGGACAAATTGGCTCCAACCACATTTACTAGTAGCTTGTGCCACTTAATAGATTTTTCTCCCCACATGAATGTGGCACCCGCCACTTCATGAAGTGGCACCCGCCACTTGGCCTTTTGGCCATCCCCCACACTATAGGTCTGTCTTCGTTATCCTCAATTCACAATTTTTTCAAAAACAATTTCAACGTAATTTTTCTAGCAACAAACCAACATAATTAAAACAGTTTATAATCAGCAAAATTTATTAATCGGACCATCGATTTTCAGACGAGCATTCACAACATCAACAATCAGCAGATCCTTCATAATAGTACAAATTCAACAACCTACCTACCCAAATCAAACCCAATCATAGTATTGAATTTCATACTTGATTATAAGAAACGAACTCACCTTTACCTTAGGTTTTGGATCGAAGGTAGCCCTAGAATCAGATTCCAACTTTTCTTCCTCTTTCTCTCACGTGAGACAGATCAGAAATATACTTCCGAAGTTGCGACACATGGAACACATCGTGCAAATTCGAAAGATTTGGCGGTAAATCCATCCGATAAGCAACTTTCCAAACTCTTTCCAAAATCTGATACAGACCAATGAAACGAGGAGTGAGATTTTTAGACATCAAATCCCTCCCAACACCGGTCACATGCGTGACACTCAAAAACACATGGTCACCAGCTTGGAATTCTAAATCCTTCTTTCATTTGTCATGGTAACTCTTCTACCTACTATGAGAAACATTCATCTTCTCTCGGATCAACTTTACTTTCTCGGTAGTTTCTCGAACTAATTCCGACCCAAGTACTACACTTTCACCAGATTCATGCCAGCACAACGGAGTTCTACACCTCCGGCCATACAGCGTTTCAAAAGGTGCCATTCTGATACTAGAATGGAAACTATTATTATATGTGAGCTCGATCTACGGAAGATAAGTGTCCCACGAACCTCCTTGCTCAAGAACACAAGCTCTCAACAAGTCCTCCAACGACTGAATAGTTCTCTCAGTTTGGCCATCAGTCTAAGGATGATATGCCGAACTCAATATCAACTTAGAACCCAACACCTCTTGCAGACTTTTACTCCGACGTAAACCTCAGATCTCTATCCGACACAATACACAGAGGAACACCATGCAGCTTCACAATTACTCGAATATAAATCTCTGCCAACTTCACAATTGGATACGTGATATTAATAGGTATGAAATGAGCCGACTTCGTAAGCCTATCAACTATCACCCAAATTGAATCATGCCCTCTTAAAGTAACAGGAAGCCCCGTCACAAAGTCCATAGAAATGCTATTCCATTTCCATTCTGAAAATTCTAACGGTTGCATCAACCCAGCAGACTTCTGATGCTCAATCTTCGACTTCTGACAAGTCAAACACGCATAAACAAAACATGCAACATTTTCTTTCATTTCGGACCACCAAAATATTTTCTTTAAATCTTGATACATTTTAGTGGCTCTCGGATGAATACTCAAACTACTCTTATGACCCTCTTCAGAATCCTCCTTTTCATATCTGCATCATCAGGAATACAAATTCTTTCATGAAGCCTCAACACACCTCCCGCATCAATCTTAAAGTCACTCTTCTCTGATTGACCACAACTATTCATGATATCTACTAATTTCACATCTAGCTTCTGAGCCTCTTGAATACTATCCATAAAGTCATTTCTAATCTTCAACATTCCTAACATCACATTCTGCAATGTCACTTCGCAAACCAAACTCATATCTCGAAATTGCTCAATTAATTCTAATTCCTTAATCATCATTGCTGACATATGTAAGGTCTTTCTGCTTAACGCATCGGCCACAACATTCGATTTTCCTGGATGATAATTCAAACCAAAATCATAATCCTTCAGCAACTCTAACAATCTACGTTGTCTCATATTCAGCTCTTTCTGATAAAACAAATACTTTAGGCTTTTAAGATCACTATAAACTTTGAATCTGGAACCATAGAGATAATTCCTCCAAATCTTCAACACAAACACAACTGCAGCCAACTCTAAATCATGCGTAGGATAATTCTTCTCATGGATTCTCAATTGTCGCTAGCATAAGCAATTACTTTATTATTCTGCATAAGCACGCCTCCTAAACCCATCAATGAAGCTTCACAGTAAACTACAAAGGGTTCTTCTAGATTTGGTAAAGTTAAAATCGGCGCCGACGTTAATCTCTTCTTCAACTCTGTAAAACTCTCTTCTCACTAAACATCCCACACAAAAGCTTTACCTTTACAAGTTAATCTAGTTAATGGAAGTGCCAACTTAGAAAATCCTTCAATAAACCTTCTATAATATCCAGCTAACCCCAAAAAGCTTCTAATATCGGTAGCCGGCCTTGGAGTTTCCCATTTTAAAATTTTATTCCATTTTAACTTCTTATTTTAAAATTTTATTCCAATTTCTATTACTAGTTTTTTAGTCATTCTCTATTTCTTTTTTTTATATATCCATTTTAAAATTAATTTCAACTCATTTTCAAGTTCTCACTTCTAAATCAATTCTTAATCTCTTAAATTTTTATCTCAATTTCTACTTCCAATTTTTATTTCATTTTTTAAAAATAAAAAAAACTGTTTCTATTTTTTATTATAACTTCCAATTTCAATTTAAGTTCAAGTTCTAAGCTCTAAATCGAATTCCCATTTTCCAAGTCTCCATTGCTATTCTAATTTACATGTTTATGTTACAAGAACTCAAGATTGATACAAAGTTTTTTTTTGAAACCAAGTCTCACTTGACTTATGTTGCGTTTGCATTTCACAAACCGAATTGAAGTTTATTTCAAGTCAAGTAGTTATATAAACTTTTCCATACTATACATTCAAAGCTACAAATACATTTAATTCAAAGTTAAAGATATTAGGCACAAATGTTTGGTTACAAACAAGTGCAATTTCAAGCATAATATTACAAGCTCTTGTTAATTCTAAGCCTAAGGGAATTACACCAACAAAGGGGAGCCATCCTCATGGGCCATTAAAAATCCTTGCCAAGACCCTCAAGCCTTGTTCACACAAACTAAGGACAGGCTGATGGTTTGTCTTCATGCCAACTATTTGGATACACCTGGAAATGAAAGGATTGGTAAAAAAAGGTGAGCAAAACATAGGCAGATTGAGTTATAGTTGGCAAGAAAGTACAACAAACAGAAAAACCATCAGGACTGCAAATTCACTTTTTTCACAAGACAGACAAATTGCAAAGAAAACAGAGCAGACCTGCTGCGAAAGTAAAGGTCGCAGGTTGCCTTTCCTTGTTTCTCTGATCCGCAACAGACATAGCAGGGGACCCTGCAGGTTATGACCAAGAAGCCTGCGTTTGGTTCTTACCAAAAGGGTAAAAACTCCTCACACCACACCAAGCCAATCCTGCAATCCGAAAGTGACTTGATATGAGTATTAAAACAAAAACTCAGTTATCACATCTTAATTGACAAGTTTCAATTCAAATGAAAACCCTAATCTTTCCCTATAAATAGAAGCGATTTTTACAGACACAGGGGAGAGTTTTCGAAAAACGGAGAAAAATTCAAAAAAAATGAGACCTAGCCACGTCTCATACACACAAAACCTAAAAAATCTTGGTTGTTATATTGAATCTGAGACCGAAAAATAATCACTCAAAGTTAAAATAAATCACAAAAGTGTTTTCATAAGTTTCACGTTGAAACTATATTCAGACGAATCTAAATCTAGCATCAACAACATTCATAAGCAAGAAAAAGGAATAGAAGAGGAAGGGTAGAAAATGAAAGAGCAAGAGTAAGCATTCGAAGCACAAAGGAAAGGAGTTATCTGAACTACACCGAAGCTCCATTCACTCCCCTTCGAACTTGCGAAGCTTCGTCGGAAAGGTCTCCAACCGGTACCCATCTTAAAACCCTCGCATTTAAGCCATTATCATCAGGCTTGTTTTTTTTTGTCTTCTCTATTTTTGTGTGTTTTTTTTTTGTGTTCATTGTGATGATACGATCTCGCCATTTAAATTTTTTTTGTTTAAATCGACCATGGATTCGTGTTCGGAAGAGGTTTTTGTGTAGGGTTCGTGTTGTTTGTTTTTGTGTTTAGATGGTGACTCGTCGAAGAAGACGGCGGCGGCCGCCTTTGGAAACCGTCTTCTCCGACCTTTGTTAGGGTTTTCGGCGGCTTGATGTAGAGGGTAGAGAGATGTGTTGTGAGAAAGGGTTGTGAGAAAGCATTGAGTTGAATGAAACCCTTATTTTGTTCTTCCTTTTTTAAAAAGAAAAAAAACATGGCCATTAGTTTCGTTCTGGCCCTTCCTGTCGGTGACACGTGTGTTCGCTGGGACACCTGTCAATAGCTGAGGATTCCCCCCTGTTTGATCACACGCATGCTAGCGTTTTTTTATCAACATGCATCTTTCGTTTAGACCTTTGGAACAAAGTCTGCATTGACCTCATCTCAATGAAACGCTCCAGATCATCTTTTGAGGTCAACGATTAACCAGGATGCAATGCCATGCAGCCTCTCCCCGAATGGGACTCCTTTCTTATGGGCCCAAAATGTTTTTTCTTCTTGCACCCTTGATTTTGTTTTTTTGACCCAACTTTTTATTTATTTATTTATTTGTTTCATTTCTTTTATCTTTACTTTATTTTCTTATTATTATTTGATTTATCATTTGTTTAGTTCGAATTTTCCAAAAAATATATTAGGAAAATATTTATGATTATTTTAATTAATTTTTATTTAATTTGTTTATTTGTTTTATTGATTAGTTCTATTAAATAATTCTATTTAATTTGGTTAATTAATTAATCATCTTTTAGCCGATTTTATTTATGTAGTATATGTCCGTTTATCATTTGTTTACAATATGTTATACTTATATGATCTATTTTCGCTTTACGACTATATTTTGTCAAGTAGAAAAAACGAATACGCGCACACTAAAAATAACCGTTTCAAAAAAACAATTTTCTTGGTCCAATGCCAAGTGAACGATTCATACGTATATGTTTCACACACGTAAGTCGGTCACTAGGTGAGCATCATTTGCACGATTTTTATCGCGTCCTAATTAATTAACAAGGAACTAAGCTTCGGAATCTAGCATTATGCGGGTCTTTAATGAACCACACATGGGCTAGCCCCACGCGTAGTGTTTCATTTACTCCTTTGTTAGTAAAATATTAAACCCTAAAAACGTCTAAAAAACACAACTTATTTTATAAATCTAATTCGCGAAAGAATAGAACTTTGGAGTCTAGCATTCCACACGTTCTAGAGTGAATCACTCTTGGGCTAGCCCCACGCGACGTGATTTATCCGCCCTTTCGTATATCAAAATATCTAATCGCAAATTAATTCGTGAAAGAATAGAACTATGGAGTCTAGCATTCCACACGTTCTAGAATGAATCACTCCTGGGCTATCCCCACGCGACGTGGTTCATTCGCTCTTTCATACTCAAAACATTTAAAACTTACCAACCAATTTAAATCATTTTTACAATTAATCAACGAAAGAACTGAATTCTGGAGTCTAGCACTCCACATGTTCTTGAATGCAATCACTCCTGGGCTAGCCCCACGCGACGTGGTTCACTTACCCTTTCGTTTTAAAACACCCTTAACAAAAGTCAAACATCTTTTCTCTAAACGAACATTGTTTAAATCTTTCTATCTCGCAAACAAGCTAGCGCGTCAACCTCCACTGCGAGTATAAGCCAACGCTTAGCATATTAGAAAACATTTTCATACAATCGTTCAATTAAAAAACACAAACCGTAGTTGCACGAACTACGAAGCTCTGACTTTCCCATTGCACAAGAGAATACGTAGGCACATGGATTTTAATCCTTCGCGAGCACAATAATAAAAAATTTAATCATTTCTCCACAATAATAAAAAATTTAATCATTTCTCCATAATAATAAAAAACTTTAATCTTTTCCCCGTAATATTAATAATAATAAACTTATTTCCTTAGAACAAACATATTAATAACCATTTAGAAGAAAAAGACTTAGATCAAACATTTAATCGCATAGTTAGCTAAGAGGTTCCTGTTGAGTACAACGGATGTGAGGGGTGCTAATACCTTCCCCTTGCATAACCGACTCCCGAACTTAGAATTTGGTTTCGCAAACCATTTCTTATCCTTCTTTTAGGTTGTATCTATATCTCCCTTTTCTTTAATTAGAATAAATAGTATTAGGTGGTGACTCTGCTGTTTTCTTTCCGCGTCCCATCGCGAGGATCATATTTTTCGAGGTACGACAACAACAATACCTTTTCCTGAAATTACATGGCCAAGAAAACTGACCTCTTTCAGCCAAAACTCGCACTTGGACAGCTTGACATACAATTTCTTATCTCTCAAAACTTCCAACACTGATCTCAAATGTTCCTTATGCTCCTCTTCTGACTTAGAATAAATCAGAATGTCATCAATAAATACAACTATAAAATGGTCCAAATAAGTATGAAAAATACAGTTCATGTATTCATTAAATACTCCCGGCGCATTAGTCACACTGAAAGGCATCATAGAATACTCATAATGTCCATATCGTGTTTTGAATGCCATCTTCTGAATATCCTCATCTTTCACTTTGATTTAATGATAACCCGATCTCAAATCAATCTTACTAAACACACAAGCACCCACCAACTGGTCCATCAAATCATCTATTCTCAGAAGCGGATAGTTTTTCTTGATCGTCACTTTATTCAGCTGTCTATAATCAACACAAAGTCGCATACTACCATCTTTCTTCTTCAGTAGCAACACTGGAGCTCCCCACGTCGATACATTTGGTATTACAAACTTTTTCTCAAGTAAATATTCCAACTTCTTCTTTAATTCAGACAATTCGGATACCGACATTCTGTATGATGCCATCGAAACAAGTCTAGTACCAGGTACCAGATCAATAGAAAATTCAACTTCTCTCTCTAGCGGCACATCAGGAATATCATCAGGGAAAACTTCAGGAAATTCCTTCACTATCATCACTTCCTCAATCTTAGCCTTATTCGTAATAGACAACGTTGCCATCAATGAAAACATCTGAGCTTTTTCTCTCATCAATTGTTGTAACTCTCTAAAAAATAACAAAGCAACTCCTTCCTCTTCAGGAGTAGAAAACCTCACAGACTTGCAATAACAATTTATATTAACGTAGTTATACTCTAACCAGTTCATACCAAGAATTACATCCATCCCAGTCAACTATAAGCACACTAAATCAACATAGAAGTATTTATCGAAGATCGACAAAGGACACTTTAAACACATGAGAAGTAGATATTGATCCCTTAGCTAGAATATCAACAATCAATTCACCATTCATAGCAGACAAATTTAAACCCAATCTTTGAACACAGTCAGCAGCAATAAAACAATGCGTAACACCAGTATCAATAATAGTAATTAAAGGAGTACTATTAATGAAACATTTACCTCTGATAAGTCTGTCCTTGTTAACAGTCTAAGTTTCGGTTAACACGAACACTTTTCTAGTATGAGCTTTCTTTGGCTTCTGACACTAGCTACCAATATGCCCTTCTTCGCCACAATTAAAACTGATCATTTCCTTGTGCTTGCAATCAGCTATTGCATGCCCAATCTTACCACAACGATAACATCTTTTTACCTCAGCAATGCATACATTACTTTTATGACCATCCTGACCACACTTGAAGCAAAAGTAGGAGCACCTCCCTGACTAGTTTTCTGAATCGGAGCAGCTTTCTGTTTCCCCTTTCCAGCTGGAGCATCATACAGCTTGCCACGGTTCTGGTGTTGCTTGCCTCTTCGATCACTAACAACCTTTAAATGAGCATTATTGCCCTCCTCAAATATCCTACAACTATCAACCAACTCGGAAAAGACTCGTATCTTCTCATACCCAACAACCTTCTTGATTTTAGAGCGCAACCCGGTTTCAAACTTGACGCACTTTGAAAATTCAACACCAACACCAGTATAGTGAGGATTAAACTTGGACAATTCAACAAATTTTGTAGCATAGTCGGTGACAGACATGTTTCCAGTCTTAAGCTCAAGGAATTAAATTTCCTTCTTGCCACGGACATCCTCTGGATAATACTTTCTCATGAATTCCCTACGGAATACATCCAAAGTAGTTACTTCACCTACAGTACCCAACCTCTCACGAGTCTCTAGCCACCAGTTATCAGCTTCAACTGTCAGCATGTGATTTCCGTACCTAACCTTTTGTGCCAGAGTGCAATCCATAACACGGAAGATTCTCTCAATCTCCTTCAACCATCCTAAAGTTGCATATAGATCATGCTTTCCTTTGAACACTGGCAGATTCTCTCTTTGAAAATTCGCCAAGCTACGTGATCCAACATCTTCACCAGCATTTGGCAAGTTATGCACATCTTGTACCATCGCTTGCATTGCAGCAGCCGTCGTAGTGTCGTTTCTTCCAACCATCTTAACTTATCACTACAACACAACCAAAACTTAGAACAATAACAACACACGATTGTTAGACAACTAAGACTCAACACTTGGCTGGACAGACCGACCTGCTCTGATACCACTAATGTAACACCCCATTTCTACCCTTTAAATATAATTAAAATCAGAGTTTACAAAAACTTCCGCATAAACGGGATATTACATTTCAACTTTCAACAAATTTCAACTTTGATAATGACCTGATTAATACATAGCACTTTTCATAAACAAACATAAAATAACTTCATTTTAATTAAATAATTCAACTTCATAACAACATTACACAACGGATTCATAAAACAACTTGCAGCATCTTTATCCGACATAAAAATAACTTCAAATAACCAATAAACATTCTAAGTTCTTCAATTAAAGTAAAATTCATCATTTCAACAATCAACAAAAACAGACACGTGTCATCCCCCCCCGAGTGCTACGTATCAGAGTGACTGACCACCGACTCGACTAAAGGTAACCGGATGCTCCTTTGGATTACCTGCACGTTGCCAACATAAGGACAATATTCAAACATAAGGGGTGAATTACGATAATTATAAGCAGTATATGAAACACAATACACGGAAAAGGATTTCACATATTTCACCACTTCACAACATCAACTAGTACAAAAACACAACGACAACTCAAAATAATGCGAATTTTATGCGACTCTACTAAATATGCATTAGGTACCATTTCAGAGTAAAACTCCCAACTTAAATCATTGCCAGGTTATCGAGGCATCAAAGCATAAGCCTTCAACTTTCAACTTAAATTTGCCAATCTAGGCCAACGCGGTGTGAGCAACGGCTCCGACAAAATGCATATGCTCTACATGATAAACACGACTTTACAACACAACAACATAACAACACGATCAACACCACGACTTTTACGACATAATTAACTTATAATCAACTTTGGCATAAAAGCCTCCAACATAACGACTTTAGAACCATTCTGTAAACCGGAACGTACAACTTAATTGTACATGCAATCGAATATACAACACATTTTCTACAAACAACATAATAAAAACCAACTTTTAATTTACCCGACCTACCCCGATTAATTTCGTTAAATTCCGGGCAACTGCGTTTTTCGCCTAATTCGGCTAAACCGAATAAACCGACACTATTTCTAACTTTCTGCGACTTATCACGAATTTATTACGAATATCGAAATTATGTGTTTTGCTAATTTTTTTTTGTCATGGATATCCACCTGCTACTGGTGTTGCTATAGTTTTATCAGTTTCTGTCAAAATCCCTTCTCAGTAAAATAATTCCTTCAGCTCACTCACCTGCTACTGGTTCTACTGCATTCTCTGATTTTTCTGCTACGACTAAAGTCCTAAAGTTATATTAAATTTTTCTTAAATTTACTAAATTAAATAAACATACTTAATTAACTAGTTCATTCTTCATGAAATGCATAATAATTCACACCAATACATTAACCACTTCTATATGTGGCTTGCGCCACATCTTACATGATCTCACACTAGTTTTCTTTTCTAGTTCATAACTCATCATACTAAGCCATTACCTAATAAGCCTAATAATTCAATTAATATAATCCATGGAAATTTACCAAATTGGTTCTTGCCACTTCTAAATGTGGCTTGCGCCACTTCTATATCTCCTCCTCCTCATTAATATCATCATTTAATTAATTAAAGGTTTACATGTTATAATCCATAAACAATTAATTAAGTATTATGCCTAATAGTAATGTGCCTACTAGTAACCACTAATTAATTCATGAAAAATGGGAAAAAGTGGCTCCTACCACATTTACTAGTGGCTTGCGCAACTTAGTATATTTTTCTCCCCACATGAATGTGGCACCCGTCACTTCATGAAGTGGCACTCGCCACTTGACATTTTGGCCATCCCTCACACTACCAGTTTGTCTTTGTCGTCCCCGATTCGCAATTTTTTTAGAAACAATTTCAATTTAATTTTTCCAGCAACAAACCAACATAATTAAAACAATTTATAATCAGCAAAATTCATTAATCAGACAATTGATTTTCACACGAGCATTCACAACAACAACAATCAACAGATCATTGATAACAGTACATATTCAACAACCTAACTACCCAAATCAAACTCAATCATAGTATTGAATTTTATACCTGATTATAAGAATCGAAAACACTCTTACCTTAGATTTTGGATCGAAGGTAGCCCTAGAATCGGATTCCAACTTTCGTTCCTCTTTCTCTCACGATCGGGCAGCAACTCAGTTTTTCCAGTTTTTCCTCTTCTACTGATAACTTCTATTTTTACTACTTTTATGTTCTTTTTATTAAATTAATTAAATATTATAATTATTAATGGGCCTAATCATAACACCCCCTATTTTACTAATTCGGACACGATTTTAAGCTCACCAACCCAACTATCACAACAACTATATTATTAACTCTAATAATATTTCTACGACTTCCGACTTATTTTTCCGGCTTATCGACTAAATCAACCACAACATAAAATATATACCGACTAAACACAAATATTAATTAAATATTTAATAAAACAATTAATTAAATATTTAGGTGTTACAACTGGAATGGATGAGTCATTCAAACCACAAATGTGGAGACGAGCCCGAATCATTTTATGGAAAGAATGCAAGAATTTTGGAGATTGAACAACATTATAAAGGATTCTAATGTAGAAAAGTCCAAAGGGTGCCACCAATAGATTTAGTCGGAGTTATCCCTAAATTTCGATGCTATCAATCAATGAGGTTATTTTGGCTTAGTAAATGACTTTTCTAGTGATAAGCTGAAAATAAGGTTTTGACCTAACTAACTAAAGTATGAAAGTCGAAGGAACCTATCTACAAGTTTCATACTTAGTGAAATTCTAAGTTTGGAATATTTTCTAAGTGTTGGAGGAATTCGACCAAGCGTATGTTCAACGAAGATGGCAGTTATCAAGGTCCTTGCACGTTCAATCTTGGAGGGGAAATAAGGAGTTTCAATTCAAAGACAGGGACAGGTGGCGCAAGATGAAGCTTCTTCAGCATATAGTGGGACAATTGTCACCATCTTAGGATAGTTGTAGGAGAAACCATTGAGAGCGGTTTCTTTGTAATGTATATAAATAGCTTAGTCCAGTGTTAGAATAAGTGTGTGGAAATCATATGTACTAGTAACTCCGTATACTCAAAGTATCCACGTGTAGAGAAACAGGTGTAGTGAGAATGTACGTGATTCAAACACCACCAATTTATCTTCAATGTCAAATTTATCTTCAAGTCATTTAATTTTGAAGTCATCTATCATTTACAAGCCTTTATTTTAAAGCAATTTACATTTCAAAGTCATTTATCTTTTTAGCAATTTACTGTGTTTCTTTTACATTTCCAGCAATTTAACATTCCTCGCACTGCCTTTAAATTTTATTTAATTTCAAGCCTTGCCTTTACTTTCCTCTAAACTTCCAAGCTCTGTCTTTACTTTGATTTATTTTGAAAGCCTTTGCCTCTTAATTTAGTTTACTTTTAAAACAAAATATGAATCTGGTTGAAAGATTTAAGACCCTTCTTTTTTCCCAAAAACGTGATATATCAAAATCACAATCTTTTTTGCTTAGCACATGTCCTAGGATCAACCTGGTCGATCCTGGGAGTAATTGAGGGTATTTTTGGTATCTTATGAGGACCAGCAGTTGTTTACCAATTTTGGGGGTAAACAAATTGGCACGCCCAGTGAGACAGTGCTAAGTTGAAAACGTTTTTTTAGAAGTGTTTATAACTTCTCCCTTTTTTGTAATGTTTTTTAACTTCCTGTTTTGTGACTTCCTTTACGTGGATGTTCTGGTAGAAGCAACAGTTACCTTTGTTGTATGCATTTGAGAGGTGACAAGGTAGATAGTACAAACCATTATATCCCTAAAAGAAGAAACACAAAAAGGATGGCATCTAACAAAGGAAACCCAAGTGATTCAATACCCGCAACAAGTGGGTTGAATCCTCAAGTGGGCAGTTCGAACGTTTGTAGTACGAACACAAAAAATGGACCAAGGAATGAGGCCATCTCAACCCAATCCTTCGAAAGGAGCTTCAACCACACCAAATGTGACGTTGGAACAAGCCCCTTCGACAGGACTAGGAGACATAATTAATAGATACTATACTCAGCCAGTGTTGGAGTATATTGGGCCAAATACTCAAACTCCACCACTAAGTACGACTGCATTTAGACCACATATGCCCATGTCAGTTTCTCAGGTTTTTCCTAGACTTTTTGGTACATCAACTACCATGGCAGGACTAAGAAATGCTCCCCCAGTTTATTTAGACAATGTTGTTTCTTCACCTTTGAGGTATTGTTGGAATTGGGGGCAACTCATGTCAAAATAATGGGAGACTTTGAGTTAGTAATAAAACAAGTCACCAAAGAATTCAAATGCATAAAAGAAAATTTAATTATGTACTTTGTAGTAGTAAATAGGTTGTTGGAAAAATTTCAATTAGTCACCTTTCGACACATTCCCAGATTACAAAATCAAGTCTCAAATGACTTAGCTCAAATTGCATCAAGATATAAAGTTTCAAAAGAAAAATTTTAAAGTGCAATTGAGGTTAGAGGAAAGGTTGTGTCAGTAGGTTTATCCCCATCAAACTTAGAAGAAACTAATTTTGGGTATGTTGACGAAGAAAACTTTGCAATATTTATGGTCGAAAGTATAAGTGACAAAGATTGGAGGAAGCCCTTAATGGACTACCTAGAAAATCCAACAGCTTCGACAAAAAGGAAAGTCAAATACCAAACCTTAAGCTATGTTCTTTTGGGGAACGAATTGTTTAAAAAGACTGTTGAAGGACTATTGCTTAAATGCCTTAGTGAGAATGAAGCATATTTAGCTCTTTCGACGGTCCATAGTGGGGAATATGGAGCACATCAAGTAGGCCACATAATGAAGTGGCTTTTGTTTCGACGAGGTGTGTATTTGTATGCTATGTTGAAAGATTGCATAGAATTTTCCAAAAGGATGTCAAGAATGTCAAGTGCACGCTGGAATCCAACATGTGCCTGCAAGTGAATTACACTCCATAATAAAACCATGGCCTTTCAGAGGATGGGCTTTGGATTTGGTTGGAGAAATTCGACCAGCATCTTCAAAGAATCATAAGTACATTTTGGTAGGGATTGATTATTTCTCCAAATGGTTTGAAGCGATCCCATTGCCAAATGTCAACCAAGAAGATGTAATTTAATTTATTCAGAAACATATTATATACAGATATGGCATCCCATAAACAATCATTACAGATCAAGGATTTGCATTTACTGGTCAAAAGATGCAAGAGTTTGCCGCAGAAATGGGTTTTAAACTTTTGACATCTACACCCTATTATGCCCAGGCCAATGGCCAGGTCGAAGTAGCAAATAAAATAATCATTAGTTTGATAAAAAAGCATGTGGGTAAGAAGCCAATGAATTGGCACAAAACATTAGACCAAATCCTCTGGGCATGTCGAACTTCACCCAAAGAAGCAACCAATACTACCTCGTTTTGACTTACTTACGGGCATGACACAATTCTGCCTCTTGAAATTTATCTTCAGTCCACAAGAATTCAAAGGCACCATGAGATCCCAGCTGAAACTTATTGGGTCATGATGTTAGATTAATTACTTGACTTGGACGAAGAAAGACTTCATGCCTTAGAGTTATTAGAAAGACATAAGAAGAGGATAGAGAAATCTTACAACAAAAAGGTTAAATTGAAAACCTTTTTAGTTGGTGAATTAGTGTGGAAAGTCATATTATCTATGGATCGAAAGACTGGATTGTAACACCCTAAAATTTTCCCTCATATTTATCACCTTAATTGGCTTTCGCTTCACATTCATTTGCATCTTTCATTAGGTCATAACATCACAATCCTGCATTTGCATTAAGCTCTTAAAGCCTGGGATCAGACGTTCTCTTGTTATTTGATTGTTCCTACTCATAGGTGATTTATCCAGCTATTATGCTTAAGATTGGAACAAAGGTTAAACTCACATCATCGTGACACATCTCATTTGATTGGGCCTTATCAGGGTTATGACTGAGTTTTGCTATGAATTGTGGTTTTGTCGATTATCAATGTCTCGAGCCGTATTTGTCATTCAAATCATGAGTTAAGGGTTTATTTTCCTAATCATGTGGCATTAAAGAGAATTTCCTTACGAAGTATATTAATCTGGGAATCTTATTATTCTAGGAATTTCTTCGTTACTTGAGGCGCATGTTATTGAAGATTATGATGTATACATGATCAATTAAGGTTTCATATCAAAGATCGTGGGACGTCAAGTCGAGATATTTTAGGGATGGAGGTGCAGGTATGAATCGGGGTACAAAAGGTGAGGTTGTGAAGTATTGGTGTACGTTGATTTGGATTCATTCGTGAAATATTCATCCAAGATTACTTAATACCATGAGTTCGGAACACACAAGTTAAGGTCCAAATGTCTTACAAGACGTGTAGGACATAGTCATCAAGTCTGCTTTCCTCGATTCATACTTAATACTCAAGTCCATATCTTACCCATTTTATACCTGACTTTTAAGCCCACTTCTTTTCCAAACCATAAACCTTGTTCATTATCCATATTAAAACTATATTATCTACTTCAATATCATTTTACTCATTTAAATTCAATTCAAGATTTCCAAAGCTCGTTTTAATTCCATTCTTTGAATCCCAAAAACCTATTGCCAAATATCAAATTGAATATCCATCTTATTATACATAGCTCATCCAAATAACATGTCCTGTTAAATCCATTTTGATGCCCATCCAAATATATATAGTGCTATACTACCATTAATTTATTTTATTATTTTGTTATCAACTTATTACCCACCATGGCACCTGATATATGAAGGAAAGTTTTCAAAGGCTTTCACTAAAAAAAAAATACTAACAGAAGTAGGAAAAGTTGTGCGAACCAGTGATAACATAAGTGTTCCTAAAAAAAATATTAGTTATAAAACAAAATTCAGTTACAAAAATCTAACAAAATCAGTTGGAACCAAAACTGATATAACAGACTGATAACAAAAACAGATTAGGGGTGATTGGGATTCACTAACTGATAAGAGAAATCCAAAACAAAACTCAGTAACAGAATCACAAAAAACTAACAGGAAAATTGACAGAAAAAACTCAGCAAATCATCATCATAATCTCCAATCCGAAAATCACTCCACAACAATCTTATATAATCTCCTTGAACTGATTACCCTATTCATCATCAATCTCTCCCAATCTTAGAACTCATTTTTCTCTCAACTTCAATCTCCATCATCAATCTCCAATCTCTCACTCTCTCTCCATCAATCTGCAACCTCTCTTTCAATCGGAAGAATCATTATAGTATCATCTACTTCACTCTCATGTCTTCATCGATCTCTTCATCAACCTCCAAGAGCTCCCTCCATCAACCTTTACATCAAATCTTCGCCAATTCAACAACAATTCAATAATATTTAGCGATCGACAACAACAACTTAGAACCACGTCAATGAAAAGAGAAGAGAGGATCGAAGTTATTTACCAGACACACCAAAAATTGACACCAGAATTGATAAAGGTAACTTAACAGAAAACTCTTGTGAATCTCTTATCTGAAGCTTCTTCAACCACCTTCAATCTTCATCGACTCAGTTTTCTACAATCTCATCATCTTTTTCAATTCTCATCATCATCAATAATACATCTTCAATGTCCTGTGTAAACACCCCAAATTTGCCCTCACCCATTCACCATGGCTTGTGATCATCTCATATGCATAAACACAATCATATCATCTCACATCTCATTTTTAAGTCATCTGCACCTAGGGTTTGTGATCTGAACAACCCCAAAGCTTCTTAAGCCACTCCAAAGGCTACCAATCAAATCAAAGGGGTCCTTGTGTGTTCTTATATCATATTCTATCTCCTCAAAGTCAAGAATGCAGAGGAATCACAAGAGCTAGGGTTTGAGTGGATGCAGAGCCAGGATGAACTGCACAGTTGACTGAAAATTAGGGTTTTGGTTTCAGAGGCCATAACTCCAATTTTTTTGGTCATTCTTGTTTCCATTGATCTCTATATGGTATAGGGAGTGTGCATATCAATTTTCATGAAGAAATTCCATGGGGAAGTCATCTGATCAAGAGTTGACTTTTCAGACAAGTCAGTGCAAAATCAGGGCATCTGAGGCCCCCAATGACCCAACCAATGGGTGATCTTCATCATTTTGAGTGTATATGATCTTTATTTGATCATGGAAGAAGGTTGAAGTTCATAAAAATCAAGAATTTGGAGTTTTTGCAAATGTTGACTTTTTGGGCATAGTTGACTTTTCAAGAATGCACCATTTTAGGTCAATTTTCAAGCCTTGATTCATGATCCAAAAAGGCTTCAAATGGAAAAACTTTGGTCATGAAAGTTGTAGATCTCATCTTTCCCTTTTCAAAAAGTACAAGAACATGATCAAATTCTTCTTGGATCAAAAGTTATGACCATGCAAAGTTGCCAAAAATCACTTATTTTCAAGTTATGCACCAAGTGGAAATTTTGCAAAGTCTTGGATCAAAACACATTGCAGCCTCTAGTTCACTTCAAACCAACATGTAAACATTCTCTAAGTTACAAAAATCAGATTTGAACTAAGTTTGCCCTTGGTTTCATGTTTGGTTATGCAAAGGATCACATGTGAAACATAAGCCAACCAACTTGCAAAACACTCATGATCACTTCCTACAACTTGGTGCATTGGCTGCTGAGCTTTGCTAGGCCTCTCCCTCACCTTTGCTGCGCCAGCCATGCCTTGTACTTGCCTAGACCTTGCCCATGCCCTATCTTACACAAAGTTGACCTTTTATGCAAAAGCAAACTTACCTATCACAGCTGCACAAGTCACATCTTCTGGCCACTTGGATTAAAATATGTTATCAATTTACAAGCTAAAGACATCAAGGACCAAGGCTGAAACACAACCATTCACCACATTCACAAAAACTCACCTCATTGCAAGTTCCTTCGAAATTCTGTCCACAGCCATAAAACACTCAAACTCTCATCATCATTCAACTCACCACATCTCATAGACAAGAAACCATCAAAGCTCAAGCCTAAATCAAGCCTGAAAACTCCATTGCCATTATTCACCTCAAGCTGCAGATTCTATCGAATCTCTCTCCACATGCCACAAACACACCAACCAACACCACAAACTTTCTCAACACACTTCATAGATCACAAACAACTCCTTTTCACAGCCTGAAAGTGCCAAAATCATCATGGCCATTGTTGACTGAACTGAAGCAGTTCCATTCGAATCTCCTTCTCCAGCCAACACAAACTCATTTTGAGCATTCAAACACATTTGGGGGCCAGGAGGAGCAGCTTGCACTGAGGGAAGTGGCCAGAAAGATCCAAAACTGAAAGCTCCAAATCTCAGGTAGCTCGAAATTAATTTTTCCAGAAATGGTTTTTTATGTTACAAACTTGTTCTTCATGATGCACTGATCATTCTGGTACTTTTAGTTTTTGAAATGGTTGTGATTTGAGCATTTAATTTGTGTTTGAAGCTTACGAACCCTAGAATTTCTTTCTTTCGATTCAGCTTATTTAGGTAGAATAAATTTGTTTTAGGTTAGGGGTTTGATTCGTGAGAGGATAAGGATCATTTCCCAACTCATAGATTTCATTTTTGTTACGTTTTTAGGAAGTTTGAGATTTTCAGGTGAGCTTCTGGCCGGAGAAGACGACCGGAAGTCTTCTCCGGCCACCTGAGAGTGTTTATGCCCTAATTTCGTAATTAAGTCAAGTTTGAATGCTGAGCGTTGATGAGCGTTGACCTGCTGACTTCCCTCTCTTTTGAATGGCCCAGATTAGCTGTTTATGCCCTAATCCACGTGTTAGGTCTAATTAATCCATAATTAATTTAATCTGACCAGAAGCAATCCTGGCCCTCCACTAGCGCGCGCAGTCAACATGTTTGAACCCAGCTTCAATCCCAGCCATCCAACCTGATTACTTCTCATTTTATTTGTTTTATTTTATTTTTATTTCATTTAAACTTGCATAATTTATTAAAAATAGTTAAAAATTCATAAAAATTATGAAAACTTTTTCTTTAAGGTTTTATTAATTTTTATGACCCAAAAATATTTTTATTTTATTTTTATCATTAAAAAAGTATTTTTAAATATTTAAAGGATTATTTTTAATTGATTAATGGGAATTAATTAATTAAAAATACTTTTAGGTATTTAAAAATTACAAAAAAATTCATGAAATGTTCTAAGACATTTAGAAACATTGTCCAACCTTCAAACCAAATTTCTTTTTTGATCTTGATGCATTTTAAGAATTTTTCATGGAATTAAATCATATTTTGTGCATTATTTTGATCACATGTTTGAAAATTCATTTCTGCCTATTGGTGAAGGTTGAGACATTGATTCTTCTTGCATTGTTTTCCATTTGACATGTATTTTCAAGGATAAAAAGGCCATGATTTGATCTTGCATTTTCTAATTGATGGGCATTTGTTTTGATAAGAACCCTAAAAAACCCTAATAACTTGCAAATTTCATAACTTGAGATTGGCTAAGAATTGAGAGCTCCCCTTTGGGCAGTGGTTTGTTATAGGTCTAGGGTTTCTTTGAGTGCCATTTTCCATTTTTTATCTTAGGGTTTGCTTCTGTTTTGGTTTGTGTTTGATTGTTTGTTTCATAAACCCTAATTTGGGCTTTCTCTTGCATCCTTCTTGCATTCTTTTGCATAAGTTGACTTGCCATTGCATTTTGTGCATTCTTATGATTCATTTGACATCTTAAGACATGTGTGAAGCATCATTGATCATTGCATTACATATTTGCCATGCCATTTGCCTTGTATGCTTCATAACATTTCATGCTTGTTCATGTTCCTTAGCTTGCATCATATGCATTCATGGTCTTGTATGAACATCCCCATGTCATGCCTCATGTTTGCAGCACCTCATAACATCATAATCATCATGTACATGCTTCTGGTTTGGTCTAGCATCATGCCATTTCATCTCATCTTGCATAGCCTTGTGTTTCTTTCTAACATTTCAGGTGGTAAGTAAACTTGAGAAGTGAATTTGCCTTCACTTCTCATACCTTTTCTTTTCATCTCCCTTGCATCCATTGCTGCATTTTTACTTGTGCTTGAGTTTGAGCTTGTTCATCCTTTTTCCTCCCACTTTCTTTCTTCAAGTGACTTGACTTCTTGAATGAAGCAAGTCACTTTGCCTCTCTTGATCTTATTCATCTGCTTCCTGGTGGCTCCTGTGAAGATTGTTCTTGAAAACCTCACAAACCATAGGAACAACCAAGCATGTCAATGAATTAGGGTTTTGATTAGTCTCCCCATAGTTTTTTACCTTTGTGTCTCCCTTTGAGTCTTCTCTTCTCATCTCATAATCAGAGACTAAACCCTAAAGGTTTTAAAACTTTGTGATTAGGGTTATGCCTGTATCCTTCTTTTAGGATGGAGTGTATAACTTTAATCCTAAGTATTAAACCCTTAAGGTGTTTAAATCTCTTAATCAATCCATCTAATAATCATCAAGACATCACACTTGTAACTTGGGCCTTGCATTAGGGTTCTAATTCTTCCTTAAGTGGTTAAGAAGGACTAACCCTAGTGTTAATGGACAAGTCCCCCTCAAGTTGTCTTACAAGCAATAAAATTCACTTCATCATCATACCATTAAATAAAATCCACTTAATCAAAGGCTTGTTTTGTCATGGGTTTAATCCCTAATCATGGATTAAGTTGAGGAGTTTTTCTCAACTTAAACATTCTCATCTATTATCCTTCTTTTAGGATGGTGTAATGAGTCTGTTTAATCCTTGATTATGGCTTAACCTCGTTACTCAACACTAAACAAAATCACAAAAAACATTTAAATAATCACAAGTAGGTTAATGATCTTAACCCTACATCAAAGGTGATTAAGTGTGAGAATCTGACTTCACACTTAAGGTAATTCTCATTACCCCTAATCAGAGGGAAGATGTGATGAGTTTACTAAATCCACTGGTTTAGGCTTAAGCTCATTATCTTATGACGAACTCCAAAAAGAAATAAAAGACTGAAAATTCAAAAAAAAAACAATAATCGTCTCCTCCGGGATTCTTTTCTCATCTCATTCACTCTCAAACGAGAACTCGCTTCTTCCGTCTAATGCAAGACGGTTTGCACCTGAGCCAGACAGGTCATACACTTGAGCATAGATAAACAAGCAGTTCACAAGTCAATTCACCTTTTCAGTCTCTTTGGGTCGAACTACGGTGTTCTGACTTCCTTATTGCACGAGAGGATACGTAGGCATAACTTAACAGTTATCGAACAAAAGTCTCTGTATATTCCCCCCTCCTTCCAGCATTATTCTTAGCCTCATGATCTTGAGTATATCATTCCTGTTCCTACACTAACACTGTACATACTGCACTTCACCTCTTTCAGCACTGACACCTGTACATCTTTATCCAGCTCTTTGACACACAAATTGCACTGACACTACCCCTCTAAAACACAAATCTTTGAAGCGTGGATCCCGTCGAGTACGACGGACAATCTGGGTGCTAATACCTTCCCAGGTTGTAACCAACCCCCTTTCTCAGTCTCTCTGGTTCGCAACCGTCTTATCCATATCTTTCTAGGCCTATGCAGCATTGCCTTTCCTCCGGGATAAAAATGCCTAGCTGGCGACTCTTTTTCATCTCCAGTGAGTTCACGGCTGTGTGTTCTCACTGTTCCCTTCGCCGACCGTTCGCGTCTGTACCTTTATATGACCCATTGTCATTTATCGGGAGCGACAGCTTGGCGACTCTGCTGGGGAACCTTATACTGCAACCAGGGCTTCTGGTTCTTTTTGTGGGTTCCTCCTAGCGCTTGTTTGATTTGTGTTTACTGGGGTGTTATGTGCTATCTGTGCTTGTATATTTGTTTTGTTTATTGCTTTATGTACAGTTGATTTATTGCTTTCTTTATAGCTTAATATTTTTCATACTGTCATACTGTGCTGGCTGGATCTGGTTTTCTTTGGTGGGTGGGTGTTTCGTTGAGAGTTAAGGTCCTATACCTGGGACCTGAGTGACACCTAGGCTAGAGTGAATCATATTCTTTCCCATTCCATTTCGGTCTGGTGCGGGAATATGAAACACGGTTCAGATATGGGTTTCTTCTTGAGAACTCTGTGTTGCGGATTTCCTGCAATACTAGGGCTATCTGGGAAGCCTGCTAAGTCTGGATGACCTTTTAGTATTGACCTTCGGAAACTGAGGTGAATTAGAGGAGGATTTTTTATGGTTATTGTAAACACTGTACCTCCGGGTTGGAAGTGTTTACACTTCCCATAACTGATCCAAGTCTGAGGATCCTTGTTTTAGATCACCACCTGTGAGGGGGTTGGGCTGTTTACAGGTTTGCAGGTACCTTGACCTCAGAATACCCTGTTATTTTGACTTTGTTAAGAGTGCTCCATGTTGGACAGTTCTTGTGATTCTAAAACCCTGGACATGTGGCTCTTTATTTGAGTCCCCTACCCTGGTTACTGGATTTATAGACCTCCAACTGGAATTTTTTAACACACATGGATCTATACCAAGGCAGTTAATCAGACCCGGCTCAGTCACAAACCCTTTGCATATCATTTGCATACATACTCATTGCATCATATTAACATGTGCTTATTTGTGTTTCAGGGTATCCACATTCATCTGGTTTTGGTTTTGACCCCATCTGCAGTTTTGACCTGTCTCCACCAGCACTTGCTTCAGCTTGTCAGCTATACTTCAGTTACCTGTACTAGCCAGCCAGTGGCCCACCTCTCAGCATCTTCATCAGCACTTATTCTACTCAGTTTTCAGTACTCATGGCTCCAAAGAAAAGCAACATCACCTATCATTTCTTCCAACCTGACTTATCAGACATCAGGAGAATCCAAACCCTGATCACTCCAGAGCACACACCTTTATTCAGGGAGCATTATGGGGATATACTTGACTTGGTCATGGATCTGGACCCATCTCAGAGGAGCCTGATCCACACCTGCATTCAGTTTTATGATCCTCCATTGAGATGTTTCACCTTTCAAGACTTTCAGTTGGGGCCTCTTTTAGAAGAATACTCATCTTTGATTGGTTTGCCTATCAAGAGGGAAATCCCTTTCAACCCTGAAATGGTCTTTCCTAGCAATGGAGAGGTAGCAAAAGCTTTGTACCTGGAGCCTGTTTTGATTGAACAGCATATGACCTCCAAAGCTGGGATCCCTGGATTTCATCCGGACTTCCTGATTTCTCAAGCTAGTTTGAAGGCCTCCCTGGGGGAGTGGAGAGTTGTTTGTGCTCTGTTGGCCTTAAGTGTATATGGAATTGTGTTGTTTGCAGATGAGCCTCGATTTATCAGCAAGAATGCAATCCATTTGTTCATCCTGAAGAACCCAGTGCCAACTTTACTGGGTGATCTCTATTACTCAGTACATCAGAGAAATGAGAAGCAGAGGGGAAGATTAGTGAGGATTTGTGCTCCATTATTCCATGCTTGGCTTCTCAGGCATCTACCCAGGACAGATGCATTTCTAAATCCTCATCAGCAAAGCAACTGGGCTAAGAGGCTCACTACTCTCACTTCAGCAGACATCAGATGGTGTACTCAGAGCACCAAGGGCAGAGATATGATCACCAGCTGTGGGCACTTTCCCAATGTGCCCTTAATAGGAGTTAAGGGAAGTATCAATTACAACCCTCTGCTGTTCAGAAGGCAATTAGGCTATGCACTGGTTCATACTCCAAGGGAACAAGACTTGGTTGAGACCCTCTACTGTGAGAACAAGATTAGTCTGGCAACTGTTAGGCAGGCTGCCTGGGCCTGGGATCATGTTCAGACTAAGGGAATCACCATTCTGGGGAAGTGCAATAATGTGGCATCAGTCCAATATTATGAATGGTCCCATGCTAGGACCCAATTCTCTGGAATGCCCTTCACCATAGAAGACATGCCTGAGTCATCTTCAGCACCACCCCCTGTCACTATCAATCTGGAGGAGTTTGAAAGCTTGAAGGAAAGAAATGAGAAGTTAACCCAAGCCTTGCAGAAGACCCTCAGGGAGAGGAGTGAAGGTGTGAGGGAGATTGAGAGATTGGAGAAATTGAGGGTGGAACACTTGACTAAGATTGAGAAGTCTGGGGAGTATATCAACAAGTCTAAAGCTGGTGAACAGATTCTGAAGAATGCTTGTAAAGAAGCCCAGTTTCAGAGAGCAAGAACAGACTTGTATTTGAAAGAGAGTCAGGCCAGGTGGGTCCGGATCACTGAGGCCCGTACTCTAGAAGACAAGAGAGCTCAAGACAAGATGGAGCAGATGGAAAAAGCCCTGGCAGCAGCCCAGAAGGAAATATCAGAGCTAGAAATCAGAGCTGGAGTGAAGAGATCTAAGGACCAAAGTCAGAACAGGAAGTTGACTGCAGCTGTTGCAACAAGAAACCTTCTCATCAGAAGTCTCACGGAGCATCCGGCTGATCCTGTGACCGAAGCACTTCTTAAGGAAGTTCGTGAGGATGAGTTTGGCCTTGGAGTTTGATCATTTGCTTGTTGTTTTTTCCCATTCCATGTACTTTTGCTTTTTGTGATGTATTTTGACCCCTTTAGGGGCTTGTGTTGTAAAAAAACAAGTTGTATTATTTCACCGTTGTAATATATGTGTGTTGGTCTCTATCTGGGTTCACATCAAAAGTAACTTCAACAGCAACATCTTCAAGGGTCTGGAAGGGTCAAAACTGAAGGCCAAACCGGATACCTTGAGAGCAAATAAGCATAACTGCATCGCATGCTAACCCTTTTGTTTGTTTTGTAGGTTTTTGTTTTGTTGTTGCTAACCTCTGTTGTGAATCTCAGGAATTATTGCTCGCCGCCGGGTATTTCCCCTCAACAGGCCACACAGGTACCCAACTAGAAACAACCTTCCGGGAATCCAGATGGATCAGATGCAGCAAGACCTTACGGAGGTCAGAAACCAGATGGCCAACGAAAGGTTGGAGATGAGAACTCAGATAACACAATTCATGGAAGTGATGAACAATTTAGCTCAAAGCCAGGAGAGGCTCAGAGTTTTGGTAGAAGGAAGGAATCAAGAGGAGCCCCATGTGGGAACTGCTGGCACAAGTAACAACGAGAGGGTCCAACCTCATGTCAATCCCCCAGTTTTTGGACCCCATCTCCATCCAGAGGCCAACATCCCAGTCAACATTCAAGGGACAGCCACAGCAGCCAGAGTACTTCAAGAAGATCCTCAGGAGGACCAGTATACAGTAATGGGTGCCGGAGAGGAAACCTATGATAGGAGATTGGATGAAATAGCTGAGAAGTTAAGGTCTTTAGAATCTCAAAATTCTTTGGGCTTCGACGTCATGGACATGGGTTTGGTTGATGGGGTCAGGATCCCTCACAAGTTCAAGCCTCCTTGCTTCGAAAAGTATAATGGGACTTCATGCCCCCGGACTCATTTGCAATCATTTCTGGGAAGGCTGAAGGCCTATACAATGGACGAGAAATTGTGGATGTTCTATTTTGAAGATAGTTTGACTGGAGCATCGAGGGAATGGTATTCCCATCTGACAAGAGCAACTATTAGATGCTGGAAGGACCTGGCAGAAGCCTTCATCAGACAGTATCAGTATAATCTAGACATGGCACCCAACAGGACCCTCCTAATGGGGATGTCACAATCATCCAGGGAGAGCTTCAGAGAATATGCTCAAAGATGGAGACAGCTTGCTGCTGCTGTCCAGCCACCTATGTCCGAAAGAGAAATGGCTGATATGTTCATGAATACCCTTCAGGGAACCTATATTGATAGGCTAGCTGCCTTCTCCTCCACTAGCTTTGCGGATGTTGTTATAGCTGGGGAGAGAATCGAAAGCCTGTTAAAGATGGGAAAGATCTCAGACAACGGTGCAAGCTCGTCCAGTGGTACAAGAAAGCCTTTTGCAGGCCCGAGAAGAACTGGCGAGACCAATGCCATTCACACCAACAGGGGTAGGCCCCAATATGTTCAGAGATCAATAGCGGCAGTTACTATCCCTGCTCCAGCTCATCCTCAGCCAATCTATCAACCTCCTCAACAAAACTTCCAACAACAACCTCAGTATCATCAGAATCAGTATCCTCCGAGAAACTACAACAACAACAACTCCAACAACAACAATCAACAGAGGCCATTCCAACAGAGGCCATCCCAAGCTAACCGAGTGATCGACCCGATCCCAATGCCGTATGCCGCTTTGCTGCCACAACTTCTGAAACTCAACCTAGTTGAGCTAAGAACGTTGGCACCTCCGGATCCCAACAGTCTACCAAGGAACTATGACTCCAATGCTAGGTGTGCTTTTCATTCGAATGCACCTGGTCACAGTACAGAAAAATGCAGGGCTCTGCATATGAAGGTACAAGACTTGGTAGACTCCAAGGCTCTGAATTTCGCACCTCCGCCCAACGTCAATAAAAACCCAATGCCAAACCATGGTGGTCCTCGAATTAACGCTATTGAAGAAGACCAACCGTCTTATTTAATAACAAGTGTGGATCAGATCAGGACACCATTGGTGGAAATCAAAGCTCAACTCCGTGAAAACAATATATTTCCGGGTTGTGAACTAGGATGCCCATACTGCAATATTTCATGGAATGGGTGTGAAGATTTGAGGAATGGCATTGACAGCCTTATTCAGAGTGGCTTGCTACAGATCACTACATCATTTCCGACAAATCCGGCAACTTCACCGGCAACGGTTTCAGACCCTCCTACAACTGCAGCAACTATTGTTCCCGACAATTCATCAGCAACATCAACAAGTACTTCACCTGTCCTCCCAAATGATCGGTTTTTAACAGTTTCTCCTGCTACAACTTCAGCTTCATTCCATTTCGACTCTCCATCAGCAACAACAACAGTCCTTCCAACAGAACCTCCTACAACTCTAGCAATCAATCATGAAGATGTCTCCACTGTTACCATATTCTACGATCCTGAAAATAATTCCACCTACCATTCAGAAGGTGCTGCTCCCGCCAGAGCACCAGTTACAATCTTTTATGATCCACAAACAATAACAGTCCCTTCAGCAGCAGCAATCAGTCCAGTCACCGTCACGGTGCCTGGACCAATACCATACGAAAGCAATAGGGCCATCCCTTGGCACTATGGTTCTGACGTGTACTGTGAAGGGAAAAGAATCACTCTGGAAACAACAACACCTGCACCACAAATAGATAATGTGGGGGGAGGCGGAGGCTTCACTCGAAGCGGACGTCTCTTTGCTTCACAAGTTCAAAGACCTACAGCCGAAGCAGAAGCTGCTGCCAAGGCAAAAGGAAAAGGCCCGGTGCAGGAAGATTCAGCTGCCAAAGAAGCCCTGAAGACTCCGTTCGATCAGGAAGTTGATGAGTTTATGCGAATCATCAAAAAGAGTGATTATAAAGTTGTGGATCAACTTCACCAGACGCCATCCAAAATCTCCATCCTCTCACTGCTTATGTGCTCCGAAGCCCATCGGAATGCACTACTTAAAGTCCTGCACGCAGCTTACGTGCCGGAGGAGATTACTGTCAACCAATTGGAAACCGTGGTTGGAAATGTTACTGCTAGCAATGGGCTAGGGTTTACCAATTCTGACTTGACAGCGGATGGCCGCAATCACAACAAAGCCTTGCACATAACCCTGGAATGCAAAGGAGCTGTCCTTTCTCATGTGCTGGTGGACACAGGTTCTTCCCTGAATGTCTTGCCAAAGAAGGCTCTGGTGAAGCTTGAATATGATGGATTGGCATTGAGACCCAGCAACCTGGTAGTAAGAGCCTTTGATGGCTCAAAGAGATCGGTTCTGGGAGAGATTGAGCTGCCTGTGACAATTGGCCCACATACCTTTAAAACTATCTTTCATGTGATGGACATTCAGCCCGCCTACAGCTGTTTGTTGGGTAGACCCTGGATTCACGCTGCTGGCGCAATAACGTCTACCCTTCACCAAAAGTTAAAATTTGAGTGGGAAGGTCAAGTTGTCACAATCTGTGGAGAGGAGGACATTTTTGTTAGCCACCTGGCAACCTACAAGTACATTGAAATGGATGGAGAGATCCATGAAAGAATGAGCCAGGGGTTTGAAGCGTTGAATGTGAATGAAGCATCTGCTGTATCTGGTACTCCAATGTCATCTTACCAACAAGCCCGGAAGGTTGTTGAAGAAGGAACTACCCTAGGCTGGGGCAAGGTTTTAGCTGTGGAGGAGAAGAAGGACAAGTTTGGGTTGGGTTACAGACCAACTCAACATCAAGCAAAGGCTGCTGCAGAGCCTGGTTTTGTCAGTGGGGGGATGCTCACCCCTGATGCTATCAACTGTCTGGAAGACGAGCTGGAAGAGGAGCGCAATCTGGAGAATTGGATTCGTCCAAAGATCTCGGGGAGCAGTGTCTCGAACTGGTCTTCCCAGGAAATTATAAGTGTTACTCGAGCAGAGTAATTATTATTTCCTGTATTTTTTTATATAGCATGCATCCAAGTCTTGCATCTTGCCCAAGATGACAAGACTCATTTTGTAACCAGGGCCATCTGTACTTTTGTGCAAACAAGATTAAATTAATGAAGTATCAGACATCTTTTTGCAAACGAGTCTTTTTCTTTTATGCTCACTGTTTTTCCATTTTTCTTTTTGTACAAAAATAAATGGCGGTGTTTTCAAAATGATAACTTCATTTCACTTTTTTCTAAAGCAAGATTAAAATCAAATCACTAAAATGAACGAACTTAACCCTTGCAGAGAGTGCCTTCCTGACAGCACCGACAACAACACGGCTATGACATCGTATGACTTTGATAATCCGATCAATCAAGCTGATGAAGGGGTTGATGAAGAATATGAGCTTCCTGAAGAGCTAGCTAGGTTGTTGAGACAGGAGGAAAAGGTTATTACTCCTCACCAGGAGGAGATTGAAGTGATCAATCTTGGTACGGAAGAAAACGTGAAAGAAGTTAAAATCGGGGCCTGCCTGCAAGACTCAGTGAAGAGACAGCTGATAGATCTGCTTCAAGAGTATGTTGATGTGTTTGCTTGGTCGTATCAAGATATGCCAGGGTTGGATACCGACATTGTTGTGCACAAGCTGCCTCTGAGGGAAGAATGCCCACCAGTTAAACAGAAACTGCGCCGGACTCGCCCAGACATGGCTATGAAAATCAAAGAAGAGGTACAAAAGCAATGGGACGCCGGGTTCCTTGCTGTGACTAGCTACCCGCCGTGGGTTGCTAACATAGTACCTGTGCCTAAGAAAGACGGCAAAGTAAGAATGTGTGTTGACTACCGGGATCTGAACAGAGCCAGCCCGAAAGACGACTTCCCATTACCTCACATTGACGTATTGGTGGATAACACGGCTCAGTTCTCGGTATTCTCCTTCATGGATGGATTTTCAGGGTATAATCAGATCAAGATGTCACCTGAAGACATGGAGAAGACGACATTCATCACACCTTGGGGCACGTTCTGTTACAAAGTGATGCCATTCGGACTGAAGAATGCTGGTGCCACATATCAACGGGCTATGGTGACATTATTCCACGATATGATCCACAAGGAAATAGAATGTTATGTGGATGATATGATCGCCAAGTCCCTCACTGAAGAAGAACATCTGGTGAATCTGCTCAAATTATTCAAGCGTCTGAGGAAGTACCAATTGAAGCTGAACCCCAACAAATGCACATTCGGGGTGCGATCCGGTAAGCTGCTGGGCTTTATTGTAAGCGAGAAAGGGATTGAGGTTGACCCTGATAAAGTCAAGGCTATACAAGAAATGCCTGCACCTAAAACTGAGAAAGAAGTTCGAGGGTTCTTAGGTCGATTGAACTACATCTCGCGGTTCATATCTCACCTCACAGCAATCTGTGAACCCTTGTTCAAGCTGCTAAGAAAGGAACAAACGGTCAGGTGGAACGAAGATTGCCAGAAGGCTTTTGACAAGATCAAGGAGTATTTACAAGAACCTCCAATTCTCATGCCTCCAGTTGAAGGAAGACCTCTGATAATGTACTTGACAGTATTAGAAGAGTCAATGGGGTGTGTGCTGGGCCAGCATGACGAGTCTGGTCGAAAAGAGTATGCAATATACTACCTAAGCAAAAAGTTTACCGACTGTGAACAGCGTTATTCACTGCTCGAGAAAACTTGCTGTGCTTTAGCGTGGGCTGCTCGCCGACTGAGGCAGTATATGTTGACCCACACTACCTTATTAATCTCAAAGATGGATCCAGTCAAGTACATATTTGAGAAGCCGGCGCTTACCGGACGGGTTGCAAGATGGCAAATGATTCTTACAGAATACGACATTCAGTACACTTCTCAGAAAGCCATCAAGGGCAGTGTATTGTCCGAATATCTTGCTGAGCAACCCATTGATGACTACCAGCCTATGAGGTTTGACTTCCCTGATGAAGACATCATGTTCATTAAATCAAAAGATCATGAAGAGCCTGTTCACACTGAAGGGCCTGACCCGGAGGAAGAATGGACTATGATGTTTGATGGGGCTGTTAACATGAATGGCCGTGGTGTGGGTGCAATACTCATTACACCAAAAGGAGTTCACATGCCTTTCTCGGCAAAACTCACTTTCAACTGCACTAACAACGAAGCTGAATACGAAGCTTGCATTATGGGTCTTGAGGAAGCCATTGACCTCAGGATCAAGACATTGACCGTATTCGGAGATTCGGCTTTGGTAATCAATCAGACCAATGGAAAATGGTACACCCACCAAGATCATCTGATACCTTACAGGGATTATACGAGAAGGTTACTGACTTTCTTCACAACAGTCAAGCTTGAGTATATCCCTCGAGACGAGAATCAGTTTGCAGATGCTCTTGCTACCATTTCATCCATGATCAAAGTTCAAGCTGCTAACTTTGTACCTCAGATTTCAGTATCTAGACTTGACAGACCAGCATATGTATTTGCAGTAGATGTTGTTAAAGATGATAAGCCTTGGTTCCATGACATTAAGTGCTTCTTGGAGGATCAAACATACCCACCTGGGGCATCTTCCAACGATAAGAAGACTTTAAGAAGGCTTGCTGGTAGTTTCTTCCTGAACACTGATGGGTCTTTATACAAGAGGAACTTTGACATGGTACTCCTCAGATGTGTTGATAAGACAGAAGCAGACTTGTTGATGCACGAAGTACACGAAGGATCCTTTGGTACCCATGCAGGAGGGCATGCCATGGCTAAGAAATTGCTAAGATCAGGATATTATTGGATCACAATGGATGCAGACTGTTGTGCCTATGCCAGAAAGTGTCATAAATGCCAGATCTACGCAGATAAGGTGCATGTGCCTCCCAATCCTTTGAACATCATGTCTTCACCATGGCCCTTTGCCATGTGGGGCATTGATATGATTGGCAAGATTGAGCCAACTGCTTCAAATGGCCACAGGTTCATCCTGGTCGCCATCGATTATTTCACGAAGTGGGTTGAAGCAGCCTCATATGCAAATGTCACAAGGCAAGTGGTAGCCCGATTCCTAAAAAGAGATATCATCTGTCGGTATGGAGTGCCCGAGCGAATCATTACTGATAATGGGTCCAACCTAAACAATAAAATGATGGCAGAATTATGCCGGGACTTCAAGATCCAACATCACAATTCTTCTCCTTACAGGCCAAAGATGAATGGCGCTGTAGAGGCGGCAAATAAGAATATTAAGAAGATTGTGCAAAAGATGGTAGTCACTTACAGAGACTGGCACGAAATGCTACCATTTGCCTTACATGGGTACCGCACATCAATCAGGACATCCACTGGGGCAACACCGTATCAGCTTGTGTATGGTATGGAAGCAGTCCTACCAGTTGAAGTTGAGTTACCTTCGCTGCGGGTATTAATGGACGTCAAACTGAGTGAAGCAGAATGGGTTCGGTCCCGATACGAGCAACTGAGTCTGATCGAAGAGAAGAGATTGGCTGCAATCTGCCATGGGCAGCTATATCAGAAGAGAATGAAGAGAGCCTTCGATCAGAAAGTCAGGCACCGAGAATACCAAGTAGGAGATCTTGTGCTGAAAAGAATCCTCCCTCCTCATACAGACCACAGGGGCAAATGGACTCCAAATTACGAAGGACCATTCGTCGTCAAGAAAGTTTTCTCTGGTGGAGCACTGATGCTCAGCACCATGGATGGTGAAGATTTTCCATCCCCTGTGAATTCAGATGCAGTTAAAAAATACTTCGTGTAAAATGACCCGCTGGACATAAAAACAGAATGTAAGTCCGGGCAAAAATAGGGCATCCCGGCGAGTCAAAAACAGAATAAAAGACTCGGGCAAAAGTAAGGGAAATAAATGAAAAAACGTACACCCGCTGAGTTGAAAAGCCTCATTGGACAGCTCAGGCAAAAATGGGTATCCCGATGGATCGAAAACCCGAAAGGGCGATCCATGCAAAACAAGGGAATAAGCGAACAACTGCATTCTGAATTCGTCTGTATCACCTACAACTTGGTAAGCTTCAAAAGATCGAGCTTCAGTCAGAATCAACTTTCTCCAGAAAGCAAGACGAGAAGAACGTCATTGTCATACGAGTCATAGCAGGAGAGGAAGCTCCTCAAAGCGTCATCAACACTGTCAACACTTTGTTTCTCAATTTGTAACAATCTCCTCATTTCAGGAGATATGTTTCTTTGACTGTATCTTGCCAATTCAGGGCACATGAATTAATAAAATCAGATTTTTCAGTCATGTCTCGTCTTTTACATTTACGTTTTGCAAAGAGTTGTCTGATATCTCTAAAAAAATACAATTGCATAAGTACAGATGCCTTTCTCTAAAAAATAACACATGCTTACAGGGAATATACTTACTCTCGAAGGTACTTATCTCCTATGACGGAATCCAGTAAGGGATACCTCGGGACCTTTTGTACGTTTCCTTACCTTTGCAGGATTGCAGGTATCCAGAACGCAACCTGGGGCAAGCAGATTACGTCTCAGCAAGTAGGCGAATCATTATCGACTCGGTCTATCTTCCGCGTGGCATTGGAGGGTGCCCATTTCCCCAGCGGAGCTGCCAAATCAGCATACACCCAATCTCAGTATCCGAAATGCTCTTTCCCCAGCTGAGTAGCTCCCCATTGCCTTCCCCAGCAAAGCTGCCAAATCAACAAACAGGATGCTATATCCCCAACTGAGTTGCCTCTTGTTGCTCTCCCCAGCTGAGTTGCCTCTCACTTCCCCAGCCGAGTTGCTATTCTTCCTCAGCAGAATGCAGAAATCAGGGAATCATCTCCCCACAGAGCTTCAAGCCTTTATCCAGAAGAGCAACGCATGAAGAGATCACAACAGAGTACAGAAGCTTCTACAAACCCCAGCTGGGTCCTTCATTTACGGGAATAGGTCTACCATTGACCCATTTCCCCAAGCAGAATCATTTCATCAGATCTACCAACGATCTCATCCCCAGCTGGGATGTTCACTTCAAGCAGATCGACCAGAGATCTTCGCAGCAACGGGATCCGAACCCCGGATCTGCGCCTCTTTGCATAATCATGGCATCCGCATCATATTCACCCCCCCAGAGCGTAGCATTCCGTCTAATACGGAGCATTACGGCAAAAATCAAATGCATAGCATAATCATAAGTCATGTTGTGAATTGAACGCTTGTGATTAGTAACCATTCATCAGAATACAGATTACTTTCCCCAGGAGTCCCCATCAGAGTCCCAGCAAAAGCAGTTGCCTCATATTCACAAACACCCGTATATACACCTTTTGGCACCCGTCCGTGTCATCTTTCCCCACAGGTCGCCTGAATACACTCTACAAACAAATCACCCTCATTACAGATACATTCTGGCACCCGTCCGTGTCAAACCACCAGCAAAAAGCCAAAGACATCCTCTTTGCACTCACATACCTTGTATATACACCCTTTTCGACACCCGTCCGTGTCATATCACCAGCGCAGTCGCGTACACCCTCATCACCCATACACTTGTTCATATTATACTTTTCTCTCTTGACACTCGTCCGTGTCACTCTCCCCAGCAATTAAAACACTCATCTATACAAAACAATACTCACTACTCATGGTACGCTTATACAGATACTCGTCCGTATCTTGTATATGTCACCACTCATGCCCCCGCAGATTCGGCAATAGTCCTTGTTCTCTGTTAACCAGTTGGTACTCGTCCGTACCATCATCTCAGAACATTGCGTCTAGTGTTTGTTTCTACATGATACTCGTCCGTATCATAGTCTTAGGGATGCTCGTCCGCATCTTTAATCCGTACACCGTGTCAAACACTTATGCTTTCTTGGATATAGATACTCGTCCGTGTCTACTTTTCCCCAGAAGAGTCCTTTCAGATGCAACACTCGTCCGTGTTCTTTGTTAACCAGTTGATACTCGTCCGTATCATCATCTCTGAGCATGTGTCAGTTTGTTTCTACGTGATACTCGTCCGCATCCTTAATCTATACACAATACCAAACACTTATACCTTTTATTTCTTGGATGTAAGCGCTCGTCCGTGTTTACTATCTCCCCAGTAGATTGCCAACAAATTTTCTTTTTTATCTAACACTCGTCCTGTGTTATGATACCTTTGAGAGCAGCCGTACTCTGCTGAGTGGTCGTCCTCCACTTCTTGATGGTCGTCCTCCATCATGCTCATCCGATGGCCGTCCCCATCGTTGACTTTAGCAGCCGTCCCCTGCTAGGTGGTCGTCCTCCACCTTTTGATGATCGTCCTTCATCAATTTTATCCAATGGCCGTCCCCATTGTTGATGTTGGTTATCTAACACTCGTCCTGTGTTATGATAAACCTTGAGAGCAGCCGTCCCCTGCTGAGTGGTCGTCCTCCACTTCTTGATGGTCGTCCTCCATCTTGCTCGTCCGATGGCCGTCCCCATCGTTGACCTTTTCTATCCGATGGCCGTCCCCATCGTTGATATTTTCGGCAGCCGTACCCTGCCAGGTGGTCGTCCTCCACCTTTGATGGCCGTCCCCATCATATTTCTTTTATACCCAACAGAGCAGCCGTCCCCTGCTAGGTGATCGTCCTTCACCTTTGATGGCCGTACCCCATCATCTGTTTATTTCATTCATTCTTTAACCCGATGGCCGTCCCCGTCGTGGTCCCTTTTCCTTTTTTTAGCCCGATGGCCGTCCCCATCGTCGGTTACCTTTACTTTATGGAACTTGATGGCCGTCCCCGTCATGTTTCATTTGATCCCCAGAGAGCTTTATCTTGATGGCCGTCCCCATCATGATATTTTATTTTCCCCAGCTAGTCGGCCGTCCCCGTCTTAGCTTTACCTCATATCCCCAGCATGTCGGCCGTCCCCGTCATTGCTTTATACACTTTACCAGCATGTCGGCCGTCCCCGTCATCGCTTTGCTTCACATACCACCTTACCCAGCAGTCGTCCTCTGCTCGACGGTCGTCCTCCGTCGCCCATACTTTACAATATACTTTCTTTTCCTTTACAATCTATATCCCTTTTGTTTTTCATTCTGTGAGTGCAAATTTTGGATTGTCTTTGGTATTCAACCACAAGTTATCTTGTTTGGCCTGTTAAGCCGTCGCTTACAACCTGCACAGCTAACTCATGTTTGAATAGGGGCAGCTGTAAACACCCCAAATTTGCCCTCACCCATTCACCATGGCTTGTGATCATCTCATATGCATAAACACAATCATATCATCTCACATCTCATTTTTAAGTCATCTGCACCTAGGGTTTGTGATCTGAACAACCCCAAAGCTTCTTAAGCCACTCCAAAGGCTACCAATCAAATCAAAGGGGTCCTTGTGTGTTCTTATATCATATTCTATCTCCTCAAAGTCAAGAATGCAGAGGAATCACAAGAGCTAGGGTTTGAGTGGATGCAGAGCCAGGATGAACTGCACAGTTGACTGAAAATTAGGGTTTTGGTTTCAGAGGCCATAACTCCAATTTTTTTGGTCATTCTTGTTTCCATTGATCTCTATATGGTATAGGGAGTGTGCATATCAATTTTCATGAAGAAATTCCATGGGGAAGTCATCTGATCAAGAGTTGACTTTTCAGACAAGTCAGTGCAAAATCAGGGCATCTGAGGCCCCCAATGACCCAACCAATGGGTGATCTTCATCATTTTGAGTGTATATGATCTTTATTTGATCATGGAAGAAGGTTGAAGTTCATAAAAATCAAGAATTTGGAGTTTTTGCAAATGTTGACTTTTTGGGCATAGTTGACTTTTCAAGAATGCACCATTTTAGGTCAATTTTCAAGCCTTGATTCATGATCCAAAAAGGCTTCAAATGGAAAAACTTTGGTCATGAAAGTTGTAGATCTCATCTTTCCCTTTTCAAAAAGTACAAGAACATGATCAAATTCTTCTTGGATCAAAAGTTATGACCATGCAAAGTTGCCAAAAATCACTTATTTTCAAGTTATGCACCAAGTGGAAATTTTGCAAAGTCTTGGATCAAAACACATTGCAGCCTCTAGTTCACTTCAAACCAACATGTAAACATTCTCTAAGTTACAAAAATCAGATTTGAACTAAGTTTGCCCTTGGTTTCATGTTTGGTTATGCAAAGGATCACATGTGAAACATAAGCCAACCAACTTGCAAAACACTCATGATCACTTCCTACAACTTGGTGCATTGGCTGCTGAGCTTTGCTAGGCCTCTCCCTCACCTTTGCTGCGCCAGCCATGCCTTGTACTTGCCTAGACCTTGCCCATGCCCTATCTTACACAAAGTTGACCTTTTATGCAAAAGCAAACTTACCTATCACAGCTGCACAAGTCACATCTTCTGGCCACTTGGATTAAAATATGTTATCAATTTACAAGCTAAAGACATCAAGGACCAAGGCTGAAACACAACCATTCACCACATTCACAAAAACTCACCTCATTGCAAGTTCCTTCGAAATTCTGTCCACAGCCATAAAACACTCAAACTCTCATCATCATTCAACTCACCACATCTCATAGACAAGAAACCATCAAAGCTCAAGCCTAAATCAAGCCTGAAAACTCCATTGCCATTATTCACCTCAAGCTGCAGATTCTATCGAATCTCTCTCCACATGCCACAAACACACCAACCAACACCACAAACTTTCTCAACACACTTCATAGATCACAAACAACTCCTTTTCACAGCCTGAAAGTGCCAAAATCATCATGGCCATTGTTGACTGAACTGAAGCAGTTCCATTCGAATCTCCTTCTCCAGCCAACACAAACTCATTTTGAGCATTCAAACACATTTGGGGGCCAGGAGGAGCAGCTTGCACTGAGGGAAGTGGCCAGAAAGATCCAAAACTGAAAGCTCCAAATCTCAGGTAGCTCGAAATTAATTTTTCCAGAAATGGTTTTTTATGTTACAAACTTGTTCTTCATGATGCACTGATCATTCTGGTACTTTTAGTTTTTGAAATGGTTGTGATTTGAGCATTTAATTTGTGTTTGAAGCTTACGAACCCTAGAATTTCTTTCTTTCGATTCAGCTTATTTAGGTAGAATAAATTTGTTTTAGGTTAGGGGTTTGATTCGTGAGAGGATAAGGATCATTTCCCAACTCATAGATTTCATTTTTGTTACGTTTTTAGGAAGTTTGAGATTTTCAGGTGAGCTTCTGGCCGGAGAAGACGACCGGAAGTCTTCTCCGGCCACCTGAGAGTGTTTATGCCCTAATTTCGTAATTAAGTCAAGTTTGAATGCTGAGCGTTGATGAGCGTTGACCTGCTGACTTCCCTCTCTTTTGAATGGCCCAGATTAGCTGTTTATGCCCTAATCCACGTGTTAGGTCTAATTAATCCATAATTAATTTAATCTGACCAGAAGCAATCCTGGCCCTCCACTAGCGCGCGCAGTCAACATGTTTGAACCCAGCTTCAATCCCAGCCATCCAACCTGATTACTTCTCATTTTATTTGTTTTATTTTATTTTTATTTCATTTAAACTTGCATAATTTATTAAAAATAGTTAAAAATTCATAAAAATTATGAAAACTTTTTCTTTAAGGTTTTATTAATTTTTATGACCCAAAAATATTTTTATTTTATTTTTATCATTAAAAAAGTATTTTTAAATATTTAAAGGATTATTTTTAATTGATTAATGGGAATTAATTAATTAAAAATACTTTTAGGTATTTAAAAATTACAAAAAAATTCATGAAATGTTCTAAGACATTTAGAAACATTGTCCAACCTTCAAACCAAATTTCTTTTTTGATCTTGATGCATTTTAAGAATTTTTCATGGAATTAAATCATATTTTGTGCATTATTTTGATCACATGTTTGAAAATTCATTTCTGCCTATTGGTGAAGGTTGAGACATTGATTCTTCTTGCATTGTTTTCCATTTGACATGTATTTTCAAGGATAAAAAGGCCATGATTTGATCTTGCATTTTCTAATTGATGGGCATTTGTTTTGATAAGAACCCTAAAAAACCCTAATAACTTGCAAATTTCATAACTTGAGATTGGCTAAGAATTGAGAGCTCCCCTTTGGGCAGTGGTTTGTTATAGGTCTAGGGTTTCTTTGAGTGCCATTTTCCATTTTTTATCTTAGGGTTTGCTTCTGTTTTGGTTTGTGTTTGATTGTTTGTTTCATAAACCCTAATTTGGGCTTTCTCTTGCATCCTTCTTGCATTCTTTTGCATAAGTTGACTTGCCATTGCATTTTGTGCATTCTTATGATTCATTTGACATCTTAAGACATGTGTGAAGCATCATTGATCATTGCATTACATCTTTGCCATGCCATTTGCCTTGTATGCTTCATAACATTTCATGCTTGTTCATGTTCCTTAGCTTGCATCATATGCATTCATGGTCTTGTATGAACATCCCCATGTCATGCCTCATGTTTGCAGCACCTCATAACATCATAATCATCATGTACATGCTTCTGGTTTGGTCTAGCATCATGCCATTTCATCTCATCTTGCATAGCCTTGTGTTTCTTTCTAACATTTCAGGTGGTAAGTAAACTTGAGAAATGAATTTGCCTTCACTTCTCATACCTTTTCTTTTCATCTCCCTTGCATCCATTGCTGCATTTTTACTTGTGCTTGAGTTTGAGCTTGTTCATCCTTTTTCCTCCCACTTTCTTTCTTCAAGTGACTTGACTTCTTGAATGAAGCAAGTCACTTTGCCTCTCTTGATCTTATTCATCTGCTTCCTGGTGGCTCCAGTGAAGATTGTTCTTGAAAACCTCACAAACCATAGGAACAACCAAGCATGTCAATGAATTAGGGTTTTGATTAGTCTCCCCATAGTTTTTTACCTTTGTGTCTCCCTTTGAGTCTTCTCTTCTCATCTCATAATCAGAGACTAAACCCTAAAGGTTTTAAAACTTTGTGATTAGGGTTATGCCTGTATCCTTCTTTTAGGATGGAGTGTATAACTTTAATCCTAAGTATTAAACCCTTAAGGTGTTTAAATCTCTTAATCAATCCATCTAATAATCATCAAGACATCACACTTGTAACTTGGGCCTTGCATTAGGGTTCTAATTCTTCCTTAAGTGGTTAAGAAGGACTAACCCTAGTGTTAATGGACAAGTCCCCCTCAAGTTGTCTTACAAGCAATAAAATTCACTTCATCATCATACCATTAAATAAAATCCACTTAATCAAAGGCTTGTTTTGTCATGGGTTTAATCCCTAATCATGGATTAAGTTGAGGAGTTTTTCTCAACTTAAACATTCTCATCTATTATCCTTCTTTTAGGATGGTGTAATGAGTCTGTTTAATCCTTGATTATGGCTTAACCTCGTTACTCAACACTAAACAAAATCACAAAAAACATTTAAATAATCACAAGTAGGTTAATGATCTTAACCCTACATCAAAGGTGATTAAGTGTGAGAATCTGACTTCACGCTTAAGGTAATTCTCATTACCCCTAATCAGAGGGAAGATGTGATGAGTTTACTAAATCCACTGGTTTAGGCTTAAGCTCATTATCTTATGACGAACTCCAAAAAGAAATAAAAGACTGAAAATTCAAAAAAAAAACAATAATCGTCTCCTCCGGGATTCTTTTCTCATCTCATTCACTCTCAAACGAGAACTCGCTTCTTCCGTCTAATGCAAGACGGTTTGCACCTGAGCCAGACAGGTCATACACTTGAGCATAGATAAACAAGCAGTTCACAAGTCAATTCACCTTTTCAGTCTCTTTGGGTCGAACTACGGTGTTCTGACTTCCTCATTGCACGAGAGGATACGTAGGCATAACTTAACAGTTATCGAACAAAAGTCTCTGTATATTCCCCCCTCCTTCCAGCATTATTCTTAGCCTCATGATCTTGAGTATATCATTCCTGTTCCTACACTAACACTGTACATACTGCACTTCACCTCTTTCAGCACTGACACCTGTACATCTTTATCCAGCTCTTTGACACACAAATTGCACTGACACTACCCCTCTAAAACACAAATCTTTGAAGCGTGGATCCCGTCGAGTACGACGGACAATCTGGGTGCTAATACCTTCCCAGGTTGTAACCAACCCCCTTTCTCAGTCTCTCTGGTTCGCAACCGTCTTATCCATATCTTTCTAGGCCTATGCAGCATTGCCTTTCCTCCGGGATAAAAATGCCTAGCTGGCGACTCTTTTTCATCTCCAGTGAGTTCACGGCTGTGTGTTCTCACTGTTCCCTTCGCCGACCGTTCGCGTCTGTACCTTTATATGACCCATTGTCATTTATCGGGAGCGACATCCTGCAAGATTCATCATTCCTTGAAACAACATCGGAGCGACTATGATTGATTGGAAATTGATGGAGAGGTTGGCCATATTTCCACCGCGGTCAGAAGTGGATTTCGGTGCGGTGATTCTTGTTTGTTCTTGGGTTTGATTCACGGGGAGCTTAGAAGATGAATGAGTTTCGGCCGCGCGTTTGAATGGAGAAGAAGAGAGGTATGGCGGAGAGAGAAAATGGTGGTTTACGGTGCATCGGAAAGAAGGATCAGAGTGAAGACGATGACGGAAGCAGTTGCGGTGGGGGTCTGAAGGTGTCGTGGAGGAAGAAGAGGCACGAATCGTTTCGTAAAGATGAGGTTTTCGGTGCTTTCTGATATTAGGTTAAAAACGTTGATGCAAGAATGGGATTGGGCCTATCACCATGTTAACACTATCCACACCGCCCAGTTGCACTAATTACACCCCTATTCCCGTCAGGATTATGAGAAATGGGCCAAAACCCTATATATCTTCTATTTTCACCCTCCGTTTTCCTATTCTCACCCCCTGCGCAATATTGAGAGGGGACTGGGCCTTGGGCCAGTTTTTGTTATTTACAGCAACTGGATTCTTATTACACCCCTGTTTCTTTATCTTTTTTTGAGACTTTGTTATTTGATTTTGTTGGTTAAAATAAAAATCGATTAATTTTATTTTCAACTAATTTTTGTGGATTAACATCTTGATCCATTTATTGACAATTTTTAATTAGAATTGTTTATCATGATTTTAATGCTTGCTTTGGACTAATTTTGATGTGAGTATTCATAAGTTTTTTTGATCGATACGAATCAATTTCGATTATGGTGGATCTTCACAAAGTAATTATGGAAGATGATCATTTATTTTTCTCATGGGAGATTATAAGACCTTGCATGGAGTTTTTGGATTTCTTTATATGAAGAATCATCACTTCGATCAAGTAAGTAATTTCGACTTTCTCCACTTTAACGCACCATTTTAGTAGTATGCGGCTTAGGATCATATAACTTAAGATGTATATTGAGCCCTCCCACCTGAGGCACTGAATTTATTGATGATATATATTGATATGTGTCGATTTCGGAGCTTAGGGATTAGGTTACGGATTGTAGAATTCACTTACTTTCGTTTTTCCTTAAAACACCATTTTTTGCCCGTTTCGTCGCAATTATTAAAAATAGGTACAGGTGTGATAAAATTTTGGAAAATTTCATGAGTGATCCTCATTCTCTAATTAATTTTGTATTTTTTTCTAGATTTGGATGGTTTCAATAATTAATTTGGATATTTTATCACAAGCTGTCCCAAAAGGAAGTGTTTTGACATAAGGGACCAAAAACCTTTTTTTCCAATAGGTGTCAGACATATTTTGTGTGTGTGATTAACCACTGGAATTTGTTACATTTTGATACTCCTTAGGCATTTTTTTCATAATTTTTGGTGCCATTTTTTATCCACTTAGTGGAGTTGTTTTTCGGCAATCATGCCTTGTTACATTGACCATTTAGCAAATTATTTTGGCACTTGGTGCATAATTTTGTGAAATCCTTTTAGACCATGTAAGCTACTGACTTCGCCATGATAGGGATTTAATTTCATAATTTTTCAAGCCATTTTGCTATTTTTCATGTCACCTAGATTATAGGTCCATTTGTGTGCTTATTTGTTGTATATCCTAGATGTTAGGAAGGCATTCATGCCATTTTCTTGAGGTAATTAGTGGTAACTTTTAGGAGTTAATTATAGGTCACTTTTAGGTCCTTAATTCCAGTTATAGGTCACTTTTTGAACCATCTTCATTTTGGTTGATTTGGTGTTACAAAGTGCATAATTACTTGAACATGTTTAACTTAAACTTGTTTCTCTTCTCTCATAAATGTTAACATGACTTATATGGGAATCATTAATTCCAATCCATGCATTCTAATTGTATCTCATACCTTGTATTCTACTGACCCATAATCATATCATGCATATCCATACGCCATTCATCCTTAACTTGCATCATTTGTGATCTTATGTGATACTTGTTTTATTTCTTCTCACATCTTCTTCTCCTTGCTCCATATGTTTAAACCATTGCATCCATGATGATATTTTCATTCATCCAAATTCATAATCATTCTCTACTTACTTTTATACTCATTTCATGTATTAATTCATGCTTGTATTCCATATGCACTCATACTTCATCCATGAACCCTAACTTGCATTCATGTGAACGTATATGAACTTTTGGTGCATAGTTTGACATAGTTTGAACTTGTGAGGTGTACTATCACCCTTAGGGACCTATAACATATAGATACTGACTTTATAAAATATATAATCTTTAGGTACCTTCACCTTTAGACTTAGGTCTTATTTTGAACCCTAGTTCCATTCTAAGACGGGTGTAGTACTTAATTGCTTTTATTCTTTTGTTTTTGCTTTCAAAATACATTGTTAAGCTAACCTTATTTTTGTAGGGAGGGCAAGGTAAGACACATATAACTTATTCCTTTATCATCCCTATGCTTTCTAATTGTGGTTGCCTTAGCACTTTGTGCTTTGCTTGTATAGGCTTTCCCCTTTCTTTAGAAACAACTTAACTTCCTTATGAAGTAAGTTGAGTTCTAATTCTCTTATCTTCTTTTCCTTTTCTTCCTTAGGATTAGAAAACCTCGAAAACCATTAGGATATTCCTTTTGCATGAAATAAACAATTTAGGGTTGTGTCTTAGTCCCCTTAGTTTGTCCTTTTGCAACTTGAGTCATTCTTTCTCATCTCATAAAGAAAATAATAAAATACCTAATAAAGGTCAAAGGTTCTCATACGACATGAGACTTTGTTGCGGAGTACTTATACACGTCATGTTTCGGGGTGAGGTGTAGGTTATCTACCACGATGGATAAGTCTTAGTATGAGAATGTTCACAAACAAGTTCAAAATACTTCTCCTAAAATACAAAACAACAAACAATAAGCGACTTTCCTGCGGGAACTCTTCTCTCATCTCACTCACATTCAGCGCGAACTTGCGACAACTTGTCTCATTTACAAGACGGTAAACGCACTCGTACCAGACGAGCCTGCAACACCTGAGCATAGACATAAGCAGTTCCAGCCATAAAAAACACAAACAAATAGTTCCCGCCTGGTTAGGCGAACTACATCGAATCTTATCCTCATTTTCCCGATGAGGTACGTAGGCAGCGGGGTAGGGCCCGTGCGAGCACATTCTTTATTTTCCCTACATTTTTCCCATTCTTTCTTTTCGATCTCTTATTCCATGTCCCCTTTCTCATATAACTTTACATCCCAGTTAGCGGTTTATTTCAGCAGCAATTTTATTTCTCACCCTTTGAAACAGACAAATAAGCGTGGATCCCGTCGGGTAGGGCACACGATTTGGGGTGATAATACCTTCTCAGGTCGTAACAGACTCCCGAACCCAGATCTTTGGTTCGCAAGGCCTCGTCCTTTTCTTCTTCCTCAGGTTTGTGCAGCATTACCTTTCCCGTTCCTTCGGGATAAAAATTCCTGGCTGGAGACTCTACCTTTTCCACGCCACTTTCGCGTTTGTACTAGGATGAAAATCTCGGGAGCGACAGCTGGCAACTCTACTGGGGATCGAACCCAAAATCTCTGGTTTTCCCTTTTGAGATTCAATCCTAGCGCCTGTTTGTTTCTGTTTCTTTGGGTGTTTATTTGTTTACTGCTGTGTGTTTTAGTTTAGCTTTACTGTTTTCATTTACAACTTTACTTACAACTTTACTTTACAATATTTATTTACTACTTTCAGTATTTATCATGCATCATTATTACTGTCTGGCTGTGCTGGTTTCATTTTTTCTGTGGGATGGGATTTACTGAGAGATAAGAATACGACCCTGGCTCGAGTATACACCTAGGACTATCGTTGTTTCATATTGCTCCACATGCTATTTCAGTATGATGTTGTGATATGAAACCACACCCAGATTACGACCGTCTTGGAACTATTCTGTGTGGGGGTTTTACCCGACTTCAGGGTACGACCTTAATAGTTATGTGCATCTGGGGAATGATCTTTAAGGACCTTAGTGGAAAAAACCCTATCCAATGATGACAGTGGCATACCACATTTGTTGGCAAACCCACTCGCATCCGAGGGCCCACTGGGAACTCGCATAGGATGGCCTGGTTCTCTCATAGGAATCCAGTTAAAGAAAATTGTCTGTATGACGATAGTACTGTATCCCAAGGGCTGAATGTACTATTGTTTCTCGATTCAGTGCTTGAAGCTGGGGACTTATGAGGGATGCTTGTTTCCTTGGACTCAGCTGAGACCTCCCTGAGTAGTACATAATGCCAAACCGATTCCCTGATTTGGTCCTGAGCCATTTCTCGAAAATGGTGAACGTATTATTGCTATTCGGCTTTGAGAGTCCGTGATGTTGAGCCGAGTAGCACACCCGTGATATTGGGAGGGGTTTACAGGTTTGTAGGAACCCTAAACTTCAACATACCTACTTTTCCAGTCCGTGATGTTAAATCCTTGTATTCAAGGAGGTGATATATTCACCCCCCTCTCAATCACTAGCCACACCGTCTAAGTAGTATCAGAGCACCGGTTCGCTGATGCTTTGTGGCTTCCTGTAACGATATGGATTCTGAACCAAAGGGGGCGTATAATAGAGCTCCTGTTTTCAATGGTGAAAATTATGGCTACTGGAAAGACTGCATGCGAGTTCACATAAATTTTGTTGATATGCGCGTATGGACTGCCATTCAAAATGGTCCTTTTCAAATTACTATGAAAAATGTGGCAGGGGCCATAGTTCCTAAACCAGAAGATTATTGGGATGAGAAAGATGAGAAAAAGTGGTTGAGTGATTGGAGAGCTCGAAATATGCTAATTTCAGCACTTAGTGCTAATAAGTATTATCGGGATTCCCATTTCTCAACAGCTAAAGAAATGTGGGATGCTTTAGAAATTTCCCATGAGGGTACTACTGAAGTAAAATAGTCTCGTATTAACACACTTAATCAAGAGTTCGAGCTATTTTGCATGAAACAAGGAGAATCTATCTCCGACATGCAAAAGAGATTCGTTCATCTCATAAATCGTTTGAATGCACTTGGAAAACCTGTTTCCAATGAAAAAGCTACTAATAAAATTTTGTGATGTCTAAGCAGGGAATGGCAACCTAAAGTAACAGCTATTAAGGAAGCCAACGATCTAACGACAATTACGACTACAACCTTGTTTGGAAAGTCTTGAAAAATTGGAGAATAAGAGTAAAAAGGGAAAGGAGAAGTGTAGATGTTTAGAATTGGCAGAATTTTTGACAAACAAGAAGTGTTGAACTTAGTTCAGGATGTCACATCAGATGTTGTGACATTGTCAAACAGAGTATAAGTTAATGAATTAAGTTCAGACATCAGGATGTCACACCAGATGTTATGAGATCTTAAACCTGCTACCAGACTTAAATGATGCATAACAGAACTGAGTAAATTCAGGGAATTTATCTGGAATTAATTGTGAATGGATAAACAATACAAGGCGCATCTGTAGGGAGCTTAGTTATCTGATTTCAGTGTAACAGAATAACTAACTCACCTTGAATCAAGGAAGTAACAAACCCTAATTCAAGGTGATGACAGTATGAGTTATCAGGACTGGATTATTTACAGAAAGCCCAAAAACCAAGCATCTATTTAAGGAACAAAAACCCTCAGAATAGAGTATGAAATTAAGAAGACTGTAAAGGGTGTTTGTGTTTAATAGCAGGTTTTAGTTGTGTATCACTTTATGAGCTTTTAAGCAAAAAGTGTATTGTGACTTGATTGAAACTGTTAAGTAAAATCAAGCTGTTGTGTTTGAAGTGTGACTTCAATTTTATTAAACTTTGTAAAATATCACTGTGTGATTGAGGGGGAGTGAGTATGTACTCATATCTAAGTTGTGGCTTAGGTAGAAATTGCCTTGGCTAGATATTAAGTGAAGGATTAAACTGGTTGGTTTAATTCCAGAATTAATATTACTTATATTGGATTTCCTTCCTGGCTTGGTAGCCCCCAGATGTAAGTGTGGAGATACACTGAACTGGGTTAACAATTTCCTGTGTTATTTAATTTACCTGCACTTTAAGTTTTGTTTAAGTCTTCAAGTGTTTAAACATCTGATTCGACATCATGTACCTGATCCCAGAATTTCAATTGGCATCAGAGCAGGCACCCTGCCTATTTAACTGGGTGAGATCTAGGGACTGCAAGTTTTGGGAACATGGACAGAGATGTAGGATCTGTGAATAGACCACCTATATTGGATGGATCTAACTATGACTACTGGAAGCCAATAATGGTAGCATTCTTAAAATCACTTGATAGCAGGGCTTGGAAAGCAGTCAACAAAGGATGGGAGCACCCTGTCCAAGATAATAAGGATGGGGCAAAAGTGTTAAAGCCTGAAGAAGAGTGGAGCAAGGAAGAAGAAGATTCAGCACTTGGAAATTCCAAAGCCTTAAATTCCTTATTCAATGGCATTGATAGGAATATATTTAGACTTGTGCATCACTGTGAGCTGGCCAAGGATGTTTGGGACACTCTCAAAATCACTCATGAAGGAACATCAAAGGTGAAGATATCAAGACTTCAACTTCTCACCACCAAGTTTGAAAACTTGAGAATGAAGGAAGATGAGACCATTCATGAGTTTTACATGAACATCCTGGAAATAGCTAATACTTCTGGTGCTTTGGGAGAGAAGATGAGTGATGAAAAGTTGGTAAGAAAGATTCTCAGATCACTTCCAAAAAGATTTGACATGAAGGTTACTGCAATAGAAGAAGCTCAGGACATATGCAAAATGAAGGTTGAAGAGCTCATTGGTTCCCTTCAAACATTTGAGATGGGAATGAATGATACAATTGTGAAGGAAAACAAAAGCATAGCCTGGGTATCAAATACTGATAAAGAAGAAGAAAGTCATGAAGCAGACTCTGAGGAAAATTTATCAGAAACAATTGCTATGCTTGGAAGACAATTCAACAAAATTCTCAAAAGAATGGAAAACAAGTCCAGACCAAGTGGGAGAAACTCAACCTCTTCTGAGAATAAAAGATCTTATGATCCTAATAGAAGGGCAAATTATGATGAGAAGACCAACCAAGGAAAAGGGATTCAATGTCATGGATGTGAAGGATATGGACACATCAGAAGTGAATGCCCAACCTATCTAAAGAAGCAGAAGAAAGGTCTCTCTGTGACCTGGTCAGATGAAGACTCAGGATGTGAGTCAGAAGAAGAATCTGCAAAGCACATCACTGCTCTAGCTGGAGTATGTCAAACTGAAGGGGGATCCAGTGATGAGGAGCTGACATTTGAAGAGTTTGAAGAATCATACAAGATGCTGTGTAAAAGGAGCACTGAAGTATGCTTGGAAAATATACAACAGAAGAAACAGATTGGGGAATTAAAGGCTGAAAAAACAAGTAATCTAGAGATCATTGACACTTTGAAAAGTGAAGTAAGCCTACTCAACTCCAAATTGGAGCATATGTCCAAATCTGTAAGAATGCTGAACAGTAGCTCAAACACCCTGGATGTCATTCTCAACAATAACAAGCACTCAGGGGATAGGACTGGGCTGGGATTTAATAAAGCTCAAAAGTTTGAGGCTAGCACCAGCAAAACAACTCCAAATCCCATGAAGTCAAACAAGATGTCCAAACAGATGTCTCAACATCATGACAAGAACATGATGAAAAAGAAATATCAAAGATGGAGATGCCATCATTGTGGAAGGTTTGGTCACATCAAACCTTTTTGCTACAAGATGCATGGACATCCAACTCAGAGATATCAGCAACCCCCTAAGCAGAAGACAGATGTCAACAAAAAGGTGCTGCATGGACATCCAAATCAGAGGTATCAGCAACCCCCTAAGCAGAAGACAGAAGTAACCAAGAAAGTGTTGCATGGACATCCAAATCAAAGATATCAGCAACTCCCTAAGCAGAAGACAGAGGTCATCAAGAAAGTATGGGTACCTAAAGCTAGTCTTCATGCTGATCAAAGCTACAAATACATTCCCAAGAACAAGTTCAACAGACAACCTTGGAGTTCTAAAGATGGACACCACACAGGGCAGATGCATCAAAGGAAACCTCACAACAAGCACAAATGGTCCAAGAAGGTTGTTGCCTATATAGCTCATTCATCTCTCAGAGTATCGGCTAAGGAAGACTGGTACTTTGACAGTGGCTGCTCAAGGCATATGACTGGACTTAAGAATCTGCTGTTAGACTTAAACTCACACTCATCCAAATATGTAACCTTTGGAGATGGAGCCAAGGGAGATATCAAGGGAGTTGGGACATTGGACTGCCCAGGTGTACCAAGTCTAAATGATGTGCTGCTGGTAAAAGGATTAACTGCACACCTTGATCAGCATAAGTCAATTATGTGACCAAGGTTACAGTGTAAACTTTACCAAAACTGAATGCATAGTCTCTGATAAAGAACAGAAGGTTGTCATGAGAGGAGCCAGATCAAAAGACAACTGCTATATGTGGGAACCTCAAGATTTCAGCCTTACTTCAACTTGTTCCTTAGCCAAAGAAGAAGAAGTGAAGATGTGGCACCAAAGACTGGGTCATCTTCATCTCAGAGGAATAAAGAAGATCATATCTATGGAGGATGTAAGAGGTATTCCAAGACTGTAGATTGATGAAGGTAAAGTGTGTGGTGAATGTCAAATAGGCAAGCAAACCAAGATGTCACATCCAAAGCTCCAACATCTGACAACTTCCAAAGTTTTGGAATTATTGCATATGGATCTTATGGGACCAATGTAGGTTGAGAGTCTTGGTGGAAAAAGATATGCATATGTGGTTGTTGATGACTTTTCAAGATATACATGGATAAGTTTCATCAAAGAAAAGTCAGATGTGTTTGATGTATTCAAAGATCTGTGCCAAAGAATACAAAGAGAAAAAGCTAGCTGTGTGGTCAGAATAAGAAGTGACCATGGAAAGGAGTTTGAGAATAAAAAATTCTCAGATTTCTGTTCTTTAGAAGGAATCAATCATGAGTATTCTTCTCCTATCACCCCTCAACAGAATGGGATTGTTGAGAGGAAAAACAGAACTATCCAAGAGTCAGCAAGAGCTATGATTCATGCTAAAAAGTTACCATTGTACTTTTGGGCTGAAGCTATGAATACAGCTGGTTACATTCACAATAGAGTGACTCTAAGAAAGGGAACCTTGTCCACCATCTATGAAGTCTGGAAGGGCAGAAAACCTACAGTCAAGTACTTTCATGTGTTTGGAAGTAAATGTTACATTCTGGCTGATAGGGATCAAAGAAGGAAGATGGACCCTAAAAGTGATGAAGGGATTTTTCTTGGATACTCCATAAATAGCAGAGCATATAGAGTATTTAACTCTAGAACCCAGGTTATAATGGAGTCAATAAATGTGATTATTGATGATGCCTCTGCAGATGTTGCAGATGATGTTGGAACATCTGCTGATAATCAGACTGGAGTTGAAATAAAGAGTGATAATCCTGACTTCACTCTAACTGAGGCAAGGACAGAACAATCCAACAAACCTCCCTCCATCAGAATCCAGAAAGATCATCCTAAAGATCTGATAATTGGTGATCCTAACAGTGGTGTAATCACTAGATCAAGAGAAATGATTTCAGGCTCCTGTTTTGTTTCAAAGATAGAACCTAAAAACATCAAGGAAGCTCTGAATGATGAGTACTGGATCTCTGCTATGCAAGAAGAATTAGGCCAGTTTACAAGGAATAAAGTGTGGGATCTTGTTCCTAGGCCTGATAACATAAATGTGATTGGCACTAAGTGGGTGTACAAGAACAAGTCAAATGAGCAGGGAATTGTTACAAAGAACAAGGCCAGACTTGTAGCTCAAGGATTCACACAAATTGAGGGAGTAGACTTTGAAGAAACCTTTGCACCAGTAGCAAGGCTTGAATCAATCAGACTACTTTTAGGAATTGCTTGTATCCTGAAGTTCAAGCTATTTCAAATGGATGTTAAAAGTGCCTTTCTAAATGGGTATCTTAATGAGGAGGTATATGTGGAGCAGCCTAAGGGATTTGTTGATCCAAGCTGTCCAGATCATTTATACAAACTAAGGAAGGCTCTTTATGGTCTGAAGCAAGCCCCAAGAGCATGGTATGAAAGACTGACCACTTTTCTCATAAAACAAGGGTACAGGAAAGGTGGAATAGACAAAACCTTGTTTGTGAAGGATGAAGAAGGTGTAAACACCCCAAAATTTCCCTCACCCATTCACACCATGGCTTGTTATCTTTTCATATGCATAAGTTCAATCATAGCACCTCATATTGCATTTTTGTTTCATTGCATTGATTCAAAGTCATCTGCATCTAGGGTTTGTGATTTGAGCCATCCCTATGCAATTTGAAACACTCCAAAGGTCATCAATCACTTCAAAGGGGTCCATGGGTGTTCAAGAATCATATTGTATCCTCTCAAGATCAAATAAGTAAAAAAATCACAAGAACTGAGAAAAGCATGGAAGCAGAGCCAGGTTTAACTACACAAATGACCTAGAATTAGGGTTTTGGTTTCAGAGGCCATAACTCCATATTTTTTGGTCATTCTTGTTTCTATTGGTCTCTATATGTTATAAGGATCATGCATACCAAGTTTCATGAAGAAATTCAATAGGGAAGGCATCTGATCAAGAGATGACTTCTTGAGCAAGTCAGTGCAAAATCAGGGCATCTGAGGCCCCCAATGACCCAACCAAAGGGTGTTCCCCATCATTTTGAATGTGTATGATCTTTATTTGATCATAGAAGATGTTATAAGTTCACAAAATTGAAGAATTTCAAGCCATTTGCAAAGTTGCCATTTTGGGAAAATGACTTGTAATGAAAACTTGCCATTTTGGGAAAGTTTTTCAACCCTTTCTTTTTGATTCAAAAATGCTTCAAATGAGAAAACTTTGGTCATGAAAGTTGTAGAATGGATCCTCCCATTTTCAAAAAGTACAAGAACTAATTCTAAATCATTTTGGATCAAAAGTTATGGCTTGTCAAAGTTGGATAAAATCATTGAAATTTCACTTTTGCACAAAATGGAAAACTTGCAAATTCTCATGGCAAGCCTTTATGTGACTTCAATGTGACCTCTAATCATCACACAAACACAATGCATGACCTAAAATTCAGTTTGGCCCAAGAGGTTTCCCATTTCCATGTCTTAATTTTCAAGGTAACCATAAGCCATTTTCCATAAAATGCAAAAGGGGGATTTCTTGCAAAATCATTCTCAAAGGGATTGTATGAACTCTGGCTGGTTTCAAGACATTGCCATAACCTCATGAGGCATCTCACACCAAAAATTCAGCAATACTCATCACATGTACATGGCCAAAATCATGAAATGTAACAAGTTTCCATATTGCAAAAACACTTCAAACATGTGATCCAATGCACCCAGCTGTCTTCTCTTGATCCTAGGGCCTTCCTTGACTCAAGCTGAGGCAGGACAAGCCCTAAGATTGCCTCTGACCTGAGCCATGCTTAGAGTACACAAAATCTTGACTTTCTTGCATTTTGCCCATACCAATCCCACAGTGCCACACCAACTCTCTGCCCAACCAGAGTATGATATGTGGACATCAAGCAACCCAAAATATACCATACACAAGCTGAATCCTCCCACATTGTAGCATACAAAAAAACTGTCAAAACCTTTCCCTCTTCGAATCACTCAACACAGCCTTCAAACAACCAAAATTTCTTCACCCACAAACCACAAATCATTCATAGAACAGAATCCACCCTCTGAAACTGCCTGAATCATCACATATCCAACTCTCCAAATCTGCTACACCAGAGACAAAACCTTCAAACCAGGCCATAAAAACTCATTCCAAGCCTCATTTCATCATCCAGAGGTTCATAGGAGGGGATTTGCAACAAAGGAGAGTCCAGAAAGCCCAGAAACAGAAGGTTCAATCTCAGGTATACTTCATGAACTTTTTTCTCAGAAGCTTGTTTTTAAGTTCATTTATGATTCCTTGAGTTCCCCTGGTCATGGGGATATGATTATTATTGAAAATGGTTGAGAAACCACCATGTATGCAAGCTCTGAAATTTTGCCCGTGAATATGTTTGGTTTCGATTCTCTTTGTTCATGGCTGATAAATGGTTTTTGATGATGGATTTAGGTTTAGTTTGGGGAGAGGAATGTTTCTGGGCAATTAATTTAGCTTGGGGTAGCTTGTAGAGGAAACTAAGGTTTTGCCTTGCCGGAGAAGACGACCGGAGCTCATCTCCGGTCGCCTGAAGTTGATTAGGGTTAAACCTGTTTAATTACGCAACTTTGAATTATGTCCCTAGGATGTTGTTTCCCGCGTGCTTGCGAACGGCCCAGATGACTCATTATGCCCTAATCCTGATTAATTAAGTAAATCATAATTAATTAAATCAAATTTAAACCTCAGCCATCAGATTGCGCACGTTTAGGAACTTTGAACCATGGCCTTGGATTCTGATTACTCCCAGTCTTGTTGACTTGCACGCGCAGCCTTTAGATCTTTCAACTTTCCATCTGAGCCACTCATACTGCATACTTTTCATTTTTATTTTATTTCTTATATTTATTAAAAATAGCAAAAATAGTTAAAAAATTCTGAAAATTTTTATCATATCTTTTATTAATTTTTAGAACCCAAAAATATTTTTATTTTTATTTTTTGCATTAAAAATTATTTTTAAATCATTTAAATGTTTATTTTAATTAGTTAATGAAAATTAATTAATTAAAAATGCATTTAGGTATTTAAAAATCACCAAAAAATTCACATTGCATTTAGAAACATTTAGAAACATTGTCCAACTCTCAAAACAAATTTATTTTTTGTTCTTGATGCCTTTTGATCATTTTCATTGGAATTAACTTCATTTTAAGGCAATATTTTGGTTCAATCCTTAAAAAATTCATTCTGCCTAACCATTGAGAGTTGGATGATGATTCTTCTTGAATTGCATCCTTCATGGCATGTAGTTTATAGGATAAAATTGGTTTTAATTGATCTTGCATTTTCCATTTGTTTTGCATTTTTTGTGTTGAGGTACCTTAAAACCCTAGCCAACTTAAGAAATTCATAACTTTCACTAGGTTAAGAGTTGGATCCCCTCCTTTGGGTAGTGAACTTGTGTAGGTTTAGGGTATCTTTGATTGCATTTTCAATTTTTTATCATGTCATTTGCTTCTGATTTTGAATTTTGCTTTGTGTGTTGATCATAAACCCTAATTTGTGCCTTCCTTTGCATCCATTTTTCATTTGCTTGCATCCAATGACTTGCCATGCCATTTTGTGCATCCACATGATTCATAATACATTTTAGGACATGTTAGAATCATGTTTGATCATTGCATCTTTCATTTGCCATGTTATATGTCCATTGCATTTCATAAACTTTTCATGAACTCTCATGGTTCAAAGCATGCTTCATCTACATCCTTATGCTTGTTTGATCATTCCCATGTCTTGCCTCATGTTTGTATCATCTCTTAGCATCATTGACATCATGTAAATGCTTCTGACTTTGGTTTGCATCATGACATTTCATCTCATTTGCATTGCATTTCACTTCTTTGCTAACTTTTCAGGGGGTAAGTAATTTGAGAAGTGAATTTGCCTTCACTTCTCACAATCTATTTTCATCTCTTTCATACTTTCTTTGCTGCATTTTGTATGTGTATTAGAGTGAGCTTGCTCATTCATGTTCATCTCTTACTTTCTTTCTTCAAGCAACTTGTCTTCTTAAGTGAAGCAAGTTGTTTTGCTTCTCTTTGCTTCTTGCTCCTTTCATCTGCTTCCTGGTGGTTTCTCTGAAGATCTTCTTGCAAACCTCATTAACCCTAGGAATAACCAAGTATGATAATAATTAGGGTTTTGATTAGTCCCCCATTTAGCTTTTACCTTTGTTTCATCTTTGAGTCTTCTCTTCTCACCTCATAATCAAGGACTAAACCCTAAAGGTTTTAAGGCTTTGTGATTAAGCTTATGCCTGCATCCTTCTATTAGGATGGAGTGTATAAATTTAATCCTAAGTGTTAAACCCTTAATGTGTTTAAATCCTTTAATCAATCCACTTAATAATCACTAAGACACCAAGCTTGTAACTTGGGTCTTGCATTAGGGTTCTAATTCTTCCTTAATTGGTTAAGAAGGACTAACCCTAGTGTTAATGGACAAGTCCCCCTCAAGTTGTCTTACCAACCATAAAAACACTTCTTCATCTTATCATTAACTAAAATCCATCTAATAAAGGCTTTGTTTTGTCATGAGGTTAATCCCTAACCATGGATTAAGTTGAGGAGTCTTTCTCAGCTTAAATGTTCTCATCTATTATCCTTCTATTAGGATGGTGTAATGAGTCCATTAAATCCCTGATTATGGCTTAATCTCATTACTCAACACTAAACAAAAACAACAAAAACATTTAAATAATCACAAGTAGGTTAATGATCTTAATCCTACATCATGGTGATTAAGTGTGAGGTGCTTACTTCACACTTAAGGTATCCTCATCACCCCTAATCAGAGGGAGGATGTGATGAGTTTACTAATCCTTGGTTTAGGCTTAAGCTCATTTTCCTATGACAACTTTCAAAAGCAATAAAAGACTGAAAACTCAAAAACAAACAATAATCGTCTCCTCCGGGATTCTTTTCTCATCTCATTCACTCACAAACGAGAACTTGCTTCTTCCGTCTAATGAAAGACAGTTTGCACCTGAGCCAGACAGGTCATACACTTGAGCATAGACAAGTAAGCAGTTCACAAGTCAATTTACCTTTCAGTCTCTTTGAGTCGAACTACGGTGTTCTGACTTCCTCATTGCACGAGAGGATACGTAGGCATGACTTAACAGTTATCGAACAAAAGTCTCTGTATATTCCCCCCTCTTTCAGCATTATTCTTTAAGCCTCATAGTCTTGAGCATTATACTCTTGTTCTTACACTGACACTTCTCTTACATACTTCACATTTCTTTTACACTGACACTTGCATTCTTCTTTCCAGCTTTGATACACAAATTGCACTGACACTACCCCTTTAAAACACAAATCTTTTAAGCTTGGATCCCGTCGAGTACGACGGACAATCTGGGTGCTAATACCTTCCCAGGTTGTAACCAACCCCCTTTCTCAGTCTCTCTGGTTCGCGACCGTCTTATCCATCTTTTCTTAGGTCTATGCAGCATTACCTTTCCATCGGGATAAAAATTCCTAGCTGGCGACTCTATTCATTCATTCTCCTTTCGCCGACCGTTCGCGTCTGTACCCCTTCTGACCTAGGTGTCATTTTGGTGGGAGCGACAGCTTGGAGACTCTGCTGGGGACCCTTATACAGTAACCAGGGCTTCTGGTTCTTTTTGTGGGTTCCTCCTAGCGCTTGTTTGATTTGTGTTTACTGGGGTGTTATGTGCTAATTGTGTTTATATATAGTTGCTTTATTTACTGCTTTATGTACAGTTATTTATTGCTTTCTTTACATTTTTATACATCATACTGTCATACTGTCATCTTGGTGGATCTGGTTTTTGCTTTGGTGGGTGGGATTCTACTGAGAGTTTAAGTTCCTATACCTGGGACCTGAGTGACACCTAGGCTAGAGTGGTTCATGTTCTTTCCCCTTCCATTTCGGTCTGGTGCGGGAATATGAAACACGGTTCAGATGTGGGTTTCTTCTTGAGAACTCTGTGCTACATATTTCCTGTAGTGCTAGGGCTATCTGGGAAGCCTGCTAAGTCTGGATGACCTTTACTATGACCTTCAGAAACTGAGGTGAATTAGAGGAGGATATTTTATGGTTATTGTAAACACTGTACCTCCGGGTTAGAAGTGTTAAAACTTCTCATAACTGATCCAAGTCTGAGGATCCTTGTTTTAGAACACCACCTGTGAGGGGGTTGGGCTGTTTACAGGTTTGCAGGTACCATTGGCCACATCATACCCTGTTACTTTTTGGTTTAAGAGTACCTCACTTTGGACAGTTCTTGTGATTTAAACCATGGACATGTGACTCTTTATTTGAGTCCCCCCACCTTGGTTACTGGACTTCTGAACCTTCATCTGGACTTCTTGAACATACATGGGCTTTATATCAAGACAGATAATCAGATCCAGCTTGATCACAAACCATTTGCATATCATTTGCATACATCATCATTGCATCATTTAACATTTGTTTATTTGTTTTTTAGGGTATCCACATTATATTTGGCTTGGTTTTGACCCCTTCATCTGCATAAGCCTCTGTTTCATCAGTTATCTGCTTCAGCTATCTTCATCAGTTGCTTGCTTCAGCTATCTTCACCAGTTATCTACTTCAGCTACCTTCATTCTCACCAGCACCAGCCTATCAGTGGCTCATCTCCAGCATCAGTCTTGATCTTCATCAGCACTTGTCTTCAGCAACCATGGCTCCTCCCAGGAAAAGCAACATTTCATACCATTTCTTTGAGCCTGTGTTGACTGGTATCAGGCAGGTCCAGGCACTTATCACTCCAGACCATATCCCATTATTCAGAGAGCATTATGGAGGCATCCTTGATATGGTTATGGACCTGGATCCTTCTCAGAGGAGTATGATCCACACCTGCCTACAATTTTATGACCCTCCTTTGAGATGCTTCACTTTCCAGAACTTTCAGTTAGGACCTCTGCTGGAGGAGTTCTCATCATTGATTGGAGTGCCTGTAAGGGGTGGTGTCCCCTTCAACCCAGAGATGACTTCTCCCAGCAATGGAGAAGTAGCAAAAGCACTGTACCTGGAGCCTGCATTGATTGAGCAAAACATGACAACAAAGGCTGGGATCCCTGGTTTGCACTTAGACTTTTTGACTTCTCAGGCCATCCTGAAGGCCTCCTTGGGAGAATGGAGGGCAGTTTATGCATTATTAGCCCTCAATATATATGGGGTTATACTATTTGCAGATGAGCCTAAATTTATCAGCAAGAATGCCATTCATCTCTTCCTTCTGAGGAACCCAGTACCCACATTGCTGGGATATTTATATTATTCCATTCATCAGAGGAATGAGAAGCAAAAAGGAAAGTTGGTGAGATGTTGTGCTCCTCTATTTCATACCTGGCTGCTCAAACACTTACCCAAGACTGATGCCTTCCTGAATCCTCACCAACAGAAGAATTGGGCTAGGAGACTTATTGCTTTGACTTCAGATGACATCAGATGGTGTACCCAGAGCACCAAGGGCAAAGACATCATAACTAGCTGTGGGCAGTACCCAAATGTACCTCTAGTAGGAGCGAAAGGTTGCATCAACTACAATCCTTTGCTGTTCAAGAGACAATTGGGCTATGCTTTGGTTCACCCTCCAAGAGTGCAAGATTTAGCTGAGACCCTGTATTGTGAGATAAAGCCTAATCTAGCTGTTGTCAGGCAAGCATCCTGGGCTTGGGACAACATCCAGACCAAGGGGATGACTATTCTTGGAAGGTGCAATAATGTGGCTTCAGCTCAGTATTATGATTGGTCTCATGCTAGAGCTCAGATTTCTGGGATGCCCTTCACCATTGAGGATACACCTGGACCTTCTACAGTGTAGCCAGCAGCCACTGTCAGCCTGGAAGAATTTGAGAAGCTGAAGGAAAGGAATGAGAATCTGTCTCAAGCTCTGAAGAGGACCCTCTGGGAGAGGAGTGATGGTCGTCTGGACAATGAAAGGTTGGAGAAGCTTAGGGTGGAGCATCTGGCCAAGATTGAGAAAACAGAAGACTACATCAAGAAATCAAGAGCTGGGGAGCAAATATTGAAGAATGCTTGTAAGGAGGCCAAGCTTCAGAAGGCTAGGACTGATCTCTATCTGCAAGAAAGTCAAGCTAGGTGGGTCAGGATCACTGAAGCTCGCACTCAAGAAGATAAGAGAACTCAAGCTAGGATTGAGCAGTTAGAAGCTAATGAAAAGAAACAACAGGAAGCATTGGTGGCAGCCCAGAAGGAGATTTCAGAGTTGAAGCTTAGGGCTGGTTTGAAGAGATCAAAGGACCAGGACAGGCACAAGAAGCTGACCACTGCTATTGCCACTAGGAACCTCCTCATCAGGACTATTACAGAGCATCCAGCTGGTCCAGTGACTGAGGCACTGCTGAAGGAGGTTAAGGAGGATGAGTTTGGACTTGATGTCTGACTTTTTGTTTGTTGTTGCTTTCATTTGATGTATTTTTCTTTTATGTTGTATTTTGACCCCTCAGGGGCATGTGTTGTAAAAAACAAAATATGTATTATGCACCATTTGTAATATATTTGTCAGTTTGTTTCATTGGATTTCTTCCTCTCAAGCAACATCAAAGCATCTTCCTCGGGGTCTGGAAAGGTCAAAACCAAGCACCGAGCCGGATACCTTGGAAAATAAATAGGCATACTGCATTGCATACTAACTTTTGTTTTGTTTTGTAGGTTTTGTTACCATTTTGTGTGTTTCTAACTCTGTTGTGATTCAGGAAATATTGCTCGCAGAAGAGTGTTCCCTGTCAACCGTGCACACCGGTATCCTACACGCAACAACCTTCCGGGTATTATAATGGAGCAAGTACAGCAAGACCTGACCGAGGTCAGAACTCAGATGGCTAATGAAAGGGTGGAGATGAGAAACCAAATGGCCCAATTCATGACAGTAATGACTGGCTTGGCTCAGAGCCAAGAAAGGCTAAGGGCATTGGTAGAAAGATAAACCCCCGAGGAGCCTCATCCTGGGACTGGAGGCACAAGCAACAATGAGAGGGGTCAGCCCCATGTTAACCCACCTATATTTGGACCTCATCTAGATCCGGAAGTCAACATCCCGGCTAATGTGCAAGGAAATACTACTGGGGGGAGGATCTTACAAGAAGACCCCCAAGAGGAGCAATTCACTGTCATGGGAGCTGGTGATGAAGTCTATGATAGGAGGTTTGATGAAATTGCTGAGAAATTGAGATCTCTGGAGTCTCAAAATTCCCTGGGTTTTGATGTCATGGATATGGGGTTAGTAGACGGGGTAAGAATCCCTCACAAGTTCAAACCACCGTGCTTCGAGAAATGCAATGGAACTTCCTGTCCACGAACTCACCTGCAGTCCTTTCTGGGGAGACTTAAAGCATATACCATGGACGAGAAGTTGTGGATGTTCTATTTTGAAGATAGTTTGACTGGGGCTTCAAGGGAGTGGTATTCACACTTAACCAGAGCTACTATCAGATGCTGGAAGGACCTAGCTGAAGCTTTCATCAGGCAGTACCAATACAATCTAGACATGGCTCCTAACAGGACCCTTTTGATGGGAATGTCTCAATCCTCCAGGGAGAGCTTAAGGGAATATGCCCAGAGGTGGAGACAGCTTGCTGCTGCTGTCCAGCCACCCATGTCGGAAAGAGAAATGGCCGACATGTTCATGAATACTTTGCAAGGAACATACATTGATAGATTGGCTGCCTTTTCTTCCACCAGCTTCGCAGACGTGGTTATAGCCGGTGAAAGAATTGAAAGTCTGTTGAAAATGGGCAAGATTTCTGATAATGGTGCAAGTTCGTCAAGTAATTCCAGGAAACCTTTTGTGGGACCCAGAAGGACCGGTGAGACAAATGCCATTCATGCCAACAGGGGTAGACCTCAGTATGTCCACAGATCAGTAGCAGCTGTCACTATTCCACCTCTGATTCCTCAGCAACCAACATATCAACAAGCACAACAACCACATTATCAGCAGCAAGTTCAGTATCCACCACAGAGAGCCTATAACAACAACAATAACAGCAATCAACAACAAAGACCCTTTCAGCAAAGACCATCACAGGCAAATAGGGTGATTAATCCCATCCCTATGCCCTATGCTGCCTTATTGCCACAACTCCTGAAACTTAACTTGGTTGAGCTAAGGACATTGGCACCTCCAGATCCTTCCAATCTCCCGAAGAATTACGATGTCAATGCCAGGTGTGCTTTCCATTCCAATGCACCTGGTCACAATACTGAGAAATGTAGGGCCTTGCAAATGAAAGTTCAAGATCTGGTGGATTCTAAAGCCCTCAACTTCGCACCGCCTCCGAATGTCCACGAAAATCCTATGCCTAACCATGGTGGTCCGAGGATTAATGCCATTGAGGAAGACAAGCCATCTTTCTTGATAACCAATGTTGGACAAATTCGAACACCTCTGGTCGAAATTAAAGCTCAGCTTCTAGAGTGTCAGGTGTTTCCCGGGTGTGAGCTCGGTTGTGGGTATTGCAACATTGCAGTCAACGGGTGTGATAATTTGAGAAGTGGCATAGATGGTTTTATCAAAGGTGGTATCCTCCAGATCTCAACAACGGCGCCTACAAATCCAGCAATTCCTTTGACAACAATTCCTGATTCTCCTACAACAGCAGCAACAATCATTCCAACCGACTCATCAATATCATCAACAATGGCTTCATCCATCACTTCAACAAATCAAATGTCAACAGCCATTTCTTCTACAACATCAGCATCCTTTTTATCAGCAGAATCTTCTACAACGCCAACAGAAATTACTGAAGATATCTCAGCAGTCACCATTTACTATGATCCATCAAGTGTTCCTCCAGACAACAACTTCCAACAACAAATAGTGGCACCTCCTGCCAGGTCACCAGTCACAATCTACTACGATCCGCACACCATTACAGTACCCTCCTCTGCAGTAGCCAGTCCAGTTACCATCACGGTGCCTGGACCTGTTCCATATGAAAGTAGTAATGCCATACCTTGGCATTATGGCTCTAATCTTTACTGCAACGGGGAGAAAATCAATTTTGATTCTTCAACCTCTTCTCCACAGATTGATAATGTTGGGGGAGGTGGAGGTTTCACCAGAAGCGGACGCCTTTTTGCCTCACAATTACAAAGACCTAATGCCGAAGCAGAAGCTGTTGCCAAAGCAAAAGGAAAGAGTGTGGTTCCTGAAGAACTAATTATCAGAGAAACTCATAAGACATCTTTTGAGCAAGATGTAGACGAGTTTATGAGAATCATCAAAAGAAGTGATTACAAGGTGGTGGATCAGTTTCACCAAACTCCCTCAAAAATCTCCATATTATCCCTGTTGATGTGTTCTGAAGCTCATAGGAATGCATTATTGAAAGTCCTGCACGCAGCATACGTACCAGAGGAGATTACTGTTAACCAGCTGGAAATTGTGGTGGCAAATGTCAATACCAGTCATAGACTGGGCTTCACCAATGCTGACTTAACAACGGAGGGACGTAACCACAACAAGGCTTTACACATCACTCTAGAATGCAAGGGTGCTGTTCTATCCCATGTACTGGTGGACACTGGGTCCAAGTAATTTGGTGGTGAGAGCATTTGATGGCTCTAAAAGATCAGTGCTTAGGGAGATTGATCTACCTGTGATGATTGGCCCGCAGACTTTTAAGATTACCTTCTATGTGATGGACATTCAGCCGGCCTACAACTGTTTGTTGGGTAGACCCTGGATCCATGCCACTGGCGCTGTTACGTCTACCCTTCACCAGAAGCTGAAATTCGAGTGGGAAGGCCAGATCATCACCATCTGTGGTGAAGAGGACATCTTTGTTAGCCATCTGGCTACGTATAAGTACATTGAGATGGATGGAGAGATCCATGAAACTATGAGCCAGGGGTTTGAGGCCCTGAACATTAATGAAGCATCTGTTGTACTAGGAACCTCCATGACGTCTTACCAGCAAGCCCGAAAGGTTGTTGAAGAAGGTACTGCCCAAGGCTGGGGCAAGCTGTTTCCCGTGGAAAAGAAAGAAGACAGATTTGGGTTGGGTTACAGACCAACTCAACAAGATCAATCAGAGGCTGCCAAGAAGCCCAATTTTGTCAGTGGGGGAATGCTCACCCCGGATGCTGTAAACAACTTGGAAGACGAGGAGGAAAGCGGCCGCAACCTGGAGAGCTGGATACGTCCAAGGATCCCGGGGAGCCAAGTCCTTAACTGGTCTTCCCAGGAAATTATAAGGGTTACTCCTGCAGAGTAATTATTAATTCCTGTATTTTTAAGCATGCATCAAGTCTTGCATCTTGCCCAAGATGACAAGACTCATTTTGTAATCGGGCCATCTTGTAATTTTGTGCAAATAGATTAATCAATGAATATAGGACATCTTTTGCAAATGAGTCTTTTTCTTTTTTCGCTCATTGTTTTTCATTTTTCTTTTTGTACAAAAATAAAATGGCAATGTTTTCCAAAATGAAAACTTCATTTCACTTTTTCTAAACAAGATTAAAATTGATCACTAAAATGAACAATCCAAACCCCTGCAGAGAGTGCCTTTCGGACTGCACCGACAACAACACTGCTATGGCTTCGTATGACTTTGACAATCCAATCAATCAAGCTGATGAAGGGGTTGAAGAAGATTATGAGCTTCCTGAAGAGCTAGCCAGGTTGTTAAGGCAAGAGGAGAAGGTTATCACTCCTAATCAGGAGGAGGTTGAAACAGTTAATCTTGGTACGGAAGAAGATGTGAAAGAAGTTAAAATCGGGGCCTGTCTACAAGATTCAGTAAAAGAGCAACTGATTGATATGCTTCGGGAGTATGTGGATGTGTTTGCTTGGTCTTATCAGGATATGTCAGGGTTGGACACTGATATTGTCATGCACAAGCTGCCTTTGAAAGAAGACTGCCCACCGGTAAAACAGAAGCTACGCCGTACTCTCCCGGATATGGCAATGAAGATAAAGGAAGAGGTGCAAAAGCAGTGGGACGCCGGTTTCCTTGCTGTGACTAGCTATCCGCCGTGGGTTGCTAATATTGTACCTGTGCCTAAGAAAGATGGCAAGGTGAGAATGTGTGTAGACTACCGGGATCTGAACAGAGCTAGCCCGAAAGATGATTTCCCTTTACCTCACATTGATGTATTGGTTGATAATACGGCTCAGTTCTCGGTATTCTCCTTCATGGACGGATTTTCAGGATACAATCAGATCAAAATATCACCTGAAGACATGGAGAAGACAACTTTCATCACACCCTGGGGCACATTCTGTTATAAAGTGATGCCATTCGGACTGAAGAATGCTGGTGCAACTTATCAACGGGCTATGGTAACATTATTCCACGACATGATCCATAAAGAAATTGAATGTTATGTGGATGACATGATTGCCAAGTCCCTCACAGAAGAAGACCACCTGGTAAATCTGTTGAAGCTATTCAAGCGTCTGAGAAAGTACCAATTGAAGTTAAACCCCAACAAATGCACATTCGGGGTGCGATCCGGTAAACTGCTGGGATTTATTGTAAGTGAGAAAGGGATTGAAGTTGACCCTGATAAAGTCAAAGCCATTCAAGAAATGCCTGCACCAAAAACTGAGAAAGAAGTTCGAGGTTTTCTAGGTAGATTGAACTACATTTCACGGTTCATATCTCACCTTACAGCAACCTGTGAGCCCTTGTTCAAGCTATTGAGAAAAGAACAAACGGTCAGGTGGAACGAAGACTGCCAGAGGGCTTTTGACAAAATCAAGGAATACTTACAAGAGCCTCCGATCCTTATGCCTCTAGTTGAAGGAAGACCTCTGATAATGTACTTGACAGTATTAGAAGAGTCAATGGGGTGTGTGCTGGGCCAGCATGACGAGTCTGGTCGAAAAGAGTATGCAATTTACTACCTAAGCAAAAAGTTTACCGACTGTGAACAACGTTATTCACTGCTCGAGAAAACTTGTTGTGCTTTAGCGTGGTCTGCTCGCCGACTAAGACAGTATATGTTGACCCACACTACTTTATTGATTTCAAAGATGGACCCAGTTAAGTACATTTTTGAGAAGCCAGCACTTACCGGACGAGTTGCAAGATGGCAAATGATCCTCACGGAATATGACATCCAGTACACATCTCAGAAAGCCATCAAAGGCAGTGTATTGTCTGATTATCTTGCTGAGCAACCTATCGATGATTACCAGCCAATGAGATTTGACTTCCCTGACGAAGACATCATGTTCATAAAAGCAAAAGATCATGAAGAGCCTGTTCACACTGAAGGGCCTGACCCGGAAGAAGAATGGACTATGATGTTTGATGGGGCTGTTAACATGAATGGTCGTGGTGTTGGTGCAGTGCTCATTACATCTAAGGGAGTCCACATGCCATTCTCGGCAAAAATAACCTTCAACTGCACTAACAACGAAGCTGAATACGAAGCTTGTATCATGGGTCTTGAGAAAGCCATTGACCTCAGGATCAAGGCTTTGACTGTATTCAGAGATTCAGCTCTGGTAATCAATCAAACCAACGGCAAATGGTACACCCACCAAGATCATCTGATACCTTACAGGGACTATACAAGAAGGTTATTGAATTTCTTCACGACGGCAAGCTTGAGTATATCCCTCGAGACGAGAATCAGTTTGCAGATGCTCTAGCTACCATTTCATCCATGATCAAAGTTCAAGCTGCCAACTTTGTGCCTCGAATTTCAGTATCCAGACTTGACAGACCAGTATATGTATTTGCAGCAGATGTTGTTAAAGATGATAAGCCTTGGTTCCATGACATTAAGTGCTTCTTGGAGGATCAAACATACCCACCTGGGGCATCTTCCAATGATAAGAAGACATTAAGAAGGCTAGCTGGTAGTTTCTTCCTGAATACTGACGGATCCCTCTACAAGAGAAACTTTGATATGGTACTTCTCAGATGCGTTGATAAGACAGAAGCAGGCTTGTTAATGCACGAGGTGCACGAAGGATCCTTTGGTACCCATGCGGGAGGGCATGCCATGGCTAAAAAGTTGCTAAGATCAGGCTATTACTGGATCACAATGGATGCAGACTGTTGTGCCTATGCCAGAAAATGCCATAAATGCCAGATTTATGCGGATAAAGTACATGTGCCTCCTAATCCTCTGAATGTGATGTCTTCACCTTGGCCCTTTGCCATGTGGGGCATTGATATGATTGGCAAGATTGAACCGACTGCTTCCAATGGCCACAGATTCATCCTGGTTGCCATTGACTACTTCACCAAGTGGGTTGAAGCAGCTTCTTATGCAAATGTTACAAGGCAAGTGGTAGCCCGATTTCTAAAGAGAGACATCATCTGTCGGTATGGAGTGCCCGAGCGAATCATTACTGATAATGGTTCCAACTTGAACAACAAAATGATGGCAGAACTGTGTCGGGACTTCATGATCCAACACCACAATTCTTCTCCTTACAGGCCAAAGATGAATGGTGCTGTAGAGGCAGCTAACAAGAACATCAAAAAGATTATGCAGAAGATGGTGGTCACCTATAAAGACTGGCATGAGATGTTACCATTTGCCTTGCATGGGTACCGTACGTCAATCAGAACGTCCACTGGGGCAACACCGTACCAGCTTGTGTATGGTATGGAGGCAGTCCTACCTGTTGAAGTTGAATTACCCTCCCTACGGGTACTGATGGATGTTAAGTTGAACGAAGCAGAATGGGTTCGATCCCGATACGAACAATTGAATCTGATTGAAGAGAAGAGATTGGCCGCAATTTGTCATGGGCAGCTATATCAGAAAAGAATGAAGAAAGCCTTCGATCAGAAAGTCAGGCTCCGAGAGTACCAAGTAGGAGATCTTGTGCTGAAAAGACTCCTCCCTCCTCATACAGACCACAGGGGCAAGTGGACTCCGAACTATGAAGGGCCATTCGTAGTGAAGAAAGTTTTCTCTGGCGGAGCACTGATGCTCAGCACTATGGATGGTGAAGACTTCCCGTCCCCTGTGAATTCAGATGCAGTTAAAAAATACTTCGCATAAAATGACCCGCTGGACGTAAAAATAGAATGTAAGTCCAGGAAAAAATAGGGCATCCCGGCGAGTCAAAAACAGAATAAAAGACTCAGGCAAAAATAAGGGAAAATAAAAAAAAAATGTACACCCGCTGAGTTGAAAAGCCGCATTGGACAACTCAGGCAAAAAAGGGTATCCCGATGGATTGAAAACCCGAAAGGGCGATCCATGCAAAATAAGGGAATAAGCGAACAACTGCATTCTGAATTCGTCTGTATCACTTGCAACTTGATAAGCTTTGAAAGGTTCGAGTGTCGGTCAGAATCAGCCTTCTTCAGAAAGCAAGACGAGAAGAATGTCAAATGTCATACAAGTCATAGCAAAAGGGAAGCTCCCTGAAGCGTCATCAACATTGCCAGCACCTTTTTTTTTGTTTTTCAATATGTAACGATTCCCTCATTTCAGGGGATCCGTTTCTTTGAATGTATCTTGCCAAATTCAGGGCACTCGAATTAATAAAATCAGATTTCCAGTCACACACTGTCTCGTACTCTTTTATTTGCAAAAATGTCCGATGTCGTTAATTTGTTGATCGCATAAATACAGATGCGTTTTTCCTAAAATTACATGCTTACAGGAAATATACTTGCTCCCGGGAGTGCCCAGATTCCTATGATGGAATCCGATAAGGAATACCTCGGGGTATTTGTGCGTTTCTTTGTCTTTACAGGATTGCAGGTATTCAAAGCGCAGCATGGGGCATGAAAGCTTCTCCCCAGCAAGTTGACAAATCATTATCTACTCAGTCCGTCTTCCAGATTAGCACCGGAGGTGTTTCCTCCCCAGCTGAGTTGTCGAGTATCATCCTTAGCAGGATCCCTACAGAAATCTCTAGGAAAATCTTCCAGTGATCTTTCTTCTTCCCCAGCCGAGTACCTACCAGGGAACCACCTCCCCACAAAGTTCCAACCTCTATCCAGAGGAACAACGCATGAAGAAATCACAACAGAGTGAAGAAAGCTTCTACAAACCCCAGCTGGGTCCCCCATCGTTGAGATAGATTTATCAGTGATCTCTTTCCCCATGCAGATACATCTTATCAGGTCTACCAATGATCTTGTCCCCAGCTGGGATGTCCACTTCAAGCAGATCAGTCAGAGATCTTCACAGCATCGGGATCCGGATCCCGGGTCGTTATCTTTGCATAATCATAGCATTCGCATCATATTTTTCCCACAGAGCGTAGCATTCCGTCTAATACGGAGCATTACGGCAAAAATCAAACATATCACATAATCACAAGCCATGTTCTGAATACTGACAATCCATCAATGATATACAAAATACCCCCCAAAATTCCCCGGCAGAGAGCCACAACATTTCTCTTACAGATACCGATACTTCCTGACACCCGTCCGTGTCATACCCCCCAATGGAAAGCCAAAGCGTCCCCTTTGCACTCACCATACAAATACATATACATGCGATTCCTTGACACCCGTCCGTATCACCTCCCCCAGTACAGTTACCTAAACACTTTGTAAATCATATAGTTGTTTATAGCACGCTCGTCTGTGTCTTACTCATACTTGTTACTCATACAGATACTCGTCTGTATCTTGTATACACCACTTATCTCCCCTCAGATTCGACACTCGTCCGTGTTCTTTGTTAACCAGTTGATACTCGTCCGTATCATCATCTCTGAACACGTGTCAGCGTTTGTTTCTACTGATACTCGTCCGTATCATAGTCTTAGGGATGCTCGTTCGCATCTTTAATCCATACGCAATGTCGGTTACTTTTACCTCTTTTTAGAATTTAGACACTCGTCTGTGTCTATTATTCCCCAGAAGAGTCCCCTCAGAATCAACACTCGTCCGTGTTCTTTGTTAACCAGTTGGTACTCGTTCGTATCGTCATCTCCGAACATGCGACGAGCGTTTGTTTCTACCCGATACTCGTCCGTATCATAGTCTTAAGGATGCTCGTCCGCATCTTTAATCTGTGCACAGTGCCAAACACTTATACCTTTCATTTCTTGGATGTAAACACTCGTCCGTGTTTACTATTCCCCGGCAAAGTCCCCAACAAAACTTGTTAAAACTATTTCCTTTCTATCTGACATTCGTCCTATGTCATGATACCTTTTCGGCAGCCGTACCCTGCCAGGTGATCGTCCTTCATCAACCCCCAGTGGAGTCTCTATTCATTAGAACCCCTCCCTATCCGACATTCGCCCTATGTCGTGATACCTTCAGCAGCCGTCCCCTGCTAGGTGATCGTCCTTCACCTCCTAATGATCGTCCTTCATCATTTTATCTGATGGCCGTCCCCATCGTTGATCTTGTTATCTGACATTCGTCCTATGTCATGATAAACCCTGAGAGCAGCCGTACCCTGCTAGGTGATCGTCCTTCACCTCTTGATGATCGTCCTTCATCATGCTTGTCGCTCCCGATAAGTGACACAGGGTCAGATAAGGGTACAGGCGCGAACGGTCGGCGAAGGGAACAGTGAGAACACACAGCCGTGAACCCACTGGAGAATGAATAGAGTCGCCAGCTAGGCATTTTTATCCCGGAGGAAAGGCAATGCTGCATAGACCTAGAAAAAGATGGATAAGACGGTTTGCGAACCAGAGAGACTGAGAAAGGGGGTTGGTTACAACCTGGGAAGGTATTAGCACCCAGATTGTCCGCCGTACTCGACGGGATCCACGCTTAAAAGATTTGTGTTTTAAAGGGGTAGTGTCAGTGCAATCTGTGTATAAAATAGTTGGAAAAGAATGTACAGGTGTCAGTGTAAGTGAAGTGTGAAGTGATGTGAAGTATGAAAGTGTCAGTGTAAGGAATAAGAATGAATTGCTCAAGATAATGATGCTAAGGAAATGAAGCTAGAAGGAGGGGGAATGTACAGAGACTTTTGTTCGATAACTGTTAAGTTATGCCTACGTATCCTCTCGTGCAATGAGGAAGTCAGAACACCGTAGTTCGACCCAAAGAGACTGAAAGATGAATTGACTGATGAACTGCTTGCTTGTCAATGCTCAAGTGTATGACCTGTCTGGCTCAGATGCAAACTGTCTTGCATTAGACGGAAGAAGCAAGTTCTCGTTTGTGAGTGAATGAGATGAGAAAAGAATCCCGAAGGAGACGATTATTGTTTGTTTTTGAGTTTTCAGTCTTTTATTGCTTTTGAAAGTTTGTCATAAGTTAATGAGCTTAAGCCTAAACCAATGGGTTAGTAAACTCATCACATCTTCCCTCTGATTAGGGGTAATGAGAGTACCTTAAGTGTGAAGTCAGCTTCTCACACTTAATCACTTTTGATGCAGGATCAAGATCATTAACCTATGGTGATTATTTAGATGTTTTTGTTGTTTTTGTTTAGTGTTAAGTAATGAGGTTAAGCCCTAATCAAAGATTAAACAGACTCATTACACCATCCTAATAGAAGGATAATAGATGAGAATGTTTAAGCTGAGGAAAGCTCCTCAACTTAATCCATGATTAGGGATTAAACCCATGACAAAACAAGCCTTTGATTAAGTGGATTTTATTTAATGGTTATGATGATGAAGTGTTTTTTAGGGTTTGTAAGACAACTTGAGGGGGACTTGTCCATTAACACTAGGGTTAGTCCTTCTTAACCAATTAAGGAAGAATTAGAACCCTAATGCAAGGCCCAAGTTACAAGTGTAATGTCTTGATGATTATTATGTGAATTGATTAAGAGATTTAAACACATTAAGGGTTTAACACTTAGGATTAAAGTTATACACTCCATCCTAAGAGAAGGATGTAGGCATAAGCTTAATCACAAAGCCTTAAAGCCTTTAGGGTTTAGTCCCTGATTATGAGATGAGAAGAGAAGACTCAAAGAGACACAAAGGTAAAACTATGAGGGGAGACTAATCAAGACCCTAATTCATTGTCATGCTTGGTTGTTCCTAAGGTTTGTGAAGTTTTCAAGAGCAATCTTCAAAGGAGCCACCAGGAAGCAGATGAACAAGATCAAGAGAAGCAAAGCAACTTGCTTCATTCAAGAAGTCAAGTCACTTGAAGGAAGAGAGTGGGAGGAGAAAGAATGAGCAAGCTCAAACTCAAACACATATAAAAATGCAGCAATGTATGCAAGAGAGATGAAAAGAAAAGTTATGAGAAGTGGAGGCAAATTCACTTCTCAAGTTCACTTACCACCTGAAATGTTAGGAAGAAATGCAATGCAATGCTAAATGAGATGAAATGGTATGATGCAAAGCAAAACCAGGAGCATGTTGATGATGATTATGATGTTATGAAGTGCTGCAAACATGAGGCAAGACATGGAGATGCTCATACAAGATTATGAATGCAAATGATGCAAGCTAAGGAGCATGAACAAGCATGGAAAGTTGTGAAGCATACAAGGCAAATGACATGGCAAATATGTGATGCAATGATCAAACATGCTTTCTATGTGTCTTAAGATGCCAAATGAATCACAAGAATGCACAAAATGCAAAGACAAGTCATGTTATGCAAGAGAATGCAAGAAGGATGCAAGAGAAAGCCCAAATTAGGGTTCATGAATCAAGCATCAAACACAAACCAAAAACAGAAGTAAACCCTAACATAAAAAATGGAAAATGGTACCCAAAGAAACCCTAAACCTATAATGAACCCCTGCCCAAAGGGGAACTCTCAACTCTCAACCAAACTCAAGATATGAATTTTCTAAGTTATTAGGGTTTTTTAGGGTTCTTAGCAAAAGAAATGCCAAACAATTAGAAAAAGAAGAAACAAATCATGGCCATTTAACCCTAGAAACTACATGCTAAATAGAAAACAATGCAAGAAGAACCAATGTCTCAACCTTCTCCAATAGGCAGAAATGAATTTTTAAACTTATGATCAAATTAATGCATAAAAAATGATTTAATTCAATGAAAAATTCTTAAAATGCATCAAGATCAAAAAAGAAATTTGGTTTGAAGGTTGGACAATGTTTCTAAATGTCTTAGAACATTTCATGAATTTTTTTGTAATTTTTAAATACCTAAAAGTATTTTTAATTAATTAATTCCCATTAATCAATTAAAAATAATCTTTTAAATATTTAAAAATACTTTTTAAATGATAAAAAATAAAATAAAAATGTTTTTGTGTCATAAAAATTATTTAAACTCTTAGGAAAAAGTTTCATAATTTTTATGTATATTTTGCTATTTTAAAATAATTATGCAAGTTAATTGAAAAGAAAATGAATTAAAAATAAATTAAACTGAAGTATGCACAATGTAGGGTTGGGATTCAATCTGGAAAAGAAAACATTGACCACGCGCCAGATCCAATGGTCATAATTCAAACCTGACTAATTAATTTAATAAACCTAATTAGAATTAATTAATTCTGATTAATTGAAAATGACATGATCTCAGCCACACACTCACACGCGGGAAACAAGATCCAGTGGCTCACATTTAAAACTTGCCCTAACCCTAATTAAATGACTAATCACTTTCAGGTCACCGGAGACGAGCTCCGGTCGTCTTCTCCGGTGACCTTCTCCCCTGAAAACTTCCAAATCCTTCCCTAGGTCACTAAAAAGAAATCTAAAACCATGGAAATGTTCCTCACATCCTCACGAATCAAACCCCTATCCTAAAACACATTTCTTCTTCCTAAACAAGCTGAATCGAAAGGAATAAAAACTAGGGCACGCAAGCTTCAGAGACAAATTAAACTCTCAAATCAAAGCCATTTTCAAAACCAATGATACCAGGATGATCAGTGAAGCACATAGAACAAGTTTGTAACAAGAAAAACAATTTCTGGAAAAATAAATTTCAGGCTACCTGAGATTCGAAGCTTTCAGTTTGAAGACTTTCTGGCCACTTCCTTTAGTGCAAACTACTCCACTTGGTCCCCAGAAGATGTTTGAATGCTCAAAGAGAATTTAAGTTGGCTGGATAGTGAGTTTCGAAAGCTCCTGCTTCAGCTCAGTCAGAAATGGCAATGGAGTTTCTGGAGGTTTCAGGCCATTGTGAATGATGGTTTGTGGTCCTGAGGATGAATGGAGAAGGTCTGGAGTGTTTGTTTGTATGTTGGTGAGCTAGGGTGAGAGTTTCGAATGAAACTGCAAGCTGGTGTGAAAATGGTGCAGTGATGTTGTAGCTTGTTTAAGGCCTGGTTCTTGGTTGCTTTGGGCTCAATGAGACATGGTGAGATGATTGGTAAAGATGGTTTGGATGTATGTGAGCTGGGCAGAGAGTTTCGAAGGCAAAAGCAAAATGGAGTGTTCTTGTGTATGTGATTGTGTAGAGTGTTTCAGCCTTGCCTTGTGTATGAAATGGTTTGCAAATGGATAGTATAAACTAATCCAATTGGTCAGAGGATGTGACTTGTGCTTTATGGATAGGTGTAGCCACTTTTGCAAATATGTCAACTTCTTGTAAGATAGGGCATGGGCAACTTCTAGCCAAGTACAAAGGGCATGGTCTGCGCAGCAAAGTGAAGGGAAAGGCTAGGCTTGGTCCAACATTCAAGGCAGCAAGTTGGTGAAATGCTATGAGTGCTTTTGCAAGTTGTGACTTTTTGGTTTACATGAGAAAAATCTTGTTACATGGACCATAACCATGGGGAAACTTGGTCCAATTCTGATTTTTAAGGCTCATAGAATGTTTGTGTAATGGTTTGAAATGAATTAGAGGTCACATAATGCATTGGTTCATGACTTTGCAAAATTTCCATTTGAGGCATGCCTTAAAAATCAATGATTTTAGCCAACTTTGCATTGCCATAACTTTTGATCCAAGAAGAGTTTGATCATGTTCTTGTACTTTTTGAAAAGGGAAAAATGAGATCTACAACTTTCATGACCAAAGTTTTTCCATTTGAAGCATTTTTGGATCAAGAATCAAGACTTAATAAATGACCTAAAATGATGCATTCTTGAAAAGTCAACTATGCCCAAAAAGTCAACATTTGCAAAAACCCTAAATTCTTGATTTCTATGAACTCCAACCTTCTTCCATGATCAAATAAAGATCATATACACTCAAAATGATGAAGATCACCCATTGGTTGGGTCATTGGGGGCCTCAGATGCCCTGATTTTGCACTGACTTGTCTGAAAAGTCAACCCATGATCAGATGACTTCCCCATGGAATTTCTTCATGAAAATTGATATGCATACTCCCTATACCATATAGAGACCAATGGAAACAAGAATGACCAAAAAATTTGGAGTTATGGCCTCTGAAACCAAAACCCTAATTTTCAGTCAACTGTGCAGTTAATCCTGGCTCTGCATTCATACCAATCCCAGTTCTTGTGATTCTTTTGAATTTTTGACCTTGAGAGGATGTACTATGATGCTTGAACACATGTAGACCCCTTTGAATTGATTGGTTGCCTTTGGAGTGGCTCAAGATGCCCTGAGGTTGCTCAGATCACAAACCCTAGGTGCAGATGCCTTAGAAACTATGCAGTGAATCAAAAATGAGATGTGAGATGACATGATTGTGTTTATGCACATGAGGATGATCACAAGCCATGGTGTGAATGGGTGAGGGCAAATTTGGGGTGTTTACATCTGCCCCTATTCAAGCATGAGTTAGTTGTGCAGGATGTAAGCGACGGCTTAACAGGCAAACAAGATAACTTGTGGTTGAATACCAAAGACAGTCCAAAATTTGCACTCACAGAATGAAGAAGAAAAGGGATATAGATTGTAGAAGGAAAACAAAGTGTAATTATAAAGTGTGGGCGACGGAGGACGACCGTCGAGCAGAGGACGACTGCTGGGTAAAATAGCGATGACGGGGACGGCCGACATGCTGGGGATAAAAGGTAGAGCTAAGACGGGGACGGCCGACTAGCTGGGGGAGATAAAAAAATAAAAAAAATGATGGGGACGGCCATCAAGGTAAAGTTGTAAAATTTTCTGGGAGTTGATGAAACATGACGGGGACGGCCATCAAGTTCATAAAGGTAAAGTAACCAACGATGGGGACGGCCATCGGGCTAAAAGGAAAAGGTTCCACGACGGGGACGACCATCGGGTTAAAGAATAAATGAAATAAACAGATGATGGGGTACGGCCATCAAAGGTGGAGGACGATCACCTAGCAGGGGACGGCTGCTCTGTTGGGGATAAAAGAAATATGATGGGGACGGCCATCAAAGGTGGAGGACGACCACCTGGCAGGGTACGGCTGCCGAAAATATCAACGACGGGGACGGCCATCGGATAGAAAAGGTCAACGATGGGGACGGCCATCGGACGAGCATGATGGAGGACGACCATCAAGGAGTGGAGGACGACCACTCAGCAGGGTACGGCTGCTCTCGAGGTTTCTCATGACATAGGACGAATGCCAGATAACCAAAATCAACAATGGGGACGGCCATTGGATAAAATGACGAAGGACGATCATCAAAAGGTGGAGGACGACCACCTAGCAGGGGACGGCTGCTAAAATCAATGATGGGGACGACCATCGGATGAGCATGATGGAGGACGACCATCAAGAAGTGGAGGACGACCACTCAGCAGGGTACGGCTGCTCTCGGGATATCATAACACAGGACGAGTGTTAGACAATGGAAAAAGCTTACTTGGCGATCTACTGGGGGTATAGTAAACACGGACGGGCGTTTACAACCAAGAAAGGAAAGTATAAGTGTTTGGTATTATGTAGATTAATGATGCGGACGAGCACCCTTAAGACTACGATACGGACGAGTATCGGGTAGAAACAAACTGACACATGTTCAGAGATGATGATACGGACGAGTATCAACTGGTTAACAAGGAACACGGACGAGTGTTGAATCTGATGATTCTTCTGAGGAATAGTAGACACGGACGAGCATCTATATTCAAGAAGACACAAATGTTTGACATGGTGTATGGATTAAAGATACGAACGAGCATCCTTAAGACTATGATACGGACGAGTATCACGTAGAAACAAACACTAGACGCCATGTTTTGAGATGATGATACGGACGAGTACCAACTGGTTAACAAAGAACAAGGACTATTGCTGAATCTGTGGGGGTATGAGTGATAGTGTATACAAGATACGGGCGAGTATATGTATAAGTGTACCAATGAGTAGTGAGTATATATATAAGTGTTTATCTGCTGGGGAGAGTGACACAGACGAGTGTCAAAAGAGAAAAGTGTAATATGAGCAAGTATCTGCTATACAAAGTCTAAGTGACTGCGCTGGGGATATGACACGGACGGGTGTCAGGAAAGTGTACATACAAGTATATGTGAGTGCAAAGAGGATGTCTTTGGCTTTCTGCTGGCGATTTTGACATGGACGGGTGTCCAAAGGTGTATATACTGGTGTTCGTGATTTGAAGGGCAGCTGCTTTTGCTGGGGACCCTGGTGGGGATTTTTCTGTATGTATTCTGTATGCCGACAGGTTGTCATTATTTACAAGTGTTCAATTCACAACATGACTTATGATTATGCTATATGTTTGATTTTTGCCGTAATGCTCCGTATTAGACAGAATGCTACGCTCTGGGGGATAGTGTGATGCGAATGCTATGATTATGCAAAGAGGCACAAATCCGGGATTCGGATCCCGTTGCTGCGAAGATCTCTGGTTGATCTGCTTGAAATGGACCTCTCAGCTGGGGATGAGATCATTGGTAGATCTAATGATGTATCTGCTTGGGGACATAGGTCACTGATTGACATATCCTTATAATGGGACCCAGTTGGGGTTTGTAGAAGCTTTCTGTTACTCTGTTGTGACTTCCTTATGCGTTGCTCTTCTGAATAGAGTCTTGAAGCTCTGTGGGGAGATGATTCCCTGATTCTTGCATCTTGCTGAGGAATAGTGGTTGGTACTTCAGCTGGGGAATGCTGTTGGTAACTCAGCTGGGGAGAGTAATGAGAGGCAACTCGGCTGGGGAGAAAACATCTTGAGTGTTAAGCCTGTTTGTTGATTGGCCAGCTTGCTGGACTGTAGCTTATATGCCCCAAGTTGCGTTCTGGATACCTGCAATCCTGCAAAGATAAGGAAACGCGCAAATGGTCCCGAGGTATCCTTTACTGGATTCCGTCATAGGAGTTAAGCACTTTCGAGAGTAAGTATATTCCCTGTAAGCATGTGCTTTTATCTTTAGAGAAAGGCATCTGTACTTATGCAATTGTATTTTTAGAGGTATCAGACAATTCTTTGCAAAACATAAATGTAAAAAACGAAACATGACTGAAAATCTGATTTTATTAATTCATGTGCCCTGAATTGGCAAGATACAGTCAAAGAAACACATCTCCTGAAATGAGGAGATTGTTACAAATTGAGAAATAAAGTGCTGGCGATGCTGACGACGCTTTCAAGGAGCTTACTCTTCTGCTATGACTCGTATGACAATGACGTTCTTCTCGTCTTGCTTTCTGGAGAGAGTTGATTCTGATTGAAGCTTGATCCTTCGGAGCTTACCAAGTTGTAGGTGATACAGACGAATTCAGAATGCAGTTGTTCGCTTATTCCCTTATTTTGCATGGATCGCCCTTTCGGGTTTTCAATCCATCGGGATACCCATTTTTGCCTGAGTTGTCCAATGCGGCTTTTCAACTCAGCGGGTGTACATTTCTTTATATTTATTTCCCTTATTTTTGCCCGAGCCTTTTATTCTGTTTTTGACTCGCCGGGATGCCCTATTTTTGCCTGGACTCACGTTCTGTTTTTATGTCCAGCGGGTCATTTTATGCGAAGTATTTTTTAACTGCATCTGAATTCACAGGGGATGGGAAATCTTCACCATCCATGGTGCTGAGCATCAGTGCTCCACCGGAGAAAACTTTCTTTACAACAAATGGTCCTTCATAATTTGGAGTCCATTTGCCCCTGTAGTCTGTATGAGGAGGGAGGATTCTTTTCAACACAAGATCCCCTACTCGGTACTCTCGGTGCCTGACTTTCTGATCGAAGGCTCTCTTCATTCTCTTCTGATACAATTGCCCATGACAAATTGCAGCCAATCTTTTCTCTTCAATCAGACTCAGTTGTTCGAATCGGGACCGAACCCATTCTGCTTCACTCAGTTTAACATCCATCAATACCCGTAGGGAGGGTAATTCAACTTCAACAGGCAGGACTGCTTCCATACCATACACAAGTTGATACGGTGTTGCCCCAGTGGATGTTCTGATTGACGTGCGGTACCCATGCAAGGCAAAAGGTAGCATTTCATGCCAGTCTTTGTAAGTGACTACCATCTTCTGCACAATCTTCTTGATATTCTTGTTAGCCGCCTCAACAGCGCCATTCATCTTTGGCCTATAAGGAGAAGAATTGTGATGTTGGATTTTGAAGTCCCGGCATAATTCGGCCATCATTTTGTTGTTCAAGTTGGAACCATTATCAGTAATGATTCGCTCGGGAACTCCATACCGACAGATGATATCTCTCTTCAGAAATCGGGCTACCACTTGTCTTGTAACATTTGCATATGAGGCTGCTTCAACCCACTTGGTGAAATAGTCAATGGCAACCAGGATGAATCTGTGGCCGTTTGAAGCAGTTGGCTCAATCTTGCCAATCATATCAATACCCCACATAGCAAAGGGCCATGGTGAAGACATGATGTTCAAAGGATTGGGAGGCACATGCACCTTATCTGCATAGATCTGGCATTTATGACATTTTCTGGCGTAAGCACAACAGTCTGTATCCATCGTGATCCAGTAATAGCCTGATCTTAACAACTTTTTAGCCATGGCATGCCCTCCTGCATGGGTACCGAAAGATCCTTCGTGCACTTCGTGCATCAACAAATCTGCTTCCGTCTTGTCAACACATCTGAGAAGTACCATGTCAAAGTTCCTTTTGTATAAAGACCCATCAGTGTTCAGAAAGAAACTTCCAGCAAACCTTCTCAAGGTCTTCTTATCATTGGAAGATGCCCCAGGTGGGTACGTTTGATCCTCCAAGAAGCACTTAATGTCATGGAACCAAGGCTTATCATCTTTGACAACCTCTGCCGCAAATACATATGCTGGTCTATCAAGTCTAGACACTGAAATCTGGGGTACAAAGTTAGCAGCTTGAACTTTGATCATGGATGAAATGGTAGCAAGAGCATCTGCAAACTGATTTTCATCCCGAGGGATATACTCAAGTTTGACTTTGGTGAAGAAGGTCAATAACCTTCTTGTATAATCCCTGTAAGGTATCAGATGATCTTGGTGGGTGTACCATTTTCCGTTGGTTTGATTAACTACCAAAGCTGAATCTCCGAATACGGTTAATGTCTTGATCCTGAGGTCAATAGCTTCCTCAAGACCCATAATGCAAGCTTCGTATTCAGCTTCGTTGTTAGTGCAGTTAAAGGTGAGTTTTGCCGAGAAAGGCATGTGAACTCCCTTAGGTGTAATGAGTACTGCACCAACACCACGACCATTCATGTTAACAACCCCATCAAACATCATAGTCCATTCTTCCTCCGGGTCAGGCCCTTCAGTGTGAATAGGCTCTTCGTGATCTTTTGCTTTAATGAACATGATGTCTTCATCAGGGAAGTCAAACCTCATAGGCTGGTAGTCATCAATGGGTTGCTCAGCAAGATATTCAGATAGTACACTGCCCTTGATGGCTTTCTGAGATGTGTACTGTATGTCGTATTCTGTGAGAATCATCTGCCATCTTGCAACCCGTCCGGTAAGAGCTGGCTTCTCGAAAATGTACTTAACTGGGTCCATTTTTGATATCAATAAAGTAGTGTGGGTCAACATATACTGTCTCAGTCGGCGAGCAGCCCACGCTAAAGCACAACAAGTTTTCTCGAGCAGTGAATAACGTTGTTCACAGTCGGTAAACTTTTTGCTTAGGTAGTATATTGCATACTCTTTTCGACCAGACTCGTCATGCTGACCTAGTACACACCCCATTGACTCTTCTAATACTGTCAAGTACATAATCAGAGGTCTTCCTTCAACTGGCGGCATGAGGATTGGAGGTTCTTGTAAATATTCCTTGATCTTGTCAAAAGCTTTCTGGCAATCTTCGTTCCACCTGACCGTCTGTTCTTTTCTTAACAGCTTGAACAAGGGTTCACAGGTTGCTGTAAGGTGAGATATGAACCGTGAAATGTAGTTCAATCGACCTAAGAACCCTCGAACTTCTTTCTCAGTTTTCGGCGCAGGCATTTCTTGAATAGCTTTGACTTTATCAGGGTCAACTTCAATCCCTTTCTCGCTTACAATAAAGCCCAGCAGCTTACCGGATCGCACCCCGAATGTGCATTTGTTGGGGTTCAGCTTTAGTTGGTACTTCCTCAGTCGCTTGAACAACTTCAGCAGATTCACCAGGTGATCTTCCTCTGTAAGGGACTTGGCAATCATGTCATCCACATAACACTCGATTTCCTTATGGATCATATCGTGGAATAATGTCACCATAGCCCGTTGATATGTTGCACCAGCATTCTTGAGCCCAAATGGCATTACCTTGTAGCAGAACGTGCCCCAGGGTGTGATAAATGTTGTCTTCTCCATGTCTTCAGGTGACATCTTGATCTGATTATATCCTGAGAATCCATCCATGAAGGAGAATACCGAGAACTGAGCCGTGTTATCCACCAATACATCAATGTGAGGTAATGGGAAGTCATCTTTCGGGCTGGCTCTGTTCAGATCCCGGTAGTCAACACACATTCTTACTTTGCCGTCTTTCTTAGGCACAGGTACTATATTAGCAACCCACGGCGGATAGCTAGTTACAGCAAGGAACCCGGCGTCCCATTGCTTTTGTACCTCTTCCTTAATTTTCATGTCTGGGCGAGTTCGGCGCAGCTTCTGTTTAACTGGTGGGCATTCTTCCCTCAAAGGCAGCTTATGCACAACAATGTCGGTATCCAACCCTGGCATGTCTTGATACGACCAAGCAAACACATCAACATACTCTTGAAGCAGATCTATCAGTTGTCTTTTCACTGAGTCTTGTAGGCAGGCCCCGATTTTAACCTCTTTCACGTCTTCCTCCGTACCAAGGTTAATCACTTCAATCTCCTCCTGGTGAGGAGTAATAGCCTTCTCCTCTTGTCTCAACATCCTAGCTAGCTCTTCAGGAAGCTCATATTCTTCATCAACCCCTTCATCAGCTTGATTGATTGGATTGTCAAAGTCATACGATGTCATAGCCGTGCTGTTGTCGGTGCTGTCTGGAAGGCACTCTCTGCAAGGGTTAAGTTTGTTCATTTTAGTGATTGATTTTAATCTTGCTTTAGAAAAAAAGTGAAATGAAGTTATCATTTTGAAAACACCGCCATTTATTTTTGTACAAAAAGAAAAATGGAAAAACAGTGAGCAGAAAAGAAAAAGACTCGTTTGCAAAAAGATGTCTGATATTTCATTAATTTAATCTTGTTTGCACAAAAGTACAGATGGCCCTGATTACAAAATGAGTCTTGTCATCTTGGGCAAGATGCAAGACTTTGATGCATGCTATAAAATACAGGAAATAATAATTACTCTGCATGAGTAACTCTTATAATTTCCTGGGAAGACCAGTTTGAGACACTGCTCCCCGGGATCTTTGGACGAATCCAATTCTCCAGATTGCGCTCCTCTTCCAGCTCGTCTTCCAAACAGTTGATAGCATCGGGGGTGAGCATCCCCCCACTGACAAAACCAGGCTCTTCAGCAGCCTTTGCTTGATGTTGAGTTGGTCTGTAACCCAACCCAAACTTGTCTTCTTTTTTCTCCACCGATAGCAGTTTGCCCCAGCCTTGGGCAGTTCCTTCCTCAACAACCTTCCGGGCTTGTTGGTATGATGACATTGGTGTACCAGATACAGCAGACGCCTCATGCACATTCAAAGCTTCAAACCCCTGGCTCATTGTTTCATGGATCTCCCCATCCATTTCAATGTACTTATAGGTTGCCAGGTGGCTGACAAAAATGTCCTCCTCTCCACAGATTGTGACAACTTGGCCTTCCCACTCAAATTTTAACTTTTGGTGAAGGGTAGACGTTATTGCGCCGGCGGCGTGAATCCAGGGTCTACCCAACAAACAGCTGTAGGCGGGCTGAATGTCCATCACATAAAAGATAGTTTTAAAGGTCTGTGGGCCAATTGTCACGGGCAGCTCAATCTCTCCCAGAACCGATCTCTTCGAACCATCAAAGGCTCTCACCACCAGGTTGCTGGGTCTCAATGCCAATCCGTCATATTCTAACTTCACCAGAGCCTTCTTTGGTAAGACATTCAGGGAAGAACCTGTGTCCACCAGCACATGAGAAAGGACAGCTCCTTTGCATTCCAGGGTTATGTGCAAGGCTTTATTGTGATTGCGGCCATCCGCTGTCAAGTCAGAATTGGTAAACCCTAGCCCATTGCTAGCAGTAACATTCCCAACCACGGTTTCCAATTGGTTGACAGTAATCTCCTCAGGCACGTAAGCTGCGTGCAAGACTTTAAGTAGTGCATTCCGATGGGCTTCGGAGCACATAAGCAGTGAGAGGATGGAGATTTTGGATGGCGTCTGGTGAAGCTGATCCACAATTTTGTAATCACTCTTTTTGATGATTCTCATAAACTCATCAACTTCTTGATTGAACGGTGTCTTCAAGGCTTCTTTAACAGCTTGATCTTCCTGCACCGGGCTCTTTCCTTTTGCCTTGGCAGCAGCTTCCGCTTCGACAGTAGGTCTTTGCATTGGTGGAGCAAAGAGACGTCCGCTTCGAGTGAAGCCTCCGCCTCCCCCCACATTACCTACTTGTGGTGCAGGTGTTGATGTTTCAAGAGTGATTCTTTTTCCTTCGCAGTACACGTCAGAGCCATAGTGCCAAGGGATGGCCCTATTGCTTTCATATGGTACTGGTCCAGGCACCGTGACAGTGACTGGACTGATTGCTGCTGCTGAAGGGACTGTAATTGTTTGTGGATCATAAAAGATTGTAACTGGTACTCTGATGGGAGCAGCACCTTCTGAATGGTAGGCGGAGTTATTTTCAGGATCGTAGAAAATGGTAACAGTAGAGACATCTTCATGATTGTTTGCTGGTGTTGTAGGAGGTATTGTTGGAAGGACTGTTGTTGTTGATGGAGATTCGAAATGGAATGAAGCTGAAGTTGTAGCAGGAGAAACTGTTGAAAACTGATCATTTGGAAGGACAGGTGAAGTACTTGTTGATGTTGCTGGTGAATTGTCGGGAACAATAGTTGCTGCATTTGTAGGAGGTTCTGGAACCGTTGTTGATGTAGTTGCTGGATTTGTCGGGAATGATGTAGTGATCTGTAGCAGGCCACTCTGAATAAGGCTGTCAATGCCATTCCTCAAGTCCTCACACCCATTCCATGAGATATTGCAATATGGACACCCTAGTTCACACCCCGGAAATATCTGGTTTTCACGGAGTTGAGCTTTGATTTCCACCAATGGTGTCCGGATCTGATCCACACTGGTTATTAAATAAGACGGTCTGTCTTCTTCAATAGCGTTAATTCGGGGACCACCATGGTTTGGCATAGGGTTTTTATTGACATTGGGCGGAGGTGCAAAATTCAGAGCCTTGGAGTCTACCAAGTCTTGTACCTTCATATGCAGGGCCCTGCATTTTTCTGTACTGTGACCAGGTGCGTTTGAATGAAAAGCACACCTAGCATTGGAGTCATAGTTTCTTGGTAGACTGTTGGGATCCGGAGGTGCCAACGTTCTTAGCTCAACTAGGTTGAGTTTCAGAAGTTGTGGCAGCAAGGCAGCGTACGGCATTGGGATCGGGTCGATCACTCGGTTAGCTTGGGATGGCCTTTGTTGGAATGGCCTCTGTTGATTGTTGTTGTTGGTGTTGCTGTTGTAGTTTCTTGGAGGATATTGATTCTGCTGATACGGAGGTTGTTGTTGGAAGTTTGGTTGCGGAGGTTGATAGACGGGCTGAGGATGAGCTGGAGCAGGGATAGTGACTGCTGCTATTGACCTTTGAGCATATTGGGGCCTACCCTTGTTTGAATGGATGGCATTGGTCTCGCCAGTTCTTCTCGGGCCTGCAAAAGGCTTCCTTGTACTACTGGACGAGCTTGCACCGTTGTCTGAGATCTTTCCCATTTTTAACAAGCTTTCAATTCTCTCCCCGGCTATGACAACATCTGCAAAGCTAGTGGAAGAGAAAGCTGCCAACCTGTCAATATATGTTCCCTGAAGGGTGTTCATGAACATATCTGCCATTTCCCGCTCAGACATAGGTGGTTGAACAGCAGCAGCCAGCTGCCTCCACCTTTGGGCGTATTCTCGGAAACTCTCCCTCGAAGACTGTGACATTCCCATCAGGAGAGTCCTGTTGGGTGCCATGTCTAGATTATACTGATACTGTCTGATGAAGGCCTCTGCCAGGTCCTTCCAGCATCTAATTGTTGCTCTTGTCAGATGGGAATACCACTCCCTCGAAGCTCCAGTCAAGCTATCCTCAAAATAGAACATCCACAATTTCTCATCCATTGTATAGGCCTTCAGCCTTCCCAGAAATGATTGTAGATGAGTCCGGGGGCATGAAGTCCCATTATACTTTTCGAAACAAGGAGGCTTGAACTTATGGGGGATCCTGACCCCGTCTACCAAACCCATGTCCATAACGTCGAAGCCCAAAGAGTTTTGAGATTCTAAGGACCTCAACTTCTCAGCTATTTCATCCAATCTTCTATCATAAGCCTCTTCTCCAGCACCCATTACTGTGAACTGGTCTTCTTGAGGGTCTTCCTGTAGTACCCTCCCTGCTGTGGCAGTCCCTTGTATATTGACAGGGATGTTGGCCTCTGGATGGAGATGGGGTCCAAAAACTGGGGGATTGACATGAGGTTGGACCCTCTCGTTGTTACTTGTGCCAGCAGTTCCCACATGGGGTTCCTCTTGATTCCTCCCTTCCACCAAAGCTCTGAGCCTCTCCTGGCTTTGAGCTAAGTTGTTCATCACTTCCATGAATTGTGTTATCTGCGTTCTCATCTCCAACCTTTCGTTGGCCATCTGGTTTCTGACCTCCGTAAGGTCCTGCTGCATCTGATCCATCTGAATTCCCGGAAGGTTGTTTCTAGTTGGGTACCTGTGTGGCCGGTTGAGGGGAAATACCCGGCGGCGAGCAATAATTCCTGAGCATCACAACAGAGGTTAGCAACAATAAAACAAAAACCTACAAAACAAACAAAGGGTTAGCATGCAATGCAGTATGCTTATTTGTTCTCAAGGTATCTGGTTTGGCTCTCAGTTTTGACCCTTCCAGACCCCTGAAGATGCTGTTGAAGTTGCTTGAAGAAAACTCAGATGAAGCAAACCAGCACAAACATACATTACAAAAAGCAATGGTACATAGTTTGTTTACAAATACAAGCCCTCAGAGGGGTCAAAATACATTAAAATAAAAGTACATGGAAAGAAAGCAACAACAAACAAATGGTCAAACACCAAGACCAAACTCATCCTCACGAACTTCCTGGAGAAGTGCTTCGGTCACAGGATCAGCCGGACGCTCCGTGAGATTCCTGATGAGGAGATTCCGGGTTGCAACAGCTGTAGTGAGCTTCTTGTGCTGAGCTTGGTCCTTTGACCTCTTCACTCCTGCTTTGATCTTCAGCTCTGATATCTCCCTTTGGGCTGCTGCCAGGGCTTCTTGCTGTTCTTTTGCATTAGCTTCTAGTTGCTCCATCTTGTCTTGAACTCTCTTGTCCTCTAGAGTACGAGCCTCGGTGATCCTAACCCACCGGGCTTGGCTCTCCTTAAAATACAAGTCTGTCCTTGCTTTCTGGAACTGGGCTTCCTTGCAAGCATTCTTCAGAATCTGCTCACCAGCTTTAGACTTGTTGATATAATCTCCGGACTTCTCAATTTTAGTCAAGTGTTCCACCCTCAACTTCTCCAATCTTTCAATCTCCCTCACACCTTCACTCCTCTCCCGGAGGGTCTTCTGCAAAGCCTGGGTTAACTTCTCATTTCTTTCCTTCAAGCTCTCAAACTCCTCCAAACTGATAGTGGCAGGGGGTGGTGCTGAAGATGACTCAGGCATGTCTTCTATGGTGAAGGGCAATCCAGAGAATTGGGCCCTGGCATAGGACCACTCATGATATTGGGCTGAGGCCACATTATTGCACTTCCCCAAAATGGTGATTCCCTTGGTTTGAACATGATCCCAGGCCCAGGCAGCCTGCCTAACAGTTGCCAGACTAATCTTGTTCTCACAGTAGAGGGTCTCCACCAAGTCTTGTACCTTGGGAGTATGGACCAGTGCATAACCCAATTGCCTCCTGAATAGCAGAGGGTTGTAATTGATACTTCCCTTAACTCCTATTAAGGGCACATTGGGGAAGTGCCCACAGCTGGTGATTATGTCTCTGCCCTTGGAGCTTTGGGTACACCATCTGATATCTGCTGAAGTTAGGACAGTGAGTCTCTTAGCCCAGTTGCTTTGCTGATGAGGGTTTAGAAATGCATCTGTCCGGGGTAGATGCTTAATAAGCCAAGCATGGAATAATGGAGCACAACACCTCACTAGCCTTCCCCTCTGCTTCTCATTCTTCTGGTGCACTGAGTAATAGAGATCTCCTAGCAAAGTTGGCACTGGGTTCTTCAGGATGAGCAAATGGATTGCATTCTTGCTAATGAATCGAGGCTCATCTGCAAACAACACAATTCCATATACAATTAAGGCCAACAGAGCACAAACAGCTCTCCACTCCCCCAGGGAGGCCTTCAGACTAGCTTGGGAAATCAGGAAGTCAAGATGAAAACCAGGGATCCCAGCTTTAGAGGTCATATGCTGCTCAATCAAAGCAGGTTCCAGGTACAAAGCTTTTGCTATCTCTCCATTGCTGGGAAAGACCATTTCAGGGTTGAAAGGGATTTCCCTCTTGATAGGCAAACCAATCAAAGATGAGTATTCTTCTAAAAGAGGCCCCAACTGAAAGTCTTGAAAGGTGAAACATCTCAATGGAGGATCATAAAACTGAATGCAGGTGTGGATGAGGCTCCTCTGTGAAGGGTCCAGATCCATAACCATGTCCAGTATATCTCCATAACTCTCCCTGAACAAGGGTATGTGATCTGGAGTGATCAGGGTTTGGATCCTCCTGATGTCTGATAAGTCTGGTTGGAAGAAATGATAGGTGATGTTGCTTTTCTTTGGAGCCATGATGCTGAAGACTGAGTGGAGTGCTGATGAAGATGCTGAGGAGTGGGCCACCGGCTGGCTAGTGCAAGTATTTGAAGTATATGGCTGACAAGCTGAAGCTAGTGCTGGTGGAGATAGGTCAGTACTGCAGATGGGGTCAAAACCAAAACCAGATGAAAATGGATACCCTGAAACACAAATAAGCACATGTCAATATGATGCAATGAGTATGTATGCAAATGATATGCAAAGGGTTTGTGACTGAGCTGGATCTGATCAAAATGCCCTGATATAGGTCCAAGTGTGTAAGAAATCCAGATGAGGTTTAAAAAAATCCAGTAACCAGGGTGGGGGGCTCAAATAAAGAGCCACAAGTCCAAGGTTTTAGAATCACAAGAACTGTCCAACATGGAGTATTCTTAACAAAGTCAAAGTAACAGGGTATTCTGAGGTCAAGGCACCTGCAAACCTGTAAACAGCCCAACCCCCTCACAGGTGATGATCTAGAACAAGGATCCTCAGACTTGGATCAGTTATGAGAAGTGTAAACACTTCTAACCCGGAGGTACAGTGTTTACAATAACCATAACAATTCCTCCTCTAATTCACCTCAGTTTCTGAAGGTCAATACTAAAAGGTCATCCAGACTTAGCAGGCTTCCCCGATAGCCCTAGCATTGCAGGAAATCTGCAACACAGAGTTCTCAAGAAGAAACCCATATCTGAACCGTGTTTCATATTCCCGCACCAGACCGAAATGGAATGGGAAAGAATATGATTCACTCTAGCCTAGGTGTCACTCAGGTCCCAGGTATAGGACCTTAACTCTCAATGAATCACCCACCCACCAAGGCAAACAACAGATCCAGCCAGCAATAATGACAGTATGATATAAATAAATGCAATAAAGAAAGCAGTAAAGTAACTGTACATAAAGCAATAAACAAAAATAAATACAAGCACAAACAAGCACATAACACCCCAGTAAACACAAATCAAACAAGCGCTAGGAGGAACCCACAAAAAGAATCAGAAGCCCTGGTTGCAGTATAAGGGTCCCCAGCAGAGTCGCCAAGCTGTCGCTCCCGATAAGTGACACAGGGTCAGATAAGGGTACAGGCGCGAACGGTCGGCGAAGGAAACAGTGAGAACACACAGCCGTGAACCCACTGGAGAATGAATAGAGTCGCCAGCTAGGCATTTTTATCCCGGAGGAAAGGCAATGCTGCATAGACCTAGAAAAAGATGGATAAGACGGTTTGCGAACCAGAGAGACTGAGAAAGGGGGTTGGTTACAACCTGGGAAGGTATTAGCACCCAGATTGTCCGCCGTACTCGACGGGATCCACGCTTAAAAGATTTGTGTTTTAAAGGGGTAGTGTCAGTGCAATCTGTGTATAAAATAGTTGGAAAAGAATGTACAGGTGTCAGTGTAAGTGAAGTGTGAAGTGATGTGAAGTATGAAAGTGTCAGTGTAAGGAATAAGAATGAATTGCTCAAGATAATGATGCTAAGGAAATGAAGCTAGAAGGAGGGGGAATGTACAGAGACTTTTGTTCGATAACTGTTAAGTTATGCCTACGTATCCTCTCGTGCAATGAGGAAGTCAGAACACCGTAGTTCGACCCAAAGAGACTGAAAGATGAATTGACTGATGAACTGCTTGCTTGTCAATGCTCAAGTGTATGACCTGTCTGGCTCAGATGCAAACTGTCTTGCATTAGACGGAAGAAGCAAGTTCTCGTTTGTGAGTGAATGAGATGAGAAAAGAATCCCGAAGGAGACGATTATTGTTTGTTTTTGAGTTTTCAGTCTTTTATTGCTTTTGAAAGTTTGTCATAAGTTAATGAGCTTAAGCCTAAACCAATGGGTTAGTAAACTCATCACATCTTCCCTCTGATTAGGGGTAATGAGAGTACCTTAAGTGTGAAGTCAGCTTCTCACACTTAATCACTTTTGATGCAGGATCAAGATCATTAACCTATGGTGATTATTTAGATGTTTTTGTTGTTTTTGTTTAGTGTTAAGTAATGAGGTTAAGCCCTAATCAAAGATTAAACAGACTCATTACACCATCCTAATAGAAGGATAATAGATGAGAATGTTTAAGCTGAGGAAAGCTCCTCAACTTAATCCATGATTAGGGATTAAACCCATGACAAAACAAGCCTTTGATTAAGTGGATTTTATTTAATGGTTATGATGATGAAGTTTTTTTTAGGGTTTGTAAGACAACTTGAGGGGGACTTGTCCATTAACACTAGGGTTAGTCCTTCTTAACCAATTAAGGAAGAATTAGAACCCTAATGCAAGGCCCAAGTTACAAGTGTAATGTCTTGATGATTATTATGTGAATTGATTAAGAGATTTAAACACATTAAGGGTTTAACACTTAGGATTAAAGTTATACACTCCATCCTAAGAGAAGGATGTAGGCATAAGCTTAATCACAAAGCCTTAAAGCCTTTAGGGTTTAGTCCCTGATTATGAGATGAGAAGAGAAGACTCAAAGAGACACAAAGGTAAAACTATGAGGGGAGACTAATCAAGACCCTAATTCATTGTCATGCTTGGTTGTTCCTAAGGTTTGTGAAGTTTTCAAGAGCAATCTTCAAAGGAGCCACCAGGAAGCAGATGAACAAGATCAAGAGAAGCAAAGCAACTTGCTTCATTCAAGAAGTCAAGTCACTTGAAGGAAGAGAGTGGGAGGAGAAAGAATGAGCAAGCTAAAACTCAAACACATATAAAAATGCAGCAATGTATGCAAGAGAGATGAAAAGAAAAGTTATGAGAAGTGGAGGCAAATTCACTTCTCAAGTTCACTTACCACCTGAAATGTTAGGAAGAAATGCAATGCAATGCTAAATGAGATGAAATGGTATGATGCAAAGCAAAACCAGGAGCATGTTGATGATGATTATGATGTTATGAAGTGCTGCAAACATGAGGCAAGACATGGAGATGCTCATACAAGATTATGAATGCAAATGATGCAAGCTAAGGAGCATGAACAAGCATGGAAAGTTGTGAAGCATACAAGGCAAATGACATGGCAAATATGTGATGCAATGATCAAACATGCTTTCTATGTGTCTTAAGATGCCAAATGAATCACAAGAATGCACAAAATGCAAAGACAAGTCATGTTATGCAAGAGAATGCAAGAAGGATGCAAGAGAAAGCCCAAATTAGGGTTCATGAATCAAGCATCAAACACAAACCAAAAACAGAAGTAAACCCTAACATAAAAAATGGAAAATGGTACCCAAAGAAACCCTAAACCTATAATGAACCCCTGCCCAAAGGGGAACTCTCAACTCTCAACCAAACTCAAGATATGAATTTTCTAAGTTATTAGGGTTTTTTAGGGTTCTTAGCAAAAGAAATGCCAAACAATTAGAAAAAGAAGAAACAAATCATGGCCATTTAACCCTAGAAACTACATGCTAAATAGAAAACAATGCAAGAAGAACCAATGTCTCAACCTTCTCCAATAGGCAGAAATGAATTTTTAAACTTATGATCAAATTAATGCATAAAAAATGATTTAATTCAATGAAAAATTCTTAAAATGCATCAAGATCAAAAAATAAATTTGGTTTGAAGGTTGGACAATGTTTCTAAATGTCTTAGAACATTTCATGAATTTTTTTGTAATTTTTAAATACCTAAAAGTATTTTTAATTAATTAATTCCCATTAATCAATTAAAAATAATCTTTTAAATATTTAAAAATACTTTTTAAATGATAAAAAATAAAATAAAAATGTTTTTGTGTCATAAAAATTATTTAAACTCTTAGGAAAAAGTTTCATAATTTTTATGTATTTTTTGCTATTTTAAAATAATTATGCAAGTTAATTGAAAAGAAAATGAATTAAAAATAAATTAAACTGAAGTATGCACAATGTAGGGTTGGGATTCAATCTGGAAAAGAAAACATTGACCATGCGCCAGATCCAATGGTCATAATTCAAACCTGACTAATTAATTTAATAAACCTAATTAGAATTAATTAATTCTGATTAATTGAAAATGACATGATCTCAGCCACACACTCACACGCGGGAAACAAGATCCAGTGGCTCACATTTAAAACTTGCCCTAACCCTAATTAAATGACTAATCACTTTCAGGTCACCGGAGACGAGCTCCGGTCGTCTTCTCCGGTGACCTTCTCCCCTGAAAACTTCCAAATCCTTCCCTAGGTCACTAAAAAGAAATCTAAAACCATGGAAATGTTCCTCACATCCTCACGAATCAAACCCTTATCCTAAAACACATTTCTTCTTCCTAAACAAGCTGAATCGAAAGGAATAAAAACTAGGGCACGCAAGCTTCAGAGACAAATTAAACTCTCAAATCAAAGCCATTTTCAAAACCAATGATACCAGGATGATCAGTGAAGCACATAGAACAAGTTTGTAACAAGAAAAACAATTTCTGGAAAAATAAATTTCAGGCTACCTGAGATTCGAAGCTTTCAGTTTGAAGACTTTCTGGCCACTTCCTTTAGTGCAAACTACTCCACTTGGTCCCCAGAAGATGTTTGAATGCTCAAAGAGAATTTAAGTTGGCTGGATAGTGAGTTTCGAAAGCTCCTGCTTCAGCTCAGTCAGAAATGGCAATGGAGTTTCTGGAGGTTTCAGGCCATTGTGAATGATGGTTTGTGGTCCTGAGGATGAATGGAGAAGGTCTGGAGTGTTTGTTTGTATGTTGGTGAGCTAGGGTGAGAGTTTCGAATGAAACTGCAAGCTGGTGTGAAAATGGTGCAGTGATGTTGTAGCTTGTTTAAGGCCTGGTTCTTGGTTGCTTTGGGCTCAATGAGACATGGTGAGATGATTGGTAAAGATGGTTTGGATGTATGTGAGCTGGGCAGAGAGTTTCGAAGGCAAAAGCAAAATGGAGTGTTCTTGTGTATGTGATTGTGTAGAGTGTTTCAGCCTTGCCTTGTGTATGAAATGGTTTGCAAATGGATAGTATAAACTAATCCAATTGGTCAGAGGATGTGACTTGTGCTTTATGGATAGGTGTAGCCACTTTTGCAAATATGTCAACTTCTTGTAAGATAGGGCATGGGCAACTTCTAGCCAAGTACAAAGGGCATGGTCTGCGCAGCAAAGTGAAGGGAAAGGCTAGGCTTGGTCCAACATTCAAGGCAGCAAGTTGGTGAAATGCTATGAGTGCTTTTGCAAGTTGTGACTTTTTGGTTTACATGAGAAAAATCTTGTTACATGGACCATAACCATGGGGAAACTTGGTCCAATTCTGATTTTTAAGGCTCATAGAATGTTTGTGTAATGGTTTGAAATGAATTAGAGGTCACATAATGCATTGGTTCATGACTTTGCAAAATTTCCATTTGAGGCATGCCTTAAAAATCAATGATTTTAGCCAACTTTGCATTGCCATAACTTTTGATCCAAGAAGAGTTTGATCATGTTCTTGTACTTTTTGAAAAGGGAAAAATGAGATCTACAACTTTCATGACCAAAGTTTTTCCATTTGAAGCATTTTTGGATCAAGAATCAAGACTTGAAAAATGACCTAAAATGATGCATTCTTGAAAAGTCAACTATGCCCAAAAAGTCAACATTTGCAAAAACCCTAAATTCTTGATTTCTATGAACTCCAACCTTCTTCCATGATCAAATAAAGATCATATACACTCAAAATGATGAAGATCACCCATTGGTTGGGTCATTGGGGGCCTCAGATGCCCTGATTTTGCACTGACTTGTCTGAAAAGTCAACCCATGATCAGATGACTTCCCCATGGAATTTCTTCATGAAAATTGATATGCATACTCCCTATACCATATAGAGACCAATGGAAACAAGAATGACCAAAAAATTTGGAGTTATGGCCTCTGAAACCAAAACCCTAATTTTCAGTCAACTGTGCAGTTAATCCTGGCTCTGCATTCATACCAATCCCAGTTCTTGTGATTCTTTTGAATTTTTGACCTTGAGAGGATGTACTATGATGCTTGAACACATGTAGACCCCTTTGAATTGATTGGTTGCCTTTGGAGTGGCTCAAGATGCCCTGAGGTTGCTCAGATCACAAACCCTAGGTGCAGATGCCTTAGAAACTATGCAGTGAATCAAAAATGAGATGTGAGATGACATGATTGTGTTTATGCACATGAGGATGATCACAAGCCATGGTGTGAATGGGTGAGGGCAAATTTGGGGTGTTTACAATGCTTATCCGATGGCCGTCCCCATCGTCGACCTTGTTACCCGGCATTCGTCCTATGTCGTGGTACTTTCGGCAGCCGTACCCTGCCCGGTGATCGTCCTTCACCTTAGATGATTGTCCCTCATCTTATCCCCAACAGAGCAGCCGTCCCCTTCTAGGTGATCGTCCTTCACCTTTGATGACCGTACCTCATCATTTATTTTCATTTACCTATAATCCCCAGAGAATCTTATAGCCTTACTTGATGGCCGTCCCCATCATAATCTCTTATATCCCCAGCATGTCGGCCGTCCCCGTCATTGCTCTTTCCCCAGCAGTCGTCCTCTGCTCGACGGTCGTCCTCCGTCGCCCGCACTTTATAATTATACTTTATTTTCTTTTACAATCTATATCCCTTTTCTTCTTCATTCTGTGAGTGCAAATTTCGGACTGTCTTTGGTATTCAACCACAAGTTATCTTGTTTGCCTGTTAAGCCGTTGCTTACATCCTGCACACCTAACTCATGTTTGAATAGGGGCAGCTGTAAACACCCCAAATTTGCCCTCCATGGCTTGTTATCTTTTCATATGCATAAGTTCAATCATAGCACCTCATATTGCATTTTTGTTTCATTGCATTGATTCAAAGTCATCTGCATCTAGGGTTTGTGATCTGAGCCATCCCTGAGCAATTTGAAACACTCCAAAGGTCATCAATTACTTCAAAGGGTTCCATGGGTGTTCAAGCATCATATTGTATCCTCTCAAGATCAAAGAAGTCAAAAAATCACAAGAACTGAGAAAAGCATGGAAGCAGAGCCAGGTTTAACTGCACAGATGACCTAGAATTAGGGTTTTGGTTTCAGAGGCCATAACTCCAAATTTTTTGGTCATTCTTGTTTCTATTGGTCTCTATATGTTATAAGGATCATGCATACCAAGTTTTATGAAGAAATTCAATAGGGAAGGCATCTGATCAAGAGATGACTTCTTGAGCAAGTCAGTGCAAAATCAGGGCATCTGAGGCCCCCAATGACCCAACCAAAGGGTGTTCCCCATCATTTTGAATGTGTATGATCTTTATTTGATCATATAAGATGTTAGAAGTTCACAAAATTGAAGAATTTCAAGCCATTTGCAAAGTTGCCATTTTGGGAAAATGACTTGTAATGAAAACTTGCCATTTTGGGAAAGTTTTTCAACCCTTTCTTTTTGATTCAAAAATGCTTCAAATGAGAAAACTTTGGTCATGAAAGTTGTAGAATGGATCCTCCCATTTTTAAAAAGTACAAGAACTCATTCTAAATCATTTTGGATCAAAAGTTATGGCTTGTCAAAGTTGGATAAAATCATTGAAATTTCACTTTTGCACAAAATGGAAAACTTGTAAATTCTCATGGCAAGCCTTTATGTGACTTCAATGTGACCTCTAATCATCACACAAACACAATGCATGACCTAAAATTCAGTTTGGCCCAAGAGGTTTCCCATTTCCATGTCTTAATTTTCAAGGTAACCATAAGCCATTTTCCATAAAATGCAAAAGGGGGATTTCTTGCAAAATCATTCTCAAAGGGATTGTATGAACTCTGGCTGGTTTCAAGACATTGCCATAACCTCATGAGGCATCTCACACCAAAAATTCAGCAAGACTCATCACATGTACATGGCCAAAATCATAAAATGTAACAAGTTGCCATATTGCAAAAACACTTCAAACATGTGATCCAATGCACCCAGCTATCTTCTCTTGATCCTAGGGCCTTCCTTGACTCAAGCTGAGGCAGGACAAGCCCTAAGATTTCCTCTGACCCGAGCCATGCTTAGAGTACACAAAATCTTGACTTTCTTGCATTTTGCCCATACCAATCCCACAGTGCCACACCAACTCTCTGCCCAACCAGAGTATGATATGTGGACATCAAGCAACCCAAAATATACCATACACAAGCTGAATCCTCCCACATTGCAGCATACAAAAAAACTGTCAAAACCTTTCCCTCTTCGAATCACTCAACACAGCCTTCAAACAACCAAAATTTCTTCACCCACAAACCACAAATTATTCATAGAACAGAATCCACCCTCTGAAACTGCCTGAATCATCACATATCCAACTCTCCAAATATGCTACACCAGAGACAAAACCTTCAAACCAGGCCATACAAACTCATTCCAAGCCTCATTTCATCATCCAGAGGTTCATAGGAGGGGATTTGCAACAAAGGAGAGTCCAGAAAGCCCAGAAACAGAAGGTTCAATCTCAGGTATACTTCATGAACTTTTTTCTCAGAAGCTTGTTTTTAAGTTCATTTATGATTCCTTGAGTTCCCCTGGTCATGGGGATATGATTATTATTGAAAATGGTTGAGAAACCACCATGTATGCAAGCTCTGAAATTTTGCCCGTGAATATGTTTGGTTTCGATTCTCTTTGTTCATGGCTGATAAATGGTTTTTGATGATGGATTTAGGTTTAGTTTGGGGAGAGGAATGTTTCTGGGCAATTAATTTAGCTTGGGGTAGCATGTAGAGGAAACTAGGGTTTTGCCCTGCCGGAGAAGACGACCGGAGCTCATCTCCGGTCGCCTGAAGTTGATTAGGGTTAAACCTGTTTAATTACGCAACTTTGAATTCTGTCCCTAGGATGTTGTTTCCCGCGTGCTTGCGAACGGCCCAGATGACTCATTATACCCTAATCCTGATTAATTAAGTAAATCATAATTAATTAAATCAACTTTAAACCTCAGCCATCAGATTGCGCGCGTTTAGGAACTTTGAACCATGGCCTTGGATTCTGATTACTCCCAGTCTTGTTGACTTGCACGCGCAGCCTTTAGATCTTTCAACTTTCCATCTGAGCCACTCATACTGCATACTTTTCATTTTTATTTTATTTTCTTTATATTTTATTTCTTATATTTATTAAAAATAGCAAAAATAGTTAAAAAATTCTGAAAATTTTTATCATATCTTTTATTAATTTTTAGAACCCAAAAATATTTTTATTTTTATTTTTTGCATTAAAAATTATTTTTAAATCATTTAAATGTTTATTTTAATTAGTTAATGAAAATTAATTAATTAAAAATGCATTTAGGTATTTAAAAATCACCAAAAAATTCACATTGCATTTAGAAACATTTAGAAACATTGTCCAACTCTCAAAACAAATTTATTTTTTGTTCTTGATGCCTTTTGATCATTTTCATTGGAATTAACTTCATTTTAAGGCAATATTTTGGTTCAATCTTTAAAAAATTCATTCTGCCTAACCATTGAGAGTTGGATGATTATTCTTCTTGCATTGCATCCTTCATGGCATGTAGTTTATAGGATAAAATTGGTTTGAATTGATCTTGCATTTTCCATTTGTTTTGCATTTTTTGTGTTGAGGTACCTTAAAACCCTAGCCAACTTAAGAAATTCATAACTTTCACTAGGTTAAGAGTTGGATCCCCTCCTTTGGGTAGTGAACTTGTGTAGGTTTAGGGTATCTTTGATTGCATTTTCAATTTTTTATCATGTCATTTGCTTCTAATTTTGAATTTTTCTTTGTGTGTTGATCATAAACCCTAATTTGTGCCTTCCTTTGCATCCATTTTTCATTTGCTTGCATCCAATGACTTGCCATGACATTTTGTGCATCCACATGATTCATAATACATTTTAGGACATGTTAGAATCATGTTTGATCATTGCATCTTTCATTTGCCATGTTATATGTCCATTGCATTTCATAAACTTTTCATGAACTCTCATGGTTCAAAGCATGCTTCATCTACATCCTTATGCTTGTTTGATCATTCCCATGTCTTGCCTCATGTTTGTATCATCTCTTAGCATCATTTACATCATGTAAATGCTTCTGACTTTGGTTTGCATCATGACATTTCATCTCATTTGCATTGCATTTCACTTCTTTGCTAACTTTTCAGGGGGTAAGTAATTTGAGAAGTGAATTTGCCTTCACTTCTCACAATCTCTTTTCATCTCTTTCATACTTTCTTTGCTGCATTTTGTATGTGTATTAGAGTGAGCTTGATCATTCATGTTCATCTCTTACTTTCTTTCTTCAAGCAACTTGTCTTCTTAAGTGAAGCAAGTTGTTTTGCTTCTCTTTGCTTCTTGCTCCTTTCATCTGCTTCCTGGTGGTTTCTCTGAAGATCTTCTTGCAAACCTCATTAACCCTAGGAATAACCAAGTATGATAATAATTAGGGTTTTGATTAGTCCCCCATTTAGCTTTTACCTTTGTGTCATCTTTGAGTCTTCTCTTCTCACCTCATAATCAAGGACTAAACCCTAAAGGTTTTAAGGCTTTGTGATTAAGCTTATGCATGCATCCTTCTATTAGGATGGAGTGTATAACTTTAATCCTAAGTGTTAAACCCTTAGTGTTAATGGACAAGTCCCCCTCAAGTTGTCTTACCAACCATAAAAACACTTCTTCATCTTATCATTAACTAAAATCCATCTAATAAAGGCTTTGTTTTGTCATGAGGTTAATCCCTAACCATGGATTAAGTTGAGGAGTCTTTCTCAGCTTAAATGTTCTCATCTATTATCCTTCTATTAGGATGGTGTAATGAGTCCATTAAATCCCTGATTATGGCTTAATCTCATTACTCAACACTAAACAAAAACAACAAAAACATTTAAATACTCACGAGTAGGTTAATGATCTTAATCCTACATCATGGTGATTAAGTATGAGGTGCTTACTTCACACTTAAGGTATCCTCATCACCCCTAATCAGAGGGAGGATGTGATGAGTTTACTAATCCTTGGTTTAGGCTTAAGCTCATTTTCCTATGACAACTTTCAAAAGCAATAAAAGACTGAAAACTAAAAAACAAACAATAATCGTCTCCTCCGGGATTCTTTTCTCATCACATTCACTCACAAACGAGAACTTGCTTCTTCCGTCTAATGCAAGACAGTTTGCACCTGAGCCAGACAGGTCATACACTTGAGCATAGACAAGTAAGCAGTTCACAAGTCAATTTACCTTTCAGTCTCTTTGAGTCGAACTACGGTGTTCTGACTTCCTCATTGCACGAGAGGATACGTAGGCATAACTTAACAGTTATCGAACAAAAGTCTCTGTATACTCCCCCCTCTTTCAGCATTATTCTTTAAGCCTCATAGTCTTGAGTATTATACTCTTGTTCTTACACTGACACTTCTCTTACATACTTCACATTTCTTTTACACTGACACTTGCATTCTTCTTTCCAGCTTTGATACACAAATTGCACTGACACTACCCCTTTAAAACACAAATCTTTTAAGCGTGGATCCCGTCGAGTACGACGGACAATCTGGGTGCTAATACCTTCCCAGGTTGTAACCAACCCCCTTTCTCAGTCTCTCTGGTTCGCGACCGTCTTATCCATCTTTTCTTAGGTCTATGCAGCATTACCTTTCCCTCGGGATAAAAATGCCTAGCTGGCGACTCTATTCATTCATTCTCCTTTCGCCGACCGTTCGCGTATGTACCCCTTCTGACCTAGGTGTCATTGTGGTGGGAGCGACAGAAGGAAATGTCATGATTGCTCAAATATATGTAGATGACATAGTCTTTGGTGGGATGTCAGACAGGATGGTTAAACATTTTGTTACTCAAATGGAATCTGAGTTTGAGATGAGTCTAGTAGGAGAACTAACCTATTTTCTTGGACTGCAAATCAAGCAGATGGAGGACTCCATGTTCATATCCCAAAGCAAGTATGCAAAGAGCACTGTCAATAAGTTTGGGATGGACAATGCAAGTCACAAAAGAACACCTGCCCCCACTCATTTAAAGCTGACAAAGGATGACAAGGGTGAGAATATGGACCAAAGCTTATACAAAAGCATGATTGGAAGCCTATTATATTTGACTGCTAGCAGACCAGATATAGCTTTTGCAGTAGGTGTATGTGCAAGATATCAAGCTGAGCCAAAAGTAAGCCATCTAAACTAGGTTAAGAGGATTTTGAAATATGTCAATGGTACTTGTGACTATGGCATAATGTACTCTCATGGATGTGAACCAATTCTCACTGGCTTTTGTGATGCTGACTGGGCTGGAAGTGCTGATGATAGCAAGAGCACATCAGAAGGATGCTTCTTTCTAGGAAACAATTTGATTTCTTGGTTCAGTAAGAAACAAAATTGTGTATCCTTATCCACTGCTGAAGCTGAATATATTGCAACTGGTAGCAGTTGTTCACAGTTGGTATGGATGAAGCAAATGCTCACAGAATACAATGTCCCACAAGATGTCATGACATTGTACTGTGACAATTTAAGTGCTATCAACATCTCAAAAAATCCTATCCAACACAGCAGGACTAAGTACATTGATATCAGGCATCATTTCATTAGAGATCTTGTGGAAGAGAAGGTGATCTCATTAGAACATGTAGCCACAGATCTGCAATTGGCTGACATATTTACTAAAGCCTTGGATGCTACCCAATTTGAAAACCTAAGGGGTAAATTGGGAATCTGCTTATGTGAAATATAGCAGTTATGGAGAAGTGCCAACATGTCCTATGACATCGTGTGGCATGATCACCAGATGGCAGCACCAGTCTGGTCAGTAACTCTGTGTATTCCACTCTTAAGAATTCCACTAGTAATGGATTTTATAAAAGCTCAAACGTGCTCTCAGCTCTTCATCTCCTCACTATCTCTTCAAAACCATTTGCATGCTAAAGTTGATTTTCTAAGCTCATCAAAATCAATCAAACCTAAACTCATCTTCCACTACTTTCGAAAAATGTCTCAACATCAAAACCCTAACTTCATTGATGAGGGTCTCAACCAAGAAGATGTGGTGCATGCAACCCCAATCTCTATAGTGCCAATGGATACTACTCCTGTAGACGAAATCAGAGGAAGTATCCCTATTGCTCAAAAACCTAGAACCCCCAATGTAAGAAGAGCAAAGGAACCTGTGTTCAGCAAAAGCAAGGGGACTCCTTCATCTACAAGCACACCCAAAGCTTCTGACTATGTGGATGCATCCATCAAGCATCTTGTGAACAGGATTCTATCTGAACAAAGAGTGGTGCGTGGTGTATCTGTTCCCCTGAACAGCATGCCTGCTCCACAAGAAGAACAAAGCAATCAGGCTGAAGAGGACACTCCTGCTCAACAGGATGTCCCAATAAATGTTGAAGCATCTGAGGACCAGAACAAGGCCTCAACTGATGATGATGAGGCCACTGATGATCAGGCTTCTGCTGATCAAACTGCTGAAAAGGAGGCCTCCCAACCTCCTTCTGTTGAAACCATAGATGATGACTCTGACACAGAGATCATTGCATCTGTTAACCCTAGCATAGCCAAAAGGCTTAGGGCTAGGAAGGAGAAGAAGCCTGCTGGACATTCAACTCCTGAAAAGAAACAGCCTACTCCAAAGAAGGACAAAGCTAAAGTTGCCTTTGACCCTACTAAACAATGGAGCAAGGTAAGCACCCAGAAGAGGAAAGCTACAACTCCACCTGATTCAGATGTTGAGGAGGATGTCCCAACATCCCAACCAAGGAAGAAGCCAGCACCTCCCAGGTCTACCTCTGTTGTTCCTGAAGCTCCTCTAGACAATATGTCCTTCCATCATGTTTCAAGTGTGAGCAAATGGAAGTATGTCTACCAAAGAAGGGTGGCACTGGAAAGAGAGCTGGGCAGCAATGCATTGGAGTGCACTGAGGCTGTGCTGATGGAAAGTCAGAAGAATTCAGAAAGGTTTATGTAAGAGGGAGATATGTTGAATTCTCTCCTAGGGTTATAAATCATTACCTAGGGAGAGAATCTGATGGGCCTAGGGAGAGAATCTGATGGGCCTAATGAGCTGGGGAAAACTGACAACCAAGTCTGCAAGATCATCACTGCCAACCAGGTCAAAATTTGGCCAGTCAAAGGAAAACTTTATGTTAGCTTGCTTACAAGGAAGTATGCTATGCTGCACAGGATTGGAACTGTCAATTGGGTTCCTACAAACCATACCTCTTCAATAGCTACTGGACTGGGAAGATTCATCTGTGTTGTAGGCACCCAAACAAAGTTGGACTTTGGGGCTTACATCTTTGATCAAACCCTAAAGCATGCAGGAACATCAGCAACAAAGCTTCCCATTGCTTTTCCATCTCTGCTCTGTGGAATCATCCTCAACCAATATCCAGGCATCCTCACTAAGAAGGATTCAGTCTGCAAGAGAGAAAGTCCAATGGCCTTCCACTACAAACTGTTCTTGAGCCATCATGCTGCTGATGTTGAAGCTCCCATTGGGACATCTGCTGGACCATCAAAAGCAAAGACTCCCATATCCAAAGTTGCCTTGATTGCAGAACTCAAGAACACTTGCAAAGAGCTGGATGCCAGGAAGAAAAAGCTTGAGGAAGTAATTCAAATGCTGGAGGTGGAAGAGGTTGCTCAGAATGCTGATGAATCTGAAGAGGAAGAAGATACTGAATATGATGAATCTGAGTGAAAATGTGTGTAGAAAGTGTACTACCTGTTTCAGCATTGTAATTTTGGCTTTGTAATTTTGAATATTTTATTTTTATCTCTGCTTGTGTAAAATTTGGCCCCAATTTCTGTCTAACAAGGGGGAGAAGTAATGAACAATGTTGTTGCTGTTTGTCTGTTTAATGCCTGCTTCTGAACTAAGTTGTTTTAAAGAAAATTCTGTTGAACAAGTCAGTATACATACAGGTTTGAGGGGGAGCAAATTATTATTCAACAGAAAAGAACTCTGTTGCACTCTGATAAATAAAACTCTGTTGCACTTTGATAAAACAAGAAGATTTTGTTAGCCAAAAATTAGCCAAAGGGGGAGTTTGTAGATGTTTAGAATTGGCAGAATTTTTGACAAACAAGAAGTGTTGAACTTAGTTCAGGATGTCACACCAGATGTTGTGACATTGTCAACCAGAGTATAAGTTAATGAATTAAGTTCAGACATCAGGATGTCACACCAGATGTTGTGACATCTTAAACCTGCTACCAGACTTAAATGATGCATAACATAACTGAGTAAATTCAGGGAATTTATCTGGAATTAATTATGAATGGATAAACAATACAAGGCGCATCTGTAGGGAGCTTAGTTATCTGATTTCAGTGTAACAGAATAACTAACTCACCTTGAATCAAGGAAGTAACAAACCCTAATTCAAGGTGATGACAGTATGAGTTATCAGGACTGGATTATTTACAGAAAGCCCAAAAACCAAGCATCTATTTAAGGAACAGAAACCCTCAGAATAGAGTATGAAATTAAGAAGACTGTAAAGGGTGTTTGTGTTTAATAGCAGGTTTTAGTTGTGTATCACTTTATGAGCTTTTAAGCAAAAAGTGTATTGTGACTTGATTGAAACTGTTAAGTAAAATCAAGCTGTTGTGTTTGAAGTGTGACTTCAATTTTATTAAACTTTGTAAAATATCACTGTGTGATTGAGGGGAAGTGAGTAGGTACTCATATCTAAGTTGTGGCTTAGGTAGAAATTGCCTTGGGTAGATATTAAGTGAAGGATTAAACTGGTTGGTTTAATTCCAGAATTAATATTACTTATATTGGGTTTCCTTCCTGGCTTGGTAGCCCCCAGATGTACGTGTGGAGATACACTGAACTGGGTTAACAATTTCCTGTGTTATTTAATTTACCTGCACTTTAAGTTTTGTTTAAGTCTTCAAGTGTTTAAACATCTGATTCGACATCACGTACCTGATCCCAGAATTTCAAGAAGAATAGAGACAAAGAGGGTGAGAAGAAGCTAATAGCTCTTGTGGCATCTAACTCAAAGTCCTCACAAAAAGAGCAATGCAACAATGATTCAAGTAGTGACGAAGATCCAGGTGATGAGGAAATGGGACTTTTTGTTAGGAGATATAATACATTCATTCGAAAGAATGGAATCAAGCATATAGACAAAAATCTCATGAATTTTCGAAGACAAACTATAAATTCAAAACAAGAAGAGAATAAGAAGAATAGAGGAAAGGGATCTTGTTTTAATTGTGGTAAATCTGGACATTATAAGACGGATTGTCCTATGAAGAAAAAGGATAAAGAAAAAGCTCTGCCAAAAAGGTACAACAAACAAAGAAGAGCTTATATTTCTTGGGAAAGTGATAGTGATTCATCAAGCACACAAAGTTAAGGTGATAGTGATGAAACCGCAAATCTGTGTCTTATGGCTCACACCAAAAACAAGTCCTACCACAAGTAGAAAATCAACGATAAAAAGGTAAAACAAGCATACTATAATAATTTTTCTTCTATATCTTTTTCTGAACTGAAAATAGCTTTTGAAAAACTGCATAACGAAGTTGTAGATGCTTTTAAGAGATTATCTTCCGATAAACAATTTTTTTCATTTTTGGAAGGTAAAGTACAAAATGCTGAAAAAGATTTAGAAAGGTTGAAAGCTAGTATTGCAGAAAATTTGAAAGATATTGATATTAATGGATGTAATAAACTTAGGTATTGTGAATCTTGTCATATTTGGCAACAAGAGGTTAACAGTCTTAAGGTCAAGTTGGAAAAAGCTTTACAACCTAAGGTTACTTATGTCGTTGATTCTAAGTTGTTTAAGAAGTCACTAAATCAACCATATGAAAAATACTCTTTTATTCCAAAGGATTTAATGAACAAAAATAAACAACATCATCATGGTTTATGTCATTATTGTTGTCGTGCTGGCCATACCATTGAAAAATGCAAGTTTAGGAGATTTCTTGTTCCTAAAGGTATTTATCAATGGAAGCCTAAAGGCAACCATGTTACCACTTACCCACTTGGACCCAATGAAAATTGGGTACCTATTTCTCTCTTTTGATATTATAGGATGAGTGTCTTGGATACGTAGATAGAAGATGGTTTCTAGACAGCGGGTGTTCAAGGCACATGATGGGTGACATATCGCTTTTTATAGACTTTAAAGCAAAGAAGAAGGGATATGTTACTTATGGAGACAATAACAAAGGAGCTATACTTGGCAAAGGTAGTGTAGGTAATCCCTCTACCACTACTATTTCTGATGTCCATCTTGTAGAGGGACTTAAACACAATTTGTTAAGCATTAGTCAATTGTGCAACAAGGGTTACAAGGTTTCTTTCACAAAAACTTGTTGCATAATTGAACATGTTGAACAAAATGTTGTGTTTAAGGGAGTAAGAGTAAACAATATATATATATATATATGCTTGATCTTTTGGATGTATCTTTAACAAGCACTAAATGTCTAGTTACCTTAAATGATGATTCTTGGCTCTGGAATAGACGTTTAGCGCATGTTAATTTTGATTTGCTCAATAAGGTTGTATCTAAGGATCTAGTAGTCGGTCTTCCAAAAATAAATTTTTCAAAAGACCACCTATGTGACACGTGCCAAATGGGAAAACAAACAAGGGTCTCTTTTAAATCTAAAAATATAATTTTAACTTCAAGACCCCTTGAGCTTCTCCATATGGACCTCTTTGGACCTTCTAGGACAAATAGTTTAGGTGGAAATTACTATGGTTTCGTAATCGTTGATGACTACTCTAGATTTACTTGGACTATATTCCTTCATAGCAAAGATGGAACTTTTTCTGCTTTTAAGAGTTTTGAAAAACTGTCCCAAAACAAAATGAATTCCAAAATAGTTACAATTCAAAGTGATCATGGAGGTGAATTTCTAAACTATCTCTTTGATAAGTATTGTGATAAGTATGGCATTGAGCATAACTTTTCAGCTCCTCGAACTCCACAACAAAATGGTGTTGTGAAGCGCAAAAATCGCGTTTTAGAGGAATTGGCAAGAACAATGCTAAATGAGGGTGGATTACCAAAATATTTTTGGGCTGGTGCAATTAGCACAGCCTGTTATGTTATAAACAGGATTTTAATTCGTCCTATTTTAAATAAATCCCCTTATGAAATTTTAAAAGGAAGAAAACCAAACTTGTCTCATCTTCACGTATTCGGTTGTAAGTGTTTTGTTTTGAATAATGGTGAGGAAAATATTGGGAAGTTTGATGCAAAAGCGGATGAAGGTATCTTTCTTGGATACTCACAATCAAGTAAATCATATAGAGTATATAATAAGTGTTTACTTCCTGTTGAAGAATCTGTCCATGTTTCTTTTGATGAGTCTTATCCGAAAAGTGCCGGAAAAGGTATTTCTTTTGATGACGCAGATGTATCTACAGAATACATACTCAAGGAAGCTGTTACTAAAATTGATCAATCCGCAATAGCTGCCAATGAGAAGGAGGAAGATACTAGTCATGAAAAAGATAAGGAAGAAGGGACAACTGAAGTGAATGACCTTCCACCAGATTGGAAATCTTCAAAAGACCATCCCATTGACAATATTTTGGGATACATTTCAAAGGTAGTATTGACTCATTCTAAGATAAGTAATTTTTGTTTTTACTTCGCTTTTGTTTCACAAGTAGAACCTAAAAATTCCAAAGAGGCCTTGATTGATGAATTTTGGCTAATGGCCATGCAAGAATAGCTTAATCAATTTAAAAGAAATGACATTTGGGAACTTGTTCCTCGTCCGCGAGATCATCATATCATAGGTACTAAATGGGTTTTTAGAAATAAGTTTGATGAAAACAGAGTGATAACTAGAAACAAGGCACGTTTAGTAGTACAAGGGTATAACCAAGAGGAGGGAATAGACTATGAGGAAACTTATGCTCCAGTTGCTCTCCTTGAAGTTATATGTCTCTTGCTTGCTTATGCGTGTTCTAAGAATTTTAAGATTTACCTAATGGACGTAAAGAGTGATTTTCTAAATGGTGTCATAAATGAAGAGGTATATGTCTCACAACCTCCTGGTTTTGAGAATTCTGAATATCTAGATTATGTTTACAAATTAAAACGAGCTTTGTATGGTCTTAAGCAAGCCCCTCGGGTTTGGCATGAAAGACTTAGAAAATTTCTACTTGATCATGGATATTCAAGAGGTAAAGTGGATAATACACTCTTCATTAAACACAAAGGTAACACACATTCTTTTAGTTCTAGTTTATGTAGACGATATAATTTTTGGTTCAACTAACATACACTTGGTTGAAGAGTTTTCTAACGTTATGCAGGGGGAATTTGAGATGAGGGTACAGCAGTGTGTCAAACAAAATATTGCAGAGAACTGCTCAAGCGGTTTAGAATGAATGACTCAAAATCAATCGACACCCCTATGCCTACCAATGAAAACCTTGATAAAGATGAACACGGTAAGAGTGTAGATGTCAAAAATTATAGAGGTATGATTGGGTATCTCTTGTATCTTATTGCCTCTAGGCCTGACATCATGTTTAATGTTTGTATGTGTGCACGATATCAATTAAATCCTAAGGAATCACACTTGAAAGTTGTCTAGCGTATATTTAGATATCTTCATGGAACATCTAAATATGGGCTTTGGTATTCCAAAGGAAGTGATTGTAGCTTAGTAGGTTACTCTGATTCTAATTTTGCTGGCTGCAAATCAGATAGGAAAAACACTAATGGTAAATGTCACTTGTTTTCAAACTCTTTAGTAAGTTGGCATAGAAAAAAGCAAGTATATATGGCGTTATCAACTGCAGAGGCTGAGTATGTTGCATCCGGTAGTTGTTGCGCTCAGATTTTGTGGCTAAGACAACAACTACAAGACTTTGATATACAACTCAAACGTATTCCAATAAAATGTGATAACACTAGTGCCATTAATCTTACTAAGAATCATGTTTTACACTCATGCACTAAACACATAGAGATTAGACATCACTTTCTTCACGATCATTTTGAAAAAGAAGACGTTGTATTTGAGCATGTTGGTACTAAAAACCAACTTGCTGGCATTTTCACTAAACCTTTAGCAACGAAACTGTAGATGTTTAGAATTGGCAGAATTTTTGACCAACAAGAAGTGTTGAACTTAGTTCAGGATGTCACATCAGATGTTGTGACATTATCAAACAGAGTATAAGTAAATGAACTGAATTCAGGATGTCACACCAGATGTTGTGACATTATATCAGTTAATGAAGTAAGTTCAGTTTACAGGATGTCACACCAGATGTTGTGACATTGTATCAGTTAATGAAGTAAGTTCAGTTTTCAGGATGTCACACTAGATGTTGTGACATCTCAAACCTGCTACCAGAATTAATTAATGCTTAACAGAACTGAATAAATTCAGGGAATTTATCTGGAATTAATTATGAATGGATAAAACAGAAGAAGGCGCATCTGTAGGGAGATTAGTTATATGATCTCAGTATAAACAGAAGAACTGACTCACCTAGAATCAAGGAAGTAACAAACCCTAATTCAAGGTGTTAGCAGCATGTGTATCAGGATTGGATAACCTACAGAAAAGCCCAAAATCCAAGCATCTATTTAAGCAACAGAAACTCTCAGAATAGAGTACGAAATTAAGAAGACTAAATAGGGTGTTTGTGTTTTAATAGCAGGTTGTATATGTGTATCACTTTATGAGCTTTTAAGCAAAAGTGTATTGTGTCTTAATTGAAACTGTGAAGTAAGATCAAGCTGTTTTGTTTGAAGTGTGACTTCAATTTTATTAAACTTGTAAACATATCACTGTGTGATTGAGGGGGAGTGAGTTGGTACTCATATCTAAGTTGTGTCTTAGGTAGAAATTGCCTTGGGTAGATATTAAGTGAAAGATTAAACTGAGTGGTTTAAGTCTAGAATTAATATTACTTATATTGGATTTCCTTCCTGGCTTGGTAGCCCCCAGATGTAAGTGTGGTTATACACTGAACTGGGTTAACAATTTCCTGTGTTGTTTACTTTACCTGCACTTTAAGTTTTGGTCTAAGTCTTCAAGTGTTTAAACATCTCATTCGACATCACGTACCTGATCCCAAAATTTCAATTGGCATTTGAGCAGGCACCCTGCCTATTTAACTGGGTGAGATCTAGGGACTGCAAATTCTGGAAACATGGACAGAGATGTTGGATTTGTAAATAGACCACCTATATTGGATGGATCCAATTATGACTACTGGAAGCCAAGAATGGCAGCATTCTTAAGATCACTTGACAATAGGGCCTGGAAAGCAGCCAACAAAGGATGGGAACACCCTGTCCAAGACAACAAGGATGGAGCAAAAGTGTTGAAACCTGAAGAAGAATGGAGCAAGGAGGAAGAAGATTCAGCACTTGGAAATTCCAAGGCCTTAAATGCTTTATTCAATGGCATTGATAGGAACATATTCAAACTTGTGCATCACTGTGAGCTGGCCAAAGATGTTTGGGACACTCTCAAAACAACTCATGAAGGAACATCAAAGGTGAAGATGTCAAGACTTCAACTTCTCACCACCAAGTTTGAAAACTTGAGAATGAAGGAAGATGAGACAATTCATGAGTTCTACATGAACATCTTGGAAATAGCTAATACTTCTGGTGCTTTGGGAGAAAAGATGGCTGATGAAAAGCTGGTAAGAAAGATTCTCAGATCTTTACCAAAAAGATTTGACATGAAGGTCACAGCAATAGAAGAAGCTCAAGACATATGCACAATGAAGGTTGAAGAGCTCATTGGTTCTCTTCAAACATTTGAGATGGGAATGAGTGATACAATTGCAAAGAAGAACAAAAGCATAGCCTTGGTTTCAAATACTGATAAAGAAGAAGAAGATCATGAAGCAGACCCTGAAGAAAATTTATCAAAAACAATTGCTATGCTTGGAAGACAGTTTAACAAGCTTCTCAAAAGAGTGGATGGAAAGTACAGACCAAGTGGAAGAAACTCAAACTCTTCTGAGAATAAAAGACCTTATGATGCTAATAGAAGGTCAAATTATGATGAAAAGACCAACCAAGAAAAAGGGATTAAATGCCATGGATGTGAAGGATATGGACACATCAGAAATGAATGCCCTACCTATCTAAAGAGGCAGAAGAAAGGTCTCTCTGTAACTTGGTCTGATGAAGACTCAGGATGTGATTCAGAAGAAGAATCAGCAAAGCACATCACTGCTCTAGCTGGAGTATGTGAATCTGAAAGTGGATCCAGTGATGAGGAGGTTACTTTTGAAGAGCTTGAAGAATCATACAGAGAGCTGTGTAAAAGGAGCACTGAAGTATGCAGGGAGATTATAAAGCAGAAGAAGCAGATTGAGGCATTAAAGGTTGAAAAGACAAGTAATCTAGAAACCATTGACACTTTGAAAAGTGAAGTAAGCCTTCTCAACTCCAAGTTGGAACATATGTCTAAATCTGTTAGAATGCTAAACAGTAGCTCAAACACACTGGATGTCATTCTCAACAACAATAAGCATTCAGGTGATAGAAATGGACTGGGAGTTAACAAAGGTCAACAGGTTGAGGCTAGCACTAGCAAAACTACTTTAAATCCCATAAAGTCAAACAAGATGTCCCAACAGATGTCTCAACATCATGAAAAGAACATGATGAAAAAGAAGTATCAAAGATGGAGATGTCATCATTGTGGAAGGTTTGGTCACATCAAACCTCATTGCTACAAGTTGCATGGATATCCAAATCAGATGTATCAGCAACCCTCTAAGCAGAAGATAGAGGTTACCAAGAAAGTGCTGCATGGACATCAAAATCAAAGATATCAGCAACCCCCTAAGTAGAAGACAAAGGTCATCAAGAAAGTATGGGTACCTAAAGCTAGTCTTCATGTTGATCAAAGCTACAAGTTCAACAAACAACATTGGAGCTCTACAAATGGACACTACAAAGGGCAGAGGCATCAAAGGAAACCTCACTACAAGCAAAAATGGTCAAAGAAGAGTGTTGCAAATATAGCTCATACATCTCTAAGAGTATCAGCTAAAGAAGACTGGTACTTTGACAGTGGATGCTCAAGACATATGACTGGATTGAAGAATTTGCTGATAGACTTAAAGTCATATTCATCCAGATATGTAACTTTTGGAGATGGAGCTAAAGGAGAAATCAAGGGAGTTGGGACTTTGGACTGTCCAGATGTACCAAGACTAGATGATGTGTTGCTAGTAAAAGGATTGACTGCTAACTTGATCAGCATAAGTCAATTATGTGATCAAGGTTACAGTGTAAACTTTACCAAAACTGAATGCATAGTGTCTAATAAAGAACAGAAGGTTGTCATGAGAGGAGCCAAATCTAAAGACAACTGTTATATGTGGGAACCTCAAGATTTCAGTCTCACTTCAACTTGCTCTTTAGCCAAAGAAGAAGAAGTGAAACTATGGCACCAAAGACTGAGTCATCTTCATTACAGAGGTATAAAGAAAATCATATCTATGGAAGCTGTGAGAGGTATTCCTAAACTGAAGATTGATGATGGCAAAGTATGTGGTGAATGTCAAATAGGTAAGCAAACCAAGATGTCCCATCCAAAGCTCCAACATCTGACAACTTCCAAAGTTTTGGAATTATTGCATATGGATCTTATGGGATCAATGCAGATTGAGAGCCTTGGTGGAAAGAGGTATGCCTATGTGGTGGTTGATGACTTTTCAAGGTATACTTGGATAAATTTTATCAAAGAAAAGTCTGATGTATTTGATGTATTCAAATATTTGTGCCAAAGAATACAAAGAGAAAAAGCAAGTTGTGTGGTCAGAATAAGAAGTGACCATGGAAAGGAGTTTGAGAATCAAAAATTCTCAGATTTCTGTTCTTCAGAAGGAATCAATCATGAATACTCTTAACCTATCACCCCTCAACAGAATGGGATTGTTGAGAGGAAGAACAGAACTATCCAAGAATCAGCAAGAGCTATGATCCATGCTAAAAAGTTACCATTGTACTACTGGGCTGAAGCTATGAACACAGCTTGTTACATTCACAATAGAGTCACTCTAAGAAAAGGAACCTTATCCACAATCTATGAAGTCTGGAAGGGCAGAAAACCTACAGTTAAGTACTTCCATGTGTTTGGAAGTAATTGTTATATTCTGGTTGATAGGGAGCAAAGAAGAAAAATGGATCCTAAAAGTGATGAAGGGATTTTCCTTGGATAATCTATAAATAGCAGAGCCTATAGAGTATTTAACTCTAGAACCAAGGTTATCATGGAGTCCATAAATGTGATAATTGATGATGCCCCTGCAGATGTTACAGAAGATGTTGGAACATCTGCTGACAGTCAGACTGAGGCTGAAATAAAGAGTGATCACCCTGACTTCACTCAAACCGAAGCAAGGATAGAACAATCCAGCAAACCTCCCTCCATCAGAATCCAAAAGGATCATCCCAAAGATCTAATAATTGGTGATCCCAACAGAGGTGTAAACACTAGATCAAGAAAGGTGATTTCAGGTTCATGTTTTGTCTCAAAAATAGAACCTAAAAACATCAAGGAAGCTCTTACTGATGAGTACTGGATTTGTGCTATGCAAGAAGAATTAGGTCAGTTCACAAGGAATGAAGTGTGGGATCTTGTTCCTAGACCTGATGATATAAATGTGATTGGCACTAAATGGGTGTATAAGAACAAGTCAAATGAGCAGGGAGTTATTACAAAGAACAAAGCTAGACTTGTAGCTCAAGGATACACACAAATTGAGGGAGTAGACTTTGATGAAACCTTTGCACCAGTAGCAAGGCTTGAATCAATCATACTACTTTTAGGAATTGCTTGTATTCTGAAGTTCAAGCTGTTTCAAATGGATGTGAAAAGTGCCTTTCTAAATGGATATCTTAATGAAGAGGTATATGTAGAACAGCCTAAGGGATTTGTTGATCCAAGCTGTCCAAACCATGTGTACAAACTAAGGAAGGCTCTTTATGGACTGAAGCAAGCCCCAAGAGCATGGTATGAAAGGCTGACTACTTTTCTCACAAAACAAGGATACAGAAAAGGTGGAATAGACAAAACCTTGTTTGTGAAGGATGAAGAAGGAAATGTCATGATTGCTCAAATATATGTTGATGACATTGTCTTTGGTGGGATGTCAGACAGGATGGTTAAACATTTTGTCACTCAAATGGAATCTGAATTTGAGATGAGTCTAGTAGGAGAACTCACCTACTTTCTTGGATTGCAAATCAAGCAAATGGAAGACTCCATGTTCATTTCCCAAAGCAAGTATGCTAAGAACATTGTCAAGAAATTTGGGATGGACAATGCTACTCACAAAAGAACTCCTGCCCCCACTTATTTAAAGCTGACAAAGGATGACAAGGGTGAGAATGTAGACCAAAGTTTATACAGAAGTATGATTGGAAGCTTATTATATCTGACTGCTAGCAGACCAGACATAGCCTTTGCAGTAGGTGTATGTGCAAGATATCAAGCTGATCCAAAAGTTAGCCATCTAAACCAGGTCAAGAGAATTCTGAAATATGTTAATGGTACTTGTGACTATGGCATAATGTACTTTCATGGATGTAAACCAATTCTCACTGGCTTCGGTGATGCTGATTGGGCTGGAAGTGCTAATGATAGAAAGAGCACATCAGGAGGATGCTTCTTTCTAGGAAACAATTTGATTTCTTAGTTCAGTAAGAAACAAAATTGTGTTTCCTTATCCACTGTTGAAGCTGAATATATTGCAGCTGGTAGCAGTTGTTCACAGTTGGTTTGGATGAAGCAAATGCTCACAGAGTACAATGTCCCACAAGATGTCATGACATTGTACTGTGACAATTTAAGTGCCATCAACATATCAAAGAATCCTATCCAACACAGCAGGACCAAGCACATTGATATCAGGCATCATTTCATCAGAGATCTTGTGGAAGAGAAAGTGATTTCATTGGAACATGTAGCCACAGATCTGCAATTAGCTGATATATTCACTAAAGCCTTAGATGCTGCCCAATTTGAAAACCTAAGGGGTAAGTTGGGAATCTGCTTATGTGAAATATAGCAGTTATGGAGAAGTGCCAACATGTCATATGACATCGTGTGGCATGATCACCAGATGGCAACACCAGTCTGGTCAAAAACTCTGGGTATTCCACTCCTTAAAATTCTCCAAGTAACGGCTCTTATAAAAGCTTCAGCTTGCTCTCAGCTATTCATCTTCTCATCATCCTCTCAAAACGAATTGCATGCTATAGCTTATTTTCAGAGCTCATCAAAATCATTCAAACCTAAACTCTTCTTCCACCACATTCGAAAATGTCTCAACATCAAAACCCTAACCTCACTGATGAAAACCTCAACCAAGAAGATGTGGTACATGCAACCCCAATCTCCATGGTTCCAATGGATGCTACTCCCATGGACGAAATCAGAGGAAGTGTTCCTCTTGCTCAAAAGCCTAGAACTCCTACTGTGAGAAGAGCAAAGGAACCTGTGTTCAGCAAAAGCAAAGGGGTTCCTTCATCCTCAAACACCACCCCGAAAGCCTCTAAATATGTGGATGCTTCCATTAAGGATCTTGTGAACAAGATTCTGTCTGAGCAAAGAGTTGTGAGTGGTATATATATCCCTCTGAACACCATGCCAGCTCCACAAGAAAAACAGAGTAATCAAGCTGAAGAGGACACTCCTGCTCAACAGGATGTCCCAATAGATGTTGAAACATCTGAGGAACAGCACAAGGCCTCCACAGATGATGATGATGATGATGAAGGCACTGATGATCAAGCCTTTGTTGATCCACCTGCTGAAGAGGAGACTACCCAACCTCCTCCTGTTGTAGACATAGACAATGACTCTGACACAGAGATCATTGCTTCTGTGGACCCTAGCATAGCCAAAAGGCTTAGGGCTAGGAAAGAAAAGAAGACTGTAGGACATACAACTCCTGAAAAGAAACAGCCTACTCCAAAGAAAGACAAGGCCAAAGTGTCATTTGGACCTACCAAACAATGGAGCAAAGTAAGTACACAAAAGAGGAAAGCTGTTACTCCTCCAGATTCAGATGTTGAAGAGGATGTCCCAACATCCCCACCAAAGAAGAAACCAGCACCTTCAAGGTCCACCTCTGCTGTTCCAGAAGCTCCTCTGGACAATATTTCATTCCATCATGTGTCAAGTGTGAGAAGATGGAAGTTTGTATACCAAAGAAGGGTAGCACTTGAAAGAGAGCTGGGAAGCAATGCACTTGAGTGCACTGAGGTAATTGACCTAATTTCTTCTGCTGGCTTATTCAAAACAGTGTCAAACTTTTCACCTTCCTATGAGCTGCTAGTCAAGGAATTTATTGTCAACCTTCAAGAGGACTGTGCTGATGGTAAGTCAGATGAATTCAGAAAGGTATATGTAAGAGGGAGATGTGTGGAATTCTCTCCTAGGGTTATCAACCACTATCTAGGGAGAGAATCTGATGGACCTAATGAGCTGGGGAAGACTGACAACCAGGTGTGCAAGGTCATTACTGCCAATCAAGTCAAAGCTTGGCCAGTCAAGGGCAAACTTTCTGTTAGCTTGCTAACAAGGAAGTATGCAATGCTGCATAGGATTGGCACTGCAAACTGGGTCCCTACCAACCATACTTCTTCACTAGCAACTGGACTGGGCAGATTTATTTATGCTGTGGGCACCCAAACAAAGATGGACTTTGGGGCTTACATTTTTTATCAGACATTGAAGCATGCTGGTACATCTGCAACAAAGCTGCCTATTGCCTTCCCTTCTTTGCTGTGTGGAATAATCCTTAGCCAATATCCAGGTATCCTCACTGAGAAGGATTCAATCTGCAAAAGAGAGAGTCCTCTGGCCTTCCACTACAAGCTGTTCTTAAGTCATCATGCAGCTGATGTTGAAGCTCCCTCTGGGACATCTGTTGGACCTTCAAAGGCAAAGTCTCCTATATCCAAAGCTGTTTTGATTGCTGAGCTGAAGAACACCTGCAAAGAGCTGGATGCCAGGAAGCAAAAGCTTGAGGAGATTATTCAAAGGCTGGAAGTGGAAGAAAGTGCTCAGAAGGCTGCTGACTCTGATGATGAAACTAAAGAAGAGGAAGACACTGAATATGAAGATTCTGAGTGAAACATGTTTGTGAGGAATATGTACTGTCTACTTCAGCATTGTATTTTGAGTTTGTATTTTTGTAATTCTCTCTGACTATGTAAAATTTGGCCCCAATTTATGTCTAACAAGGGGGAGAAGAGAACTGAACAACAACAACAATGTCTGCTGCAACTTACTGATTAATGAAAAATGCATTTTGTTTGCTTCTGAACTAAGTTGTTTTAATGAAAAATTTATGTTGAAACAAGTCAGATCACATATAGGTTTAAGGGGGAGTAAACTCACACATGACTCTACAGAAAAGAACTGTTGTACTCTGATAAAAGAAACACTGATGCACTCTGATAAACCAGAAGATTATGTTAGCCAAATATTAGCCAAAAGGGGAGTTTGTAGATGTTTAGAATTGGCAGAATTTTTGACCAACAAGAAGTGTTGAACTTAGTTCAGGATGTCACATCAGATGTTGTGACATTGTCAAACAGAGTATAAGTAAATGAACTTAATTCAGGATGTCACACCAGATGTTGTGACATTATATCAGTTAATGAAGTAAGTTCAGTTTACAGGATGTCACACCAGATGTTGTGACATTGTATCAGTTAATGAAGTAAGTTCAGTTTTCAGGATGTCACACCAGATGTTGTGACATCTCAAACCTGCTACCAGAATTAATTAATGCTTAACAGAACTGAGTAAATTCAGGGAATTTATCTGGAATTAATTATGAATGGATAAAACAGAAGAAGGCGCATCTGTAGGGAGATTAGTTATATGATCTCAGTATAAACAGAAGAACTGACTCACCTAGAATCAAGGAAGTAACAAACCCTAATTCAAGGTGTTAGCAGCATGCGTATCAGGATTGGATAACCTACAGAAAAGCCCAAAATCCAAGCATCTATTTAAGCAACAGAAACTCTCAGAATAGAGTAAGAAATTAAGAAGACTAAATAGGGTGTTTATGTTTTAATAGCAGGTTGTATATGTGTATCACTTTATGAGCTTTTAAGCAAAAGTGTATTGTGTCTTGATTGAAACTGTGAAGTAAGATCAAGCTGTTTTGTTTGAAGTGTGACTTCAATTTTATTAAACTTGTAAACATATCACTGTGTGATTAAGGGGGAGTGAGTTGGTACTCATATCTAAGTTGTGTCTTAGGTAGAAATTGCCTTGGGTAGATATTAAGTGAAAGATTAAACTGAGTGGTTTAAGTCTAGAATTAATATTACTAATATTGGATTTCCTTCCTGGCTTGGTAGCCCCCAGATGTAAGTGTGGTTATACACTGAACTGGGTTAACAATTTCCTGTGTTGTTTACTTTACCTGCACTTTAAGTTTTGGTCTAAGTCTTCAAGTGTTTAAACATCTCATTCGACATCACGTACCTTATCCCATAATTTCATAAACCATTCTTCAACATTCATCGTGAATTAGGTATTTTAGATCTCTCCTCATTGGTGTCTTAAGCTTGTTTGATATTATTTATATATGTCTCACATTGTTTGTTGAGATTTGATTTTAGACTTCATTCGTACCTCACAAGGTTACATCAACTGAGGTAATATCATTCCTTTCTATATCTTGTTGAAATTGTGTGATTGATGTATGTTAGAACAAATTCTTTAAGATCGTTTATATGTAATTCTTTACATATGTTATTTGAGCATTAATAATTGGTTTGTGAATTATACTTGGGCATCATTATCCTGACATGATTCATACTGCATCTCAAATGGTTTGTTCAAAAATTAATTAAAATCTGGTTTAGCATTAGTATGTATCGATGCAACAGATGTATGTGTCGATACATACATACTTTGTGTCGATACATCCGTATTATGAGTCGATTCATGTTACTATTATTTCACATTTTTCAATCTTTGTTACAGTATGTGTCGATACATTCGTGCTTTGTATCGATACATAGGAACTTTTAAAAACAAAAATTCGTGAAATGAGTTGATCCATTACCACTTGTATCGATGCATGCTGATTGATTTTCATAACCCCTTCTAGGCATCATCATATCATTGCGTTGCATTCCATTTTATTATCATGTTGCTTAAGTTTCTTTTGGTTTATTGTTCTAACTTTATATATCTTGGTTTTTGCTTATGTAATTCAAAATACATCTTAAAAATTCAATGCTTATTTCCATATTTCTTTTTGTTTAATTGTGTTGTTTTTGCCCTTATTTTTCATTCTTTGTGAGTGATTATTTCATATTAAGCTTCTTTCTTTATGATTGTTTAGCTTCTATATCAATGTTGCTGGTTATTGCTACAACATTTCTTGCTTCACATAGACAGTTTTCTCTTATTTTTTATGTTGACAAAGGGGGAGAAATGAATGAATGAAGATGTTGACAGTTGACAGCTATGCAAAAACTTAGGGGGAGTGTTTTACACATCTTGCAAAAAAATTTCATCATCAAAAGGGGAGAGTTTGTGACCAACCCTTTACTTTGGATTAGTTTTGTATGATAGAAAATTATATGCATTTGTTTACTTGTTAAGATTGTACAAATTTGTGATTTTGACCTATACTATGTTTTCATGTCAATACAAAAAGATTTGGATTGGTATATACATTAAAAGAAATCATAAAAACAATTTTGTGCATGTATGTATCGATACACTCGTGTTTTGCATCGAAACATTATTTGTTTTAATCATAAAATTGTTTTTGCTTCACTATGTATCGATTCATACGACCTTTGCATCGATACATGTTTCTACTATGTTTCTGTAAACATGTTATGTATCGACCCATTCGTGTATTGCATCAATACATGCTTTATTTCTGTTTCTGGAAATAAGCTTTGTATCGATACATTTGTGATATGTATCGATGCATGCTTGGATTAATTTTTTGCAATTAATCAAAGCTTCAGTATGCATCGATGCATACATTTGTGTATCGACTCATACGAGTTATAAAACTAAAATTTATCGATACATACGTGGTTGGCATCGATACATAATTCTGTTTTTCTTCTAATAGCTTTTGTTTTGACATATAAAAGGCTATGGCAATTCTGTTTTCTGTGTGAAGCGAATTCTTAGGTGAAAATTGAATAACAGAGTCAAAGGAAGTTTGGTGTGCATTAATTTGTGAGCATTTTTAGAGACCTGAAAGATACTCCATCTTCATCATCTTCTCAACCACTTTGATTCAAGAACATCAACACATAATCATTCTTGTTCTATGGATTAGAGGATCAACGAGATAACATTCAGCAGAACGATCAAGGATTTTGTTGAGTTGAAGGTTTAAAGGGGGTTTCGAGGAAAAACCACCTGGTTTGTCCTTCAAGAATGGGCGTGTTCTTGAGTGTTTATTAGTCACGTTTGTAGAACAGATTCAGCCGCAGCGTAGGGTTTGGAAATTTGGTTATTTCGCAAACAGGTCGTGGAACCGATGAATTGTTCGCATTACTTGCAGGGAATTCTTGATTATGCTCAGATCAAGTGAAGGTTCATACAAGAGGAAGATCTTGGTGTTTAGATTTCTGGTTTTGTATTGTAACCTTGTAAACAACGAATTCAATATTATTTATAAAACAAAGTCTCAATTTCGGTTTGAAATTGAGAGGGAGACATACCCACACGCGAGGACGAAAATGGGGAACTTCCTTACCAAATCTATGCGTATTGTATTCTTTCTATATATCTCTATTTACGTTTTCAACATTTTTGTGATTCGGTTGGCGTATCGTGTCTTTAAGTTTCATGATACAATAGTGGTAAGAAAACCTTTTATCAAATCACCATTATTGTAATCATTGAACACATACACGCCAAGTGTTTGACAAAACTATTTGCTGAGTTTTGTTCATTGGAAATATAATTTAGTGATAAGTGCATTTGATACATTTAATCTTGTGTTAATAAGTCTTTGTCATCCTAATATAAATCTAGCATTTATTCGCGTGTCCGGTTTTCTAATAGATGGTTCAGAATATACGGAAGTCGATTCGGGATCGTAAATTTCTGCTAATTTTCAAAAACACTGAAAAGTATTTTTAAATCCTTGTATTCAAGGAGGTGATCTATTCACCCCCCCCCCCTCTCGATCACTAGCCACACCGTCTAACATAAAGGTTCTATCAAACCTACTCAAGTCTTTGGAAAAAGGAAAAAGACCTTGAGTTCACACGTCTCACACTCCTTGGAACCACGTCCGAGGGTTCTACAAATCCTACTATCACTAGTTAGGATATTACCTTTATACTTCTCATGGGACTCGGTATAACGCCCATCTCAAGCCTAAAACAAGTCTAATGCTTACCGCAAGACTCAGTGTAATACCCACCACAAGACTTACTCGATTCTTCCCGTGGGACTCAATGTAATACCCACCATAAGCCTAAATGATGCTTACCATGGGACTCAGTGTAATACCCACCACAAGACTTACTCAATGTTTCCCGTGGGACTAAATGTAATACCCACTACAAGCATAAATGATGCTTCACGTGGGATTCAGTGTAATACCCACCATAATAATTACTCAATGCTTCCCGTGGGACTCAATGTTATACCCACCACAAGCCTACACAATAATACTGACGGTACCTCAAGCCTTTACGGATGCTTCCCGTGGGACTCAATATAATACCCACCACAAGACTTACTCAAGACTTATCGAAGGACCGCGTGTCATGCGTCAACAATTTCGCAACAACCTAGGATAAACCTAAGCATCTCACAAGTCATACCATCTAACAATTTCTAGTTACACTACTAGGCCACACTAATTGTTTATGTTAAGATTCCTCACTCTTTTTCCATTCTTGATGCTTTTAAGTTATATAGTTTCAATTACATATAATTCTGACATTTTAGTTTAATTATCACCATGAAACAATTCTCACAATAATCTCATGCCTCTACTCTCAATAAATCCTCACGATTAGGCATACCTTCCACCATAGATTAATACCCCAATTCCTTAACTTTACATAATTACGGTTAATCGGAAAAGTTGGATGAAAATAATATTTCTCGACATCATCAATTTGTAAATATTTTTAGCTTCGAATTGATATGTGGAACACTAAAAACGGATACCCGGATCAAAAGTTATGGAAAAACATGATTCAGCTGAAAGCTATAGTTCGCGGGGCGAACTCATAAAATTTCTACAGTTCGCGGGGTGAACTCAGAAAAATTCTGCTAAAAACCAACTACGGGAAACCATTCCCAAAACCTCCAAATTTCACAAAAGTGCACCAAAACAGAGGAATCCAATCACAAATATGCATATTATCATATAACAAACATCATACTTTGATTTGATCGAGTTTTAACCGTTTAATCTTTCAATTTCTAAGATTTTCTACAAAACCCTAAAACTCATAACTCAACCAAAACGCAAAAGAAAAGTTTCTAACTATGAACCCACCTTGAAATCAATGAGGAGGTTGGTGAAGATGAATATTCGATGAAGAAATGGTGATGATCCTTGATCTTGAAGCTTCTAGGTTTTTCCTCTTCTTTTCCTTCTCTTTCTTTTCTTTCTCTTCCTTTCTTTTCCTTTCTTTTCTTTCTTACCAACTTTCTTCTTCTTTCTTTCTTATAAATCCTTCTTCCTAACTTTATTTTCTTCTATTTTCCTTTTAAACCAAAAAAATTATATTTATCAATTAGTAACACTAACAGGTCCAATTGGAGAGCATCCAAAATATTTCCGAGTCGAATATTTAATAAAGCCTCTGTGTCAGATAATACTAATTAATCTTAATTAATATTATCCAGAGCATTTAATTAAATACGGGGTATTACACCGACGGGGAAGGCGAAGAAGATTGTGAATTACTTGAAGAACTAGGCAGATTTCTCAAGCAAGAATAAAAGATGATTTAGCCACATGAGGAAGCCATTGAGGTGGTAAACCTAGGTACTGAGGAGGACAGAAAAGAGGTCAAGATCGGGGTTGCGTTGGAAGAACCTGTCAAGAGCCGCCTGATCTCCATGCTCCTAGAATATGTCGACATCTTTTCCTGGTATTACCAGGACATGCCAGGGTTGGATACCGACATTATAGTGCACAAGCTACCTCTCAGGCAAGACTGCCCACCGATAAAGGAAAACCTGAGACGAACTCGACCTGACATGGCTATCAAAATCAAGGATGAGGTTCAAAAGCAGTTTGACGCAGGATTCTTGGCTGTGACAAGTTATCCTCCATGGGTTGCGAACATTATGCCAATCCCTAAAAAGGATGGTAAATTCAGAATGTGCTTGGATTATCGGAACTTGAATCGGGCAAGCCCCAAAGATGACTTCCCGTTGCCACATATTGATGTGCTAGTTGACAACATTACCCAATTCTCTGTGTTTTCCTTCATGGATGGCTTCTCGGTCTACAATCAAATCAAAATGTCGCCAGAGGACATGGAGAATACTACATTCATTACCCCATGGGCTGTTACAAAGTAATTTCATTTGGTTTAAAAAATGTTGGAGCCACATACCAACGTGCGATGGTGACTCTATTCCATGACATGATCCATCACGAGATCGAGGTCTACGTCGATGACATGATCATGAAGTCACAGACAGAAGAAGAACATCTAGTCAACTTAGCCAAACTATTTGACAGGCTTCGGAAATTCAGATTGAGGTTAAACCCGAACAAATTCATATTTGGGGTGCGTTCCGGAAATCTATTGGGCTTTATTGTTGGTGAAAGGGGGATTGAGGTCGACCATGTGAAAGTAAAAGCAATCCAGGAGATGCTTGAACCAAAAAATGAGAAAGAGGTACGGGGCTTCTTAGAGAGGTTGAACTACATTGCACAATTTATCTCTCACCTAACAGCCACGTGTGAGCCAATCTTCAAACTTCTGAGGAAGAATCAGGCCATTGAATGGAATGATGACTTCCAACAAGCTTTCGACCGAATCAAGGAGTATTTGCAAGAGCCTCTGATTCTCATGCCTCCAGTTCCAGGGAGACCTCTAATCATGTACCTCACAGTGCTCGAAGGATCAATGGGTTGTGTACTAGGTCAGTAGGACGAGTCTGGTCGAAAAGAGCATGCAATATATTACCTTAGCAAAACGTTTACCGATTGTGAAACTCACTACTCACTGTTGAAGAAAACTTGTTGCGCTTTGGCAGGGGCTGCTTGGTGACTAAGACAGTACACGCTGACTCACACCACTCTACTGATTTCTAAGATGGACCGTTAAGTACATCTTTGAAAAGCCAGCTCTAACCGGAAGAGTAGCTCGATGGCAAATGATTCTGACAGAATATGATATCGAGTACACTTAACAAAAAGTCATTAAGGGAAGTGTATTGTCGGATTATCTGGCCCAGTAGCCAATTGAGGATTATCAACCAATGAGGTTCGTGTTTCCGGATGAGAACATCATGTTCCTCAAGTCGAAAGACTATGAAGAACCATTCCCGGAGGAGGGGCCAGACCCTGAATCCAAATAGAGTCTGATGTTTGACGGAGCCGTTAACATGAATGGTAGCGGAGTTGGTGTTGTCATTATATTTCCAGAAGGGATCCATATGCCTTTCACTGCTCGGCTGACATTCAAGTGCACTAACAATGAAGCAGAGTACGAAGCCTGTATAATGGGGATCGAGGAAGAAATTAATTTGAGAATCAAGAACCTAGAGATCTTCGGTGATTCGGCTTTGGTCATCAACCAAGTTAACGGAAAATGGTTGGTTCATCAACCTCATCTGATTCCTTATGGGAACTATACCAGGAGGTTTCTAACTTTCTTCACGAAAGTCAAGATGCACTATATATCTCGGGACGAGAATCAATTTGTTGATGCTTTGGCAACCTTGTTTTCCATGATCAAGGTTCATCAAAAGAACTATGTGCCTATAATCGATGTGTCTCGTCTCGAGAGGTCGGCATACGTGTTCGTAGTTGACGGTGTTGATGATAACAAACCCTGGTATTACAATATTGTAACACCTCAAAATTTGCCCTCATTATTTATTACCACTAATTGGCTTTTTGTTCGCATTCATCTGCATTTTCCATTAGGTCATATAATCACAATCATGCATTCTCTTTGGCTCCCCCAGGATTGGGATCTTGTAACTTGATTCTCCTTGCTCAGAGGTGATACATCTAGATATGGCGCACTCAAGACTAATAGAAGGGTTGAAATCTCATCATGGTGAACAGTTTCTCACAAAGGGCCATCCAGTGTTAAAGTTTGTTTAATTGGAAAGTTCAGATGTTGGTTCAGGGTTTCTTCTTTGTACTGAAGTTTATTAAGCTGATCCTTAAAGTCTGGACATTTCAATCACAAAAAGCATCATATGGATTTCAGAGGTTGTTTAATTCGGGATATACCTGAGGTACTGTTATAGAGCATGGAAAGGAAAATTTGGAATCCATTCATATGAAGTAGTGTGTCGTTGGCCGTTAGAGTGAGCAGTTCATCATTCTTCGTCATTTGCACTAATAGGATTCTATTTCAAGCGGAGGTTCGGTTACAATTCAAAGATATATGTTTGATAACCTACATGCCATTAATCGATCTAATTGGATTTATTATTAATTGAAGTTTGTTTCTTTTAATAGTAAATTTAGTTATTATCTTTTTGGGCCTCAGTTACCAGATTCACACGTGGTCCATATCTTCATGAGTCCACACCTGGCCCATATTTTCGTCTCAGGCCCAATTACCGAAATCATCCATTAGTTCTAGTTCCGTTTCATTATTAAACCAACCATTTCCTTCCATTTTCTAACTTCCCATTTTCATTCTTTTTTCTTTTAGAATGTTGTGATGGAGTTCATTATGAAGCATGGTAAAACTGAAAAGGACATTCACAATTTGAGACAAGAAATTGAAATATTCAGGAAGTGGAAGCATGAAAATACTATTTAATTGTTTGATTCTTTTGAAAGCCCACAAGAGTTTTGTGTTGTCACAGAATTCGCACAAGATCATCCATCGTGATATGAAGCCTCGAAATATTCTCATTGGTTCCGAATCTATTGTCAAGCTTTGTGATATTGGGTCTGCACGTGCGATGTCAACAACCACAGTTGTTTTGCGATCTATAAAAAGCATTCCATTATATGTGGCTCTAGAACTTGTCAGTGAACAACCTTACAACCACACAGTAGATTCGTGGTCTCTTAGTGTTATATTGTATGAGTTATTTGTAGGTCAACCACCATTTTACAAAATTCCGTTTATAATTTCATAAGACACATTGTTAAGGATCCAGTTAGATATCCCGATAGCATGACTCCAAACTTCAAAAGCTTTTAAAGGGCTGCTTAACAAAGCATCGAAATCTTAAAGAGACGGCAGTTATCCTCATCTCAAAGTCAGCATCTGTTTTTTTTCACAATCTCCAGCACAAATTCAGGAGAACATTCAAATTGCAAGAGATCAATAAACTCAGAAATTTCAATTACAAAGAAAAGAGCAATTCAGTTACAAAAAGTCAGAACTGATAACAAACTGGAAAAATCAGTTACATTTTATTAACGCAATTACAGCAAAAATGGGAATACAAAAAATATTAGAAGGAATAAAAACTACATAATTCAGGTCAGTGAGGTAGTCATCAAGAAAAACTCAAGGAACTCTCTTTGAAATATTCACTCTCCGATCCGCCAATCACTTCATCAATGTACCATTAACCAAGCAAACAGAATCATCACGGTTTTCTCCTCATTTTCAATCATTAATCTCCAACTCCTTTCAATTCCTGCATCATTATCAATTATGTAGTTCCATCATCACCCATCAAACTTCTTCATCTTTAACAACCTGCAAAATATCCAGGAACCAGCATACACCAGGCCGAATTAGACACAATACTAGAAGAATTTCACAGCCAAAAATCAGGAAAAGGGAAATGAAATAAAAGAAGGAAAGGATTGCAAAACGGATTTCAGTGGCACAACCAGTTCATAACAGAATCACAACAGAGGATAACCGAAAATTGAAAACCATAACAGAATTACAACAAACTTTTAACAAAAAAGAGTCTAGAAGTTTCACCTGGAAAAAAACTCTCCAAAAAGATTGAATCATCCTCTATAAATCAAACTCCTCACTATTCTTTGAGGGTCTTCACCATTTTTCTTCTTCCACAATTTCACAAATCCTTCATCCATTTCTGCTTCTTCCCGCATCTCCTTCAATCTTCAATCTTCTCACCATCTATTCACAATTTCTTCATTCTTCAATCATTGCTTCATCAAGCTCCTCTATTCTCAATCCACCCTTCTTCACCAAACTTCTTCATCATTCCATTCATCCTTTCTTCATACGCTTCAGCTTCAATCAAACTCTCATTAACACTTCAATAACAAACCTAATCAATACTGCACCTGCGAAAAATCAAGGAAAAAGGATAAATCGATCAGCGTCAACGCAGAGCTTGTAGTATACCATTCGATAACCTCTCTTTACGAGTATCATCGTGATTCAATACCTGCGATTCAAAGAACCGTGGTTGCCTTAATCTTCATCATCTTCGATCTTGTGTTGATCAAGCACATTCTTAACGGAATCGAAGCCTTCGTCATTCTGCACCCACACCTGACGCGTCATGACTATCCTTCATCTTCATCAATTCGGTCTCCTTCATTTTCACCTACAATCATCGTCAACACCGCATCTGCAAGGTTTATAGGAAATAACACTTCAACAAAAGCAGTTCTGAAACAAAGAATAGATGAAAGGACGTTTCGGAGGAAAGCATATCAATCTTTCGGAAACTTACACAGGGAGTTTGTCTGAATCCTCCTCTCTTTTCAGGTACGCCGATTTCATTCTGAAGCTAGATTCCCAAGTTTCGTTTATATGGCGTTAGGTGATGTGCGGAAGAATGATTATTCCTTGAAGTTGAGCGTGATTTCGCGTGTAAGAGGGTTTGGTTGTGGGGATTCGTATGGGATTTCTGTGTGAGCTTTTTTTCGTTTTCGGTTAGGGTTTGTTTGGGGGTCGTGTTGTTTTTGTCAGGTGAGGCGAAGGTTGACGGCGGAGGAAACTTCGTCTTCTCCAATGGAGGCCGCCGCAGGAGCAATGAAACTTAGAGTTTCGTCTGTGTGTTGGCTTGAGTCATTTATGTGTAATGTTATAAAGGAATTTATAGTTAATTATATGTTATTGAGTTTTGATGTAAATTAAGGGTTTAATTGGAATAATAAAAGAGTTTTAAGAATATTAAAGAACATTAAATCAATTAATTGGAGGTATTAAAGAAAAAAACAATAAAGATTATTGAGATTCCTTTCCATTTTTCGTTTCCGATTCCCAACAAGATAAGATTGAGTTTCTTGGCCACACCGTCGGTGACACTTGTCACCGTCCGGTTGGTACCTTAGGCTTTCCTGCGCATGGGCCTTCTTCTTTTGCTATTAGCACCTCCTTTCTTAAGCCCATTAAGAAAAACAACTTTAAAAAATACTTCCTGAACCCCCCATTTTATTTCTTTTAGAATTTTAATTTTAGTTTAATATAGTTTAGAGAATAATCAATAAAAAATAGTAAAAATAATAGGAAAATTTTACAAAAAATTAAGTAGGTTGTTAATTTATTTTAGAATTTTTTGGCATTTTTATTTTCTGAATTTTGGCTTATTTTCGATTTAATTCTGATTTTTATTTTAATTAGCTTCTATTGAATTTCTTTTAACTGTACATGATTTTGTTCATTTTATTTTTCAACTTCCAATAGGATTTTTAACCCATTCATTTTGCCATGGTTAGAGGACTCATAATA